>JANBPO010003772.1:4965209-6165209 GCA_024336825.1 Amorphophallus titanum
CTATTCATTGAATGGGGGCACTGGGGCATAATACAACCTCAAGTGTCTTCCATTAAGAGGCGGGAACTGAACCTCCCCACGGTGGTTGACAATCACATAGGCTCCACCCTCGTTGACTTTTTGGACTACGTAGGGTCCGAGCCAATTTTCATTCAGCTTGCCCTTGGGGTTGGTAGCCATGACGTCTCTTTTCTTGAGCATAACGAGGTCGCCTTTCTTGAATTCGCATTCCTTGACGAGCTTGTCAAAGGCACACGCTATTCGGGCCAAATAGACCTGAATGTTCTGTTGGGCCTGAAGCCGCTTTCCCTCTAGACTGGAGAGTTCTTCAAGTCTTCACTCGACATTTGTCTGTCCCTTACGAACTAGCTCGTGCTGGATGGCGACCCTGAGGGAAGGTATCTCCAACTCGATAGGGACAATTGCTTCTGAGCTGTATACTAAGGAGAAAGGTGAACAACCCGTTGGGGTCTTATATACTGTCCGGCACGCCCATAGTGCCTCGTACATCTTTTCTTCCCAGTCCTTCTTGCTGGAGCTAACAATCTTAGCCAGGAGAGTGCAGAGAGTTTTGTTAAAGGCTTCAACTAGGCCATTGACCTACTGATTGTAGGGAGTTGATGTCCTCCAGTCAATCTTGTATTTTTCTACCAGCCGGTAGACCTTCTGGTTGCAGAAGTGGCTTCCATTGTCTGAGATGATATGGTCGGGGGTGCCAAACCGGAATATGATGTTGCGGCAGAAAAATCTGGCCACGATCTCCCCGGTGACCTCCCTTAGGGTGACAGCTTCTGCCCAGCAGGAGAAATAATCAGTCACTTCCAAGATGTACTTGCAGCCTGTGGATGAGGCTGGTAAGGGACCCACAATGTCTGTTCCCCATTGGGCGAATGACCAACTGGGTATTGTCGGGTGCAGCGGCACGGGCGGCCTCCTGGGTATTGTAGCATGCTCATGGCATTTCTGACATGACTTCACGTACTTGCAGCAGTCGTTAAACATTGTCGGCCAGTAATAGCCAAGCTTTTTATTTCAATTTTCATTTTCGGCCCTGCCTGGTGTGCACCGGCTACTCCGGCATGAACCTCCTTCATAACTCTCCAAGCCTCTTCAATGGACAGGCATCGAAGGAGTAGCCTTTGCTTGGCATTGGCCATAATTCAAAATAGTATCCCATTTCAGAGCTCGTAGGACTCCTTTATTCTAATCAGTCTAATATTCTCTTCTCTTTGCTTGGGCAGTTGTCGGTATTTGAACCATTGCATAAGAGGGTCTCTCCAGTCAGGCAAACTGATAGCTTCCGCTGTGGCGACCTCCAATTCTTCTTCTTCCAGTCCTTCTTCTACCATGCTAGGCACCTAGCGTTGGTTGATCACTCGAATGTCGAGTGACCCATCAGGCGGGACTGCTAGCGAGCTTGCCAACTTTGCCAGGGCATCGGCTTGAGCATTCTCTCCTCTGGCGACATGGCCTATCTCAAGGAGGTAGAACTGCTCCATGAGTCCCTTTGCCTTAGTGTGGTAAGGGAGTAGCTCCGGCTTCCGGACGTCGAACTGTCCCTAGACTTGCTTGACGACCAACAATGAATCGCCAAATACTTGTAGCATTTTAATCTCCATTTGCAGAGCAATCTGGAGGCCGATAATCAGAGCTTCATACTCTACTTCATTATTTTTTGCAGGGCTTGTTGATGCAGTAGGAAGTGTGTACCACTTCTCCATCTGGAGACTTAGGGACGATGCAGCTCCGGCCCATATCTTGGTACGCCCAGAGGATGTTGTTTCTGTCTTGGAAGCCCCATCAAAATACAGTTGCCAGACGGCCTGCTGGACTTAGTTTGCCTCCAGTACATCATCTTCAAGTAGTTCCATAGCCAACGGGGAGTCTTCGGGCACGGGGTGTGCCGCGAAGAAGTCCACGATGGCTTGCCCTTTGATGGCCTTCTGTGGCATGTAAGTGATGTCAAACTCCATCAACAGCACAACCCACTTACCAAGGTGCCCCTTCGGGACCAGTTGGGAGAGAATGTGCTTGACGGGGTCAGCCCTGGAGATCAGGCTCACTTCATGAGACAGCATATAGTGTCTCAGTTTCTTGACTATGAAGACCAAGGCGAGGCAGACCTTTTCGATAGGAGTGTACTTGGCTTCTGCCCCTACCAGTCTTCGGCTGAGGTAGTAGAGAGCCTACTCCTTTCCCTCGTCATTATTCTGGGTGAGCATTACCCCCAGTGAATATTCAGTAGTCACTATGTAGAGGATGAGCGGCTTGCCTTTGACAGGTGCCCCCAGCATGGGCGGGGTCTTCAAATAATCTTTTAGCTGATCGAAGGTGCACTGGCATTCATCACCCCAGTTGAAGGGCACATTTTTCATCATCAGTTTGGGAAAGGGTTGGCAGCACCCTAACAGATTGGAGATGAACCTGCGGATGTAGGCTCGCCGACCTTGCAGAGACTTGAGCTCTCCCAGATTCTTCAGAGGTGGCAGCTCCTGGATGGCTCTTATTTTGAGGGGGTCGATCTCGATCCCTCTATGCCGGACTATGAAGCCCAAGAATTTTTCGTTGGAGATGCCGAAGGCGCACTTCATCGGGTTCATCTTCAACTCATATTGCCAGAGCCTCTGGAAGACGATCCTGAGGTCACTCAGATGGTCACCTCTCTTCTTCGTCTTCACGACCAAATCATCAATGTAGCATTCGACCCTACTATAGAGCAGATCATCGAATATCTTGGTCATCACCCGCTGATATGTGACGCGGGAGTTTTTGAGGCCGAAGGGCATTCTTTTGTAGTGGAAGATCCCCTTAGGTGACCTGAAGGCCATATGAATCCGGTCATGCTTGGCTATGAATATTTGGTTATAACCGGATGAACCATCTATGAAAGAAAGGGCCTCGTGGCCGGTGGTTGCATCGATCATCACTTCGGTGATTGGCACCGGGAAGTCATCTTTTGGTCATGCCTTGTTCAGTTCGCGAAAGTCCACGCAGATTCTGATTTGCCCGTTCTTCTTCTTCACTGGGACGATGTTGGCCAACCAGGTGGTGTACTGATTCTCTGCCACAAAGTCAACATCTATGAGCTTGTCGACTTCCTTGCAGACATGCTTTATCAACTCCGGTCGCATGCGCCGAGGAGGTTACTTTACAGGCTCCATCTTGGGGTCAATGGCCAATATGTGTTGGGTCACCTCAAGACTGAGGCTGGGCATTTCCTTGTAGTTCCAGGCGAAGCATTCGCGGAACTCTTGCAGTAATTTTACATATTCCTCCCTCTCCGGCGGGGGCATGAGGGTGCTTAGGAAAGTGGGCCTGGGGTCATCTCCCGCGCCAAGATTAACTTTGATCAGCTCGTCGACAGTAGCCTATCCACCGTCTTCAATTTTTGACGGGGCCAGTAGTAAATCGACAAAGTCCTGATCTTCGTCGTCCCCAGCCTCGAGGATGCCGAAAGCCTCTTCTTGCTAGTCTCGACCCGGTGTCGGAGCGGCACTCACTTCGCATTCCTTTGGGGTTGTGGCCGATGGGCCTGTGGGGTCTGCTGACACGGGAGGACATAGGGCTACCTCAGGGTCCTCCAGGTAATCATCGTAGACGGCTTCGGCTGGGGCCGCTGCATCCTCAGGGGCCTGGTGTTGGATGGATATAGTGTAGACTCCTCTCCCGGGGCCGCCTACCATATGGGGATGTGGTGGGGCCACTAGGTAATCTCCCATCCTTAATTCATCCCTATCGATCAGGTCTTGAGCTATGTCTTTGAAGACGTAACAATCTTCAATAGGATGCCCAAGTATCTGGTGATAAGGGCAAAATAGCGGGTCACCGCTTCTCCGAACGTCGTGAGGCCTCTTGGACTTCGGGAGAGAGACCTTGCCGTAGTGACAGGCCCAATCAAAGATGCCTCGGGTCTTCTCTTTTGGGAAGGAGTAGGGCTTCCGTAGCTTGGCACCAGCTTGATTAGGATCTTTGGGTTTCCACCGATGGATTTTACACTTTATTTAAAAATACCCACCTCTGAACACGGCTAAGAGCTACCACAACTTGAGTGATCCCAGTGAACTAGAGTTCTAGCAATGTAACATTCGGAAGAAGTCCAGAAAGAAAAGGCTTTTAATTAGCCATTTGTCTTCCACTTAACTTCCTACCTTAACGCCCGAGGAAGCATGCACACCACCCCACCCGGTATATCTTCTCCATGTTCTCACCATCTCTATGGAGGATCGTTACCAGGCAATCCTCACAAAGCATCCTAGGTATATAGAGAAAACGGAGGGGAAGAACAGCAGCCACACAGAACAGTACATCGGCTCCCCATATGTCTGTGTGTGTGTATATATATATATATATATATGTATAGGCAATCAACCACAAAAGAATAAGAACCAGCTGAATGATATCTATCCTACCTCCCGTCGTGATGTAAAATTGAAAACCTTCCTTTGTCTGTCTCCTCTGGTGTTCGCGAGAAAATACCCGCCAGAGAGCATCGAAACTGAACCAAAAACAAGCATGCATCGACCACATATATAACAGATGCTCACCTCCACAAAGGGTGCAGTAGAACTGCACTACATGAGATCTTTCTTGACATCAAAACCGCCTCTTGTTTCCATTACTTCACAGATGACAAAAGCAAAGCTTTGGTGCCACACAGAGCGCTTTCCAAAACACGGGCACATCACACATCTATCTATCCATCTGTCCCTCTATCCACACGCCTTTAATCTCCAACTAAACCACAACACACCAAAACAACCAAACCCGTGTCTAGAATGACCGGAACAAGATAACATATCGTCTGAAGAGGAGAGAGGAGGGGAGAAGCAGCAAAGAAGGACAACAAATTAATTAAGGGAGAAGAAAACAGTGGGAGATGGTGTGAGATAACTGCGGTGATGGGTTTTTCCTTTATGAAGAAAAGGATCGGACCAGGACGCTTGATTCCCCGAAGAAGGATATATAAGCATCAAGGGGAGAGAGTGTAGGAGGATGCTCTTATTCTGACATGGGTTTTTTCAGACAGACCAAGGCACCACCTTTCCTTCCCCTCCCTTCTGCTCCTCCTCCTCCTTATCCGTTGTCTGCTCCGTGGTCTCCTTCCACTCCCGGGGGCCCCTCTTCCTCGTCGCCTTCTTCGTCGTCTTCCTCTCGTTCTTGCCGTTCGTCCTCTTCCAGGAAGGAGCCGGTGCAGATGGGAGTGTAATGATGAAGGGCGTTCACGGGGAGGCGCTGTGGTGGTGCAGGTCGTGGTGGTGATGATGGTGGTGGGAAGCGGGAGGTCATGATGGTGGCTGCCCGGAGGGTCATTGACGGGAGGTGGCCCGGTGGGTGTGGGAGAAAACCCAAGGCGGGAGGTACTGCCACTGCAGCTGATATGTGTGCGGGCAATCTAATCGAGGTGGAGGCTCTCACATGGGGGGAATGATCGCACTATATAAAAACCCTTTTGACAGTTGACAGCACCTCTTCTCCTCCTCTGCTGGGTGCTAATAGCAGAAGTAAAATTACACTAATAATTAAACAAATTAAACTACAGCTACAACAGCTAGCAGAGTCCAGTCCAATTAAAGACAAGTACAGTTTAACAGAAAGGAAAATGAACCCTCAAGTCGAGAGAAGCCCGACACTGGCAAAGCTGGCAACTAAGAACCATGCACTGCACCACCAGACCACGAGGAATAAGAGCAGCCACACCTAAAAAGTCAGGGGTGAGCCTCGTGTCACTGGCTCAGTAGGGGTCTCGCAGATCCCCACTAAGAAACCAAAGCAGTAATAGCAGTAACAACAACAGAAGTCAAGAGGAAAAGCCGTACTAAACAGAAGCACACAGCAGACGATGAGACCTCGGCCCTCTAAACTACCCCCAATAGGTAAGAACACGGATTCCTAGACACACAGTCAAGAATCACCAAATCGACACAAGGAAACTCTGATTACATTGCCAGAACACGTCCTGCTACAACAGACATGTAGGCTTCACATCACGGCCTCTCAGACGTGGAGAACACACTACCCAAAACACCGGCGCACACACGGCCTCACTGTTGCATAAGCTACACCGACTACGGGTGAAACTAGACACAAGCTACCCAAACTATACTACGTCAACAATGACGGAGAACAGGTCACGAAAGCCACAAGTCATGTGTCATGTGACAGAAGCACCTCCTCACTAGAAGCAAAGTGATGGGGGACGACAACGCGAACCTGGGACTCTAGCTCGCGGACGTCCCTAGCGAGGGAAACGTGTGGATCTGCGTGGTTGAGAAATCGACAACGAGTCTCGGGTATCGACTTTTTCGTGTGGTCGGACCGAGTCACGGGATGGGTTCCGCTCACTCACTCTCACAGCGGTGATACAATTATAACGAGCTAAGTTCCTATCACTCTAGTAGTGACATATGAAAATTTATTAGGAAAGCAAATGCCAAGTAGGGAGCGAACACGATACCTCCATGCTACCGGGCGTGGGGAAGACGTTCCCGGCCAAGACTCGTACTCCCGGTACAAATGATTTAACAATAATTACAGAAATGTAATTCACTGCTCACTCCACGCAGGGAGGTAAAGGACTACAGTGGGGCTCGGGAGTATCGCCATTGGGTTGACGGGCGGCTTCTTGGACAGCTCCGACGGTTCCAACGCACTACTACTCGGGCGGCAGCTTGCTGTCCCGAACTGATTCTTCTGTTTCAACAATACGCGACTCGGCGAGAAAACTTGTTGCGATCAGCACTGACGTCGGATCGACGCGAAACCACCGCCGTTGTGAAGCTAGCTTGGAGATTTACGACCATCTAGTGTTACAGAAATTTTTCTGTCTCTGTAGTCTCCTTGGTGGAATTTGTAATCGACGGACTGACAGACTCAGAAAATACTAGGTAGATTGGGATCTATCTGAAAACGTGTATTGACCAAAGGCCAAACGGTGGGATTTGGATCTGAAACTTTTATGGATGATAGATGGGGAGGTGAGGGTGACGGATAATATTTTTGGTAATTTTTGGAAGTGGTTTGAAGGGGGAAATTGATAGAAATGAAAAGAAGAAAAATAAATATAATATAATAAAAATAAAATATTAAAACCCTATACCTTCTCCCCCTCTGTTCTCTCATCTCAAACTCGACTCACCCTCCCTCACTCTCTTCCATCCCTTCCCCCTTCCCCGTGTCCCACTCCCGACGGCTGACGGCGGTGGGACAGAGCGGCGGCATGCGTCGAACGGAGGTCGAGGACGTGCGGGATCGGAGGAGGAAGCGGCAGCGGCGTTCGTAAGAAGTCGGCCGCGGGGCATTCGTCAGAACGAGAATTCGATGAGATTTACAGCTCGGATACAGGTAGGGGGATGGATCCCTGCTCTTCCCACGTGTTTTCCCTCTGATTCCATGCCCAGTAGGTCGAGAGTGGGGGTTTATGCATGCTAGGGGTTGAGCGACAGTTTCCGACCGATGGAGGCCTTGCTTGTAAACTGGTTTTCTGATCATAGGAAGGTCCGGGGATGGATTCCCCACGTTGTGCTCAGCGTCCCGCGACGAATGGGGCTTTCGATCGGGTCCGGAGTGGGTTTTTTGGTGGTTTTCCGTGAAAACTGTAGAAAATGACCACAGGGGTGGTCGTCGCGTCCAGGACTGGGGGGCCATGGGTCTAGCCGCCCAGGTCTGCTGGGCGGCCAGGGGTTGGGCCGCCGAGGGTCTCAGGCGACCAGTGGTTGGGCAGTCCTGCTCGATTTTCCATTTCTGGAGCCCGTTGTCTGGGCGGCGAAAGGGGTGGCCGCCCAGGCCCCTGCCTTGCCCAAGGTGGGCGGCCAGAAGGTTGGCCGCCCAGTCCCTTGTGAGTCTGGCCTCTGGGCGGTCAGGGAGATGTCCGCGCAGGCCTGTGTGTGCCCAAGGGTGTGGGCGGCCAGCACCTTGGCCTCCCAGTCCCCTTTAGCCCGGGGGTGTGGCTTTCCGCGGTTTGGTGTTCCGGAATGTCCGTAGGAGGGGTGGCCTTGCAGATTGGGTGTCAGCGTGGTTCTGTGTGCTCTGTTGGTTCCGAGGCATTGATGTGGGCCATCCCAGTCTGCTGGTGGTGTGTGGACAGCCTTCTTGTGTCGGGCTACTTGTGTCGACTGTCCCCGTGAGAGTCTCGTGATTGCGGAGGGTATTTCCCGCGTGAGGGCTGTGATCGCGGCTAGAGATCTTTGTAGGAGTCGTGGACCGTGGTCCTTGTGTTCCCGTCCTACGCTTTGGTTAGTCTTCCGTGGACTGGTAGTGTGGTTCCCAGGTCCCCTGTGGTTCAGGCGCGTGTGTACACGTGTCCACGAGTTTCCGCGTAAGTGCAGATGGTGGTTTTCCCGCAAGATCGCAGAGGGTGGTTTCCCGCGAGAGTGCGGAGGTTGAGCCCTGTCGTTTCTCTGCTTTGAAGGCTTGTCGTGGCTGGACCGGGGGAGACTGTGAACGACGCTCCTGTGGAGGCTAGACTACCTGAGCGTGTGTGTACCTTGGTTAGGACGAGAGTACGTTGCTGACGATCGCAGTGGCGTGTACACCGTGTCAGGTAGCTGGACATGACCGTACTATTGGGTGCAGAGGTGTGGACTAGGAGATTATGACCTTCTATGGTTACCTCACTATTTAAATAGTGGGTTGTAAGCTTGGTTCCAGAACCTAAAGGTGTAGTGATAGCTAGGTCTGAGGGTAAAGGAACAGGCAAAACTAGTAGGGTTTTAGCAAAAGCAGTAGATATAAAAGAATGAGAAGCACTAGTATCAAATAATATAAAGGTAGCATGGGAATAAATTTGGATGGTACCTTCCATCAAGCCATCGTCTTTGGGCGCTTCCCCGTCCAGCACGGCATTAAGACGAGCCTGCTGCCTATGCCTGCCATTTGAAGGTTGCTCTTTCATGAGGGGGCAATCCAACATGCAGTGCTCCCTGCTTCCACAGCTTAGACATACTCCTAGGCACTTCCAACATTCTTCGACCGAATGACCAAACTTTTCACAAAAGGTGTAAGCTGCCATGACTTGCCTATCCTCCTCTTTGACCCTTTTATTTTTATTGTTGTTGTTATTGCTGTCGTTCCCATTACGGGACCTCTTCTTTTTGTCACAGGATTTGTAGGTACCCGTGATGTTGAATTTGTCTTCCTTTCATCCAAATTTGACGATCCAGAGAACCGCAGAGGGTTCATGCTCTAGAAGTTTCAGTGCAAATCATCAGCGCTTGCCCTTGCGTCGGCCTGAGTCACGGTCTGAAGGGCCTAGGTAAAACCCGCAATAGTTTGTTGCATAGCTTCCCAGTTCGCATGGTTAGCAGCCATTGCGAGAATGAGGTGCCTAAGAAAGTAAACAATTAATTATTTTCTACAGAATTGATGGGAGTTAACCTAGATATAATTTCTAAATAACTATCTCATCCTGCGCTCTACCCAATCTCACATAGGTTGGAAATTTTCTTTCCTAGTTCATAGGTATGGGTCCTTAAATCTTGGACTTAGCCTATGACATGACATTTTTCTAGGACTTACTTATGCCTAAGCTCTGATAGCAATTGAACAGTCATGCCCCGAGATATGCAGTGGAATTAAGTCAGGAACGTGAACAGCCAGCAAGATAAGCCTCACGCTAGAATGATAATCAGAGCGCTAAATATTTACACACATAAGAGTGAACACAAGATCATATACTCAAAAATCTAACTATTATTCCATCAAAATAATAAAAATCTACAAACCCTTGACTTGACTTTTTTTATCAGATGTTGACTCTAATTGACCACTAGACTCAAATAAAAGAAAATTGCATTGACTTGACTATCGACTAATGACAATCTAAGATTTTGCTCTTTCTTCATTCACTCTTGGATCCGTCATTTGCATAGTCCGAATCTGACCCGCTAGAGTCTCCTGAAAAGATTAGAAAAGTAGGGAATGAGCACACTTGTCCAGTAGGTATCTTCATATCAACATGATGGTAATATTTAAGAAATTAGTAATTTAGCTCTAGAAGGTAAGGTAATGAAAAATACGATGAAATATGCGATAAAACCAAAGTAATAACACAAGTAACATGATATGATCAAGATAAGAAATATGAGAGCAAGATCAAGTAAGACTATTGCATGAATGTAAGTTTGACAATTACAGAGTAAAGCAGTCCAAAAGAGTTTAATCAAATTTATTCTTCCAACAAGTGATCTACACTTATATAGTGTTTGGTCATCATCACAATCCAACAAGTAGAATTATCACACAGGGGGTTCAACAAACCTGAATCGACCACCCCTCTTGCAACATTGAACCGGCTCTCCCCCCTCTTCTTGCAACATGAATCAGCAGCCAGAGGCCCCAAACACATTGTGTTGGCCAAGGCCCTCCAACCCATTGAATTGGCCAAGCCCCTCCTAAGTCAGTGGCGCACAGAAGCAAAGGAAAAGAAAAAAAATGAAACCAAAACCATTGAACCGATGATAAAAAATGACTGCAATTGAGAAGTGTCATTTCATGACTCTATTCATTCCCACACGAGACTCTGTTTCACGCTAGGATCATCTCAAGCAAAGCAAAGAATAGGGGAAAAAGAAAAGAGGAAGGAGAATAAAGAAAGAGGGGTTGAGGACCCTTCTAGAGACCCCATCCAATGGGAGGTCCTCTCCTTGATCAATGGTTAACAAAAGACCCCAGTCAAAAGAGGATTATCTCCTACATCAACCAACAGATAAAGCCAGGCTCCCCCAGCAGACCGACGTGAGGGATCTTCGCTATCGCTTCAAACCCTCATAAACGGCAAATGATGCGAAGCTATAGAACCACTATAGAGCGGCAAAAGAAGTCGATGCCCGCCTTAGCTAGTCCCAAGAAAGCACCTTGTCTACCTCTTACTGCCCCCTACGCGCATGCTTTCGACAACCTCGAGCAGGGTGAAGAGAGAAGATGAAGAAGAAGGAGATGTGAGGGCTCGAATCTCTCTATGCCACTCCTATAAAAAAGACTGAAGCTCCGTTGAGGAGGAGGAGAGGAGGAAAAATAGAAAAAAAAAGTTGAGAATTGCTAGCGCCTACGCCCCTATAGAGTGAAGAATAGTGAAGGAGCGAGAGAGAAGGAGAGGTGAGGTTTAAGGGGGGGAGGAGCCCATGCTCCATCCCCCCCTCCGTCATATTTTTCTTTCTTTTGCTATGTGTCTTTGCTACAGGGTATATCCCTCTTGTACTCGTTACCCTTGCAATGAATGAAAATCTTTAAGTTGTGGCATGTTACAACCTCTACCTTGTCCCCTTCCTCCAACCCAAGTCGATGTTCCTATTTCTATAGATGTATATTACCTTGTTCTATGAATCTGTAATATGCCTCTGTGGAGGCGACAGTTGCCCTCTCATTAACACCCATGAGTTGCGAGGGCTCTGTCATCTCTCTCAAATTTGTTAGAATTCATATTTCTTTTTCACTCGTCAAGGTGCTTTTATTTCATTTTTTTAAGATGATCACTCCAGGCACCCAGAAGCTTGCTCCCTCATATGGCTCCTGGGGAACCCCAATTGAGAAGTGAATCTCCATCATTTCTCCCCCAAGTGCGCAGCTCTATCCACCCTGGGACAGAGCTGACACTCCGTCAGAGATCGGGCTGTAGCGGACGACCCCGACATCAGCTGGCACCCCCGTGGGTCTCATTTCGAAGCCACTTCGGTCCTTGACATGATCAAGCTGAAAGAATTAGTATCCATGACACATAACTCTTAAAGATATTAATGGCATGGTTTTCCTATTCCATTAAAGATCCGACTTCAACCACCTCTACGCCCAGTTCCAGACCGACATGGCCGGCTGGCTGGCCTCGGGCCAGGTGAAGTACCAGGAGACGGTGCTGGACGGCTTCGAACGCGCGCCGGAAGGTCTGATCGGCCTCTTCCAGGGCAGGAACAGCGGCAAGATGCTGATCCGCGTCAGCGAATAGGCCGACGACGGGGTCCGTCACGGGGCCGGCCTGGCGCGCGAGCTGATAGAGCCAGGTCTAATCCGGAACGATGCTCCGCTCGAAGGCCAGGCCCGCCTCCAACGCCCGCAGATCGCGGCCGACGGTCGCCAGGGCCAACAGCTTGCCGTCCTGCAGGAACCGCACCTCGGCGTCCTGCCGCTCCAGCGAGCCTTCGACCACCGGCGCGTCGAACCGCTCGGCATGGCCGACGTAGCGGATCGAGACGTCCGGATGGGCGCTCCAGAAGAACGGCGCGTCCGCATAGGGCGCGTCGTCGCCGAGGATCAGCCGCGCCACGTGCTGGCCTTGCCGCTCGGCATGTACCCAGTGCTCGACGCGGATGCCCTGGCCGGTGTTGAGATATGGATAGCGGGCGATGTCGCCGGCCGCGTAGATTCCCGGCGCGGCGCGCAGGCGATCGTCCACCCGCACGCCGTTGTCCACCGCCAGGCCGCCTGCCTGAGCCAGGGCGACCCGCGGCTTCACGCCGGCGCCGACCACCAGCAGATCCGCCTCGATGACCTTGCCGCCCTCCAGCGTCAGCCTGCGGCCGTCCCAGCCCGTGACGCCCTTGCCCAGGTGGAAGACGACGCCCTTGGCCTCGTGCAGCCCCTGCAGCCAGCGGCCCACCTCGTCGCCCATCACCCGGCCCAGCGGCACGGCCTCCGGCGCGGCGACGTGCACCTCCAGGCCACGCTGGCGCAGGGCGGCGGCGGCCTCCAGGCCGATGAAGCTGGCGCCGACCACCACGGCGCGCTTCGCCTTCTCCGCCGCCTTCCCGATCGCGTCGGCGTCCTTCAGACTGCGCAGCACATGGGCGTCGGGCCGGTCGAAGCCCGGGACCGGCAGGCGCACCGGCTCCGCGCCGGTGGCCAGCAACAGGGCGTCCCAGGCAAGGCTGCGGCCGTCCTTCAGGGTGACGCTGCGGCCCGCCACGTCGAGCGCCGTCGCCTCGGCGTTCAGTTGCAGGTCGATGTCGTTCTCGGCGTACCAGTCGTCGCCCCGCAGCGGCATCCACTCCGCCGGCGCCGCTCCGGCCAGATAGTCCTTCGAGCAGTTGGGCCGGTCGTACGGCGCGTCGGCGTCGGCGCTGAGCATGGTCACCGAGCCGTCGAACCCCTCCCGGCGCAGCAACTCGGCCGCCGCGAAGCCCGCCGCGCCACCGCCCACCACCAGCACCCGCCGTGGCCGATCGACCGCCGGACGCCTCGCTGCGGCCGCGGTCTCGACAGCGGGTGGCGCGTCGGCGCTGACCGTACCGCTGGTGACAATTGACGACGCTGCGCTGTCGGATCGTTATCAGGCGGTGGTGCTCACCAACGTTAACCAGACCCCTCAGCAAATGCCGCAAACCGGTTCTTGGTTGATGCGCAGCGGCATGCGACCGATTGGTACAATTGTCGACTTAACGAATTACCTGATGCTTCTGACAGGTCAGCCGCTGCATGCGTTCGACTATGATAAGCTCTTGGTGGTTGGCGGCGGTCAGATTGACATGCACGTGCGGACGGCCCGCAGCGGCGAAACGTTGGCGCTGCTCGACGGCAAGACGATTGAACTTGATCCGGCCGACATCGTGATTGCCAATGGAGATCGTGTGGTGGCGCTGGCCGGTGCAATGGGCGGTGCCGAAACCGAGATCGACGCTACTACTACCCGTATTTTGATCGAAAGTGCCACGTTTAACCTCTATAATCTGCGTTCGACACAGATGCGCCACGGCATCTTTAGCGAGGCGATTACTCGCTTCACCAAGGGCCAGCCGGCTGCACTGACCGCGCCCGTCTTGGCTGAAATGGTCCGCTTGCTGCACGAATGGACCGGCGCGACGATAGCCAGTCCGATTGCCGATACCTATCCTGGCAAGCACGATCCGCAGCCGCTCACCATTACCATGGACGATGTTAACGCCGTGCTGGGTTCCAGTTTTTCGACCAGCGAGATCAAAGAGACCCTGGAGCACGTTGAATTTACGGTACTGGCGAACGGCGATTCGCTGACTGTCACGGCGCCGTATTGGCGAGCCGATATCCATATCGCCGAGGATCTCTACGAAGAGATTGGCCGCATTCATTCCTATGATTCGATTGCGCCGAGCCTGCCAAGCCGCGACTTTACGGCTGTGGCGCCCGATAGCTTTGATCAACTACGCGCCCAGCTACGAACACTACTGGCTCGCGCCGGTGCTAACGAAGTACTGACCTATAGTTTTGTGCACGGCGATGCGATGCGTAAGGCTGGCCAAAATCCCGAAGAAGCCTATCGTTTGACCAATAGTATCAGTCCCGATTTGCAGTATTATCGCCAGAGCTTGGCACCGAGCCTGCTGGCGAATATTCACCCGAACGTCAAAGACGGCTACGATCACTTTGCGATCTTTGAGCTCAATAAGTTCCACACCAAAAAAGCCGGTCTGACCGAAGAAAATGTACCCAAGGAACTCGATGGTCTCGCACTGGTGGTCACCAACAGCAAAGCGCAAGAAGGCGCACCTTATTACGAAGCCAAGCGCTACCTTGATTATCTGGCCGCCGAACTTCATCTTGATCTGGTGTATGAACCGCTGGAAGACGCCAACGATTATCCTGTCACCCAACCGTTTGAACCGAAGCGCAGCGCTCGGGTCTGGGACCGTGCCAGCCGCGAACGTGTCGGCGTTCACGATCGACGCCAAGCGCGCCAAGGTCGACTGCAAGGCTGCGCTGCACGTCACGACCGACGGGCCGCTCCAGGTGACGCTCGCGGACTGCCGCGGCGGGCAGACGCGGACCCTCGACTTCGACTGAGAACGGCCTCACCGCATTTGCGGAGAGGACGTCCTTTTGTTCAGGGAGATCTTCTTTTCAGACACCAACCTTGTTGGTGGCTGTTGTACTAACAGATATTTGGAGTAAAGGGTTGCTCTAGAAACTTATGATGATAGGGACATTTGTGTGTCGTAGGTATCTCCCCCACTTGCATACTAACAGGTCTACCGACGAAAGATCTGATATGGTAGCCCAATGATGATACGAACATCTAACTGTCTTAGGTGCTTTTTCCAATGCAATCTGAGCTTGGTTGTCTGAGGCCTAAGCTGGATCAGTTGAATCCGAGCTTAGTCATGAAGATTGAGGCAGTTGAGTGAGGCCTTTGCTATTTGTCAGCCTTGCCTAGCTATTTGTCACCCTTAATGCCTATTTGTCTGCCTTACATTACTATTTGTCACCCTTATCAGTCTCCTCTTCTTGAGCCTTCAGGTTGACATGTCTTCATGGTGACAGTGCGCAGTCTGAGCTTTGATTTCCCTCAGCAATCTGAACTTTCAAGCTCTGTTTCATTACTTGTAGCTTGTTGGCATGAAGTCTAAGCTTGCTGGCATGAATCCGAGCAAGGTCCGAGCTTGACTGCTTTAGATCCGAGCTTCATTCTTATGAGGTCTGAGCTACGTTTTCATGACGTCCGAGCTTCAGGAGGTCTGAGCTTCATTCGTTCCCTTCATGAGCTATTTGTCATCCTTGCGAGGCATTTTTCACCCTTATCACCCATTTGTCTGCTTTATACACTCATTTGTCAGCCTTGAAGCCTTGAGTGTGCTTTTCTTCTTCTCAGCTAGTTCTCTCCTTCCTTCTTTTCAATCTCTCCTTCACTTGAACTAACAGGGCTTCTGTTCGATCCTTCTGTCTTCGAGCACGCTTGGAAGTGCTTCGGAGGGGAGTGCTTAGAAGTGCTCGTGAGTGCTCGAGTGCTCTGCTACATGTGCTCGAGTGCTCGCCACAGCTACTCGTGCTCAGAATGCTCGGAGTTTTGGCAAATCGAGCTTGGTACAGTTGCTCGGAGTGCCCACTGTTAAGATGAAGACCCACTGTGTATCCTTCGCGAGAATGCCTTACGAGCCTTTTGTCACGAGTAACACCTATTTGTCACCCTTAGTTGTCTATTTGTCACCTGTAATAGCTATTTTTCACCCTTAAGGAGCTATTTGTCACCCTTACTCAATTGATTTATCTGCCTTAATTTTTCATTTATTTGAGCAAGAGGGTGAATGCCACTTGGCTTTCTCTTCTTAATTTCTTTCTTCTTGCATCACCTGTCTTGATTTCTGTGCAGCCAACAATGTCTTGGCTTCTAGGAGCATATTTCATGCAATTTGTTCAGCCAAAGTTCTTTCTTCAAATCTTAATTTCCCTTGAGTTCTCTTAATCTTTGCTTGCACATATCAAGAGTCTTGAGTCTTTTTAGCTTTTTGGTTGGTTTGCTTGACTATGATCTAAACTTAACATGATTTGATCTGAATCTGAACATGTTGACATCATCAAATACATGTGAGACTCATAAATGAGTCATGGTAAGACATCATCAAAGGCTCGGAGCCGATAAATGTATAGCTATCAGCTCAGATGCCAATAATTGGATAGCTGTTGGCGGGGAAGCCAATAATTATATAGCTGTTGGCGTGGGAGCCAATAATTATATAGCTGTCCGCTCAGGGCCGATAGTTGTATAGCTGTCGGCTAAGGGGCCGATGGTTGAAAAGCTGTCGACTGAGGGGCTGATAATAGGATAACTGTCAGCTCAAGGGTCGATAATTGAATAGCTATCGACTGGGGGGCCGATGATTAGAAAGCTGTCGACTTAAATGCCAATAATTACAAAACCTGAACATTCTTGGACACCTTCAAACAGCCGTTGGTTTGATCACCGATAGTTAGGATGTTGGTTGAGGATCTGCTGACCCCAGAGGCTGATAACCCAAGAACTTCAGAATTGTTGCACATTCCGCTGTCTCTTTTCCGTGTGAAATGACCTTCGAGGGGTCGTGACGAGTGAGAGCACATCATCTTCGACGAGCCGCGATCAGCTTTGTCTCTATTTGCTTCAGCATCTGCCCCCAGAATAGGGCACCACCCATATCCTGGTTCTTTTTGGGCTTCCATCGTAATCTAGGGAGCTTGAGATATCCCTCAGAGTACATTGCTCTTCAACTGACATGGTGGAGCCGTGCTAACTGTGCTCTTGAGGCTTGGCATTTGGTGAGGACGCGGCGGGTCCACCCTGTGCACGCCTATATGTAGTCTGCCCTTCCGAATCAGGCTTTCAATGATATCTTTAGATGCATAACAATCCTCAATCGGGTGCCCCCTAGATTGGTGATAAGGGCAAGATTGAGGGTCGTCTTTCCATCCGGCGTCGCTCGCCCTCTTGGGCTCCGGGAGGACAACCTCGCCATACGCGCAGGCCCATTCGAATAACATTTGAGTTTTCTCCCTAGGGAAAGAATAAGGTTTCTTCATCTTGTCCCTTAGCGAGGGCGCATGTTCAGCGGGCTGAATGAGAGGGGCCCCGGCTGCCCCTTTTATTTGCTTTTGTTGTGGTTTGAAAGCCATAAAATTTGAGACGCATAGTCCCTCATGCGCCAGATGCTTGCTGGCTGGTTTGCTCTTTCGGCTCGGGGTAGTAGTGGTTGGGTGATACTTTGCCAAGAAGACTTCGGCATTAGCTGCCAACTCACTTAGCTGTTCGAAGGTCTCGACTTTGATGTCCATCACCCTCTGCAGGATTTCATCCTTCAGGTTCTTCTCACATCTCTGAATGATGTCTTCATAGTCCGGAGAGCCTCCGTACCTTTCATGGGAGTCTCCCACTCTCCTTATGTAACCTGGGGGCACCCCTTACCCATTTTGCCCGGTCTCATATAATTTTGCCTCGGTGAACTCCCCCTCGGCCGGCCTTGTTTCAACTGTTTGCTTCTAACTTCGCTTATTTGTTGCTGCTGGGGCAGCCGGATCTGGGTGTGGGCTGGATGAGTTCAAGCCCATCTCCCCGATCTTCCTCTTCATCATTTCGAGCTCCGGGCGCAGCTCCATTACGAGAGTGGGCTCAAATTGGTGGGAGCTAGGGATGCTGCCGGGCACTAGTGTGCGCTACGCGAGTGAGTCCGCTCGAGTGAAATCACCAGTCCGTGCACTACTTGCTTGCTAGGTCCGAGGGATTTTCGGTCTTGTGACTATCACCCCCAAGGTGGTGTCACATCACTTTTATAGGCCGAAGGGGAGCTATTTCCTTAAAAGATTTTTACCTTGAAGAATCGCAGAAGGCAGAAACCCTTTTCCCTAAGATGGTTACCTCATTTTCCACCAACACCCCTTCAATGGAAACACGCGAAGTGGCATATCATCTAAAGCATGGGAGATGGACAGGCGCCAGCATCATGCCAACCAATCGACATGCAAGATATTTATAGAAAAAATCACAGCCTTTCCAACAACTACAAGTACAATGGTTAGATTGCGCCAAAGGCTGTAAGGAATAGCCAATTCAGCATTTACTGTTACTAAAACTTGTGGACACAAGGCAAGTTTTACATGGTCATTCCAAAGAAAAGAAAAGGAAAAAGTAAAAAGGTACATCAGGCCTCGGGGCCACTATGAAGTTCGGCGGATAAAGGATCCTCGGCAGTGAGTGATTTGCCCCCCACAACCTCGGTGATGGCCGGTCCAGACACTGACCCCACCAGTGTGGGAACTGTCTCGATCGTGTGCCCTCCCGAGACTACCGGAGTTGGCGATCGCTCTGACAAAAAAGAGGCACCCCAACATCCGCCTTCACCTGGTGACTGAATGGAAGAATCAGCGGTATCTTCGTCCGAGTCATAGCATTGCCCGGAAGGAAAATCGAGCTCTCCATGCGCCTGCTCATAGGCCAAAGCGGTCACTCGACGGTAGCCTTTGGAAAAACCCTTCCGTAGGCCCTAACGATTACTCAGCTTATAGTGAGCAAAGGTAGCCTGCTGGAGTGCCACCTGGTAACTCTCTGAGCATTTGTATTGCTCGAGCGCTTTCGACCTGGCCAGCTCTAGCTTCGCCTCTAGGTTGGCTGCCGTCCGTTCTGCCTCAGACTGCCTCTGCTCGGCTTCAACTCGTGTGACTTCAGCCTCCGCCCACTGTCGCTCAGCCTCTCGGACCTGGCCCTCGAGCTCTTCACACTCAGCTTTCTATTGCTCGCCACGCTCGGCCTGAACTTTACTCTCTTTGTCTAGAAGCCTATCTTTCAGCCCCACCATATAGCGGGCGTGAGTCAACTACTCGGTCGCCTCCTGAGCCTCTTTTTGGCTCGACTCTACTTTCCCCTTGATCGAAGCCACCTCCCGTCGGAGGTCCTCAAGGTCGACAGGCACGCGCTCAATCTTTCGGTCGGACACACCGCGGGCCTAGGCCAGAGATTCCCTCTCTGACTCTAATCGAGTGTACAAATCGGCCATCTTGGCCACCAGCTGGGCCATGATTAGGCTGCCCTTCATGACTCGTTCGAGAGTCACGGAAGGGGAGCTACATCCAAGGTCCCCTCGAATTGCCTCCGACGTCATCGAACGGCGTCTGCAATGCAGGAAGGCCTGAACAGTGAAGGCTCCCGCTACAGGAAGGAAGGTCCTCTCTAGGACAGTCAGGATTGAGGCATCCTCCCCGAGTACGCCCACTTCTGGGGCCCCACAGGTTGGCTTAGAGCAGACCGCCTCACCTCGTGCATCCACGGCCTCGGTCGGCTGGGATGGGGTCACCTTACCTTGTGACCCCTCGGCCTCAACTGGCTCGGATCGAGCTCCACCGTCCTACGCTCCGTCAGCCTCCATAGGTGCCCTAGCATCGGCCACCCCTACCTAGAGCGCATCCACCTCGGCCGTGACTCCTCCTGTCGCGACGGCCCCCTCTGGTTTGACAATCGAGAGAGCCAACTGTGCTCCCTCTTTGACGGGGCGAGCAACCGCCGCCTTTCATGCCCCCTTCCTCTCAACAGTCTTGGACCTTATCGAAGACCGCAACATCTTTTCCACGGAGTTCTTACGCTTGACCCCAGGACACTCGAAAGATCCATCCCGAGCAAGCTGTTTGCCCTTGTCCCAGGCACAGGAAGAACTCCCGGACGCTTGAGGTCCAACGGGAGCAGGCGTCTCCTCCTCGCTGAGAATTACCACCTCAGCCGGTGACATCTCCTCATCAGCCACTCGCCTCGAGTCTGAGTAGACAAAAGAGTACTATTAGAGAAAAAAAGTTGGCTAATCCGACCCAAAATCAATACAAGGCCCTGAAGCCCTTACCTAGAGGTTTCACCATCTGAGAAGGGTACTCCTCGATGTTGGACTCAGTCATCAACTTGGTGGTGGATCAGTAATTCTCCTGAAGAAGGGCAACCTTCTTCTCCACCTCCGGGGAAATCACGGCCGGCTTCAGAGGGATGTTAGGGTGAAAATTGGGGATCAGTGGGAAGTTCCAATTGCCACTGCCCAAGGCTATGCCCACCTAGAAATATTGGGTCTTCCAGCCCTTGTGGGAGGAATCTCTGGAAGAGAGGGTCACGCAGCTCCTTCCCCTCTTCGCCTGGAGGATGAAAAAGCCCTCACACGTGTGGGCATGCTCCTTCAACTCAAAGAAAGCATGGAAGAGATCCAGCGAAGGCTCGATCCCACATGAATGACAAAGGAAGATGAAGGAGAACACAAAAGTATAAGAATTGGAGACCAACTAGACTGGAGCCAGTCAGTAGAACCGAAGCAGTTCGACAATGAAATGATGGAGAGGAAGGTAGAACCCGCACTTCCAGGCCAAGAGGAAGGAACAGAAGAAGCCGGAGCGAGTATTCAGATTGGACTCATCGGGCTCTACGGGATGGAACTGATACTTCCATGGCAGCCCATATCGGTAATCCAGCCGCTTCACTGCATCCTCAGCCAGCTCACTGTGCATAGGTTCCGCCGATGTTGTAAAAGCCCTAGAGGCCCACCCAACTCCTGGCATCTCGGCCTCGGGATGTTCGTCTGCCAGGGAGGAATCAGGAGAGCTGGAAGAGGAAGCAGAGGACACCGTGCTGGACAACTTAGGGGTAGGCGAAAGTTGGTGAATCGCCACTGTGGTAACCTCTGCAAGCTCTGCGAAGGCCGCTACCACTCTTTGCCCTTCTGGGGTAACTTCATGGCGCATGAGCCTCTCGCAAACACAAAGATGGTGGAAAAAGCCCAAGACGATGGGGATAAGGAATGATGGCACGTGCTATGCTTATAAACCCCCCGGGGAAGCGGCACGACGTTCCAATCTTTAAAAAGGGGGCCCCACTCATCAATTCGGAAGAATTATCATCATTATGGGCACATCCCCAGGGCAGCCACAGCAAGTGGCCCCTGTCAGAGAAAGTCCCCACTCAGCTCAAGCCACTTACACCTACCCCAAATGCTACTCGGCCGAGCCTAATCTTGGCTCGGGAGTAGGAGGGGGACAAGTGGAGAGGGGGATTTCTACGGCCCAAATAGAGCGGCCAAGCGAGGTCCCAACGGACCAAATGAGGCCCAGCTCCCATTAGTGACAGCCCTCCGAGGGCCCACTAAATCCTAATAACTCACTCGGATTAAGCGCTTCCTAGGCGACCTTCAGGTTCGGAAGTCCGAGCGTCAGGTCGATCGGGAGGCCTCGATGAGGCCTTGTGCATCCCACCAAAGCCTTGCGCCTATCGCTCGGGGAAACCCCCTGAAGCCAGCGCCATATGCTCGGACCGACTGGCAGAATCTTATCCATGCGACCATTGCGTACCCTTTAAGAGCTGGAGATCATGGGGATAATGATGATTAGGAGCCCTCATGCCTTAACGAGCCCACGAAGGAGATGTAACCTCTCCTGAAACTCCTCGCCTCACAGGACTCCTACGTTCATGGGTTGCTATATAAACCTGGGAAGCCCTCCTACTAAAGGTAAGCGCTATTAAGCGATATCAAGCCAGAGTTAGAACCACTTCACCACTTGGTGGAGAGGAATCTCGCACCCTCATCTCCTTCCCTTTCTCCCTTGCACCCAAGCTCTACTTCCATCGCACTCCGAGGGTGACTCTGAATGCATGGGTGAGCCATTTTTACAGTGGCCCTTTCTGCTTCCACGAGGAGTTTGCTCAGTCCGGCACTACCTGGGAGGAATGCAAATAAGTCAGAGTAGACATTCCTCCCCATCCGCGCCATTTGTCTGCACCGACATAGGGATGGAATTTGAGGGGGTGCCTCCTATCACATATTTGGCGGTTTACTTGGCCTACTGGCTGGCCAACTTTGTAGTTCCCCACGGAGAGGACGGGGTCTTGCGGCCTGAGGTGATATATCCAACCTGCCTACTTGCCTGTGGTCAGAGACTTGCCATTGCACCAGCAGCCCTGACGAATATCTTTCATTCGCTTGGGGCTTTGTCTTCCCACTCGTCACCGCGGGAGAAAAGTATTATGCTACCCACCCATTACTTGAGTGCCTAGGCAGGGTTGTTATTTCCAGAGCTCTCTTGGAGGACTCTAGTTGACAACCCGACGGCGCCGCTGATTTTTCTGTTCATAGGACATCCGTCACAGGATGTCGTAGTTCAGTTTGTAGGGGCCCAGCGGACCTTGTCTTTCGTCCCTGTGAGGAGAGGTGAGGGCCTAGCCCTTGACTACTCCTCCTTCCTTCACTGCCCTTATGTCGGGTAGGAGGGCGGCACCGTCGTCAACAGAGTGTCTACACATGCTTTACCCTCGCCCCACGGCTTAACAGAGTGGGTTATGAGCATCCGCCCCAGTGTTCTGGTCTACCGGCGCTCTAGCACAGCTATACTTGAGCCCTATTACGGTATTACCCACATCGGTTCGCTAGGAACTTTGGGTATGATCAGGGCATCCCTTCGAACGCAGAGTTTCCTCTGGCCCTTCAACTGTACAGGCACAGAGACATGCACTTAGTGGCGGCAGCGTGGCAGGACTTCCTCTGCCGCGAGGCATCACAGGGGTATCCTATTCCAGAGCAGGAGCGCAGAGGTCAGTTCGATATCCATTATGCACGCTGGTGGTTCAAGGCCAACAATGTCTTTCGGGAGCACCGCGATGTTATTCGAGCCGCTGAAGAGCAACGCCTGAGGAAGGAGGATCTGCCTCCTTTGTTTGTGGACCCGGCCTTTATCAGATCTCATTTTTCTGGAGTCGCCTGAGTTGTCAGCGACATTGAGGAGCAGTGGTGCGAGAAAGGCTGGACGGAACCTGTTGTGTTCTTGGCTGGCAGAGAGAGGTGCTTCTCCTAATTGAGTCTTCGGGTAGGAGGTGGCCCTTAAGAGGAGATAGTATTGTGTGGTGGTTGATCTTGCATGCCACCCTTTGGTCATTGTGGGGTGAGTGGAATAATAGGATCTTCGGGGCCCTTCGCAAAGTCACGTTTTAAAGAAGACACGCCTTAACCTCAAACGTTACTCATAAACCGCAATGATTACTCCCAACGCATCAATCAATCAGCATTAATGACATTCTGACGATGGTACTTATTCCCATGCCAACAAGTGCCCGGATCTGCCGGAAGGCACGATCGTGGGTCCGGATGGCTGCCCGCAGAAGGTGGTGATCGACCTGAACTTGTATGTCATGAAAGGTATTTATATGGGGGCATGAGAGCCCGATTACAAGTTCTTGCATGCCACGGGATAATTTCGTCATTTATGACGGTCCCCGGGTCATTGCGTTATTGTGTGGGTAGTTCCGTATCCATACATAGTGTCCGTCAGAGGACCTGTGACTCAGCAGGCTATTGCCCGAGGGGTGTCACAGTGTATTCCCGATATGATACAATGTCGAGACCGGGGAAGTAGGGGTGCCGTGGACACCGTTGTGCTGGAGCGGTCGAGCGTCGCTATGATCGAGGCGACCGAACGACGCAAGCACCACTTGTGAAGGGAGCGGTCGGGCGCTATTGAGACAGAAGCAGCCGAGCGCTGTTGAGACTGGAGAGGTCGGACGGCGTGAGTGTCGCCTTGCTTGCAGTGACCAAGAACCGTTGAGCTTGGAGTTCCGAGTGTCGTAGGCACCATTGCGACCAGAGCCGTTGAGGCCGTAGGCCTCGCTTTGACTAGAGTAGTTTGGTGTCGTAGGCACAGCGGTGACAGGAGTAGCTGGGCGGTCGAGTGTCGAGGGGCACCATTGGGATTGAAGTTGTTGAGTGGTCGAGCGTCGTGAGCCCCGACGTGACTAGAGTAGTTGGCAGTCGGGTGCTGGGCGTATCGTTGTGACTGAGGTTGCTGAGTGATCGGGTGCCGCAGGTCCCGATATGACTGGAGTAGCTGGCAATCGGGTGCCGGGGGCACCGTTGCGACTGAGGTTGTTAAGTGGTCAGGTGCCACGGGTCCCGTTGTGACTAGAGGAGCTGGTAGTCGGGTGTTGGAGACACCATTGTGACTGGAGTAACTGGCAGTCGGGTGCCGGGGGCACCGTTGTGACTGAGGGTGTTAAGTGGTCAGGCGCCGTAGGCCCCGTTGTGACTGGAGGAACTGGCAATCAGATGTCGAAGGCACCGCTGTGACTGAAGGAGCTGAGCATCGCGAGACCTTGATGGTTGTGCTTGGGGCCCACCTGGGACTGGTAGTCGGGTGCCGCAGGCACCATTGTGACTGAAGGAGATGGGCGCTACGAGACCTTGATGGTCGTACCTGGGGCCCATTGACAAAGACAGGGGCCTAACACTTCATCTTGCATCGGGACTTGTGAAGTATGCCCATTATCTGGGTAATGACATTGAGGGCATGCTTATCGAGATGACATCAAGGTGGCATACGATCATCGAGGCGGGGGACCGAGCAGGGTGCTTCCATCTCGCAACATCAGGCGGTGCATGATTATCAAGGCAGAGGCCAGATACGGTACTTCCATCCAGCAGTGTCAGGGTCATGCTCGAACACCGATGTAGGGCATAGCATGGTGCTTTCGTCAAGTAGCGTCCAGGGTTGTGCACGAATATCGAGACAGGGCTCGGGCAGAGTGCTTTCACAAAGAGATGTCAGGGGTCATGCACGATTATTAAGATGACATGCGTTCATCAAAGCAGGGGGCTACCTTTTAGGAGGTTAGTGTTTGGGCTAGACGCCGTATGAGGGATGATCATGTGGCATGCCCTCGGCGTGAGCCAAAGACTCCCCTCTCATGGACATGTTTGAGCCACCAAAGCCCAAGGTGGTCAGGAAGACAAGCACTATTGTCCAAGGTGGAGTGACAGAAGGGGTCATACCAAATGAGCAAGTGAGTGTAGTTGGCAGCCCCAACTAGCCAGCCAACCTAAGACTTCCACAAATGCCATGACTCCCCTTCTAGAAAAAACCAGCAAGGTCCACAACCCTATCATCCTCCGCCCCAAAACAACCTTCCCCAGCAACAACGCCAACAACCACCACCTCAATACCAGCAAGTTCCACCCCCGGGAAATTACGGCCCTCCACAATAACAAAGGAGGCCATTTGGCCCCAAGAGAGTCCAATACCCACCATTGCTAGAAACTTTTCCAAACTTTTTCAACCCTCTCATGGTCGCCAACGCACTCACTCTGCCCAGGGAGAAGCCCGTATGGCTCAGAATGTTAACACCTCCAGATACTATGTTTTCCACATGCAGCCAGGTCATACAGTGGAGAACTGTTTTCAATTTAAAGATTTCATTTACGATATGAATGACCAAGGTGGAATTGATTGGGATGAAATGAGGTGATATATTGCTACCCTAAAGGCCAGAAGACCTTAGCAACAGCAACAACAACAGCAATAGCCACAGCCATAGCAACAACCTCAGTAGGCCCAATAGTAGCAGCCAAACCTGGGCATCATTCAAAATCCACTCCCAGAGCACCACCAGCCAATCAACAGGTCAACCCCATCTCCTCTTTCCAAGAAACTAGAAGAGGACAAGGTTGATACATGGAAAGCACCTCTATCCTCACCTCTAACCACACACCTAGCCAATCCCCTTGCCTTCTCCGAGCCATACCTCATCCACCTGGGCCTACATTGCATTCCGTGACTAGGCCTTCTCCATTCCTACAGCCATCACGCCCTCTCATCTATGCGCTAACTGCTAACTCCCCACTAATCCATCAACAAGGAGCATCTATACCTCTACCCACATCTTTAAAATCCATCCATCTGAGGCCCCATCTACCTCTACTACACCATCACCTATGCCCTCCAAACCTCTCATCATCCACCATCCATCCGAGGCCCCATCTACCTCTACTACACCTTCACCTATGCCCTCACCTATGCCCTCCAAACATCTCATCATCTGCCATCCATCCGAGGCCCCATCTACCTCTACTACACCTTCATCTATGCCCTCCAAACCTCTCATCATCTCTCGGCCATCCACCTCGCCATCCACTTCCACCATGCCTCCACCTAACAAACCCCTCATCAGAACCCCTACACCTATCATCACCCCTACTTCACCAACTATTCCTCCACCACTACCCTTCAAACCCTTGCTAAAACCCATACCTAACCCCATAGAGGTGCAGCAAAAATCACAGGCTATGGTGCTCTAGAGTGGGAGGATCTTCCATCGGGTATTCCCCCAGAATAGTCAAGCCCCCGAGTAGTCCTAGCCAGAGAGAGGCACTAAAGAGAAATTAGAAGAATCCACTACCGGGACACAATATGATTTGTTGAAACATTTGGACAAGACACCAACAAACAATTGAAAATTCTCGAAACTAAAAGTGAGAAGTTGAAAAGAGAGATTGAGGATCATAAATCAAATAACTCAGAGTTTGAAAATCTGAAGGAAGAGAATGAAAATCTTCGAAAATACCTTGAAGATCGCAAAACCACATGTCAGCAACACAAAGCGGAGGTAAAGCTCAATCTTGAAATGTATGAAGCCATCAAAGCTGTTAATGATGAGTTACAGAAAAGTCTTGAACAAATGAAAAAGGAATTGAAGGACAAACAATCCGTCCTAGAAAGAATGACCCAGGGTAAATCCAATCTGGTGCCTAATCATTTTTAGAAAAGAAGGGTTAGGATTTAACCCCTTTGAAAAAAGACCCTTCGACTTAAAAACCATTTCATTCTGTCTAGAAAAAGGCAAAGGAATGTTGATTATAGAAGAACCATCAAGGCAGAATCCCCCCAAACCCAAAATCTGCAAAAACAAAGGAGGCAGCCATCAAGCTCGGTATGAAGGCCAAACTGAACCGCTGCGTCGACGCACTATCTCACAAGGTCAACACAACCCATCTCGCCAATTCAAACAGAACAACAGGTTCTATAATCCAACAAGGTTCAACGGCCAAACAAACTTGGGTACACATCATACCCATTTCAACGTAGTTATAAACCCATGTTTTAGTCCACCACTCAACACGTTTTCAATGAATTTCATGAAACTTGGGTGTTGCATCTGTAATCGCCTGGGACACACCAGCAACCAATGTTGGTCCGGCCAAAGAATGAGATCCTTCAAGCAAGTTTGGATTCCAAAGAACTTATTACATGCATTCAACTATGATTGTGGACCCAAATTTGTTTGGGTTCGAAAAACTTCTGCTTAATGTCTTCCGTGCAGGATTGCCTAGCAGCCCATCACACCCGATGGTATTTGGAGAGCGACTGCTCACAGCACATGACATGAGATAGAAAGAAGTTCAGCCATCTGATCAAGAAGGAAGGTGGACAAGTAAGGTTTGGAGGCAAGGACAAAGGAACAGCCATTGGCACAAGAACCTAGGTAAGACTTCTTCCAATTGCATTGAAAACATCATGCTTGTTGAAGGCCTTGAGCACAATCTGCTTAGCATAAGCCAATTATGTGACAAAGGCCACAAGGTATTGTTCGATGCCAAGGAATGTAAAATTTTTGAATAGAATTCTGATGCTTGAAGTTTGTAGGACATAGAGTAAATAATGTTTATATGGTAGATCTTGACAGTCCTTTTTCAGAAAATCTCTGCATGTTCACCAGTCAGCCCAATGACATGTGGCTGTGGCACAGAAGACTTGGCCATGTCAGCTATGGTACAATGCACAAACTGTCCAAGCGTGGAATGGTAATGGACTACCCAAACTGCCCTATAAAAGGAACACCCATGTTTGTGAAGCATGCTCCTTAGGTAAGCAGACTCGAAGAATCTTTAAATCTAAAAGTGAGCATCTGTCATCCATGCCTTATGAATTTCTGCACATGGACTTGTTCGATCCAACAAGAACAGCCAACATTAATGGGAAAAGGTAGGATTCATCACGCATTGATTTTTCTTCTGGATTTTTGCTTCATCGTTCGACGTGAATTTTCTCATTTATTTCAGTGGAGATTCTTGGCTACTAGGTTTGGCTTCCACTTATTTATTATTTTCATGGGATAGGTAGTTTTTTTCTCACGATTACTCTTAATTTTCATGTAGAGATTTAAGTTCCCCATAAAATGTTGAGAAGAATTTCTAAAATCCTTATCAATCAAAGTCATTTATTTCATTATGTGCGGAGTGTGTGGGTAATTGTTTCGAATGTAGAAGGTGAATTTGCCATAACATGACTATGACTCCCCCTAAATGTATACACTGTAGGAAACAAATCCTCCTCCTTTGTATATGTTATGATTCACAAATGATTAAGATCACTGCATTTTTATTTATCGAGGAGGTAAACTCTTAGAAGATTACAAAGAAGGGTTTGTAAAATATATACATGCAAGCAAGCAAGGATGTACCATTGTATTCAAGCAAGTTGATTTTCGGTACACGACAGAGAACTTAGATCTGAAGATCACCTCGTGCATAGTGAAAGTTTCCAACTGGACATAATCGAACCTTCTACAATCACGATTTGATATACTAGACAATCATGGTATTTACGCACACGGATATATGTAAAGTATATACAAGCATATACATGTAAATGACAAGATGATGAAGAATTATTCCTTTTTACAAGTATGCAAGGATAAGTGTAATATGTTCATGAAATTAAATATATATGCTATGTATACAAAACTAAATTATTATTCGCAAATGATGAATGAAAGTATGAAAGACTCTATGTGCAGTCTCAAGCATTCAAAAACTAAATTTATTCACAAGATGTGTAACGAAGTATATTCAAGGTTGTCTTAACACCTGATCATTTAACCTGTGAATGTCAACATTTCTCTTTATCATTGCCAAAATCAACAAAAGGTAAAAGTAAGATTGAAGTAGGGCGAATAACAAGATCCAACGAGTGTATACCTGAAATGTTTAACATAAGATTTCAAAACTTGAGGTCCCTTACCTTTACCTTGAGAGACCATTATTTATCAACATTCTTCCTGCCCTCAAGGCATCCCCATACTCAGGAAATCTCATCTTGTATGTTTGGGTACACAAATTTTCTTGGGTCTCTTAGAGTTAGTTCCATTTCAAACAAACAAGTTTTTGTTCTTCCTCTCATACCATTCACCATCGGCCCTTATCAAGTCACAAACATACATGGAATGGCCAATCATACCACAATAAAAGCAAGTGATATTTAGTTTTTTAAAATGATTTCTTTTATGCATATTTGATCTATTATCAAGTGAATTCATGCATGAATCAACAAATGAATTCCTGGAGTTCATTTCAAGTTGATCATCATCACATTTCATTAGATTGCATGTGTACATCGTGTGGCCTACTTTACCACAATAAAAATACATAACTCTCCTGTTTCCAAAACTATTTTTGTTATTCACATTTGAGAAAGCATTAACTGAATGTGAGCAAGAACCATGAAATTTTTGTGCTTTGTCATGTGAATGATTGAATTTATCTCTTAACCAATCAGTGCATAGTATCTAGGTGAGCAAATGATGCTACTAATGATATGCTTTCATGAAAAGAAAGCAGTGTACTTGATCTTGAATTGTTGGGCAATCTTATGTAATATTCATCTTTATTTATGGATTTGCCCTTTCAATGTCTGCATTGGTCAATGGTTTATGTAGTCCTTCCTTAACTTTGAATCATTGACCCTTCTTCTAGAGCACTTCTAACAGATGTCATCTTGAAATCCCATGCTTAAAAAGGTCCCTACAAAACTTTAGAAAAGATTAAAAGCCCAAATGGATTTTATCCATCTGGGTTTATTTGAATATTCTCCATTCAGATGCAACAATAGAATTTTTCTTTTAATGTTTGCATTTGAGTAAAAATTAAATAAAATTACATACATACATTTTCCTAGTTTATGCTTACCGTAGGCCCAATTTCATTCTGGAGGATCTGCATTAAAGCTGAAGGATGCAGGGGGTGGCCTACTACATATGTGGGTATGTAATGCATAATCATTTAGGTTCAAAATGTATGCATGTATAGACAGGTTTTCTCCAGGACTATAAGTGTATGCATGATGTTAATGTTGTATGCACTAGAGTGAGAATGAGAACTTATCTCAGTTTTCCCAAGATTAGCATTAATGTTTTCCTGTAGTGTTTCTTCCCTCAAGAGGTTAAGTTCTCCTGATGCATTTTCAACATTACTAAAATCAGAATAAGAGATAAAGTTGCAGATACATACCTCATCTGATTCTATATGGTTTTTAGCCTCCTTATTCGATTGTGCAGGTGGTGTACAGGAGGCAGACTCTTTATACTCCAGTCTCAGTGTATTACAGATATCTTGAGCTATCGTGCAGGCTGAGACTTTGTAGACCACTTCCTTAGAGAGTCCACAATAAAGGAAGTGTTTTGTCCTAACATTCAGAGAGATATTAGATTTGTCAGTGTTGGTCCAGCTCTCTCTGGACTGGGTGATAGAGAGGTCTCTCCCGCAACTATCTCCCATAGTTCATAGTCTTTACTCTTAAGGAAGAGCTCCATTTGGATCTTCCAATAGAAAAGTCAAGAACACTGAACAATGGAGGACAATCAATTAGAGTAACCTTCTGTACTTACAGCCATTTACAATCTTTTGCTCTCAGATTGTGAGATCTTTTAAAACTAATGAGCCTAGGCTCTGATACCACTTGTTACCCAATAAATGGATGGATTAATCCAGAGGGGGGTAATGTGTTATTAAAAATTGATCGTAAAACAATATAAGAATATGTTTAAATCACTATGATGGAAAACAGTCAAATGTAGTGATGTGCAGTGGTGAAAACTTGTTTGTTGAATGTAGAATCTGAAAGCAAAGACAAACACACAAGGGACACAAGGAATTTATATTGGTTCAGCATTGATCTATATCATCCCTACATCAAGTACCCAGCAACAACTGGGATTTCCTGACTCTCACGTCCCACTAGGGCTGTCAAACCCACGTTTTTCCTGATTCTGGGTTTGGCCTCTGCATGCCCCTTTCGTTTCCCTACCTAGATCTTTCTCTCCCCTTTCTTCTTCTTTGTCTCTCTCTCTTCTTTCCCTCTCCACAATCTTCCAAATTTTAATAAATAGATTTATTTAATGAAATTTTTATTTTAAGTTGCATATAACCATCTAAGTTCACGTTCTACCTAGAACACAAGATCTTCAATTCGTAAAACTAAACCTCTCTGTGTATTTGACTGAGACTCACCATAGTGCTACATTATTAATTTTTATTGCGAGTTCGGTAAATTTTGAGATTGGTCGCCACGTGTGTTTTAATAATGGATCTCGTGACACATCATTTTTTGGTGCCGTTGTCAGGGATCGAGCCTGGGTTGGTGAGGACACCAGACGACTAGACCGACATGAGGCCTCATAGACGATCCATCGACGATGGGCCCGCAGAGTCACACAGGCTTCGTTATGGCTCGGAGATAGCTAGATCCTATTTTCTCTTTTATTTCAGTTGTGTCAATTTTTTGTAGGCCCTCTAAGGGCCATCTAGACATTATTATTCTAATAGAGTTATGGATTTCTTTTTGAGCTTGTGGGCTGGGTGCACCCAAGGCCCAACTTGGACTTCGGCATGCCATGGCCCAACGCCCACCCCAACCAATAATGGAAGGGGACAACATTAACTACCATGGCCCAAAGCCCACCCCAACCAATGATGGAAGGGGACATCATTTACTCTTAGGGTTGGAGATTTCAAATGGTTTCAAATAGGTTCAAATTTCAAATGGGTTCAAATTCTAAAGAGAGAAAATTCAAATTTCAAGGAGGAAAAATGGAGCCCATACTTTTGGGGTTTTCATTTCCTACATATTGTCATGTATTCCCCCCTTGGAAGAACTACTGAAGAATTGAAATTTGAGTTTTTGTGAGAAGGTGGCTGCTCCCCTCTTGTGTGTGTGCCTGCGACGGGCATGGAGGGTGCGACGCCCTCGGGTTCGGGTGCGAAGCCCAACCCACCTCCTATCTTCCGCCTCGCCAGCTCCTCCCTTTCACCTAGGTGCGACGCCTAGGCCAGATTCTTCCCCACCATCTCTCCAGCATCTTCTCCCCCTCATTCTCCGCAACGGTCACCGCTCACGCCATCCCCGTGGGTCGTTCTCCGCCGCCGTTCGTGAGATCCACTCCGCACTCGCGTGCAGACTCCAGATCTGTCCGCCCTGAACTTGCCCCTAGTTTCAGAACCAATAACGGCACCTTCCTGGTCGGATCTGGACCTAGTGATTTTAGCAGGGATGCTTCTGCAAGTCACGAACGTTTCAGTGCTGGTTTCACCATGATCGGAGTTCTGGATCTCCAGCAACAATTCTCTCCGGGAAGCCGCGCGCTGCTGCCTGTCCCTGCGAGATAGATCTCCTCCTCCTCCTTACGAAATTTCTCTAGGCCTCCTCTCAATGCCTTTGGGCCTGAGGCTTGGTGAGGTCGTACAACTTTTTGTCTTCTTCGTGACGCCGCCATGCCCGTGCCATTCTGATGCCTGTGCTTAGGGGTGTTCATAATTCGGTTCAAACCGAACCAAACCGAACCGAATAAATGGTTCTCCATTAGTTACTTAATTTCTGTTTTTGGATGGTTTGGCAAACACTTACTGGGAAGCTGAAAGATGCGCTAAATGTTGCTCGATGTTATTCAGCTATCAATAGCAACAATACCTAGGGAGTAGAATGATTCAACCAGGTATTAGAATTATTCAATCTCATACCTCAAGAGCTGTCTTAAGTTTAAATTTGCCATTGTTAGAGGCACGAACTCTAATCCAAACCTAGGCATTGAGGTGAGACTCCCATGGAGGCATGGATATCCAATATGGGACTAAACCACAGCCAAGTGTCCACATATGGATTCAATGGATAAACCCACTCTGATGCCATGTTGGAGACGCGAACTCTAACCCAAAACCTAGGTATCGAGTTGAGAGAATCCTCTACATATATAGAGGTGAGACTCCCATAGATATCCAATATGGGACTAAACCACAACAGTCATTTTATTCTTCCTCCTTTAATCTGGGCAGGCAAGATCAAAGATCCCAAGAACTTGATAAGAATAGTCAATAGTTACCTGCTGCCAACCTGGTCACCTTAGTCTATTGACAAAAATGTATACTTTTATCTACACACACATTACTTAGCCCATTCCACAAGAACCTTTGCACAAAGAAAATGATATTATTTTAAAAGGATATCATTTCTTCCATATTAACTGGTGGCTTGTACTTGTGTTTCTTTAACAGCAATGCTTCCAGGACCAACAATTCCAATACTATCCCAGGTATCTATGTATAACCTTTCCACAAAAAACAAATATTGATAGTTGTAGCACTCAATTTGCTTTTTTTTGTTTTGTTTTATGTTTGAATCTGGGATTATATGCTTGAACCTGTGATGATATTAGCACCATAAACATTGGGCACAGTTTATCAAAATATTATTTTGAAGGAGAGGTTGATATTTTCCTGTGAAGTATATGGCTAACTCTAGTTACCAAAGTGGAAAATTGGACAATTGCACTGACCACCGTAAACACCAGATGAGCACTATGAAAATAAGAGGAAAAGGAAAGTAATCGCCACCGAGGATAATTGCATGAGATAATAAGACGAAGTTTGGGCTAATTACCTCGGACCTGAAGGAAAGTCAGCCAGAAAACCTTTGACTGAGAACACGATCACTAGGAGCGATGCGTTCAGAATACGGCTTGATCGCCAACCACATTCCTGCTGCACGTGCAGGAGATCTGAGATTCTGTTCTTCTTCGCTCTTCAGCTAGCCAATGAGCAAGGGCCTCACGTCCTGATTCTTGCCTGGTCCTACCAAAGTGATTAAACAATGAAAAAACCCAATTAGGCTAAGTTAAGTGAACCTCCTATCCCTTTATATGACGAAAGATGCAAAAGTAGGGTTGCTTACCGCGAGGGTGGATTTTTAATCCCTGTTTGGGTAAAAATATAGGTGTGCATGTCGTGCTTGAATGCAATAAAATCCGAACTTCAATGGCTCAGTAAGTATCGCCCTGGCCAACAATCCCAGTAGCGCAAACTTGAGCGGCACTACAACCGCAATGGCCGTCAACAACTAATTACGGTTAAACATAGTTTAACAAAGAAATAGGAGAGAGAGTAGAGAGAGAGAGAGAGAGAGGCATCATTAATGAGGTTAGCCCACGTTTAAACTCACATCCGTCGATGGATTTCGAAATCCGGAGATAACCCATTGTTCGCTCACATTTAAACTCGATTGGATCAAACCCTCAACCAAAGCACAAAATTAGTTAGTCATGGGTTAACCAAAGAGGGGCTACAAAGGTCAGGTTATCTCTCTCTGTTGTAATTGGATTAGGCAGATGAGCCACATATATAAGAATAATTAATTCCCTTGAATACTGAAATATTTGACTGTTCACTAACTAGGTCCTGATACGTGTGCTCACAATGACCAGAAGAGAGAGAGAGAGAGAGAGAGAGAGAGAGAGAGAGAGAGAGAGAGAGCCATCTACTCCAATTCTCCCTTATCAATGCCCTGATGACTATTTATTAAACCAACAAATTCTTGACTCATCTGCCATAGATTGAAGTTGCCCTTCCTATTGAATGTCTCGAACTCGGCCTTCATTAGTTCGCTCATCCTTACTGCGATGTGGTTGATCCCCAATGATGCTTGCGACGCATGAGCTCTGATACCAATTTGTTGTTCTTGATCATTCTCATACTCCTTATTGGCTGGATCGCTGTCGGATCGCACATACGCAGCAAACACAATGGAGAATAGAGAACACATGAGAGCTGTCTGCTCTAGTTTAGCCCAATCTACGTCATCTTCTTGAACTTGGCCTTCATCAGTCTGCTCATCCTTATTGCGATGTAGTTGATCCCCAATGACGCTTGCGATGGCCGAGCTCTGATACCAATTTGTTGTTCTTGATCATTCTCGTACTCCTTACTGGTCGGATCGCTCATACGCAGAGAGAAAGATATATATATTTTACATGGTTTGGAGACACAAGCCTTCCTATATCCATGGAGCCCGACTCCTTCACTACTGCCTTTGCATTATTGATCTCCAAGAACACGGAGGGAGGGAGATATTTTACGTGGTTTGGAGGCACAAGTCTTCCTATATCCATGGAGCCTGACTCCTTCACCGCCGCCTTTGCACTACTGATCTCCAAGAACACGGAGGGAGGGAGATATTTTACGTGGTTTGGAGGCACAAGTCTTCCTACATCCATGGAGACTGACTCCTTCAGCACTGCCTTTGCACTATTGATCCCCAAGAACACAAGTACAAGAGAGACCATAAAGGAGCCAGTAGAACTTCGAGTGGGTTCCTCACCTTAGGGCTCACTTATGAGATTACATGGGGAGGGAGGGAGATTCTTTACGTGGTTTGAAGGCACAAGCCTTCCTACATCCATGGAGCCTAACTCCTTCACTGCCGCCTTTGCACTATTGATATTCAAGAACACAAGCACAAGAGAGACCATAAAGGAGCCACTAGAACCTCTTGTGTGTTCGTCACCGTAGGGCTCAATTCCGACATTACATGTATATATAACCCTCTTAAAATACAAACCGCAAAGTACTGCCGAGTCAGTTCTGATCGGGGTGGTGTCCACACCCCCATTCTGAAAATCTCGACAGGGTGTTGTGGACGCGCAAAATTGCACGTCTGTATATCCCGTCCAGTCCCACAGCAACAACAACCCCAAATGAAGAAGCCGTGGATAAAGAAGGGTCATTCGGACTCTTCGAACATACTCACACTGTCGTGAAGCCGTCTCCGGAGTCGCGACAGTGAAGAGAAATCAACCCCTAGGAGCTCATAACCCGTGAGCCCCGAAGAAAATCAAACAGATCGCAACTTGTGCGCGTAGCGGGCTTGAACGTATCCCCAGCGGCGCGCCTTTCAGCTCTTAACGGCGCACCTTAGTGCCTTCAGCGGCACACGCATCTGGCACCTTCCATGGCACGCCCTCGCACGGCGCTCGCCGGCACACCCCCGGGTAGCCCGCTCGACGGCATGCCTCTAGCTCGATCAATGGCACACTCCCTTTCCCGTTCAGCGGCACGCCCTCACGGCGCTTCAGCGGCACGCCTACAAGTGCCTTCAGCGTCACGCTCGTGCTTTGCTTCCAGCGGCACACCTAGTGCCTCTCCCTCAGTGGCACACCCCGCCTGGCTCCTTCCTCGGTACGGCCCCTGGTTGGCACGCTCCTTCGTCGGCACGCCCCCCGGCGGCATGCACTCAGCCCGTGAGCCTTCCTCGGCGCACCCCTCAGCCGCTCAACGTCATGCCTCCCAGGCGCCTTCAACGGCACGCCTGGTGGCCCCTGCAGCGGCATGCTGTTGCAAGCTCACAACGGCACGCTTCTATTGCTGCCAGCGGCACAGGGCCCCGCCCCTCAAGCGGTACGTCCGGCAGAGGAGATCTCGCACCCACACCCTAGAGATCCTTGGCGCGCAGTGGGCTCTCTGAGGTGTCGCCCGGGGAGGAGGGCACGCATGCTATTCTCTTGCCACCGAGGACGGGGAGGTCAAATCCCCCATTAATGCAGACCGCTTCCCGCCTCCACGGCTCGCGCTCGAAGCCTCCCGCCACCGAGAGTATAAGAACCGGCTTCTCCGGTGAACGACAGACAAAGAGACAGAGAGGCGGCCTACCAGAGCCACCTCCGGAAGAAGAAGAAGAGAAAAAGAAGAAGAAGAAAAGAAGGAGGAGGCCACCCCACCGACGGCGAACGAGAGAGAGTAAGAGAAGAGAGGGGGAGAGAGAGAGAGAGAGAACTTGCTGTAGCAGGGGAGGGGGAAGAGCAGGGAGTCGTCGCCCCTGCTCGACCCTAACTCCCCCCATTTCCTTTTTTCCGTGCCCTTCTTCTTCCCTCCACTGCTTGTATCTTCAACTCCGGCATTTTGGAATGTACATGGCCGATTATGGCCCCTAGTTTCCATGAATAAAAATCCTTTTTTGGGGGTTTCTCACTGTCTCCGTTCGTTTGGGTCTTTGCACGTGTTTGTTCGTCTCCTTCTTCCCCTTCGGCGGCCTAGCCCCTCTGGGAGGCCACGGGTCTCCACTTTTGCCCTTCTTGCTCCCCGAATACCCAAGCCCAACACCCCCACAGGCTCATCGTCCGTCCCACCTGAAGCCTCCCCCTTCACGGGCCAAGCCAAGACCCCTAGTCCTCTTCCCCTCCCCTGCTTCATCCTGCTTAGCCACCCCTTGGCCTTCATGTCCCTGAGCTGACCCCAGCCTCGTGCTTCTAACCCCCTCGAACTCCCTCGCGCGGTGCAGTTTCCCCGACTCTGCCCCGGTGCACCCTTCTGCCTGGCACAACCTTCTGGCCGGTGCACTCCCTGGTGCTAGCACCCCACCGGCACCCCTCCTCGCCCGGCATAGCCTTCTGGCCGGTGCGCTTCCCCTTTCAGCCCCTTCACCGACACAGTCCCCTGACCGGTGCACCCTCGTCCCTTTCCTCCCCGGCACGCCCGTGCCTTCTTTGCCCGGCACCCATGACGTCCCTTCAGCCCGGCACACCCTTTGCTCCCTGCTTTGTCGGCACAGCCCGAGCCAAGCCTTACCCCCCACCAATCCTTCTTCCTGGCCGACGCGCCCCTTTCCTCTCCTGGCCGGCACACTAGCTGCCTGACACCTTTCCCTTCTTCCCCATCGCACCCCTAACCAGTCATTGAGGAGGCCTCCTGTCCGTTGTTTCTCCCGGGTTCCCTGAAATTTTATCAAAGGTGTTGTCGTCCCCGGGCACGCACCTCAAATTGTCGGGTTTCGCCACTTCATGTGGGCGCCTTCCCTGTATCTCTCTTACCATCCGGGTCAAGGGAAGATGCTGTCAAATTTTTGTTAAGAAATAACAACATGTTAAAGAGGCCAAAGGGAGCAACAAACAAATGGGACAATAACACTTAAAAGATAAAATGAAGCAACAAACAAACGAACTGAATAACGATAAGGTACTTCAACCAAAGCAAAAGAACCGTGGGCAGCACGAAGAGAACCGAACTGAACGAGGCTTTTCTAGCCTTTGTTTCTGTGACCCCTGAGAGGAAGATTGAGATAAAGGACATTCCTGTTGTTCGAGAATTTCAAGACATCTTTCCTGAGGAATTGCCAGGACTACCGCCTGAGAGGGAGGTTGTCTTCTCTATTGATTTAACCCCTGGCGCGTCTCCTATTTCAAAGGCTCTGTATCATATGTCTCCTGCGGATCTGAGGGAATTAAAATGACAATTGATGGAGTTGCTTGATAAGGGGTTCATTCGTCCAAGTACATCCTCATGGGGAGCCCCAGTATTGTTCGTCCGAAAGAAGGATGGTTTGATGAGATTGTGCATCGATTATATGTGCAGAATAAGGAAACAACAACAAAAGTAATATTCTTTTCCTGCCGAGGGTGAGGATGGGCCGGGGGAGGAAAAAGGGTAAGATAGACATTTTGTTGATGTGTTTACGGTGGGAAACCAACCCATTTAATGCCTTTGCTGCAGAACTATCATGCAGTTATTTTCTCGACAATTGCATGTTCAGTCACGCATGTGTGGACCAATCAGAGAGGAAGTCGTGCATTGACGTGACCTTTGTACACTGGATGCAGGTACAAAGCATTTCTCCTTCGTTAGATTTGTCTATAATTTAGAAGTTTGTTAACAAGGTTAGTAATCCACCCTCCGTACTGGCCGCACATGTACATGCTTAATTGTATCCATCTGGCCAGGTGTAGTCATACAAGTCATACAATCATTTTTTTTAAATTTCAAACATTATTTTTTGAGGTCAACACTAACTTGGCTACATGTCTTCTTATTGACAGTCGTACAGTTCAAAAAATAAAAAAAATAAAGTTCAAGCACTCAAGTTTGTGTGATGTAATTGGTTGACAACTTTTGACCACTTAGGATAACCGATCATTATTTTTTAATGTTTTAATAGTACATGTGTTGATTTAATTGTACAAAAATGTAGTTTGTATTTAGACTAAGACTGTCAATCGGCACTGTTGGTTCGACTAGGGATGTAAAAGGATCAGGTTCGGCTCGGGTAGACCAATATCATATCCTGTCTATGAAAATTTTATAAAGACCATACTAGGATAGTAGCTATTATTTTCACGAGTATGGATACGAGTATATCCGTCATGGATATGAATATACTCACGGATATCCATATCTGTCTATAAAGCATGAGTCCACGTTCACATTCAAGGGAATGTGGGATTTATGAAAATCGAAAAAAGAGAAGTCCAATCAATGATTTTCTTACCAAAGTAACTTTTATGTTTTATAAAAATACCTTTACAATTTTAGTAAGAAGGTCAAACTCACAAACCCAATAAGGAGGGCAACGTGTTGAGTTCATGTGACAATCAAAGGCCTAATATGCACAATGAGTTATTAAGAATAGGTCCAGATCGTGTAAATCTATACCTTATCTGAATATGAAACGAGTATTTTAAACATATCTGAACTCGAATCTATATCCGTTTATTTGGATATTACCTGACTCATCATGGGTCGGGTGATGCGAGTAACGAGTTTGCAAGTATTTTTGACATCCCGTACAAGGGCTGAGTTCATGAGTTTATAAACTACAATGCTAACATATGAATGTCATGAGATGCAAAATTACTAACTAACATGACTGATGAAAGCAAACATGTAGGCAAGCACACACCACACATACTATTGTATCTAGTCAGGCATACACATCATATTACAAAATGTCTCCTCCTTTGGCATCATCAAAATGGAGGGGGTGAAGATGGGATAGCAAGTGTGCCATGCCATTGGAGTGCAATTATCTAGTCTGAATTTGGAGAGGATGGAGTTGGCGGACATCTCCATGATTTCCTGAAACATCTTGGTCTGAGCGTCCAAAGCTTGCATATTCGACTAAAGAAAAGTGGTTACCCTCTGAATTGTTAGAGTGTAATCCGCATGGGAAAGCTTCAAATCTGAAATATCTTTGGCAAGAACATCCATCAAAACTCTTCAAAGTTCGAACCAAAACACAATTTATAACTTCATAATTCATATTGTGACAGATGGTGTGAATGTAGTAGATTTCAACTTCTCGAATATTCTGATGAGGTTCTTTAGATAGATCAAAATTCATGATCTCAAAAATTGCAGTTAATGCAACTGCATATGGAAGTGTTCTATTTTTGTGCTTCATGCTCATACAGATGTGATCAAGCATAATTGACGGAAAATTAATGTGAATACCACCCAGAAGATAATAGAACAAAAATATGTGAATCTCTGTAACTTTATCACGACCTTCCCCTCTAGGTAGTAGAATTGTTGTCATCATGTGATGTAAAATACGCTGCATCGGAGGAATATGATTTGCATTGAGACCAGCGGTTGATCTATCGTTCATATCTTCTGAAGTCATCATTTGGTAAATAACCTCTTCTGTCATAAGAATGTCTCCAAAGGTGTAGCCTTCATTTGGCAGCCCGAGAGCTTTGCCTAAGAATACGGGTGTAAGCTTAATCACCTGAGCATTGACTATAGTGTACTGATTGTTGTCTGCAACAAATAGATTCTGTAGAACTAATGCACAAGATTGGGAAATACACGACGGTGTACAGACATAAACATATCTAAATTTGGCTGACTGCAAATAATATCCACTAGATCTGGGAGATTTCTGTATATATTTTTGAAATCTACTGCCTGAGGGCGGAGTACCTTTCTGTCCAACATCTTGCTGGAGGATGAATGTGAGTCACTTTTCATGGATCTTAGCTCGTTGTTCTTCGGCCTTTGTTCCCGAGTTCTGCTTGATTCCTCCCCCTTGTGAGAGGGATACCTCTTTGGGGCCATCTGGATCACAAGATAGATAAGAACCCTAGATGGTGTTGTAGATCGCGTTGGTTTGAAAATGGGATGCCTTTACCTCAGATATTCCTATTCTCTACACACCATGGCTTACCTCAGACGAGATTGGAAGCAAGGATGAAGCTTTGAGACGCAATGGAAGGGGGCACGGGTTGCCTCTGGTTGGATCTCGCTTGGAGACCTTGGACGTGTTAGGGTTGCAAGGAGTGGTTTTTGGGCTTGAAGAAGATGGTGGCTGGACATAGAAGGGGGCTGGAAACAAAATAATCCTAGTTTTAAATCAGAAAAATACGAGAATTTTGAAACCAGAGATTAGGAACTGGAGAAGTACATCGAAACAAGCAAACACATAGGGGGAAAAAAAATAAGTGAGGTTATTTTCCGACGTTGGTTTGGGCTGCAGACAATCCTAGTTTAATTTCTGGTTAATTTATCAGCCAAATCAAGCAGATCAACTGGGCAGAAGAAAGAACAAGCCCTTCAAAGGAATCCATGGGACCAAGTGAAATGATAATGAATCATGTTCATGATTAAAAATTCAGGAGTACAACAGAGTATGGGATTACCTCACCAGAGTCACCCACTCTGAGCTCCTTTTGGAATGGCCCCCACAAACCAAGGCCAATCATATTGCTTGGTGAAAGGGGGGGTGATGCAACCCCATCCCAAAGGATGATAAGTTTTACAGCACTGTTTAAGGTGACAAGATGAATATTTCAGAAATGAGAACTTTACAAGCCGACTCCGTAAGTACAAGTTCTTACATTCAACTTTCAGGGAATCAAACATGCATGCAACAAGCTATTTACCATCTTATACAAGCAAAATAATATATATACATATATATCCACAAAACTCAATGTCTTCCCAACCTCAAATTGCAGCAACATTTACAGCGTAGTTTTCTGCATACTGCGGGAAGCAATTGATAGGATTGCCCCCAGAAGACTGAAGAAACAGAAGCCATATGGGGTTAGTACAATACCCATTATGATGAACAGGGCATTCCGTCGACAGCAAGGAGCCGCTGCGTTCACGCACCACTCCGAGTTTCTCCTGTACTGTGATAGCATGGTTGACAACCACGTGATCCACAACTCCCAATTCTTGCACCATCATCCAGCTGCATATGTAACTCCAGTTTGGCCCTTGCAATAGAGAGATTTTGACCACACATCCTTGAAATGAGCCAGCACCATGCCATTGTTCACCAGGGCTCATGATTGTTTGATTTAATTTGACTTCCTAACTGGAAGAAGGAATCAACGAGCTGGTCCACGCTTAAATACAAGTCATCTCTCAATGAAATTAGAAATCAACCTCTTCAATACCTTCTTCCTTTGATGCTTTAAACCTGCCGACTTTTTATTCTTCCACTTATTATAGCTTTCTCTCTTCCGTAACCATCTGCTGTAATCTTTCCCAGGTGTAACCTCAATAAAGTTGGCCAAATCATCCCAATCAGGTATACTACGATCTTCCAAGACACACTTGAGAAAAGCCTCCCCATTGCATCTGCCATTCTCATCTGAAGAGTGATCACGGTCCGCATCTCTGGGAGATACACAGGGACACGTTCTCGATGGTCCATCTCTTCCGGTTCGGCTCAATCCAAAATCCATCCTATCAAAGTACAACATCCACAATCAAATAAAATAAATTGAGATACATACCAAGTCTGATTCTGTGTCGAGGTAAAAGAAAACCCTTTCTATAAAGCAAACACCCAAGAGTATACTGGCTACCATCATGCCCAAAATGTAACCATGACTGAAGCAAAGTTGATGTGCCATACTGTTTTTACCTTTATGGCTTATCAATTAGAGTTGTAAACTTCTTTTTGATGAAATAAAAGTATCATTTTCTCATTCATTTCTAATTTTAGAAATGAAATTGTACTTGCTCTGATCCACATGCTTGTTCACGACTCGTCGCGTTCCCGATTTTTCGCGTCGGGACGTGACAATTCATCTACCTAAACTCTCCCCAAACCTTTGAACACCCAAAACTTTCTATTTCCAACCCTAGAAACCCCTTCTTCTACTCTCCGCACACGATCTTGCTTGTTCGTCATCATTTTGAGGCGAAATCTTCTCGGTGGCGTATGCGACCTTGCAGCCATCCTTTGGGCACCAGGTTGTAGAGAAGCTTTTTCCATCACCGTTGGTGTGTCTAAACACTCCCAAGGGAAGAGATCGTCCCTTCAAGGGTTTCTACAACAGCATTCAAGTTTAGAATGGCACCTAGAAGAAGTTCTCAGCAGTTTGCCCAAGGGGAATCTAGTGCCCAGAGAGGTGAGGCCCCAACTCCTCCACCACAGCGGGCTCCTGCACTTCCACATGCACCGTGGCTGCCCCCACGGTCCATCATTAACCACTGTCTTGTTGATTTCAACGAGGTGAATGAAGTTCTTCCTGATTTAATTACAGTTTTTGAAATTCAAGATGGTTGGGTTGATTTTATCACATGGTATCCCCAATATTACCCTAGCCTTGTCCAACAATTCTATGGCAATCTGACTGAGGGGAATGGATGTCTGTATAGAGTAGTTAAAGGCGTTGAAATTACAATTGATTCAGATTTGTTTACATACGCTGTCGGAGTTTTCGCTAGAGGCGCAGATATGGTTTTTGGACATGGACTTGCTGCGGATGCCTTTCTCGCCATGACCGGCTGTGAGTATGTGCATGGTGTCAGAAATTTGATCACATTAAATGCCAACTACTTCCCGCCATTACAGTGCATTTTGCATCATATGTTTACCACCCTCATTTATCACAAGGGTGGAAGCCGCGATGAAGTGACAAAAGTACACAAGTTCTTGTTTATTATGTTATGAATGAGATGATCATCAATATGGGCCAACTTATGTCAGATTTGATTGGGTCATGCCATAACCAACAGAGGAGATCATTGCCATATGCATCACAGTTGACTGGCATTTTCACTTATGCTGGGATTAGTCTGACAGATGAGGTGTCTATTCCAGTGAGACAAAATGATATCTATAATAAACACAAGATCTTCACAGACTTTGGCTACTATTAGGGCCCAGATGGTGAATTACACAGAGCTGTGAGGGTCTATGGGGAAGAGTCTGAAGATGAAGAAGAAGAAGAGGACGGCCAGCAGGACTCTCAAGGGCAAGCCCCACCTCCAGTTCAGGCCGAGGAGCAGCCACCTTCTCCACCACATGCAGATACATATATGCCACCTCCATCACAGTTCTATGATGGGGAGTCCTCCACTCAGGGTGCTAGACAACCTTCTTGGGCAGACCATGAGAGTTTTGATAGGCACCTTTCTGGATTAGAAACCCGTGTAGATACTTTTGTGGGGCAACTGTCCGCGCATTTGCTTGCTTGCTAGGTCCGAGGGTCTTCGGTCTTGTGGCTATCACCCCCAAGGTGGTGTCACATCAGAGGCGACAATGCCCAACGGGAGGCTGCTACTCGGGAACACCTAAAAGACCCCATCGTCTTCTTCGATGACGATTTAAATGGTGTAACCACTCTCCATTCCGATACGTTGGTGATCTCGGCCACCATCAATCAGTGTACCGTACGTCACATTTTGATTGATAATGGAAGCGGTCCCGATGTTATTTCGTATGACTGTCTTGTGCTTATGGGTGTAGACTTGTCTCAAATCACGTCGTTGCACACACCATTGTATGGATTCTCTGACATGACGGTCCGCCCGGAGGGCCGCATCTCACTATCGATCATGTTTGGGACCGCACCAAGGGATGTAACCTTCTTGGCGGATTTCACAGTCATCCGCGCAATGGCCGGATACAATGCCATCATAGGGCGAGGAATCCTCAGCACCCTTCGAGGCGTCCCCTCCTCATATCACCAGAAACTTAAGTTCCCTAGGCCTCGTGGAGTAAGGGAGGTCCGAGGAGATCAAAGGAGTCCAGAAGGTGCTAACTTATTTCGACACGCGATCGATAGCCCAAGAAAACGTCGCCCGAGAAGAAGGCAAGGATGGAAGACCCAGGTCTGAGTGTGAGCACCCCAGCGGAGGATCTGTGCCTCATCCAAGTGGGAGAAGATCTGAGTAGAACATTGAGGATCGGGGTCACCCTGTCCGAGCAAGATAAGGAAGCCTACATAAACTTCCTCACAACCAACCAGGACGTGTTCGCTTGGTCCGAGGATGAGCTCCCCGAAATTCTACCAGAAATCATTACCCACCAACTTAGGTTGGATCCAAGCTGCCGCTTGGTCCAGCAGCGCCGAAGGTGCTGTAACCCTGAGCGACAGGCCATCATCAGGGAGCAAGTGAGTGAAAAATTATACTCAGGGCTACTTCGACCCACCCGGTATTCGGACTGGGTAGCAAATGTAGTCCTCATCCCTAAGAGCAATGGGAAGTGGCGAATGTGCATAGACTACACCGATCTCAACAAGGCTACGCCAAAAGATAACTTTCCCATGCCATGGATCGACCAACTAGTCGATGCTATGGTCGGGCATGAAATGCTGAGCTTCTTAGATGCCTACTCTGGGTATCATCAGATTAACATGCACGAGCCTGACCAAGACAAGACAGTATTCATCACCGACCACGGCCTGTACTACTACACACGGATGCCGTTCGGATTAAAGAATGCGGGAACAAACTACCAACGTCTCATCAACTACATGTTCGATACTCAGATCGACCGCAATATGGAAGTTTACATTGACGACATGCTCGTCAAGAGCCTCTGCGCAGCCAAGCACCTGGAAGACTTGGCAGAGACATTCGCAATGCTCAGGAAATACAATATGAAGCTTAATCCAAACAAGTGCGTGTTCAGTGAAAAATCAGGCAAGTTTCTTAGCTTCCTTGTTACCCATAGAGGAATAGAGGTGAACCCTGATCAGATCCGAGTGGTACTGGAGATGAAGCGGGCGGCACGAGTAAGCGACGTGCAGTGCCTCACCAGACGCATCATCGCCTTAACTCGGTTCCTATCCCGAGTGGCAGAGAGATGCCTTCCCTTCTTTCGACTCATCAAACAAGCCAATAGAGTGCCCGAGAAGAAAGGGTAGATCAAATGGGATCAGGAATGCGAGCAAGCGTTCGAAGAATTGAAGTGCTACCTGGCGACTCATTCCATACTTTCCAAGCCACAAAAGGGAGAACAACTGCTCCTATATCTGTTAGTGACTCCGAGCACGATGAGCGCCGTGCTCACCCAGGAGGAAGCCAGCATTATGAAGCCCGTCTACCATGTAGGTCGGGAGTTACAGGGGCCTGAATTTCGATACTCACGGACCGAGAAGTTCACTTTAGCCCTAATCATGGCCGCCCGCAAGCTGCGATCGTATTTCTTGGCTCACCCAATCATTGTCCTCACCGGTCAACCTCTGCGACAAATCCTCCAGAACCCTTACGCATCAAGGAGGTTGGTCAAGTGGGCCATTGAGCTGGGTGAGTTCGACGTCAAGTTTCGCCCAAGGATTGCGATCAAGGCTTAGGCCCTCGCTGACTTCGTGGCCGCATGCATGATCCCTGTGGAGGACTTGCTCGAGCAGTCTTCAGGACCAACATGGGAGCTGTACGTCAACAGATCATCCTGCGTAGCCGGTAGCAGAGCTGGACTAGTCCTACTGTCACCATAGGGGATAGAACTTCAGTACGCCCTTCATTTCAACTTCCCGACCACAAACAATGTGTCCGAGTATGAAGCGCTTCTCTCAAGACTACGAATGGCAAAACACCTGGGGGCGACCAGTGTGCGAGCATACAGTGACTCCATGCTCTTCGCTAGCCAAGTTAAGGGAGAATTCGAAGCACGCGAATCATCCATGATCAAGTATCTAGAGAAGGTCAAGGCCACGGGAAAAGAATTTTTTCACTTCGAGATGGTCCACATTCCCAGGGAGGAGAACGTCTGTGCAGACGCTCTCTCCCGTCTGGCGTCCGCGACCACGGTCTCCAACTCTAGATCTGTCTTGATCAAGGAGTTGCCAGTGCCAAGCATAGAAGAGCCAGCACCTCAGGTAAATGCTATCGACTATGAACCCTCGTGGATGGATCCCCTCTTGCATTTTTTACTGTGACAACAACTCCCGAGCGACCGCGCTAAGGCTCACTGCACGCGAGCACGAGCGGTGCATTTCACAGTGGTTAATGGTGATCTATATCGTCTATCCCTCTCAGCCCCACTGTTGAAGTACTTGTTTCCTACGGAAGCCAAGCAGGCTATTCGAGAGGTCCACGAAGGACTCTGTGGAAGTCATGTAGGTGGGCGAGCACTCGCAAGGACGTTGATCTGGTAAAGATATTGGTGGCCAACCCTACAACAGGACTGCCTCGAGTATGCCCGGAGATGCCATCAATGCCAGAAGTTATCTAATCTACACCACCAACCAGCTACGCAATTACATACCCTAATGGAGCCTCGCCCATTACTCGGTGGGGGATAGATATACTGAGTCCCTTCCTCGAGGCTCAAGGGAGGAAAAAGTTCCTCATGGTCACTATTGACTATTTTATCAAATGGGTCGAGACAGAACCGTTGGGAAAAATCACAAGCGAAGCAACCTGAAAATTTGTGCTACGGAGTATCATCTACCGGTTTGAGATCCCACGAGTTCTCACAATCGATAATGACAGATAATTCACAAGCACTACCTTCTAGGAAAAATGCTCAGAACTGGGGATCTGGCACCACTATACCTCGGTGGGACATCCTCAGGCCAACGGATTGGTGAAAAATGCCAACAGGATGCTCCTCCACGGCATCAAGACCCGACTGGAACAAGTAGGAGACTCTTGGGTAGATTCCATCCCGAGCATCCTATAGGCACACCAGACTATCACCAAAGCCGTCATGGGCGAAACACCCTTCCATCTCGCATGCGGTGCGGAGGTAGTAGTCCCAGTAGAAATATCCAACCCTTCGCTATGGGTTAGACGCTTTGATGAGGCCAGAAACAACCAAGCAATGAGAGAAAATTTAGACCTGCTCGAGGAAGATAGAGCGCGCACCCAAGTAAAACTCATGGCTTATTAACATAAGCTGGCCCAGTACTACAATGCTCGCATGAAAGAACAACACTTTCTACCGGGAGATCTGGTGCTGCGGCGAGCGAGTGTGGCAGACCCTAGAGCTGGCATGGGAAAGCTGGCACCCAATTGGGAAGGCCCGTACCAGGTAGCTGAAGCACTCGGCAAAGGGGCATATAGGCTGACGATGTTGGAGGGGCGTGAGGTACCCAGGACGTGAAATTATGTGAATCTCAAAAAAATTTATCAATGAAGCCTCTCTTTAGCAGTCCAACGAAGCATCACCCTATCTTCTTTCCCCCTTTGTCACCCTCATGTGCCCCTCCCTTTGGCACCCTCGTGTGCCCCTCCCCTTGGCACCCTCGTGTGCCCCTCCTTTTGGTACCTGCGCGTACCCCTCTCTTGTGCTCGACGTAGCACCCTCCTTTATTGCACCACGTGCAACTCACCACCAGATTAGCCAATTTTGGGACTATCTATAGCATGTTTTGAAGGAATGATTGACATTCTGTTTATTTTATTGATATCGCGACTGCCACGCCGCTGCCATTGCCTAATCAGCACCTAATCCCAGGGCGCCTGTCACCCATTCTCCCACATTACTTTCTGTGAGTCGCGTTTCTTAGAGGGGCGTGATACACATTTTTAGCGCCTTATCCTCAGGCGCCATTTCCACCGTCTCTGCTCAAGAGATGCACTGTTCCCAGGTGTTTTTCCCCCTCCGCCCCCACCCCCGTCGCCGCCGGATTCCTGCGCCTCTTCTTCCGGCGAGAGCACCGACATCGCGTAATCCACGAACTCCAGGAACGCGTCCTGATCCTTGACGATGGCGGCCCCATCTTCGCCGTCGGGAGAGCTCTGCATGGGCGGCATCGACGGGGAATGGACAACTGCTGCTCCTCGTCTGCCACCTCCTTTTCTCCTCGGATTTGCCGATTTTGGGGCATCTTATAGAGGGAGAGTAGGTAGAGACATGGCGGGAAAGTTGGCCCTCTTTTTTATTGTTGAGATAATTACATACATAACCCTCTTACGTCAACAATTATTGAACTATCATTCCTAGATAGATATTTATTGATAAGGCTTTTATATATATGACTCTATATTATAAATATAAATTTTATCAGATAAACTCTTTACTTTAGATCTATTATCAAAAATATCCTTCCCAAATACTTGCAATTAAATGAACTCAGCCCACTATACGTAACTAGAGTAAAATATAGGTTACGAGAACAAATGACTAAGTTACCCTCAAGTTAACATCTCTCTCTCTCTCGCGCCTCTTCGACACGGTTGTAAGTTGTAACACAACTCATATGATTTACAAAGTGAAGCACAATAAGCACATATTTCTATCCATAATTAGAGCATGTTATTACATTCTATCATAAGAGTCACCTTCATCGCAGTTTCGACCTTCACACACAATCACATGGTCACATAAAAATGTTAAACCACGATCTTCTTTAACTTTCCTTCTTTGGAACATCCTCGCTCGGGGTATTAAGAGAGTGCACCTCATTTTAGAGAAGAGAAATAATCTCGCTCCACTAATACCACACTAGGTAAATGTTGTCGATGAATATAATTATGGGTTTTTTTACATAGAAACTATTGTTAGAGGTTAATTTGTAAAAAAAATATTCTTAGAAATACTAGCAGATATATCACCGTGTAAATCTAAATTGTGTAAAAATGTCATATTTATTTAATTGCCTATTGAAGGAGGAGGATTCGAAGTTTATGCTAATGCATCTGGAATTGGTCTGGGTTGTGTATTAATGCAACATGGCAAGGTGATCGCCTATTCTTCAAGACAATTAAAAACTTTACCTTTAGGACATTGTTATTAATATCAGCTTTTCCATTCTCAATTTGAGCAATTTCTTCTCTGATTGAGATAAGAGCATCGCAGAACCTGTCTAGCTCAGCCTGCAAAGGAAAGCAGTGGTCTCTTTAATTTGATAGAGAGAGAAATTGGGGGAAAGGAGGTTTATAAAGGTCTCCTACATACTTTGCTTTCACTTTCTGTTGGTTCAATCATAAGTGTGCCAGGGACAGGCCATGACATTGTTGGTCCATGGAATCCATAATCCATAAGGCGTTTGGCCACATCCTCAGGTTCTATGCCAGCGGTATTCTGCAAGACAACCGATTACCATTTAGTCTTAGGATCAAATTTTCCTTCCAAAAAGAAGGAAAATACTAAATTTTAGAATGAAGTACCTTGAAGCCCCTCAAATCAACAATGAATTCATGAGCAACTGTGCCATTGACACCTCGGAAGAGGATTGGATAATGGTTCTGCTCATTCAAAGTCTAATCAGATAAAGAAAACAAAGGAAACAACATTTTCTTTGCTGGTAAAAAACGAATCAACAGATAAATTATTAAGAAACTCAAGCCATCCAATAATCATCATCGCAAGACATCTCATTAAAACAGGTGTTAGCCAGATCCAATGGAGTACCACTGATAAGACAGTTTTCTGATGGACTATCTTTCCTGGCATCATTGCATTCACAAGTTTCAAGAAACCCATGAGACCAGTTGGAGAGTTAAAAACTTCCTCTTTGCTGTACGATTTAAACTCACCCAATCAAGGAGTAACAAGAACATCTTCCTTAAGCTTTGCAAAAGGGCCAAGACAAGGAGGGAAGCAGGCCACCTTGTAACAAGTACAAAGATTTTGTTCCAAAGTGTAACAAAATTGTAACAAATAGCCTAGACTAGAAACGAAAGTGATAATCGGCATTCTTAATATATCATCCATGAAACTACAGAAACATCTAGATATACGGCTAATGGCTTTACTCGTATCTATTTCAAAAGCATGCCAATAAATTAGGCTTAAAAAAATTCAAACCTCTAGACGCTTTGCCATGTAGTTTGCATTCAAAATAGCAATCTTTGATGCGTCTGTGAGGCCCTTGGATCCCATCATTGCTATGTATGTATATGAAATGGGTAAGATAAGTGCTGAACCCCAAGGAGCAGCAGAAATAGTACCAAGTGGCTGGGCCTTCTCAGGGGCTGGTATTCCACCAGTGGGAACCTAAAGTAGCAAAGAAACATGGGGGCAAAAAATCAGAAACAGGGGTGATGCAAAGATGCTACAATAGATCATGGCTAAAGAAAGCATGTACATAAAACTTATGAAATTTCAAAATTAATCCATTAAAATGTGTCTATGTGTGCGTGAATGTACAGGGAGAGAGAGAGGGGGGCTCCCCGTGTGAGTGTCATAGTTTTCAAGGTGATAAGGCAACCCAAGGCATTTACAAGGAGCCTAAGCGCTTAGGCGATAAGGCATCCACCTAGGCAACACCTTGGCACCTCTTTAAAAACCCCAAAAATGGATATCCCCAACAATAGCCATGGGTGGCATAGCTAGCGACAACAAGGGGTCCGAATGACACGGCCATCGTAGTTGTCAAAAAGTAATCTACGAGATTAGATCACATAGTTAGAATTTTAAGAAGAGGCCAATGGGCCCCTAATCCTGGCCAGGAGATGAAGGGAGGTTCAGTCCCACCTAGCATGCCAGACTTGTGGATGCACTTTCAAGGGTACTTTTTTTGTTTGTTTGTTTGTTCGTCTATTTGTTCATTTATTCAGTTTATTAGTGCAAGGGCGTGTCGGTCACTAAGGTGACGATTTATTCAGGCTTCAAGGAAGCCTATGCTGCGCTCGATCTGACTAATCAGACGATTGTGTGTATCATGTCAAGACTGAGAATCCACCATACCATAAAGGTTACGACATTAATTACATCCCCTCGGAGAGGGAAAATTTTTTGATTGATTGCCAGGAAAAGGGGACCTATGGCCTGAAATTCATAACAATGAAAGCGAGAGTCAAATCTCGGATTGCATTCAAATAAACCCTGCATTGAGGCGTGAATGTTCATAGATACATATATGTCGATCACTTGTGGACCATTTCTTGTTCGGATAGAAATCCGCATTTGTATCATTGAAGATAGTGATAAAACCATACGAATGTCTACCGCAGACACGGCAAATTTGATGAGGATGCGAGATTGGATCCCGGTAGAAGCGAGTCGAGTTAACCAACTATTGGCCCGAGATAAGTTCGGATCATGGCCACATCGGGAGCTCCCAAGGTCCATGACCGATTTAGTGGGGCATCATTGCTCTTCTCTTCACACTCAGTCTGGAGGTGTGAGGGTCCCGAGCTATGCATGGTTGTAGCATCCTTTTTTATTGTCGTTGTTTTAATTGTCAAATCTCATCGTTTAGTCACACACCGGCGGTTCATCTTTTTATCTATTGATCTCACATCTTTTCTTTTACTTGGTTAATTATTATTTTTTATTTGGAAGGCACGCCGGTTAAGAGGAGGCATAGGAGGCGCGCTGATTTAGGAAGGTAATTAGGGCACGCCGGTTTAAGCTTGACAAAGGGGCGCGCCGGTTTCGGAGGGCAAAGGGGGGCGCGCCGGTTTCGGAGGGCAAAGGGGGGCACGCCGGTTTAGAGAGGTGAATGGGGGTGCACCGTTTTAGAGGAAGTGCAGGGGCGCGCCGGTTTAATAAGAGGTAGGAGCGCGCCGATTTTGGGCAAACAAGGGGGCGCACTGGTTTTGGGGAATAAGTAACAGGGGGCGTCGATTTCAGACCAAGAAATGGGAATCAGTTTTGAGTGTGAAGCTAAACCGGCGTGGCACCCCACCGCGCCGGATTAGCCCACGCCGGTTTAGGAAAACCTTCATTTTGTTCTTCTTCTATCTTCTTTTTCTTTCTTCTTTTTTTTTCTTTTGCTTACAAGTTAAATAGAAAGTTGGACTGTTTATTCATCTTATGAGTCAGATTGATAAAAAGGGGGTTAAATGTTTTAATCATTTGTTAAGATGAATTAACATGGAGATTTGAGTGTTTCATTTGGGGCCTCATTGCCCCCACCAATAAAACAAACAAAACATTCCATACAACAAACCCAGGTAGGGTCATAGGCACAAAAAGAAATGGCTTGGCTTTTGGTGCTCCTGAAACTTTGAGACATGACAACTAACAAGGGAAACCCAGCAAGTAAGTTGGCTTCATTACCATGTCAGAGAAATGAAGAGCTAACTCAAAACTCAAGACAGTAGGTGGAGAGGCCCAAAACTAATATAGGCATACACGAAAGTCCCACATAGGATTAGATGACTTTCAGCAACAATCTTCATCAGTGTCAAGTCAATTATCTTGCTAAGCTTTCTTGGTGTTCCTGTTTCATCATTCCAAGAACTACATCTCACAAACTTTTCTTCAGTTGTAATCATTTATCCTTCAACTAATGGTTAAATGCTAGGTATCTAAGAAGACCAAGATAGAACCATAAACACCAACCATAGAGTTCTGCCACCTTCTTTTAAATGTTGAAGTACTCCAGTCAAAAGGAGATATGATGCCTGCAGCATTCATCAAACACTGATAACAATGCCTGCGCGTGCCTGCCCTTGCTGCATATGTTTTAGCTTGTTCTACTAATCCATTGACACCTCAAACATGAGGAAAAAAATGCCAGCCTAGCAAATATCCAAGTAGCTTTTCCAAGCATGTGGGTGGACAAAGAAAATGAGAAAGACCTTGCAAAAGTTTGTTATATGAGTAAAGAGGTCAAGAAAAGTTGCTATCAGAAAAGGCCATGAAAATTTTAGCTAAATGGATGTAGACATCAAAACATAGTTCCAATCAAATCGAATTACTTCACCAGAACCAGTGGTAATTTCAAACAAGTAAGCCTATCACGTATAGAAGTTCCATCCATCAGAATAAAACTGAAACTGTAAGCATTTTACCCTTTACTAGCACTTCTAATCAGTCAAACACTCCTTTTACAATGTCAACAACAAATTTTTGTTCAGTAAAGAAAAGAAAGGTCAAGGTTGATAACAAGTTCAGTGTTGGGCACTTAGCCTTCATCATTTCATACCCAGAAAAGCCTCAACCAAGCATCTAAAGATCCACTTCCAGAACCAATTGCAGAGGCAGATATAATAACCAATAGTCAACAAAATTTTGATCTTATATTAATAACCAAGATTGGAAGTAGTTTTTACATATTCATGTTGAACCTATATAACTAACGTTGCCGCATAACAAGACAAAAATTGTCATCAGAGAAAGGGAAAAAAAAGAACTAGTAGATGTTAATGCGAAGCATACTCAAGAAACAACTTCGATCTGAAGAAATACGAGAAATCAGTTTTTAAACCTGATGTTCTTTATTGTTGCCACACCCGGCTGTGGACCCTTCGCTATCACACACCAGTTCTGCTTCACTTCTGAAGAGCAAGTTTCCTGTGAACATATTGCCGTTTCATTTGACTTGATGTCGATCTCTGAATACTGAGGGTCCGCAGGCACTGTCAATGACCGACCCAGCCCCCCCAACACATACACGCACACATAAGAAAAAAGAAATCAAATAAACAGGGAGAGAGAGAGAGAAGAAAATAATTCAACGCGACGATCCGGACATCCAATGAACTGACCGTCCCCGGCGCGGTGAACGGCAGTCCGTTGGGCAGCAGCGGCGGCGACCACAGCGCGCCGCCCAAAAGTGAAATCGGCGGCTGGCCGTTAAACGCGACGCTTTCGATGTAAGCCGGAAACGCTGACGGCGCGGCTTGCGATTGATGCGTGTCCACGTTCAGCACGCCTTCGGAAGTCGCGAACCAAAGCTCTCCGTCCGGCGAAAGCGCCGCGCGATTGCCGCCCAAAACTTCCGTGGCATCCAAAGCCGTTTTGGAATCAGACATCAACTGGCACACGAGCGAGACATTTGTATCGTTCAAAGATTTTCTCAAATCCTCGCGATTGACACGGTAAATGCCCGCGGCAGTCGCGAGCCACAGTTTCTTGGAATCATCTTCCAAAATGCTGACCACGACGTTATTGGGCAGACCGTTGCCGGTGTTCCAACGTAACACTTGTCCGTCGCTCAAATAACTCAAACCGCCGCCCGCCGTGCCGATCCAAAGCCGGCCTTTGTCGTCCTCATGCAAAGCCAGAACGGCGTTGTTGGAATTGAACATACCCGAAACGAAAGAAAACCGATTATCCTGTTCGCGCCAGATTTGACCGTCACGCGTTCCCAGCCAAAGCCCGTTTTTCGCCGCCGGAATCATCACCGTCACCGGCGATTCCGGCAAACCTTGCGCCGCATTGAACCGGCTCAAATGATCGCCGTTCAAATGATGCACCGCGCCCGCGCGCGTGCTGAACCAAATGCCGCCCTTCGGATCCGCGCACATGGCCAAAACCGTGTTGTCTTCCAAACCATCCGCCGTCGTCAAATGGATCGCGCGGCCATTCCGCAAACCATACAGACCATCGCCCATCGTTCCCGCCCAAACCGTGCCGTCCACCGCCACGGCGATGGACAAGATATAATTTTGCACGTCCCCGCCGTCGCTGCCGCCGACGCGATCAAACCGGCCCGATTCACCGGCGAACAATCCGCCGCGTTGCAAACCGACATAAATTTTCCCGTCGCCGTCCACTGCCAAAGTCGTCGGCGGACTGTCCGGCAATCCCTGTCCCGCGCGCAAAATGTGGATAGATTGCGGACGCAACTGCACCAAGCCGCCGCCAAACGTTCCGAGCCACAAATTGCCTTCCGCATCTTCGCAAATCGCGCGGACATCGTAAGGCCAGCGATCCTGACCCAAAATGACCGGCTGAAAACGGCTGTCGTCGAAACAAAATAATCCGCGCCCGCTCGTCCCGATCCAAAGCCTTCCGTCACGACCTTCGCACAAACTCCAGATGCGCACCGAAGCCGATTCCGAACTGCGGAAATAATTGAAGCGTTTGCCTTCCGCCAGTTTGATGAGGTAAGTGTCGCCGAACGCCCACAAGTTCCCGCGCCGGTCTTCATATGCGCCCAAATACTCCGGACTGCGGCCCTGACTGTCCGTTTGAAATGCGTAAGGCGAAATTTTGCCGTCCACGAACCGGCACATCCCGACGCGCGTGGTGATCCAAACCGTTCCCTCGTAACGCGTAATGATGACTTCGGTGTCGCGCGGCAGCGCCTCGCCGATATCGCTGCGTGCTCCGCAGGTATGACGCGTTCCCTCCTGGGAGAAGATCATCTCTCCTGTCCCGCCTTGGCGAATCGGGCTGATGATGCGTCCTAACACTCCGACGCGGTCGTAGTCCGCAGGATCCAGTTCGCGATCGTGCTTCAGCAAGAGCTTTGCGACAAACCAGAAAATGATGGTCGCTCCCACCATTCCGGCAATTACGGAGATCAGCATGATCAGGCTGACCACCAGCGTCGAGTAGCGCGTCAGCAGATACCCTGTTCCGCCGAACCAGGCAAGAAATGCCGTAATCGTCGCGAAGTTAAAGAAAGGCATTTCGGCGCCTTGACCGCCTGCGCCATGGCCTCCAGCGCCGCCGCCAGTCGCGTATCCACCCTGCGGCAGATGCACATGCGGAACATGGACGTGGAAGTGCGGCAGGTGCCAGCTACCTCCGACGAAGGACAACACGCTCAACGTCACTCCCACCAGGAAGCACACGAGATAGAAAATTGCCCATGTCATACCATCACTCCGCTCGCTTCTTGCCGTTGCGGCCGGGGCGCGAGCTGGCCGTCAAATTCGGCTTCAACACCTCGGCCAGCCGTTCCACCAGTTCCGGCGTCTCCAAAATCGCACCCAGCAACACCAGTGCCTTGCGGCTGTCCTTGTGCTTCGCCACCTGCAACAGTGCATGATGCAACTCAGGATCGTGCGCCGCCTGCTCGGCTCCGTTAATCAGCCACAGGTCGAGGCGGTCTTCCGTGGCCCGCAGATCGCTGGTCAGCTCCGTGTGGTAACCCTCGGGATCGTCGACCAGGTAGCCGGGATGCACTTTGAAAAACCGCGCCAGCAGCATGCGTGAGGCGTTGGTCAGATGCGGACGCGCTCCGCTCTCGATTTGCGAGAGATACGACTGGCTCAGCCCCCCCTCATTCGCCCATTTCAAATCAACAAAGCCAAAACCCTCCAAAACCCTCCGTGCTCCTCCTCCGGTGAAATCAACCCCGGTGAGGCTTTCCCGGCTACGAGGATGACTAGGGAGAAGGGAAGGAAGAGAAAGGCGGTGAGGAAGATCAAGGCACGGTCAGAGCACATGCCCTCCCCACCGGCGAGCCCATCTACGGAGGAGGAAGTGGCGACGGCGGCGGCAACCCTTCCCACAGAGGAGGGTGCTCCTATGGCACCAGGAGGAGTTGAAGAGGCTAGAGGAGAGGCCAGGGAAGCCACCGGCGTGGAGAGGGAGGTCGTACCGCCAGTGAAGAGGAAAAGGGGCCAAGACCTGGAGGTAGGTTTTCATGCCCTAAAAAACCAATTTTGAATTTTTCAATGTGGATGCATGTGGGTTTGGGGGTCATAGAACGAGTCCACGGACTCATTAGGGTGATTTGTAGGCATTTGAGGCCAATTCCACGGCCTCAAGAATCAAAAGAAACCATGCCGGATGCGTAGGAGCATAACGGCCCTACCAGTAGCCGTTATGCTCTTAACGCATCTGGACAGGTGCGTTAAGCACGCGACGGTCTACGCGTGCATCACGCTGATCGCGGCGGACATCGGCAAGCTTCGGATCAAACTCGTGCAGCAGGATGCGCACGACGTGTGGACCGAGACCGAGGTGCCCGCGTTCAGCCCGGTTCTGCGGAAGCCGAACCTGTATCAGACGCGGATCCAGTTCTTGCAGCAGTGGGTGACGAGCAAGCTGGTGGCTGGGAACGCCTACATCCTGAAGGAGCGCGACGGGCGCACGTCCGTGGTGGGCATGCACGCGTTGGACCCCTCCAGGGTGCGTGTGCTCGTGTCTGACCTGGATGGATCCGTCTACTACTCGCTGAACACCGACAACCTGTCTGGAGTCGGCGAGTCCGTGGTGGTGCCAGCGAGCGAGATCATTCACGACCGCATGAACCCGATGTACCACCCGTTAGTCGGCGTCTCGCCGATCACGGCGTGCGGCCTAGCGGCGGTGCAGGGGCTGCGGATCCAAGAGAATTCGACGCTGTTCTTCCGAAACGGCGCATCGCCCGCCGGCGTGTTGTCGTCGGATCAGGTCATCAAGAACGACCAGGCGAAGGAACTCAGTGAGCGCTGGCAGTCGCAGTACGGCGGCGCCAACAGCGGCAAGGTGGCGGTGCTCGGGAACGGCCTGAAGTACCAGCAGATGATGATGTCCGCCGTCGATTCCCAGCTGATCGATCAGCTGAAGTGGACATCAGAAACGATCTGCTCGGCCTTTCATGTGCCGCCCTACATGGTCGGTGTGGGACCAGCGCCGACTTACAACAACATCGAGGCGCTGAACCAGCAGTACTACGCGCAGTGCCTACAGAACCTGATCGAGTCCATCGAACTCCTGCTCGATGAGGGGCTGGGCCTCGATACGACCAAGCCATCGTCGCCCGATGCGCGGCGCTATGGGACCGAACTGGATCTCGATGGCCTTCTCCGCATGGACACGATGACGCGGACGAAGGCCGCGACGGAAGCGATCCGTGGCGGGCTCTCACCGAACGAGGTGCGAAAGAAGTACCACGACGCCGGGCCCGTCACAGGCGGCGAGTCCCCGATGATGCAGGAGCAGAACTACAGCCTCGCTGCGCTGGCGAAACGAGACGCGCTTCCGGACCCGTTCGGAAAGGCTGCGACCGCACCAGTCTCGGGCCGGACCATGGAAGCGGACGAACCCGACGAAGAAGAGGTGGACGAGGACATCGCTGAGCGAGCGATTGAGGGCCTGTTCCGTCGCGAGATGGTGTTGGAGCGCGTGGCGTGAAGACCTCTGATTTCCCGGTGATCGTTCGCTCAATCGCGCCGGTCGTGCGGGAATACGTGGCCGCCGCTCTGCACGGGTGGGCGGAACGTATTAAGGCGCTCGAGGACCGGCCAGTTCCGAAAGATGGACGCGACGGCGCGCCAGGCGTCCAGGGGCCGGAGGGGCCGCGCGGCGAACGCGGCGAACGCGGCGAACGCGGGGAGAAGGGCCTCGACGGAGTTCCCGGTCGCGATGGTGTGGACGGCGTCATGGGCCCACAGGGGCCGCAGGGTGAAAAGGGGCTCCGCGCGTCCGGCTCGTCTTTCGACGTGAACGAAGTCGATCCGGCCCAATTCGAGGGATACGACCCGGGCCCGGTCATTTCGCCCTCGGCCGAGCTCGAACCCGCACTGGAAGTTTTGCCCCAAGACCTCTAGACTCGGGCGCATGAAGCCCGTCCTGAAGCAATATCCGAAAGGCGCGCTGCCTTCGGCGTCGGTCCATTCCGTTCGATTCCTCACCGAGAAAGACCTTCCGCGGTTCCGGACCGGGAAAGACTATCCTCCGAAACCGTTCGCGAACCTCGCGCTCTCCGATCGCGAACCGGTGAAGGCCGTGACGATCCCGACCGGCTACGACCGCCTCGAGACGCTCTTCTTCGTGCGCGCGGGAACGAAAACCTTCGCGCTTCACGACGGCATCCGGAAAGGCCTCGCCTTCGACGCGGATACGACGAGCACCCTCGCGCTGGATCTTTCCGCGCTTCGCGCGCCGGACGCCGAACGCGTTCTTTCGGCGATCGCTTCCTTTCTCGTCCTCTCGATCTACGAACCGACGAAATACGGACGAAAAGCCGAGAAGAAACCCGAAGGAAAGACGGAGAAGAACTCCGCTCCCGACGTGCTCGTGAAGTCGCCGCTCGCGAACGGGCGCGCGAAGGAAATCTTCGAGAACGGAATTTCCGCCGGCGAAGCCGCGAACCTCGTCCGGACGCTCGCCGAGATGCCGGCGAACGAGCTTCGTCCGGAATCGTACGCCGCGAAGGCGCGCGCGCTCGCGAAGGACTGGGGCGTGAAGTTCGAATTCTACGACCGGAAGACGCTCGAGAAGCGCGGCGCCGGCGCGTTCCTCGCCGTCGTGCAGGCCGATCCGGATCACGGCTACGGGATCGCGAAGCTCACCTATAAGCCGAAGGGAAAATCCTCCGGCCGGAAGATCGCGCTCGTCGGAAAGGGCCTCTGCTTCGATACCGGCGGCTATAACATCAAGACCGGCGAATACATGCTCGAGATGCACCGGGATATGACGGGTTCCGCGGTCGCGCTCGCGACGCTCGGCCACCTCGTCCGCATGGGCTCGAAGGACGAGATCGAGTGCTACCTCGCGCTCGCCGAGAACCTGATCTCGACGACGGCGTACCGTCCGAACGAAGTGGTGCTCGCCTCGAACGGGCTTTCGATCGAAGTCGTCGACACCGACGCCGAGGGACGGATGGCGCTTTCGGACACGCTCGTCCTCGCTTGCGAAGGCGCGCCCGATCTCGTCATCGACTACGCGACGCTGACCGGCGCGGTCGTCCGCGCGCTCGACACTCGCCGTTCCGGCGTCTTCTCGAACCGCGACGACCTCCGCGACCTCGCCGTCGCGGCCGGCGACGCCTCGGGCGAGCGGGTCTGGGGATTCCCGATCGGCGACGATTACTGGGACTCGATCCAGTCCGACATCGCGGACGTCCGCCAGTGCGCGACGACGAACAACTCCGACCACATCTACGCTGCGACTTTCCTCTCGAGCTTCGTGAATCCGGAGATTCCGTGGCTTCACGTCGATCTCTCCGCCGAATCGCATCGGATGCCTCCCGCACGGCAGGCGCCACGGTTGCCCTTCTGGAGGACCTGTCCTGTGGCATTGCATTCTTACACTCCAGAGGCATCTGTCACGGCGACCTGCGGCCCGCTAATCTGGCCGTCGGCGCCGACGACGCCGGCCAGACCGACGTGCCCGCCCTCCCGGCGGGAACGAGCTACGTGGCGGTGGCGGCGGGCAACCAGTTCACCGTGCTGCTGCGGTCCGACGGCGAGGTTGTCGCGTTCGGGGAGAGCTGGGCGGGTCAGACGACGGTGCCGCCGCTGCCCGCCGGTCTCACGTACACGGGTGTCGCGGCGGGGGCCGACCACGGCATGCTGTTGCGCTCGGACGGCACCGCGATCGGATTCGGCTTCAACGGTGCCGGCCAGACCTTCGTGCCGGCGCTGCCCGGCGGCATGAGCTACATCGCGGCCGCCGCGGGCACCGATCACAGTGTGCTGCTGCGCTCGGACGGCACCGCGATCGGGCTCGGTGACAACGGGTCGGGGCAGCTGGACTTCCCCGCACTGCCTGCCGGTGTCAGCTATGTCGATGTCGCCGCGGGCAGCGCACACACCGTGCTGTTGCGCTCGGACGGCCAGGTCGTGGCCGTCGGCGAGGGCATCGACGGCCAGCTCGCGGTTCCCGCCCTGCCCGGCGGACTGAGCTACACGGCTGTTGCGGCGGGTGAGCTGCACACCGTGTTGCTGCGCTCCGACGGTGCGGCGGTCGCCTTCGGCCTCGCCGCGGCCGGTCGCACCGCGGTGCCTGCACTGCCGGCCGGAGCTCACTACTCGGCCGTCGCCGCGGGTGGCGCTCACACCGTGCTGCTGCGGGCCGCCGTGCCCACGACGGTCGCGGTGAGCGGCGATACGGTCGCGGCAGTCGGCGACACCGTCGCGCTGAGCGTCGCCGTGTCACCGGCGCCTGCCATCGGCGTGCCGTTCACGGGCTCGGTCGTGGTGGACTTCGGTGACGGCACGACCCAGACGCTTCCCGTCGACCCCACGACCGGCATCACGGCGGCCTCCCACAGCTACGCCACGATCGGCACGAGGTCGATCACGGCGAGCTACAGCGGCGCGACCGACGGCGCCTATCGCGCCTCGCCCGTCTCGAGCGCGCACCAGGTCGCCATCACGGCCGGTCCGGCCGTCGTCCTGACCTTCGCGCCCGCCGCGCCGACAGTGACCGTTGGCGATCCCCTCACGTTCGTGGTGACGGGGGAGGACGTCTTCGGAAACGACCTCGGCGATCTGACCGCCGACGTCTCGTTCAGCGTCGGCGGAGCGCCCTTCGTCAACGGCAGCCCGCTGCCGGCGGGAACCCACACGATCACCGCGACCACGCTGGCGGCCGGGATCGTCCTCTTCCGGCGGCAGGCACATGAGGCCCCGCAATTTGAGTCGTGGCAGCTGCGCTACAGCGGCAGCCAGTGCCGGCAGCGTCCAGAATGCCAGCGCACTGCTCCAGCCGCCTTGTGCGGCCAACCATGGGCTGCTGCCGGCTGCCAGGGTGGCGCCACCCATGATGTTGCCGCTGGCGAAACTGCCAGGACCGCGTTCAGCATCGTGAGGCGCAGCCTGATGGTGGTCGAGACTGACGCGCAGGCGCAACCTTGTCCCATATTGCGTCTTGAGAGAGAGAAGCCCTTCCCGGATGCGCGGACGCATCATCGGCTGCATCGCATTGGTCAGCACCAGCACCTCATGTCCGCGCATGAGTGCGTCGCCAAGCATCGGCAGAATATCCGGATTCATGAAAGGCTCGCCGCCCGTGAAGCCGATCTCCCGCGTCGCCAATCCGTCCCGCGCGATCTCGTCGAGAAAAGTTGCGGCCTCGGCCGCGGTGATATAGGTGAGGCGGTCTTCGCTCGGGCTGGAGTGGATATAGCAATTCAGGCATTCGATATTGCAAAGCGTGCCTGTGTTGATCCACAAGGTCTCGAGCCTGACAAAGCTAACGGCCGCACGCGTCTCTCCCTTCGCCGTGATATCGGGATGGCTGAATTTGGAGAGAATGGGCGCGGGCGTGAGCGTCATGGTAGAAGCATAGCATTTCCGACTGTCCGGACGATTCACAAATCGGCGAGGCGGGCCGGACTGAGGAATGGAGCGGCGAATGCAGCATGAATTGACGGCGGGCGAGCTTCTGGACGGCCAGGGCCGCCTTGGTGCGGTTGCCCGCCACGATGCTGAACTCCGATGCCGGCACGATGATCGTGCCGCTGTCGCCGAAGATCGTGTCGCTCTGATTGCCGCCCGAGATCGTGTCGTCGCCATTGCCCCCGGAGAGGGTGTCGTCGCCACCCTGGCCTGAAATCGTATCGTCGCCGTTGGAGCCGTTGATGGTGTTGTCGCTGTTGTTCTTGTCTCCGCCGGCTTTTTGGACGGCGTCAATCAAACTCAGGACATCGAATGCGCGTTCGGCCGAGTCCGCGCAGAGTTGAGCGGCAATGCGACGAATGTTGTCGTGCCGCTGCTGTTTCCGAACGACGCGAGGGTCTTCGGGCTTTACCGTCTGTTCAGCACCTGTCGCGAACATGCCAAGCGAATGCGTCACACCGCCGAACTCGCCCGACACCTGTTCGAGTTGGAGGTTCATCTTCGGTAGCGCCTTTTCCTCGCGCTGTTTGGTGATTTCCAGCGAGACCTTGCCGCTGTTCGCATCGATGCCATTCAAGTTAAGAACGGTGTCCAGTCCCGCTTCGAGGGCCGACGAACCACGAGCGCCCTTGAAGGCGTTCTTTCCTTCGTGATGCACCACCAGCAGCGAGCACGCGAACTGGCCCACCAGGTTGCGCATGCCGAGCACCAGTTCCTGCATGTCCCGTGTGTCATTTTCGCTGCCGCGCATGAAAGACACCAGGGGGTCCAGAACGATCAGGCCGAGATTGACCGGCCAGCGCCGGCGCGCGGCGCGATGATGCGGTGCCAGCGCCTCCCACAGCGCCACGCAGAAGCTGAACAGCGCCGCTTTGGGATAACCCAACTCCTTGATCTCTCCCTTGAGCGTCTTCTCCATCTCCGCGCAGGCGTTGAGGTCGTGGAGGTAGTCGGGGAGCGGGTCTGTGCCGGAATACCGGCCTACAAATGATATGTAAGTATGAATGAACACAGATAAGCATGGAGTGCATGGATGAATGATAACATGTGAATGAATGGATGAATGTTGCTCTCCCCCTTTGTATATGCATGATCTCTCATTGTTCCCCCTTAAGGCGTCTCCTCCTTTCCCCCGAGTCACTTGACTGCCTGGAAGCACCATCGGTGTTGAGTTTGAGGAATGGCCAAGGTGGGCAAGACCACTTAATAATCTTCAGTTGTATGCGGGCAGAAGACAGACAGAGAAGTCCAAATTGTTCCAAGATTTTCCTTTTGCTAAAGTTGGCTTCCTTTAGCTCGACAGCCACACAAGTTTGTTTCACTTGAGTAATAATTTTGTGGAGAAGACTTTGCCAGGAAATGATTTTTTCGTCATATTTTACATTATTTATAGCACTCCCACATACCAGAGCCAATGACTGCAAGATTGAAAAGACCATATGCGGATCTATGCTGCAAGTTACAGGCAGAATTCAAGACGAAAGCTCTAGCTGAATTACCTTCCAGCTACATACTGACTGATCTGAATGAAGCCCAAACATGAGCAGCAGTTTCACTGTCGATGAATAGATTATTAATGTCTTCTACATCGCATTCCTTGCAGCATAAGCATTTGGAACAGAGAGAAACACCCAAACGCTGAACATTTGAATCAATTGGTAAGCAATTGCTCAGGATTTTCCACAGGTGGACTGAAACTTTGGGTGGTAGCCAGTTTGACCAAATCTGATCCCATGGTATACATGTCTGAGAGTGTATGTTGTTGCAAGAGACTTTATAAGTTGAAGCAACCGAACACTTCCCAGAAGAGGACAAGCTCCAAACTTCCATGTTAGGTTCTTGATTTAGGTTTGCATTCCCTTTTGCTTTACTAATGTCAGAAGGAAACAAACTGTCCTGTGGAACCAAATCTTCATTAGTTGGATGCATCATGAAATCTCTGACAGTCACCTTAGGATTTGGGATGAGATTTGTAGGGACATAATCAGTGAGACTATGATTACCAATCCATTTGTCATACCAAAAATTGGTGCTCTTGCCATCCCCAATAATAACCCTTTTAAACTGAAGAACAAGATTCTTTTCTTTGATCCAACTCCTTTTGGCAAACCCGCTCATATTTTTAAAGTGTACCTCTCTTAAGTGACAATTACGAAAATCTTTGGCTCTGAAGTAAACAGCCCAGAGGGAATTTGATTGGATTGCTTGCCATAGCATTTTAACCTGCAAAGAAGTTTCCATGTGTCTGAGTGACATGGTACCAAGACCTCCCTGTGAAATCGGCCGACAGATGGCCTGCTAGGACTTCCAATGTCTTTTGTTACCTTGGGAGGAAGATCCCCAGAAGAAATTAGCAAAGGACCGCTCAAGTAGTTGATGAGTACCGATGTGCAGGGGAGAAGAGGTCAGAGAGTAGATAGGTATTGAAGTCAACACATGCTTAATTAGTATCAGTTTCGCACCTTGGGATAATAGACTAGATTTCTAATGTGCAATGCGCTTTTGGATGGAATTTATAATGCCAACGAATTTCCCAAAGGGGACGAAGCCGAAAGGGGTACGCATTGATGGCGCTCCTCTAGCTTATTGGGACTTATTCTGTCGAGCGACAATTCCGGCAGCATTTCCCCTCATTTCGGGTTATGCCAAATAAGAAATAGACCATCACCCACGGATAGCCGGGGTAAAGGTCAGAGAGAGAGTGCTGGACTCCCATATGATATAATCACCCGATGGTAACGTTTAATATTCCTCGTGGAAGTTGACGGGACACATGCAGAGGCAGAACCCTTCAAACTTCATGAGATTTGTCCATAATTGTCCAACTCGGGACGGTACGATGTAGGGGAGGCTATCCTCATCAATTTATCTTCTGGATTTCTTAGTGAGGGCTCACGGACATCCCATGGGTATGTTTAACAGGGATTGATTAGGGTCTGTACGAGACGAACAGATAGAAGAAGCTCTCGGCGCGAGATGCAGTGAGACAGGTGAGGGTTCTCGGCGCGAGATGTGATGGTAGATGGAGGCTTCTCGGCGCGGTGGGCTAAGGGAGATCTCGGCGCGGATAGCTTCCCGGCGTGTAAACCCCCGCGCCGTGAGCTATTCACCCCGCCGGGAGTCTTTCGCGCCGGAAAGCTCCTTCGCTGGGAAGCTTCCGGCACTCTGGATTTCAGGGAGTTTAAGACTCTCTGTGGGTGGATTTTGATGGGGTTTGATCGTGCTAAGTCTTAGCAGTTCGCATAGGTGACTGAGATCCAGGAGCGATGGAGGGAAATTGCCCTAGTCCTCACGGTTTGATCCAGGGAGACTTATTGATTTCCATCATTTTCACTCCTGAGACCAAGAGATGAATGTCTCTGGCCCAGGGGTGAGTTCGATGGCACATGAGAACTGCAGGAAACTTACGGTCGCCACACCGTCGAAGTAGTGAAGTCCAGATTCGTAGAAACACGCATGTAGTTCGGCAATCGTTCGTTCCAGAAATCAAGAGATGGCCTGTCTCTGATTCTGGGGGAATGATGTTCTATTTTTTAGATAAAACGGTTCGCAGTGGGCACTCTATGTAAAACATTCGATTACAGCACGATTTCGTGAACAGATACAAAGAAGATAAGAGGAGATGGGGGATGCTCATTCTTATTCCCATTGATTTCAAAGTAACACAGACATAATACATCATCGGCTAGCATGCTAGCACAGTTACAGAAGAACTGTAATGAAGAAATCGTCTACGAGGACGATGGTTAATACTACTTCTAATGAACTAGTAATCGATGGAAAGCAGACAGGCACATCGGTGAACAATCAAAAAGAGAGAGAGGAAGATGGGGGGGGAGGGCGGAGCATTGACTCCACTCCCTCCCCCGATGCCCACCTTGAGCTTGCCTCCTGGATTCCTTCGGCTTCAGACTCTCCTCTCAAATGGATGGAGGATGGCTGATCTCCCTTTCCTCTCTATTCTTCTCTTTTCTCAGCTGGTCTCTTCTCCCTCTTTTTCTTTCGTATGTCGTCTCTTTTTGTCATATGCCTCCCCCTCCTTTTTTTTTTCACGGAAGAAGTGGTTTATGAACCGTTTAGATAGCAGAGTGTGGAGTTTTGTTCTTTTTACTCACTGAGATATGGAATGAATGCAGGGGAAGCGGCGGACCCAGATTTCATGGTTGCAGGTCCGGGCAGTGTATCTGGCACTGCCGGACTTTCAGCGAGAGAGATTGGCGGCGATGGGATTCGCCGAGCTCCTGAGCATTGAGGTGTGTCGCTTTGACACACCTCTACTATATGCTCTGCACGACCGCTGGGACCCAGTGAGTCGGTGCTTTCTCTTCCCGTGGGGGCATATGGTCCCCACGTTGGAGGATGTGGCACGGATCACGAGCCTGCGCGTGCATGGGTCCCCGGTGACTGGGAGCACTTATCCCGATTACCGTGACATGGCCCGGGAGTTGCTGGAGTTGGACCTGCTGCATCCAGAGTGACAGTCGACCACGGTGACTAGAGCGGCGCTCCAGAATAGCCTGGGGCTCTGAGGCGCAGGGATAGCGACCGGCGAGTTGCCTGAGCAGCACCTTCAGCGGCTCGTGGTCCGAGCCAGATCGAGAGTCGCGGCGGCGGCAGGAGCAGAGGCAGACAGAGTCCTTCGATGGTTCCTGATGCTGCTATTCGAGCGGCTCCTCTTTGCGACGAGGGCAGACGTGATCAGCTGCAGACTCCTTCCACTCCTCGAGGACCTCTTCCATGTAGGCGACTATGCATGGGGAGCGGCGGTCCTCGCCTTCTTGTTCGACACCCTGGGCTGGACGACCCGGCGGACGATGCTCGGGGGCTTCTCTCCCTTGCTCCAGGTACTACTCTGACCTAGCTTGGTTCCTATGACTTTTAGATGTTTTCTAAATGCTGACTTGCTATTTGTGATGCAGGTCTGGGCCTACGTCCGGCTACCCGGGCTTGGGCGAGGGGAGATGGCCTTCCCTAATGCGATTCAGGTAGCGAGACGGTGGATTGCACCCCAGGAGACGGGAGGGCTCAGGAGGCAGGTCTGCGCCCTTCAGGATGACCTAGACACCCTACCATACACTTCGGTATGCTTCTAAACTTATATAGACTCCTGGTTAAAGATTCCACATGTTTATGATGCTGACTCGACCTTGCTAGTTGACAGGTACGGTGGACTCCCTATGCTAAGGAGGGACACGAGCGACAGCCTTGGGTGGTTGGGGCCCTTGCCTTCTCCGGCCGAGATGTGTGGCTCCATTTCTTGAATGTGGTGGAGCCACTCTACTCCCAATTGGTGCTGAGGACAATCGGTGTCCATTAGCCTGCCGTAGAGTTCCCGACGGCAGAGAGGCCAGGGGAGCGCGTGGGTCGACACCCACGGGGAGTAGCCGCAGTGACCGACTACACGGTACGGGCTGCCGACCAGTTAGCTGACTGGGCGGCACACGGGCGATTGGTGACTACCCGTGCGGAGAGCGACAGCGCGTACTACACAGCGTACGCCCAGCACTACTGGGACCAGGTGTTCCGGGGTGCTCACCGACCGGTACGACTTCTAAACCCTAAAACTCTTCTAATTATAACCTATATGTGACCATGCACTGACACTTTCTTTCTCCTCACTGTCCTTTTTACTTTCATCAAAAGATTTTCTCAGTTCTTTGTTTACATTAAGGACAGCTTCATATTTCTCAGAGGTTATCTTAACCTCATCCACATGTTTCTGAATTTTTAATTTCCAATTATCAATCTCGTTTTTCAGCCTCTCCTTTAAGGGACTGCCGCTGACGGTTGTTCTCAGCGAGGAGACCGCGACTCATTTCTCCACTGCTTGGATCACCTTTTTGACCACCCTCAGCAAATTTTTTGACCATGAATGCCAGCGTCCTAAATGAGCAGGAGGAACAAAAGGGCAGGAACGCCCTGTTGTTACTGACCGTATTGAGGTTCGCCCTGTCGGGAGTTTTCATTCTCTCCGCTATTTTCAAGCTGGAGGATCCCGCAACCTTCGAGGTGGCCCTGATTCATTGGCGGCTCTTTCCCGATAGTTTGATCGGCACGTTGGTTTGGGGGGTGCCTCTGGCGGAAATCGTGATGGCCTGGGCTTCCCTATCGAATCAGTGGGGACGACTGGGGCTTAAAGTCCTTCTCTTCCTCACGAGTATCTACACTCTGTTACTTGTCACGCAATGGATGAGGGGAATTCCTTCTGATTGTGGCTGTTTTGGTGCGATTTCCGCAGGTTGGCCGTACTTCGCCCTCGTTCTTAGGAATCTGGGTTTGATTGGAGTGGAAACCTTCTTGATCGCCGTTGGTTCACAGCGGCAGGCTTCGACGTTGCCCATCCTTGCAATTTCTGAGGGACGGCAATGATCCCTCGAGCGGGAAGTCTTGCGCTAGGGATTTGGCTGTTCTGCCAGTGCGCGGGTTTCGCCCAATCGTTCGATTGCTCGGTGTCCCCCCACCCGAGGGACAATTTCTTGGAGGCTAGCTTCCGCCTTGTCCTGCCCTCGGCGAATGAACCCATCAATTCGATACTCGTTTTCGTTCCTGGAACTGATGGCGATGGTCGCTCCTCCGTTGAGAACGCTGCGATTCGTGGCATAGCCCAGGTTTGTCATGCGGCCATACTGGGCTGCTACTACCGAGGAGAAGGATTAAGTTACGACGAGGTGGCCGGCGGTAGCGGGTGGGCCTTGGATCAGGCGCTATTATCGTTGGCCACGCAAACCGGAAGACCCGACTTGGCAAAAGCTCCTTTACTCCTTGTCGGATTTTCGCAAGGGAGTATGTGGGCTTTCAACTATGTTTGCTGGCGTCCAGAACGGGTAAAGGCTTTCGCAGCACTCAGGGCCATTTTCCCGAAAATGGAGCCTCAGGAAAAATCCTTTCGGATTCCGGGACTTCTGGCGGCGGGACAGAACGATGAACCGGGGCGGATTCGTTCCATTGTCGGGGCCTTCCTCAAGGCGAAAGGACATAATTCCAAATGGACACTACTTTTGGAGCAGGGCTCTGGTCATGACTTCGGCAGAAGCCTGGAACTAGCGAAGATTCTCTTCGAAGCGGCATGTCATCCCAGCGCCGAAAATAAGGCGCGATTTTTTGATGCCAGCGGAAGTGAAGAAACCAGCGACAAGTCTCGTTTCGAAAGTCTTTTGTACTTAGCGGGTAAGTCCGCTTGAGTGAAGTCACCGGTCCGTGCATTGCTTGCTTGCTAGGTCCGAGGGTCTTCGATCTCGTGGCTATCACCCCCAAGGTGGTGTCACATCAAAAGCCCTAAGGGATAGGTAGGCTCTGATACCAAGTGATGTGTGTGAAAATGGATGAATAAGGATCTAGAGGGGGGGTGAATAGATCAACCCCAAATTTAAAAACCTCTCAAATAGAAAAAATAAGTGTGGAAATTAGAGGACAGTTAACAAGGGAAACTGCCAAAACAATATGTATTAACTATCAGAATATTGACAAAGAGTGGCAGACATAAAGTGAGAGCTCCAAATGCAAGTACAAGATGAAAAAATTTTGGATCAATTTTCAGTAATGACAATGCATAATGAGCTATCACAATTCAAATTAACAATCACTCAGACATCCAGGTTTGGTACTTGGCAGAGGTTCGATCAGAGATCTTCTCACGCAAGAGGTGGACTTCTAGATAGGCATAACTTATCCTTCCAGCAACTCCTTTTTATATACCTACTGGATGAGGGACTGAGGAATGAATAGCAGATAAATGAATCAGACAATTAAAGGCATACTTTGCCTTAAGCGCTCCTACGCATTCATCTACTTGATGAGTGGAATAAAGTTGTAATCACACAGGAAGCAAATTCAATCACATAGGAGACAATAGGTTTTAAGATGGTTTGATCTTGAGCTTGAGATCTATGTCCACCCCTTACTCAACCGAGTAAGGATTCCACTGCCAAACAGCTTGAAATGGCTAATCCACTGCTTTGGGGATAAAAAATTCCTACACACCGCTGAGCTTCACAGCTTACTGTCCAAAATTCAGACCTCGCCTGTTGAGCACCACAACTTGCTCTGCTGAAACACTACTTACAAGGAGTTTGAAAGATAAAAACTAAGAAACGAGGAAAACTATGACAAAATTGAAAATGTAACTCCGATGGAGTAGTCTGACTCTGGATCTGATCCAAAAGTCAGTACAGAGCTGAGACTCTCAACCTCACTTCTCTCTCTCAGACCTACTCAACGACGCTCTGTTTTTCCTCTTCTGCCTCTCAACAACTGGCTCCTTTACTTCTTCATACTCTTCTCGCTCTCTTGCTCTCTTTTCTCTTCTTCTGCTAACATGCTCTCTGATCTTCTTCTTCTCTTCTGATTCTCTTCTACTACTTCTTCTTTTTTTTATTGATTTCGAGCACGGGAGAGCCTTTTATAGAGTGCGAATCCTGGGGTCCATGAGCTCAAGAATTTGGGCGTGTGGAGAGCGCGTTGTTGAACCCTGTGTTTTGATGATGTCAAACACTATAAGTCATATGGGCATGATATCATATGTGTTGATGTCATAAGTGCTTTCTATTGCACACTTGCTGTATGCATCATGATTTTGATGAGCATTTCACATTGTCAGTCTTATGCATAAATTTCTTCTGCACTGTAATGTGGATTTCTTACCACAGACAGTAAGTGTTGATAAGAATGTCGACCCTAAGAGTCGACAGTTGCCCTTGCGAAGGGAGTGAAGTCCCCAGAAGCATAAGGACTCCTACCGCCTCAAGCAAATCCCCAGAAATCGAAGCGACGGGTCCCTGAAAGTCGTACCCTTTCAAAGTCCCCTCAAAATTTTGTATCCCCAAAAGATCTCACAACCGGTCGAAAAGAGGGAAGGCACACGGAAGAGGTTTCGAGATTGCAAACCAAAGGGAAGTTCTCCATTTTGAAATTATGAGCTTACAAAAGGAAAATAGCCACCTAGGCAAAAATAGAGGAAGACATGGAAATGAGCAAGTAGGGGCACCCTTCTTAGGGTATATCCCAGGTACATCATCGCGTGCCCCAGTCTCATCGGGCTCACGTGTGTTAGCAGCCCCAGCCGGAGGTGAGTCCTCATCCAGCTCCACCACTTGGCCTCCCACCGCCGAGACGCCCGTAGGTGCTCGCTCATCCACGCTCAGCACCAGTACCAGTTCTTCAGCTCCAGCACCATCAGGTTCCCCCTCACCATTGTCGACCTCCGAGCCATAAGGTGACGAGGGGGGAAGGAGAGGCGGAGCCGCGTGGCCAAGGCTCGCCACGGTGGCCTTCACAGTGGCGCTCCAGCCCTCTCGGAAGCCACGGTCGTGAGCCGGCCCGTAGAACTCCAGGGCCACTCCCGTCAGCTCATCACGGTAAGTCGAAGAGGAGCGGAAGCGCTCCACCGCTTCCTCGCCCTCCATTGACATCGAGGAGCGTAGCGCAGCTAGCTCTGCCTCGGCCTCCCGATCCCGGGCCTCCATGGCCCAGACCTCCACCCCTAGCTTGGCCGCTCGCTCCTCGACTGCATCAGCTTACACCCAGAAGGAGTCCCGGTCACGCTCTATGCCAGCAAGGGCCAGTCCTTGCTGGACGGACTATCTTTGGAGCTCAGCATTGGCCGCCTCGGACCCCTTCAAGCGCTCCTCGAGCCTGGCCTGAAGAGCCTGGCTGGATTCTAGCATCTGAGAAAGACCTTGGAAGTGATGCCTCCACAAATTGAAGGCACTAACGACCAGGCATGCGCTCCTCGAAGCCACCGCCGTTAGCTCCTTCTCTGGCCCAAGGCCAAACTCACTGGTCTTCTCATACCATTGTGCTCTCCTCCCCATGAGATCAACGATCGACGCGATCCCGGCCAGCCCGGAGGTCAAATCCCCAAGAGGAGAAGATTGGCTACGCTGAGGAGACGCTGATGGAGAGGGAGCATCGGCGTCCTCTGCCACGGGGGCCTTGCCCTTGTCTTGCCCCCGTGCCATGGGGACTGACGCAGAAGCAGCGGCCATCGACTCCCCAGCCACCGGTGGTGGTGAAGCCTCATAAGAAAGTGGCTCAGATGGTGGAGGAGGCGGGACACGACTCCGGGCAAAGGTGGAAGTCCTTGCTCTCTTTCTCGCCTGACGCTGGGTGTCCAGCACCGCCAGGTCATCATTGGTCAAGATGGTGTGGCTACCACCGGCCATGTCGGATTCCTCACCGGCTATACTGGTGACCCCTTCGGGAGAACCCCTCTGAGGGCTAGGACCTCTACTCGCCGCAGACCCGGTTTAGTGGTTGCTCTCACCTCACTCCGCGGTGGCCACTCAAATGACGAGAAATTTGGATCGAGCGCTCACTCACCATCCGACGGAGCTAAAAGACAATACTAAATGAGCAATATTAAGCCAGAAAGGGATGAGGCCCGGAGATCACTTGATCGGTGTGAATACACTGATCCCAGTCGGAGACGAGGCGAGCAGGGAAGCGTGGGAACGTGCCCGCACGCTCTGCTGGTGTAGCTCTATCCTGAAAATCTGAATAAGTACAACACTACACCTCTCGCGGGAGGGGGATCTTGGGGTGGGGGTTAACTGATTACAACCAAACTACCTTCGCACCGGGAGGGGCCTTCAGCATGCCAAGCGGGGAGGGGAAAGATGAAGGAAAGAGCTTCACGTGATGATGGAGTCGAATCTGTCCCTCCTCTGGAATAGGGTACAGACTGTCGATGTAGGAATTCTTCCAGATGCTCCTTAACTCTGATGCTAGCAAGACCAGCGCCAAAATTTCGTGAATTGGTCCAGGAGGATGCAGGAATTTTGGAAGTAGCCGAGGAAGTCATCGCCGGCTGTGGTGAAGCTGGAATCAGGGACTCTACTCTACGACTCAGACCTTCTCAGCACTGCAACATCTCGAAGATGACACCACCGCGAACAACCATGAACTCCAAATTGCACATAGTTGGTGGAGTTGGAACCGTCTACAAGCTGCCTTCGATGTGAGACCCACGAGGGTGCAAGCTGATGTCAGAGCAGTCCACAGAAACTCAAACACTGATAGGGTGTGAGTTCTGACCCAGGGTGGACAGAACTGCGCACTCTAGGGAGAAAAGGAGAAGAAATTGCTCCGGTGGCCGAACAGAGCTTTGATTCTTGGAGGAGGAGGGGAACTCATAGAAGAAGGTATCAGTTGAATGCCGCCTCCAGATATTCAAAGGGGCCGACGTGACAACGGTTGCACTCCGCCTCTGGAAGTTGAACAGGAACCTTCTACGCAGCCAGAGGAGATTGCCTCTTCCTAGACAGCCACGAGCTTGAAATGGGACGAGACGATAGCTATTGCGAAGACGATGCGAAGCCACTTCCAGGAGTATCTCTTGCATCTCCTGAAACGTTCGGATGGCGTCGCAGCTCCCTCTGCAGTCTTCAGGTTCTCTACTACCTCTGAACTGAAAATTGTAGGTTGAAGATGATGGGGGGAAATTGGGGTATATGGGAGGGCGAGTGGGGTGGATGGGTATGGGGGTGACCCATAGCTGTTAGGGGGTCTTGGAGGGGGAAAACTAAGGTGAGAGAGGGGGAGAATGGGGGCTGGAAGGTAGTTTACCAGGTGGGGAGAGACAGAGCTACGAATTTGGGTTGGGAGGGAGAGAGGAGAGAAGGATCCTCTCCCTAATTGGAATGGGTGTTTGATGGAGCCTTGGGGGATGGGAAGGGTTGTGTTGGGGAGAGGGATTCCCTCTTGGGAGTGAGAAGATTGTGTGGGGAAGGGAGAAGATTGGGTTGGGAAGAGGGAGATTGTGTGGGGAGGATCAAAGATCTTCTTGGACTGTGGATTTGTGTGTGTGTTAAGGTGTTCTTACACCTTCGTGGGAGCTCTCATCTCCCAACGTGTCCGTGTGTGTGCCTTATCTTGTAACACCTTACAGGATAGTGTGTGAATCCTCACCGCCGGTGGGGGTGGACGTAGGTTGTAGTTGTTACATCCGAACCACCTAAATATTGTTGTCCCTTGTGAGTTTGTTCCTTCTCTCCTACCTCCATCCTACGTCATTTGTTTAGTACATCATTTGCAATAACTTAATCATATAGATTTGCATCATTAAGAGTCTTCTCATCAGATAAACTTCAAATCTGTCAAAGAGAGATTAAAATTTGCCATCACCCAATTCACCCCCCCTCTTGGGTGCTATTGATCGCGAGACTTCAATTGGTATCAGAGCTAAGGCTCTATCCTTGAGATCTAACGATCTAGAGTAAGATCCAGATCAATGGCAAACAAGGGAATGATGCCGGAGGGTCATTCGATTCATCGTCCTCCTTACTTCGATGGTTCAAATTATTCCTATTGGAAGAATAGGATGCATGTCTTTCTAAGAGCCCAGGAGTATGAAATCTGGAGAGTTGTGGACAAGGGTCCATACAAACTCGGGGATGATGAGGAGAAATGGATGCCTGAGGAGATTAAAAAATGCACTATAAATGTCAATGCCATGAATATTATGCAATGTGCCATTCACCCTAATGAATTTTCTCGTGTATCTATGTGCAGCTCAGCCAAAGAAATATGGGACAAGCTACGACTCATCTACGAGGGAACTTCAGAGGTCAAGGAGACCAAGGTAAATCTTCTAGTCAGAGACTACGAGCTGTTTAGGATGAAGCCTGAAGAAACAATTTCAGAAATATTTGCAAGGCTAACAGAGATTACAAATGGTCTCAAAAGCCTCGGGAAGGAGTACACAAACTCCGATCTTGTAAGAAAAGTTCTGAGGTCACTACTGTCGGCATGGCACACAAAGACCACGATAATCGAAGATTCAAAAGATCTATCCACGCTCACCTTGGACGAGCTCATAGGATCACTCATGACTTATGAGATAAACATGAAGAGGACAGCCGAGGAAGACATCAAAAAGAAGAAGGTCGTTGGGTTGAGAGCTCTTCAATCTGATGATGACTCTCATGAGGATGAATCCAGCGACGAGAGCAATGAGGAAGAAGACTTGTCCATGATAACACGCCAAGTGAAAAAACTCCTAAGAAAGAAAAGAAACTTCCAAGGAAACTTCAGAAGAGGACCAAGGAAGCCCACTCAATCCAAGGGCAAGCCGAGCAAGCAAAGTAACATTATATGCTATGAATGCAAGAAGCCTGGGCACATGAGGGGTGAGTGCCTAGACCTGAAGAAGAAATTCAGGAAAGACAACTTCAAAAAATCCAAAGCTATGGTCGCCACCTGGAGCGATGAAGAGGATGAACCATCGGACGAAGAGATCCAAGACCTCGTGGAAAGCTTGTGCCTTATGGCACATGGAGATGAGTCTCCTGAGGTAACTTTCGACCCTGATTTTATTTCAAATAAATAATGTAGAGCATGCATTTAATCAAATAAATAGACAGATGCACTATCAACATGCTTCTAATCTAAAGCAGAAAAGTCTATCTAAACAAGTAGATCGGCTACGAGTCGCCAACCCAAATTTAAATAACAAAATAGCCAAATAATCGAGTATTAGCTAGCAACGAGAACTAACAGTAAACACTAAATCTACCAACAGAAATAACTCAATCCATTCCAGTGATAGGAGAAGGACGGGGTACTCCACCAGATGAGAGAGACCAGAAGCGCCCCCTGACGACTTACACTGCGTCTCAGCAACTCGCGAGTCTGCACTTGCCCAGCGAGAAGACAAATCAAACCGTACCAACCGAGAACTAGTCAGAGTAATACTCGTCAGTGTCGGCTCTCGCCTCTAACCACGTGTGCACACACTGACCCTTGCCTAGGCTAGGCCTCCAGCTAGTTTTCCCTCCCTGTAGAGCGCTACAGTCGAATCGAGGGCCCACGGCACTAGCTTAAGCCGTTTGACGGGTATGCCCCTCCACCACTCGCAGGTGGGTTGACCATTCGTAAAGTCTAGCGCTACGTCTAGTGGTTCCATCACATGGAAAGTCCAAGCACTCTATTGGGATACTAGGAGCGAGCTAGTAATCACAATAACTAGCAATGATATATATAGAAGTAGCGAAACATGCATTTCTAACCTTTGCATAGTAGCAGAGTGTAACGGAGAGTAATCACCCCAAAACCTGCACAGACTTTGCCCAAACATGCATGGACTTCGTCCAAACATGCATGGACTTTAACCCCAAAACCTGCACAGATTTTGCCCAAACATGCATGGACTTCGTCCAAACATGCATGGACCTTAACCCTAAAACCTGCACATACTTTGCTCAAACATGCATGGACTTTAACCCCAAAACCTGCACAAACTTTGCCCAAACATGCATGGACTTTGTCCAAACATGCATGGACCTTAACCCCAAAACCTGCATAGACCTCGTCCAAACATGCATGGACTTTGCCCAAACATGCATGGACTTTGCCCAGACTTGCATGGACCTTACCCCCCTCAGTTTGCACGGACTTCGCTCAAACCTTGCACAGACTCTCCCCAGCCCCCTCACCGGTACACTCTCTCACTCCTCCCAGCTCTTCGCCGGTACACCCTGCCTTGAAGCTTCCTCGGCGCACTCAACCCCACCTCTTTGAGCCCTCCAGCGGCACAGCCTCTGTGCCCCTTCCTCGGCACACTCAAGTCACCCTCTCACTCCTTGGCATCCTAGCCCGGCACACCTGGCTCTGTGCTTCCCCGGCACACTCGGCCAGGCCTTCGCCGGCACGCTCCCCATTCCCTACTCGATACGCTCGCCAGCGCCCAGCCCGGCACGCACTACTCAACTCCTTCGCCGGCACACTAACCCCAGCTCCTCTGGTACACACCCCTTTTAACTCTCCAGCCTCCTCCTTTAAAATATATGTATACATATAATATATAATGTTAATTATAATGACAATAATACTAACAAAATAATAATAATAATAAAATAATAAAAATTATGATAAATCAACCAACACCATTGTCCCACCTCCATGTTCCTTCCTCTCCTCCATAATTGCTACAACAAGAGTCGCCATCCCCTCTGTCGCAAGACAGGGCCTCCGGTCCCATGGTCGGAGCCACCCCACCCACGGCCCATGCTTGTAACTGCACTCCCGTGGAGCCCATCGGCCGCCCCACCCCTTCCCTATTCTTCCGCTTCACCCGATATGCACCCGCTACAGTAGCCTCCACATCTCCACCTGCACCGGACGGCACCGCCCCAGCAGTTGCCCAAAGTAGCACCGCCTCACCATCTGCCAGCCACTGCAGGCATCGGCCTCAAGCCTTGCCACCCTGCACCGCTGGCAGGAGGGGAACAAGGCCCTCGCCATCCCCCCTCCATGCAGCATGCATCCCGCCCGTACAGTCCATTGTGGCCCCTCCTCCCCACCACTCTGAACCCTCTGGCGGTGGCTGCATCACCTGCCCTCCTCTGCAACCACTGCCGACGTGCCACGCCACCTCCCGGTCCCCACCATCTTGCCACTGTCATTGAACCTCCTCCCTTCGAGGACTGGGCAGCGGCTTTCTCCCCGTCAAGCCACCGCGTCCGCCCTTGGTTGGATGTCCACCTGCCATCGCGGAGCCTTCCCCTGCCGGGCATCACCTCGTCGAGTCGACCCAGCTCTGCTTCCCATCTCCGGTGGGCTGCCACCGCGGCCACCGTCCTTGTTCCCCTAACCCACCGTGTGGCTCCTCCCCCCACTCTGCATTGCCCTCTCTCCTTGTGAAGCCCCTTGAAGAGAAAAGAACAGAATGGTGGCCCCTCCCACCTTCATCATCGCTGCCACCCTTCCTCCCCTCTGCCACCATCCCTCTCCACAGCATGCAACATCACCGGCAGCTACTACCTCGGCCGCCTGCCACTGTCGGGCCACCCAGCCACCTCCTCCACGATGTCGTCAACAGAACGATCGTGCCCACCCGTCTGTAACCTGGGCCACCACCGCATGTGAATGGTCCCTCCCTCTCTCGCGAAGGAGTCCCAAGGCGCCATGCATCATCATGCGCACTCCGAAGCCTTCCCCACGAGCGTGGCTGGCATATGCAGTGCCCGCCCTCCAAGAACGTTGGCAGCCCATGACTCCTCCTAGTCTTGCCAGCACCCACCGCCACCACCTGTTGGGCCGTCTGCGCCAACTACCCCGCCCACCATCGCCGCCGCGAGCTCCCCTGCTGGTCACCATCCTGAGCACGCCTGATCGGCCCTCCTCTGAGCAGGCCAAGCATAGCATGCCGTCGGTCACACCTCCCCCACGGCCCCGCTCGGCGTGGGCCCCCCCTCGCCGAGCGGGCGGGGCCGGCGGGGCGCCCGGCCCCGCCAACCCCTCGCCATGGCCAACGCACCATGTCCCACCAACCCCCTCATGCAGAGCCGCCGATGTTGCCCTCTCATCACCCTCTCAGTTTTCCAGTTCCCCTCCCTCATCCCGTTTCTCTCTCCCTCTATCTCTCTCGCATGAGGCCCCTCGAGAAACCGTAAAAAAAAAAGATTCCCTCCCTCATCCGCACAACCTGAAGGCGTCGACGCTGTAGTAGGGATCTTAATTGGCTTAAGGCTTCTAACATACTTCTGTTGCGTCCACGCTCATCCAAGAGGCGTTGACGCTGCAAACGAATCCTTGCATGAAAACTTTCAATATTCTCTTCTGCTGCGTCCACTCACCTCCTCGAAGGCGTTGACGCAGGAAGACTCCACCTGCTTCTTGGTTGAGCTGCTATCTTCTTCTGCAGCGTCCACGCTGTACATACACAACGTTGATGCAGTAGACTTCATTCAGCCTTTTAGGTAACAGCTTCTACTCTTTGACACTTGTACTACTGCATCCACGCTGTGTACGTACAGCGTTGACGCACTTGAAGACTTGGCCTGAAAGCATCGGCCTTGGTCTTTAAGCCTCGACCTTTGTCTGGATGCGTAGACGCTGAAACTTTGCTGCGTAGACGCTGAAGCTGTTTCTGTTGAAACATAACTCCTACCACTCAGCTAGCAAAAGCGTTGACGCAGTGGTCATTTTCTTCAACGCTTAAGGGCTTGAACAATAGCGTTAACCCTTGTTGTATAAGGCGGTAATGCCTTGGCTTCAGAAAGACCTTCACACACTTGAAGGCTTCAAGGCTGCGTTGGCGCCATGTAGGGTTAGCGTTGACGCAGGCTTCACAAGGAGCCTTTAGTTATAGCTAGAGACTTGATGCGTAGACGCTGTGCTTCCAATAGCGTCCACGCAGTGTGTAATCTGCATTGAACAAAACCAACAAATGCAAGCACGATAGTGGAAAGAGAATTTATAAGACAGTAAAATTCTTTGGCAAGAAAATCAATAAATGCATTCATGCATTCCTTCAACAAGATGCACACACAATCACTTGTTTGCTGTCATCAAAATATCATTCCTCCAATCCAGCATCAAGAGATGCACACAGTAGTTACTTTGTTTGCTATCATCAAAACTAAATGGAATATGTTGCTAGCAACAAATCTAAGCAACATATGCACAACACTCCACGCAGGGAGGTAAAGGGCAACAACTGTGGGCCCGGGAGGACCGGTCTTGGGTTGACGGGCGACTTCTTGTGTCTTCGGCTTCATGCGTGCTCACGACCGTGGGGCCCACGTGCTGTCCAGGCATCGCTGTGTCGATGGCGCCTGGTTGGGTGGTCCTGGGGGTGAAGGCGCGCTGGCTGGCCACGCGGAAGACGAGGCGGTCGCCCGGGGACGCCCGGTGGTTGATGGCCACGGACTGAAACTTACTGTTTTACCGCACACAGTCCGACGAGAATGGGTGCTGTGGCCAGATCCGACATCGGATCGAGGCGACGTCGGTGGCGTTGGAAAGCACTCTTGATGCTCTTCAACCTTGGCCCAAAGATGTGGGCCGGATCTGGGATGATCTGACCTTAACCAAATTTCTAATCTTCTATTACACTACTTCTGGACTCACAGATCAGAAGGGGAGTTTCCTGATAAACACCGTTGACCGTGGGTCAAACGTCAGATTCAGGAGTTGGGGTCTTCATGACATTTGTAGATATGGAGGTAAGGAAGACGGGAAGATCCGCCAAAGATCCGGGGTGTTACAGGAGACATCCCACCGGACGTGCCATCCTTTTGTTCACGCCCGACGGGGTTCCACCGGTGCGGCGTGCGGGGCGGTGACCGGAGTGAGGGGTGGGATATAGCTACGGGAGAGGTGCCAGAATGCGATGCGTTTCGGGCACCTCTCCTCTCATGACCGTATCTTTCTCAGAGCGACACCGTGCACTCGCCCTTTACGGAGAGTCGAGGGGAGACCGAGTGACACGGGAGGTTTTCAGATTTGGGGGAAGCATGGCTGGGATGTGGGTGTGCTAGTCGATTTCTCGACAATCACTCGTGGAACCGAATGTTTAACTAGGGATGCACTGTCGGGACGCGGCACGTGGACTCAAGGGGTGAGAGACACGTGGAGGGAAGGACGGTTCCGTGGGCGCAAGTGCGCAGGTGACTGTGGGGAGTCGTGTACAGGATGTCTTTCCCCACTGACCGTAAGCAGTCAGTGTTTATTTACATCAGATTGAATCTGAAGACCTTTGTTCCATGCCGAAGAGGAGTCCGTATATTCCTGAAGTCCTAGGTGGAGAGCCGGGAGCACTTTGCAGCTCTAGGTTCACCTCATGCTGGATGGTGTTGGCTAGGGTCAGAGGTGCTGGAGGTTCACGCTAACTGACACACTAGGTGATGCAAAGGGAGACTGAGGACCTGAACGTGGATGCGAGAGCATTCGTCTAATTGGTGGTGTAATTTCTGAGTTATACATGTCTTTACACGTAGGCCGTAGTGGCCAGGGTACAACTGGTGCACGCCACGGGACAATTTCGATGTGATGATCGGTCCCTGGGTCGATGCGTGATAGATGAACACAGGTGTGTTTTACAGAGGGCTCCTTCCGTGGCGTTGGCCGTGGTCGCGACGCCGAGCGGGGGGGCTCATGAGTGGATAACTGGAGAGATGCGTCGATCCGATATCTGGGCAAGGGTCAATCACGACTCAAGTTAAACGGTCGAACATGGCCTCGTGACTTCGAGGGGGCATGACGTCATGATACGTGCGTGGTTGCGACCAACGGGCACGTGAGGGGGAATCCCAGGATGAGGGGACGTTCACCCTTGTCATAACGTTCCGCACATGGTGGGTGTTGACTTGTGTGTTACGGCTAAATACGGTATGAGGGAAGTGCTAACGGCATACCCCCGGCGTACTAAGCCGATGAACAAATCACCCACACATAATTCTCCTTAGCTTGCCGCCTGAAGACCTTGAAGCTTACTGCGTTGTATGTTGGATGCCCTTGTGTATATATCCTTCCATTGAGCTCTTAGGGGGCTTTTATAGGGAAGTTGAAGGGTCATGGAAGGGTTTAGGCGGACTAGGTTGAGGGGTTGAAGTTAGTCCGGGTAAACCTAAGTGAATAGTACATTTTGGGTGGCAGAGACGGAGTGGGGGAGGATAGGTTTAGGCGGACCAGCTCATAGTGTTGAGTTGGTCTACTTAAACCCCTCCCCTGGGTAGGGTTTAGGCGGACCAACCCAATGGGTTGAGTTGGGCCGCCTTAACCCCTCCACCTCTCCCAGGTGGGCCGACACTGAAAGTCTCAGGGCTACGACTAGTGGTTCCATCACAAGGAAGTGGAAACATTCTACTGGGATCTAAAAGCAAGCCATTAGTTACAAAATAACTTAAACATGGCGGGTGTGTAACAAGGAAAGCCTCATGAGTGAAATCTACAACATCTTACAGTGCCGGGGGACATAATGGACCAGCTCCGTTCCGTTATGAGTATAACGGACCAGGGATAGTGCGTTATATTAGTATAATGCACCTACCCCGGGCCGTTATGCCCTCCCGAGCTAGTTCTCCTCTGAAGCAAAACACCCAGGGACATAACGCGCCACTGCAGGGCCGTTAAGCCCACCCGAACGACATAAAATACACAGTTTTTCAACACCATAATGGACCTATGCCAGTCCATTATGCTAATGGTGTTTCAAGAACTGGAAAGGGTCAGGGGATATAACGGACCCCTGCCCGCCCGTCCTCTTCGTGGCATGGTGGAACTGTCCAGGTCCGCCAAACTACATAACGCACCCAATGGAGCGCGTCATGCACATAACGGTCACTGGAGTGGCTGTTATGTGAGCTAGGCAGTGGGGTGGTCCGGTTTGAAACCAGAACCCCCCCTCCCGATCGACAGAAATCGATGAGGTTCGCGCCAAAAACCTGTTCCCTACTCACAACCCATTCCATAACGATCATCTGAAGCTAGAAAACTCAAAATACAATGCCCATGCAAGATCAAAACGCGAAATTACACTTTTAGAGCTAAAATCTCAAAATAACCAACAGGTGCACGAATTGACTGCGAGGCGGCGTGCATGTGCCACCGGTGTGTTCCTATGGAGACAGGGATTCCATTCCCCTACCTGGAATGGTCCAAAACGGCCTTCAGGGCTGCGCACGAGCGACGGGCCTCCGCACTCCTCCTCTCCCCAACCCGCCTCCACGAGCCGTGATCCGCACGAACGAGGGCGCCAACGCGCTCCACTCGATGACGCGAGTCCAACGGCACCGTCCTCATCACGATCCGGCGTCGTCTCCTCTGCTCCCCAAGGAGAGAGAGAGAGAGAGAGCATCATGAGAGGGAGAGAGAGAGGGTGAAAGGGAGAGAGAGGGAGAGATAACGAGAGTGAGGGGGAGAGAGTGTATATAAAAAAATTTTTATAACATATATTTTTTGTTTAAAAACAACCTTTTACCATTAAACCCTCCCATTACCTAGAATGTGGTCGCAGCGGCGATTCTCGCCAAAGCACGCGGCCTGAAACAGAAGCTCGCGTCCGTGGGCAGCAACTCCAAACCTTGGAGTCCGGAGCCGATTGGCCTCCGACCAGCGATCCCCGCCCGACCGCCATCCGTGGAGGCGCCCCACCAGGGGTCCCCATCACAGCGGCATCCCCCTGGACCCACTTGACCCCACAGAGCAGCACGTGGGCCCCACAACCAGCAACATACGTCATCCGGATGGCATCGAAGGAGCGGACAACGTGCTGCCCGCCAACCCAAGAACGGTCCTCCCGGGCCCAATTGTCGCCCTTTACCTTTAACGATCAAACCTGCCTTTGCATCGGCATTTAACCAAATACCAATGAACAAACACACAGATGTCGTCGGCCTCCAATACCCCGTCAGTGTTGGCAAATATGTTCTTTTTTTAAAAAAAAAAGAGGGCTTAAAATAGAAGTGCCCTGCCGGACTTCCTTACATCCTAAGTAAGCAAGGGCAAAAAGGGCTTATAACCCAGTCGTAGCGAGGACTCGAAAGGGCGCTATGGGCAAAATCGGGTACCTTGTCACGTGAAAACTCGCAAGGGCGTGTGGGCAAAAGCAAGAAGGGGCTGGCTCCGGCGAAAACCCGCAAGGCCGCTTGGGTCAGTAATGTGATAACAAAAATTATTATTCACTCTCTCTGTTAATCCTCTCGAAAATCCTGAATAGGACGATTGCCGTACATCCCATTGGGAATCCGAAACACACAAACCTTCGACTCGGACCTTCCGTCCCCGTCGATAAACAAATCCTCTTTGCTTCGGTGTTTAACCAATACCGATGAACAAACAATAACTCCGATTCTCGTCATCATCGACGAAATTGATGAACAAACCTTCGACTCGGACCTTTTGTCCCCTTCGATAAACAAACCCTCTTCGCTTCGGTGTTTAACCAATACCGATGAACAAACAATAACTCCGATTCTCATCATCATCGATGAAATCGATGAACAAACTTTCGACTCGGACCTTCCGTCTCCGTCGATAAACAAACCCGCTTTGCTTCGGTGTTTAACCAATACCGATGAACAAATAATACCTCCGATTCTTGTCATCATGAACGAAATCGAGGAACAAACTTTCGACCCGGACCTTCCGTCCTCGTCGATGAACAAACCCCCTTTGCTTCGGTATTTAACCAATACCGATGAACAAACACTATCTTCGGTTGTAGTCATCATCGACGGAATCAACCGTCGATTTAGACCTTTCGTCCGCGTCGATGAAGAAACCTTCTTTGCTTCGGCATTTAGCCTGTGCCGATGATTAAACCCACTATCGGTTCCCGGTTATTACTGGCAACATCAATAAGCAGACCACGGTTAGGACCTTTCCGTCCTAATCGAAGAACAAATCCCCTTCTCTACAAGCATTTTAGTCCCATATATGTCATGGTGGCTACTAAAAATAGCTGGTAAATGCCCTAGCGGCTTTATACTATCAAGCTGAGGACTACATCCACTCAGGGTTAGGGTTCCTATGTGGCAAGGTTGGTAGCGCGGTGGAGTGAACCCCTCATCCCTTCCCTGAAGGGGTGAGCGTTCTCCTGCCTTAACAACCCAATGTATCCCTAATGAATGATGAATCTGCCCCCTTTAAGGCACATTCTCTCTTCATGATGTCCGACACAAAGGGGCCTAGGCCACCATGTAGTTATAAACGAAAATGAATGAAGACAAAAAGCTGTCGTATGTCAATAAACAGAATGGAGCACCACATGTGAATTCCATTTCATGCAAAAGATTACATGGTCTCACGGGGCATTCCCCGGCATACATGAAAGACATAAAAAGGGGGAAGAAAGAAAGGAACAGAAGAACTAATCAACTATTGTGCCGGTCGGCGAAAGATGTCATCAAATTCCAAGATCCCCAAAGACGGATAGCGGACCAACTCCTGCAAACGAGACTCCTCAGCTTGAAGTCTTGTCAGCTCCTCCTAGAAAGAAATAGCTTGCCCTTCCTCCAGCTTGGCTTCGTCCATGCTTTGTGCCCGCAGCTACTCAGAATTTTTTAGGTCCTCTTCAATACGACGAGTTCAGCCCGGAGCTCTGATGCCCGTCTCTTCAAGGAATCAATTTGGAGGGCAGCACCCTCAGCTGTATCCCTCTGTCGCTGTGCAGTCTCTTCGGACGATTGGAAGGCAGCTTGACATTCGGGGCGTTGAAACTTCAAAGCAGTCAGTTGGTCTACTAATACATGATCAAGATATTCCCTTCGGGTTACAAACTTCACTAGCAGGGTCACCCGCTGTGTCCATTCTTCTAAGGGGCACCCATAGGCTTGAAGCACCAAAGTGACGCGCTCTGCTATACCCCGCAATTGCAAATAAGTTAGACCTTTGTGAGTCGACACAGTATGTCGCAGCATGTCAAGGTTCTGCCACACCATATCGTCTGAAGAAGATAAGCCGAGGGGCACTGCTTCAGGGAGGTGGAACTTTACCTTGCTATCGACTTCAGCCCAGATGGCCTCAGACGGCTCCGATGAAGATGATGGTAGTGTCATCAATAGACTTGAAGCTTTTACGATCCCCTCTTCAGTCTCCTCGATGGGCGCAGGCGGGGTAAAAGTAATTGCTGCGGGCTCGTCCCTGGCTTTAGGCATAAAGTTGGAAATTTCAAGCATAGGGCTAGAAGCTCACTCTATGATCGCAGGAGAGGGTTCCTCATGCTCTTCAGCTTGAGTAGTTTCTTCAGGCTCTGCCCCTGCAGTAATTGCCAAAATAGTTGTCTCGTCAGCTACTCTCTCTTGAAGCTCCGCCTGCTTCGCCTCGGCACCAACTACATCGCCAGCCGGCCCTTGTTCAATGGCCAGAGGTGGAGGCTGTAGCTGCTCCATTACACGATCGAGCCCAGGAATTCTTACAGGCTCGTCAAGGCTCGCTGTCTTGAGGTACCCGCTCAGAATCGCAGCGCAATCGGCCTTAACACAGGGACTGCACCTCCACCAGGAGGGGACATCAAGGACTCTAGCTGAAGAGCAGGGAGCAGTGGTTCCACATTCAACGATGGCGGAGCTAGCTCCGTGGAGACAATGGGATCCTTCATAGAGTGAACAAGCCAAAGAAAGAAAGGGTATATCAAAGTCCACATTACAGGTCGTAGGCAATAACAAAGAAATTGAATGACATAAGAGATTTACCTCAACAGGCACAAGGCCCAATTCGTCCGCTTCAGGGGTCTCCATGGACGGGCGCGTCAAGCTTGAGGTGACTTCCCCCTCCTCCAAAAAAGGGCTTGGAGCACTGAGAGAGCCCAGCGTGAGTCACGGTGGGCTGAATGCTGGGAGATCACTCCCATAAGAAAATGAGGGAGTAGCTTCTCCTGACCTCGTCTCTAGGGGCTCCTCGTCGCTGGAAGTTCCATAATCCACCCGTTCTTTAGAGGGCGAACTGCCTGATGAGTCTGCTTCTGCCACGGCCGTTCCTTCCAGGCGTCTTAGCTAACTTGAAGTGCCTCGGAGGAGCTCCTCTTCACAGCAAGTGCGGCCAGCCGCTCCGAGGAACGTCGGCTAGTTAATATGTTCTGAGCGGGGGAGCTTGGAGGAGGTGCCTCGACGAGAGTCACAGGAGCGGCGCTTGTCCAAAAACGTCAGCCAGTGAAGACAGTCGGCTCATTGACAATTTAAGGGGAATAATGAAGAATTACCTTCACCCTTGTGGCTGGGGGTAGGCGAAGGCAAGTCCCCCTCGGCTGGGATAGCAGCTGCCGTGCCACCACCTCCTTTTTCAACTTCGCCAACGGCAACGACCGCTTCTGCGATCGGGATAGATGGAGTTGGCTCGCTACTAAGATAAGGTGAAAGAAACAAGAAGCTATACCTCCAGCTGGACGCTCTTCCGCCCTTGCGGTCTCAAATTCTTCAAAGTATGGGATAGCCGGTAGCGGCACCGTGGGCTCCACCGCCGTGGTCCCTCGCCTCTCTGAAGCCTCTGTACGAGCCTTCTTGGCCCGGGAAATGGCTTCTTTAACTCGAGGCCTATCTCACTTCCGTGAACCACTGGCGGGAAGAGGTGTAGTCGTCGGTGCGGCAGCCGGAGCTTCAAAGTAGCTCGGCTTCTGAGCTTTTAAAATCAACTTCCTATACTCCCTGATTCCCTTCGAATCAGGGTGATCTGCATGGAGTGCACTCGTGGTATGGTTACATGAATAGAAGACTATATATGTCAAAAGAAGAACAAGACATGCGTAGATGGACAAGTCAAGAGAAACATACCTAGCCCACTAGTTGGGCCCAATAGACTAACCAACTGACCCATTAACCTATTAACTAACTCAAATAAAGAAAGATTACATATACATGACTCAAATAAAATAAAAATTACATGACTAGACTCATAAAAATATGACGAATACAATGGCACCAGCCGATGAGTAATCCAAGCCTTGAAAAAATTGTGGAGAGGCGAGGAATGCCCACATTATTTAGTCTTGACACGACGCACACAATCATCTGATTAGTTAGAACGAGTGCACCACGGGCTTCTTTAAGCCCGCATAAATCATCACATCGTTGACTGACACGCCCTCGCACTAATAAACCAAATAAACGAACAAAAAGATGAATAAACTAACGAAAAGAATGAAGAGTCCTGAAAAGTGCGTCCACAAGAGCCCCGTATAGCCCCACCGGGTGGCGACCCTTTCATACAATATTGCCATTACGAGCCTTACGCTCAAATCAGCGCAGAAAATCCTTTCTTTGCGTTAGCATTACCTACCTGCTAACAAATAAACCATTTTCTTGGCACAAGACTTTGTGTCCTAGTTGACTTTCATACAATATTGCCATTACGGACCCTACGTCTGAATTGGCGTAAGAAAATTGTTTCTATGCGTTAGCATTACCATCTTGCTAACGAATAAACCATTTTCTCAGCGTGAGACATCATGTCCTAGCCGACTTCCATACCATATCGCCATTACGAGCCTTACGCTCAAATCGGTGCAAAAAATCCTTTCTTTGCATTAGTATTACCTTCTTGCTGATGAATAAACCATTTTTTCGACACAAGAGTTCGTGTCCTAGCCGACTTTCATAGAATATTGCCATTATGGATCCTACGTCCGAATCAACGCAAGAAAATCCTTTCTTTGCTTTAGCATTACCGTCTTGCTAATGAATAAACTATTTTCTCGGCACAAGACTTCGTGTCCTAGCCGACTTCCATACCATATTACCATTACGGGCCTTACGCTCGAATCGACACAGAAAATCTTTTCTTTACGTTAGCATTACCTTCTTGCTAATAAATAAACCATTTTCTTGGCACAAGACTTAGTGTCCTAGCTGACTTTCATACAATTTTGCCATTACGGACCCTACGCCTAAATCAACACAAGAAAATCCTTTCTTTGCGTTAGCATTACCGTCTTACTAACGAATAAACCATTTTCTCGGTGCAAGACTTCGTGTCCTAGCTGACTTTCATACTATATTATCATTACGAGCCTTATGCTCGAATCGGCACAAAAATCTGTTCTTTGCGTTAGCATTACCTCCTTGCTAACGAATACACCCTTTCATCGGCGCAAGGCCCCGTGCCCTAGCCAACTATCATATGTTACTATCTAAGGTGAAACATCACATGATTGGCCCATCCCCATTACTCACCCTATGTTTCAAAAAAATGAGGCTTAAAATAGAGGTGCCCCGCCAGACTTGTTCCTACACTAGGACAAGGGCAAAAATGACAATAACCCGACTGTGGCAAAAACCCGCAATGATGGGGACATCAGCGACCCTCCAAGCCCCGACTTCGCATACCTTGACTTGTTCCTTGTTTTCCATCGTACTTACATGTGTTCTTGACTTTAATCCCTCAGTTCCTTCTTTATGACCTACTCTGCTAGCCTGCTGGGCGCACCTTTATTTTGATGGTCCAGGTTCACCAATCTGTGTCTTAGTTCTGAACCTCTCCTCTTCTGCTCTCATCCTTATCCTCCGTCTTCCATTTTTTTGATGGTGTCAAAGGGGGAGAGTGTGTGAGTCTGCATTCAGGAGAGAGAGAGTCTGCATTCTGGGGAGGGAGAGTCTGCATTCAGGGGGAGAGAGCTCTTGCTCACAGTATATCCCTGTATAATTTTCTGCCTTGCTCCTTAAACTCACTCATCTAATAAGTTAGTGCATGACTCATTGTTGCCATCATCAAAAAGGGGGAGAACGTTAGATATATGTTGTTGTTTTGATAATGTCTAACTATGAGGTTTGATAATGTGCTACCATGTCTAATTGATCTTGAGGATGTCTATAGGGATTAGTTTCACGCGAAGATGCAACTGCACAGAAATCAAGGCAAGAGACTGCATAAAAATCAAGGCAAGAGATTGTACAAAAATCAAGGTAGATCTTACTAAGGGTCATTACTCCAAGGAACTAAAGAAATTGAAGAAGTTTCAAAACATGCACCGACCCTTTGCTTCAAACATTAACTTGTACCGACCTTCATGTGCATTGGTATGAAAGCTGCACTGACTTACATGCGAGGAAATATGAAGAATGCACTGACCTTAGTTGCAAGCTAGTGAAATGTGCACCGACCTTTACGGGGTAGCAACAGTAATCTGCACTGACCTTGGCTAGGCAGAAATATGAAATGTACACCGACCTTCACTTGGCAGCAACAGTAATCTGCACCAACCTTGGCTGGGCAGAAATATGAAACGTGCATCGACCTTCATCTGCTTGCTACAGGAACTTGCATAGACCTTGAACGCTCCAGGAGTGAAAGCTGCACCGACCTTCATCTGCTTGCTGTAGGAACTTGCATCGACCATGAACGCTCCAGGAGTGAAAGCTGCACCGACCTTCATGTGCTTGCAACAGGAACTTGCACCGACCTTAAGATGTGCATCGACCTTGAATGATCAAAGTATAAGATGTGCACCGAGTAATATGCTTGAAATGCGAGATGTGCACCAACCTTATCAAATGTGCACTGACCTTGAAGCTTGCACAGACCTTATGAAGGGTGCACTGACCTTGAAGCTTGCACCGACCTTAAAGCTTGTACCGACCCTATCAAATGTGCACTGACCCTGCCAAAGACCAAGCTTCTCATCTGCACTGACCTATATCTGGTGGAACAGTAATCTGCATCGACTTCATGAAGATCAGCAACTGTTCGATGAAATGCCTCACTCAGCGGTTACCAAGGGTATTTTTAGCAAACATGTACTATTTTCAGGAAACAATCTAGTGAGCAAAAATAGGAACCGCAAGTCCCCAAAATCACGTTTTTTGAGGGCTAGAAGGGTCTCTTTGGGCAGATAACCTTTGTGGTAATCATGGGTTGCCATATCAGAATTACAATTTTGGAGATTAAAGGGTTCACACTATAATTTGGGTTTAAAAATAAAAATAAAAATCAAATTTTTTAACCCACCTGCTGCCCTCTCTCTCTCTCCACTCGAATCTCTCTCTCTCCATCTCATTTCTCTCACCCTCCCACTCTTTCTCTCTACTCCGCCCCTCTTTCGTCCGTTCTGGGCCGTGCCGACCCCGGATCAAGGCGCAGGAGGTACCGTTGGAACTGACTCATCGAGAGGATCGCGCCAGTACCTTCCATTCCGCAGTTCGTGGAGTGTGGGAACGGGTCGAGTCATGAGGTGTCTCCGAGCTTCGTCGCCCGCATGTGAGTTTATCGAGGTTTTCACCACGATCGAGGCAGGGGGATGGACTCCTTACTTCACTAGGAACATTTTGGTACCACATGCATGCCCATCCGTAGGTGTTTGCATCATTTTCTGTATAAGGTCCATTTTAAGGGTTTTTAGGTTAAGAATACTTTAAAAATTGATTAGGGGTGGTATATTTGCATTTTGATGTATGCCGTAGTTGTAGAAATCATGCTATTCAACTTCTTCTCCCATTTTCTTTTGTTTCGTGCTGATCCAGCTCGACTAGAGGGGAGTTCGGTCCGAACTCATCCCTCTCATTTCCCAGTCGGTATAACGCGCTTGCCAGAGGCCGTTATACGCTTAACAAACCCTAGGGGGTGCGTTATGCATTGCACGGCGGACCACTCGAGGACTGCTATGCTACCGGGGTTTTCTGTAGGTCGATAGGTTGTGGGACATGACGGACTAAGCTCAGTCCGCCATGGCCAGTATGATGCCCCACTCCTGGTGCATTATACTATGTGGTTTCCTGTCGAGTTTTTCTGAGTTTTTAGCGTTCGGGTGACTTTAACGGACCAATCCTGGTGCGTTATAGTCTCATGGCGCACTCGTCATGGTGCGTTATGGTCTATGTGTTTTTGAAGGATTCTCTGGAGAGTATAATACGCAGGCTAAGGCGCATCGTACATTGGATGACGCTCCATCAGAGATGTGTCATGGTCTGCATGCTTGAGTGTTAATATGTGCACGGGTGAGCATAATGGCCCTAGGGAGGCGCGTTATAGTCAAATAACGCCCCCAACCTAATCTGTTACACTCTGCTACTCCGGTAATGTTAGTAATGCATGTTTATCTTCTGTCTAATGCATGCTACGCTACATCTATATTATATTCATGTTATTAGTGATTATTGGCTCACTCTTAGTATCCTAATAGAGTGCTTGGACTTTCCATGTGATGGAACCACTAGACGTAGCCCTAGACTTCGTCGTTGTCGACCCACTTGGGAGAGGTGGAGGGGCATACCCATTAAACGGTTTAAGCTAGTACCGTGGGCCTTCAGTCCGATCGTAGCGCTCTACGGGGAGAGAAATCTAGCTGGAGGCCTGGCCCTAGGCACGGGTCGGTGTGTGCACACGTGGTCAGAGGTGAGAGCTGACACTGATGAGTGTTACTCTGACTAGTTCTCGGTTGGTACAGTTTGGTTAGTCTTCTCGCTGGGCAAGTTTCGGAGACGTGGACGAGCGGGGAAGTGTGGTTCCCCGCACACTGCGTCGTGGAAGCTTCCCCGGTTCAAGATTACAAGCACTACTCCCCACACAGGGGGGTTGGACTAGGGGAGGGGAACTTAAAATACATTAAAATACTACCTCCACGCAAGGAGGGGTGCTAAGCCGGCCAGACGGGGTGGGTGGAGAAGACCACTAGTTCACCGAGAAGACCATTCGGTCGGTTCTACTAGCTTCTGGAACAGCTGACCAGCAGTCAATGTTGTCACCACCACGGGCCGTAACAAGCTCGGATGACGATGAAACCAGTGCTCAGACGTTGCTGTCTGGTGTAAGAAGTCTCCAGAATTTTTGGGGAATGGTTCGGAGACGTCGCTGGCCGTGGCTGACTCTGTGGCAGGGTGGCTCTACTCTGGCTGGTTCAGTCCTCAGGGCGCAGCAGCAGGAAGTTGGCGCCGTCATGAATGCTCCCGAAATCGGAATGGTTCGGGACCAAAGCCAGCGCGTCCGTCTACGAGTCTCCTTCGATCTCCGATGAGGAAGGCCTCCAGGAGGGGTCGGAGCAGAGAGATAGGGGGTGAATAGTATCAGGGTATTAGTGCTGGTTCTGTGTAGACTGACCTATGCACCCGGGCAAGAAAATTTGGAACGGGCAGCGTCGGACTCCGAACGAGGTTCTGCCGGCTGTAATGGACAGAAGATAGGTACAGGGATATCCCAGCCAAGTGGCGCACCAAGGGGAGCAGAGATGAGATTGCTGGAGCTTCTATAAGCCATCTCTGGTTGCAGGCCAGACTGGTTCTACACAGTCTGTGGAGAACGACTCCTAGGAAGGCGACGCCATCACGATCACTCCCGTTGTCGGAATGGTGTGGGATCAAATCAGACACGTCTGTGGATGAATTCTCTTCGTTCTCCAACCAGGAAGGCCACCAGGGGAGGTCGAGGCAGAGAGATAGGGGACGTATAGTGAAGGGGTGTCTGCTCTGCTACTGAATGGACTGACCTGCGCACCCGGGGAAGAAAAATCGGAACGGGTAGCTCTGGATTCCAAACGAGGCCCCGCCGGTGGCGTTGGACAGAAGACTGGTAGAGTAACACTCCAGACAAACGGTGCATCCAGGGGAGCTAGGGTGTGGAAGTAGCAGCTACTGCAGTAGGGCTCTGGTCTTCCCATGGATGTTAGATGCGCGCTCTGACGAGAATGGACCTCCAGGGTAGCCCTGAGCTCGGATGAAGACGAAACCACCTCGCAGTCGAAGCTGACTTGAAGATCTTTCCGTCGGTATATGGTACTCCTCCAGTGGATGCCGGATGACCTCGGGGCAGCCTCTGTAAAATGGGCTTCTGCTGCAGACTATGATCTGGGTATGCAGGAAGGTGATAGGTGTAGTGGGGGGGGATGAGATTGTGAAGGGGTGAGGGCTAATGGCTGTGGGAGGTGGAGGGGAGGTTGCTGGGGTGATGGAGGGGTGCAGGGGAAGGCTGGGTCGCAGCAAGGGGAGGGGGAGAGGAGAGGGGCGGACTAGGTGAGAGGGGAGTACTCATACGTGAGATTCTTTTGAATCACCAGGTCTCCATGATCGATGATATGTGATGGATCGTGCACATACTTCTTCAACATGGATATGTGGAACACATTATGAACTTCAGACAATTGAGGAGGTAAAGCGATGCGATAAGCCACTTCGCCAACTCTTTCTAGTATCTCAAAAGGTCTGATAAACCTTGGTGTAAGCTTGCCCTTAACACCAAATCTCCTTATTCCGTGTTCGGGTGATATCTTGAGAAATACGTGATCTCTGACTTGGAATTCAAGATCTCTTCTTCTGGTATCAGCATAAGCCTTCTGTCTAGATTGAGCCACTTGAAGTCTTTCTCGAATGAGCTGAATCTTTTCGGTGGCATCCCTTACCATGTCTGGGTCTAGTAATTACTTTTCGCCAACTTCATCCCAACTCAAGGGTGATCGGCAACTCCTTCCGTACAAGGCTTTGAAAGGTGCCATCTATATACTTGCCTATTAACTGTTATTGTATGCTAACTCGACTAAAGGCAAGTGATCATGCCAGCTTCCACCAAAATCAATAATACAAGCTCTAAGCATATCTTCTACCACCTGATTGGTTCTTTCGGTCTGACCATCTATTTGAGGATGAAAAGTAGTACTAAAGTTTAGTCTCATCCCCAACGAATGTTGTAGACTCTTCAAAAAATGAGAAGTAAAGTGCGGGTCTCAGTCAGACACGATTGAGATAGGAATTCCATGTAACCTGACTATCTCCTTAATGTGCAAAGCAGCAAGAACATCAACTAACCATCGGCTCTTGATTGGTAAGAAGTGTGCCGACTTAGTCAATCAATCGACGATGACCCATATTCCATCATGTCCTCCTTTTGATTTAGATAGACCTATAATGAAGTCCATGCTGATATCCTCCCACTTTCACTTAGGAATATCAAGAGGATGTAGCTTACCGGCAGACTTTTGGTGTTCTGCCTTGACCTGTTGGCAAGTGAGACAGCGAGACATGAAGTCCGCTATTTCTCTTTTCATATTGGGCCACCAGAAGGTCCTTTTTAAATCTTGGTACATCTTAGTAGATCGTGGATGAATGGTGTACCTTGATCTGTGGGCTTCATCTAAGATCTTCTTCTTCAGCTCTGGACAATCTGGTATGTAAGTTCTACCTCTAAATAACAGCCTTCCATCTAATGCTAGTTTGAAATCAGATTGCTCTTCTATTTTACCCTTTATTTCCACTAATGTTGGGTCATTGTCTTGGAGTCCTTATATTTCAGAGAGTAGATCTGACTGTATGCTCATGTGGGATAGTGTAACATATCTACTTTCCTTGTCCATGCTTATATCAAGCCTAGAAAACTATTCTAGTAGTTTCCATTCTTGAATCAGACAGTTGGCTAATATTGCTCTTGGCTTTCGACTGAGGGCATCAGCTATAGAATTACCCTTTCCAGGATGATATTGTATTGTAAAGTCGAAGTACTTGAGATATTCTAGCCAACGTCTTTGTCTCATATTCAATTCCTTTTGAGAGAAGAGGTACTTGAGGCTCTTGTGATTGTGCACGCATCATGGTTAGTCAATCGCATTTCATAATCATAATCAACTGGGAAAGCATAGTGCCCACTTACCCTCTCGGTGAGAGCAGCCTCAGCCACCTTGGCTCGTGCCACCATCCTCGCGAACTCCGCGTCCCGCTCAGCACGGTCTGCAGGTGTCTGGGAGGAGGAAGGAGCGTCAGCTCCCTGACACTGGACCCCCTCGGCTTGCTGCATTTTAGAAGTCTAGGTTAGCCACATAAGTATAAACATGTGCATAATTAGGTCTCAAGGTTGGCAAAACTCACCAAGAGGTCCAACGCCTGTCGAAGCTCGTCTCGCACCTGGACAGTGGAGTGGAGGAGGCCCTGGAGCTCGGCGATCCACCCCTGGGGGTCGAGCTACATATAGGAAGTCAAATGTCAATGCATCATAACCATAAAAGCATATTAGAAAGCATAGAGTTTAGAGTCATGCCTGTCGTCCAGAGCCACGGAAGACCTGGTCCCCGTAGCTTCTGGCGTAGGCCTTCAGATAGGCCACCTCGCTCTCTGCTCCGGCAGCTGCCACTCGCCCGAGTCCCATCCAGTCTGCTATCTACTCCACCGCACGGGTAGTCCAGTCCGTCTCCTTCGCCAGCCCTCGAGCGTGCCTCCTGACCTGCTCCTCCGGCTTCTCAAGTGCCGGGAACTCGACTGCCGCCTAGTGGATGTCGATCGTCCTCATTACGAGCCTGTGGTAGACTGGCTCCACCACATTCATGCAGTGGAGCCAGATATCAAGCCCAACGTAGGCCAAAGCCGCCACGACCCACGACTAGCCCTCGTGCCCCTCACTCTGGTAGGGCATCCACCGGACCTACCAAATAGGACAATTGCATCAGCATACAGATCATATAGTTGCATTTAACACAAAGTCTAAGTTTTAGATCTTACCGAGGTGTAGGGCAGTGTGTCTAGGTCGTCCTAGATCGCCCGGACCTGGCGTCACAGGGATCCGACCTCCCGTGGTGCCGTCCACCGTCACACGATGGGCAGCCAGTCTGGGTAGGTCTCCCCTACTCTCCCCAACCCGGGGAGGTGCACGTAGGCCCAAACCTGCATTGCATATCATCAAGTGTTAGCATATAGAATTCATATAGCTGTCGCATAATCATTTTAGAAACTTAAGTCATACCTGGAGTAGAGGAGAGAACCCATCGAGCATCGTCCATCGGCTGGTCGAACTCAGCGTGTCAAAGAGGAAGGCGAGGACCGTCGCTCCCCAGGCATACTCGCCGACGCGGTCGATGTCCTCGAGCAGTGGAAGAAATTGGTAGCTGACGACGTCTGCTCAGGTGGAGAAGAGGAGCCTCCCGAACAACAGCATCAGGAAGCGTCTCAGCACCATGTCCGCCCCCGGTCTCGGCTCGGCTGCCATCCACGATCGTGCCCGGTCCACGAGCCGCTGCAAGTGCTGCTCTGGCAGCTCTCCCATCGTGATCCCCGCTCCCCTCAAGCCGAGGCTCTCCTGCAGCCTCACTCTTGTCAGGGTCGTCGACTGCCGCTCTGGTCGCAGCAGCTCCTTCCTCCCCTTAGGAAGCCCTTACCATGACCCCTTTGACCCCTTCCTTTGGGAGTCTAGTTCTCCATGTGACCCACCTCTCATTCCCTCTCCCAACACACACACAGTCAGCCACCACCCTCTTCCCACCGTCCATGCATCGCTGTCCCACTGACCACCTCCTCTCACCCCTCTATCTGCTCCATATCTCCCTCTCCCTCTACTTCTCGGTTCCCAACACTCCCATCCCTCCGTTCTCATCGCGCTCCCTTTCTCTCTAACTCACACACACCACACACTCCCACCTCAACCACTTCGGAGTCCTGTCCCTCTCCCTATCTCTCCCAGCATCTTCGCCTGCGGTGCTAACTGCTTCATATCTCCTATTGGCCCTCTCCCCTCTCACTGCTCTCTCTCTCTCTCTGCATCCCTCTCCGTCGCCTCCCCTTCACCTCGTCTCCCATCGTTCTTCTCACCCACACACCTCCGGTCGCAGACTCTCTCCTCCATCTCCCTCCTCGTCCCTCTCGCCTACACCATGACTCTGCCTCTGTTATTTTCTCGGTCACAATATGCACTGCACCTTCACGCGGCCCGCCTTCCATCTCCCTCTCTCACACCTACACCACCATCCGCGGTCGTCTACCACCGTCGCCTATGCGCACCTACCTCTTCATCCTCTCCACAGTGTCGACCCTCACACCCCCTTACACACACCCCACCAACGTCACCTCTGTCCCTCTTCTCACACTCTCCACTGCATGCATGGAGTGCATGCACACATTCACACACACACAGGCAGCACCTCTGGCATAGTTGCATACTCGCCACACCCCCCATCCACATCGAGCCTCCCCCTCACAACTGTCGCTCTCCCCTTCCATCTCTCTCTAACCTGAGCCCCCCCATAACTGGTCTTCCCCTCCGATAGCGTCCCCTCCTCTCCTTACACACACGCGTCCAACACCCCATCATGGCCCATCACCGTGTCACTTGCCCCCCCTCCGTCGGCGTCACCTGCTACCCACCATCCGAACCTGGCAGCCACTCTCCGCTGGCCATGCTCCCCTCACCGCACCGCGAGCACCGTCCACAGCCAATGGCCACAGCCCCCTGCCTCTCTCTTCCTCTCTAACACCCTCCCTCCCTCTCTCTTTCTCTCTCTAATTACACCTCCACACCACCGCAGTAGCCCTACCTCAATACTGCTCACACACGTACACCGTCGCCCACCTTCTTCGGCACACGCACACGCCCCACTCACCCACTGTGGAGTCGACTCCACTTCCCTCTTCTCACCAACACATACACTGTTGGATCTCCTAGTTGATTTTGCTTACTATATTTTAATGATGATAAATCTCGTATGTGTATGAGTTTTTTTGATAGCCATTGAAGAATGCTAACCAACGTGTTCAATTCTCTATCATCTTGTTTTGAAGGAACAAACCCCTGGTGGACATCACAGTCTAGTCAAGCAAATGTTGTAATTCCACTCTAATGGAGTCGACGTTATCAACTTTCAAGTCGGCCTCAACTTGAACACAATCTGTCCAAAAAGGGGGGTTTGTCATTGGTCTATGCTCATTCATGCATTTTGTCATACAGATCTAATGCACATTCATGCATTCATAATCATGCAAGTCAATGCACAGTCAACGAATAGTCAACACATAGTCAACACACATTTGTTTGAGTCAACGTGTCATTGGCCTGCATTTCAAGTCTAGAGCATTTCAAGTCAATGCATGTTTAGTCAGTATGTGCTTAGGTCGATGCATGAACAAGCTAGCTTTATAAAGGTCGATGCATGATAGACTTTGTTCATAATAAGGTCGACGCATGTTTATTGTATTGCGTATGAAGGTCAATGCATGTTGCATAGTGAGGCAGAGGCAAGTCGGTGCACATTTATGTTCTACGCATAAAGATTGATGCACATCGTCCCTTAGTCTTACTAAGGTCGATGCACATCATCCCTTAGTCTTCCCAAGGTCGATGCACATCGTGCCCTAGTAATACTAAGGTCGATGCACATTCTGCCTGAGTCATTCTAAGGTCTACGCAGACATTGCATCATGCATTATGATGTTTATGCACATATGTATTTCACATACTAAGGTCGATGCACATCTGCCTTAGTCATTCATAAGGTCTGTGCACATTTTGTATCTTGCATTCTAAGGTCTGAGCATATGTGTTAGATTACACTCTAAAGTCTGAGCATATGTGCTAGCATGCATATAAGGTCTGAGCATATGTGCTAGTGTGCATATAAGGTCTGAGCATATGTGCTATTGTGCATTATAAGGTCAGATCATATGAAGGCATCAGGTCAGAGCATACTAGGCATGGTCGGAGCACATGTTTATTGTTGCATGCGAAGGTCGATGCACATACATGCATATTGTCAAGCAAGGTCGATACACTTTCTACCTTGTACACATTAAGGTCGATGCATGTACTGTAGCTGACTTAGCAAGGTCGATGCACCTCATGTACCTTGAGCTATAAGGTCGGTGTATCTTTTGCACAGGTTGACGTTAGTAACCTAACAGTTGGAGATAAGTCTATGCTAATGACCTAACAACTGCAGCTGAGGTCAATGCTTGTTTTAAGGTTGATGCTAGTCTGATTAACTCATGTTGCATTCAGGCTAAGTTCTAGAAAGCATCTCTATCAAGGTCAATGCACATTGTGCATTCACCATTGAGACAGGTCGAAGCACCTTCATGAAGGTCTACCTGTAAAGCATTGAGACTTATGATTCCTTTCAATCTATATTGCATGAGTTATTCCTACATGCTAAGGCATCTCTGTTAAGCATTGCTGATTGTCTGTTTACTCTATTGACATAAATTTAATTAAGCATGGATTCTCTTTGTCATAAGTAAGGTGTTTGATGATACGACTATTGTCTGGTTGACGGGTACAACCAAACATAAACTTTCAAGCATTTACTCATTTGATCAAATAGTTGGTCAATGCATTTTGTAAACATTGCAAATCAACTAAAGTCAAGTAATCAGAAAGTCAAGTGACCCGACTCTGATTCAAGTACAGGATCGAACCAGACCGCTGGTGCGAATTCGACCTCTGGAACGAGCTGTCCAACTGCCCCCAACCACGTGTGCACACACAGACTGTACGCACTAGGTCTGGCCTCTAACTGGTTTTCCCCTCAGTCGGACTCTGGCTGCTACACGTGGGGCCTAACGAAAACCAGTCTAAAAACCATCCTCAGGGTAACCCCTCTACCACTCCTGGTAGGCCAGTACACACGTACCGAAGGCTACGACTAGTGGAGTGTCACTGAAGGAGTAGACTCTCAAGCCACGAAAAATAACGTCTGAATCTGACAAAGTACAGGGACCGTCCCACGTACCAACACCATCGCACGATGACCACAGTCGGAGAAGAAATGGGACTACAAACCACCCAGTGCAGCCCAGAGCCTAGCGGGCCCATCCTGGTGCACCACAAGTTGTGGCAGACCAACCCTGGTGCGCCACGGTAACCTGACAGACCAACTCAGGCGCGTCAGACGCTCAGTGTGAAACGGATTGTAACGCACCTACGCTGATGCGTCACAGTGCCTGACGGACCAACACAAATGCGTCACGGCCAATGGTGCAAAACTCACTGTGACGCGCCTACACTGGTGCGTCACAGCACCTGACAGACCGACACGGTGTGTCAGGGCACGGGAAAACTCAAAAAATGTAACGCGCTCCTCTAGGGGCGTTACGTTACCTAACGGACCAACCCTGGCGTGTTAGGCCACGGCACCAAGTTGGTTGTAACGCGCTCCTCCAGGGGTGTTACAATCCCTAACGGACCAGCTCGGGTGCGTTAGGTGGAAGGTTGGATGCGTTAACCCTAACGCACCTTCCTAGGGGCGTCACACCATGCTGACGCCCCACCCCGGGCGCGTCAGGCGACTATGACCCCTAACGGTCAAAAACCTCAATGGTCGAAAACACTGTAACGGACCAGCACAGGGGCGTCACAGTCATGTGGCGGTCTATCGTGGGGCCGTCAAGCCCACAAACGCCAATGCCCAAAACAAGGGAGCGTAACGCACCTGCCCAGGCGCGTTACACACTGTAGCGGTCACTGGAACGACCGCCACAGTGTCTCTGTGGCGAAACGGCGAACTCACATCAAAAATTTCAACCACGCCCCCATACCTCCATGGGAGAGGGGGAAAACAAGGGGGAAGCTCCCCAATAGCCCCTAGTATGATTCTACAGTCTCAGATCAGCCAAAAATACGGTGGATCGCTAGATCAGACGATCACTCCCCAAAGCATGATTTTACCCTAACCCGTTCAAAAATGCCCCTCTCGGCCTCAAGACGGGCTAGAAATCACAGTAATGAAACACTAGAGCATAAGGATCGTCACCCTACCTCAATGGAGCGAAAGCTCCGACGAATCAATGCCGAAATCACGAAGAATGCTTTTAGAATCCCTCATCCCCTCACGAAATCTCACGAGTTCCACGCCGCCACGACCGCCTCACCATCGCCGTCGTCGCCCCGCGCCGTCTACAATTAGAGGGGACGCGCCACGCGATCGAACGAGAGAGAGAGGGGGAGATGGGCGCTCACGGTGGGGGGAAAAGGAAGAGGAAGAAGAAGAGGGGGGGAACACTCCCTGTCCAGAACAGAAGTACCTCCCACTAGAAGAATGACCGGATGCGTCCACTGACGTCTTATACCGCGTCATGAGTGTCTAGCTACTATGTCCCGGGCACAAGACTCAGACACACACAAGTAACCACAAAGCGAGTGACTAGCTGGGGTCACGCCTGTCGACGCGTGTCCAACTGCCCCCAACCACGTGTGCACACACAGATCGTACGCACTAGGTCTGGCCTCTAACTACTTTTCCCCTCAGTCGAACTTTGGCTGCTACATGTGGGGCCCAACGAAAACAAGTGTAAAAATCATCCTCAGGGTAGCCCCTCCACCACTCCCTGGTGGGCCAGTACACGTGTACCAAAGGCTATGACTAGTGGAGTGTCTCTGAAGGAGTAGACTCTCAAGCCACAGAAAATAACGTCCGAACCCGACGAAGTATGGGGACCGTCCCACGTGCCAGCACCGTCGCACATTGACCACATTCGGAGGAGAAACGGGACTACAAACCACCCGGTTAAGTCCAGAGCCTGGCGGTCCTACCCAGGTGCGCCATAAGCTCTGACGGTCTACCACTGGGCCGTCACAGCGGTCTGACGGCCCTACACAGGGGCGTTAGGCCAATGGTGCAAAATGCACTGTGACGCGCCCACTCTGGTGTGTCACGTCCCTGACGTGCCTAACCCAGGGCATCAGGAGACAAGTAGAAACAAGCTGTGGCACGCACCGCTCGGGGTGTCACAGCCTCGGACGAACCATCTCCGGCGCGTCAGACACTCGGTGTGAAACGAACTGTAACTTACCTACGCTAATGCGTCATAGCACCTGACGGACCGACATAGGTGCATCACGGTCACTAGCAAACACAGAATGTAACGCGCTCCTCCAGGGGTGTTACGTCACCTAACGGACGACGCTGGTGCGTTAGGCCACGGGACCAAGTTGGCTGTAATGTGCTCCTCTAGGGGCTTTACAGTCCCTAACGGACCATCTCAGGTGCGTTAGGTGGAAGGCTGGATGCGTTAACTCTAACGCACCTTCCTAGGGGCGTCACACAACCCTAACGCCCCACCCCGGGCATGTCAGGCGACCGTGACCCCCAATGATCAAAAACCAATGGTCGAATCACTGTGACGGACCAACACAGGGGCGTCACAGTCACCTGGCAGTCTATCGTGTGACCATCAGGCCCACGAACGCCAATGCCCAAAATAAAGGGAGTGTAACGCACCTGCCCAGGCGCGTTACACACTGTGGCAGTCAATGGAATGACCGCCACAGCGTCCCGACGGTGAAATGGCGAACTCAACACAAAAATTACAACCACGCCTCCATACCTCCATGGGAGAGGGGGAAATCAAAGGGGAAGCCCCCCGGGGACCCCTAGCATGATTCTAGGCCATCAAAATGCCAAATCGCGGCTCCAATCCATAGATCGGGCGAACTCTCCCCAAAACATGATTGTGCCCTAACCCGCTCAAAAACACCCCTCTCGGCTCCCATTCGGCCTACAAATCGTGGGGGATGACGGGATGAGCATAGGGATTCGTCCCGATTTTTTGTAAATTCTCATGTAACAATAGTTTTCATGCAAGAAACACTTAACGAAATGAGTTAATTGCATGCTTGAATACAATGATGGTAGTTTATTTTATAAACGGTCCCTCATAAGATTTCCTACTTAAGGTTGTGAAGAAGCGTAATCTCATGCTGCGATCTGAGTTGTCCGATCTTCTATGGACACTTGATAGTAGCCACGCAAGTTCAAGATTCTGCAAGGTAGGAAACGGATCAAAGGAGCCCAGGGTGATGACCCCGGGGAAAACCCTCTGATGCTTAAGTCAGCAAAATGGTAGAGTGTGATGCGGAGAACAGAGAGAAGAGAGTATGGGGCACGAGATTAATGTTCACTAATTGTTGCGGCTTAGAGTGCTCCGGATCGCTCCTCTTCCTGGAGAGTTTTCCTTGGTTTATATAGCGGCTCGTTGGCCTTCGGGAGCAGGGGGAGAGAGAGCGATCGGGGGGCGTTACCACCTTTTAATGCGGGCTTTCTCCCTTCCTAGGGTGCTTGCCCTTCTTAATTCTTGTCCCTCAAGCTTCCCTTGGTCAGTTATGCTCGACTGCCGTTTGGGCTCTCCCGAGTGACAATTATTAGGACGTTGCTGGGCCTGGAAGGCCACCTACGGTATGATGGTCTGAATTGAATTGGGCTTCTTGGCGAGTGGGCCCAATAATGGGGCTGTCATTCGTAGAGTGGGCCTGACTGGGTCTGTTGGGCCTTACTGGGCCATATATGTTTTTGGCCGCTATTTTACCCCTCTCCACTTGCCCCCCCTACTCCCGAGCCAAGGATCAAGCTCGGTGAGGAGAGTATGTTCGGGATATATTTGTGGCTCAATTGGGGATTTGTTCATTGCAAGCTGTCCCAATTTTAAGGTTTAAGGGCCGTTAGTGCAGCTGTCCTAGCTTATGGGGGCTCGGGCGAGATAATGAAGTGTTTGCGTTGGTTTGGGGGCATCCTTCCGAGCTAGGTGTCGTTGATCCGAGCTTAGGAACTTTGGAGGGAGAGGTCCCGGTGTCGACTGACTTAGGGAAATGTCCCCCAACAGGGATGGTTTGCTCTCCCGGCCTCCTTCTATGATCGCTGCCAAACGCTAGTGACTCCGTCTATTCAGGACCAGTTCTATCGGTGCTCCCCTCTGATAGTCCTTGAAAGGGTTATGGAGGGGGGATTATTCGTGGCCCAACTTGGGGTGGAGCTGGTGGATTACTTGGCGCTGTTGGAGAGTGGCGAGGAGGCTCAAGCTTGTGCTCGCACTTTGTCCGATCGAAAGATCCGACATTTGTCTTCCGAGCTTGGGGCTCTCATGTGGGAAGTGGGCTCATTCCGGTCATAGGACCGGGTGAGCTAGGAGAAGATACGGTCGATGTCTGAGCATCTATCCCATGATCAAGATAGGGCCGAGCTGAAGAGTAAACTCTTGGAGGAGGAGCGCCAAGCCCACGCGGCACGCTCGAGACAATGGGAAGCCAATCAAGAAAAGCTCAAGGGTCGGCTCCTGGTGGTAGGGCAAGTGAGGAGAGGCACCGAAATGAGACTGGCTGAGATCGAGGCTGAGGTGGCTAATCTCAAGGCGGAGGCGGTAACGACTGAGGCAAGGGTGGTCGAGCAATATTGGGGCTCGGAAGAATATCGTGATGCCCGAGCAGACTTGGTTAGTCATCTCGCTACCTAAGCCAATTTCCACACTTGGTGGAGGTAGTGGCTCGGTCTGAAGCTGTCAACCTCATTTGCACCGAACTATCAGTCTCCGATGCATCATCTTTTTTTGTGCCTACGCACATTCGAGCGGAGGCTGAGGCAGAGCTGACCGAGGTTGAGGCAAAGTTGGTCGTGCTCAGGGAGAAGGCAACATGGGCCGAGTCAGAGGTGGTTGAGAGATATCTGGGCTTAGAGGAATATTGTGAGGCCCTCAAGAAGGCCACCTTTACTTACTACGAGCCTAGTTACCAGTGCAGACTGCAGAAGCATTTTGCGCAATGCTTTAGTTGGGCAGCAAATCTCGCTCAAGAGTCGGTCCTCGATCAGCTTATTTTTAACCCCAGACAATGTTACGACTCAGGCGAAGAAGGCTCAACTTCTCCCTCACGGGGGTGGTATCGAGGACGCTCCAGCTCCTAAGGGGGAGGTTTGCTAACACCAGCAACCTTGGGAGAGCATGCTGTCAAGGTTATTCCTACGCAGGTGGGGTCAGTGCCCCAGCCAGCCATCGCCAAGGGAACCGGGGGTGGGCCACCCTTGACTGCAGTGACAGAGCCAAGCAAGGAGGGCCTTCTGACCACCGAGCTTCAAGAAGGGTCACAGACTTCCTACCCCCCTCCTATCTCCATAGATTAGGTTTTGATTTAAATTGCACTTGCTTACTGAGGGTCAGTAGGTTCCTGGGAATCGTTTAGTCCAGCCACATACGAGGTCCTCTAGTTGTTGGATGACACCTATACAACGGCCCCGAGCTCAATTTCCATGCTAGGTCGTTCTAACTCCTCATGGGGAATCGACCGGGTTACTTCAGAATAATAGAAGAGCTAGGCAAGAGAGTGCGTCTGCTCTGGAATTGTCTTCCTGAGCTATCTGGATCACTTGAAAACTCTCAAAAAGTTGGGCTCTCTTTTACCAACTAAAGGTGTTTGAGCAGTTGTGGTTCCCGAGCTTCATAGTCTCCGTTGACCTAATTGGCGACCAATTGAGAGTCAGTGTAGATCCTGACCCACTCTACTCCCAAGCGTTTCGCCATCCTAGCCCTAGAGATTAGGGCCTTGTACTCGGAGAGCATATTGCAGCTCCACTCATTCGGGGGATGTAAGGAAGATACCGGTGCCGCCACCAGTCGCGTTTGAGGATCCATTCATGAACAGGTCCCGGGCAGGGTTGGATGTTAGCTGGGATGTTTTCTCGGGTCAAGACAACATTCTCCGCAACAAAATCTGCAAGAGCCTACCCCTTGATGGCAGTGCGAGGTCTGTAAGAGATATCATATGCCTTGAGCAAGACTATCCCAAGCGAAGGTAGCCGATGCTAGTTTTGGCCCACTCTATAGTTTTAAAGAAGGGGAGGCATCGTTCCACCGCTCGGGATAGGAATCGGTTGAGTACAGTGATTCTTCCTGTAAGGCATTGGACATCATTGATGTAGGAGGGTGGTCGCACCAGAATAAGCATCTAGAAAGCTCAGCAGTTCGTTACCCGAGTTTGAATCGACCAATTGGTCGATGCTCGGTAATGGATAGCAATCTTTCAGAGTGGCTCCACTATTTGCCTGAAGCTTTTGGTACCAGGATGACATTGGCAAGCTAAGTCGGGTAAAGGACCGGGTGAAATAGCCCAATTTTTTGCCCCTTATTGATTAGCTCTTTAATGATTGCCTATTTTTCAGGGGCATGCTTTCTTTTTCATTGTTGAACTGGTTTCACTATTGGGTCGAGGTTGGGGTGATGCTCAGGCGATAAATCAACCCCAATTTTAACTTTAAGAGCTGGGTCATCTCTGAGGAAGATTGGCAATAGCTCCCCACTGGGTTTGCCTACCGTCGGCTTGTCCTCGATTATCTCAAGCTCTCTATTTTTTCCCTCAGGCCTTATGGCTTCTACCGAAATTACATAGCACCTTCTAGCTATTGCCTGATTACCTCAGACTTCCCCTGGGCCGTATTTGGTGGGGAACATTATTTTTTGGTGATAAGTGGAGGGCACTGCCTATATTCGACCGACGATACTTCTGCTAAAAATGGCATTATAGGATGACATTCCTTTGATCACCACAAAGTTTGCCATGAATGTGATGACTTTAGGAGGCGTTGTGACGACCCGGGATCCGAGTACCAGAAAGGAACCGGCGTGACTCGAATCTCGGCCCGCCTCCCACTAGCCCGAAGACTCGGAAGGGAAGAAAGGATGGTGTGAGAGTGTGTAAGAAGCTGAAGTAACTGCAGGGTTAGCACAAATCCATTTAGTTAAAGAATTATAGAATTTAAATGGGCATTTATGCAAGTTTGCATATTTGAGGGTTTATATGTAATTTGAGGTTAATTTTAAAAAAAATAAGAAAAATCAATTTTTTATAACAATCGCACGACCCTCTCTCTCTCACGCGACGCTGTCAACCCCTCTTGCTGGGTTTCGGCCGATTCGACTGCGGATGGAGGCGTGGAGGACGTCTACGGGTTGCTCGCGTCGCGAGGATCAAGTGGACACCAACTACACCTCGATCCGCGGAGCGTGGAGATGGGTGCAGACGTGAGATCGATGCGGCTTCCTTCGTCCATTCGGCACTGGAAAGTCAGTTTCGTCGCGATCGAGGTAGGGGGATGGACTCCTTGCTTCGTTAGGATTGCATTGGCACCACATGCACCATCGTAGGCTGACATTTTCTTCGATTTCTGTGCATAGCCCCATGTTAGTGTAATTTAGCCTATTTTCTTGAAAATTACTCCATGGGCATCGTCTTTAAGTTTTGATGGCATGCATAGCTGTAGAATGGTTGTTTGGGCTTGGCAGGTTAGTTTTTCTTTTCCCATCAATCCGAGCCGACCAAGAGGGGTTTCCACCGTGGTTTCCCCATTCCCGTCACTGCGGTAATGGCCCGGTTACCCCGCGACTGTCCCGTTAGTGAGCAGTCAACACCAGACCGTTTAACCCCCTTTGAGTGGTCCAACTCGAACCACTTGAGACTGTGCACGGCACACTCCATGCCGTGTGTTTCCCATGAACAGTAAGGCAGTAACACTAGAGCGGCCCCAGTCCGTCCGTTCAAGCACCTTGAACGGCCTATCGACTGACCACCCAACGGACCCTACGCCCCTTGAGCGGGCAGTCCCTAGCCATCGCACTAAGTGAACGGCCGGCCCTCAACCGCCTAAACCTATGAAACCTATTGAGGTTAGCCGATGAGCAGCTAAGGCCCAACCGCTCTAGCCTTTTGAGTGGCCCAACCTAAACCGTGTAACTCCCTCCGAGTGGCTAGACCTTATCCGCCTAACATCTTGAGTGACTTGTTCCCAGCCGCATATCCTTTAGGACCCCTTATGGCGTAGAGTGGTTGAGCGGCTACTCCCAAGCCGTGTAGACCCTTGAGCAGCACTTCCGTAGCCACATTGTCCTTAGAGAATAGGTTCGGGTATGGCGTTGAGCTGCTATCGCATAGCCATGTAAGACCATTGGACGGGCTGTTGTTCGACCGTCCTGTAGACTCTTCATCCGTGAAGCGGCTAATTCCAAGATGTATTAGTCCCTTTAGTGGACCCTTCTCAACCGTGCATTCCCTTTAGCATTAGTTATGGCATGAAGTGAACAGCCGATATTCAGACTTTCCAAAATAAATGGCGTTGATGGGGGCATCACTTACCCATCCACATTTTGTGAAGCTCTGATGGATCGTCAGTTTGCGTCATTGTGTTCGCCACATTTTTTTGAGTCAATCAATGTAATTTTCATATTTTATTTGAGTCATAAACTATGTAATTTTTCCTTTATTTGAGTCCGGTACCCCTCATCAGCCTCTTAGGTGACTTCCCCGAGCTCCTGGTATCAGTAGTCCGATGATATCGGGTTATCAGTATTCGGATCTCCTGGGTCGTTATAGAAGGTCTGTGCACATGTCCCTTGTGCAAAGCAAGGTTGATGCACATTGTGTCCTATGCAATGCAAGGTCTATGCACATGCATTGTCCAGGTCGATGTACAATTGCATCCTTCCTCATATAGGTCTGAGCATGTTTGGTCTGTGCTATTATAAGTCTGAGCTTGTATGCTAGCTTGCAATTGCAAGTCTTAGCATATGTGCTAGTGTGCAATAAAAGATCGAAGCACCTTTACTGTAGAAGTCGAAGCACTTTATGTGTCATGCTTTCTAGCGTCAGAGCACATTCTGCATCATGCATAATAAGGTCAGTGCACGTTAATGCATGATGTCAATCCAGGTCAGTGCACATTGTCATTTGCAGACACTAAGGTCGGTGTACATTTTTCATTATAGCATTTAGAGTCTGAACACATGTACCATCTAGAGTCTAAGCACATTTGTGTTTGTGCACATGTAAAGCATTCAGGGTCTGTGCACTTGATCAAGTCTATGCATATTCTGGTCTGTGCATGCATTCAGGTCGATGCATATGTTTCACCATTGCAACTAGGGCCTGTGCATCTTAGTCTACTCTATCACATATATCGTGACTCAAGTCTTGTAAATCAATGCATATTAAATATTCATCTATACAGACAAAGTGTTTGACAAAATATTTTATATTCTGTTAACATGGATTTAAGTACGAAAAGACTTAACCAACCGAGATCTAACACCTGGGTGGCTTTAAGGGGAATTTTATCTCCTGCTCGTGGAAATTAGTGGCACGTGATCCCAGGATAATTAGTGGCAAGTGATCCAAGGTGGTTCTCCAATCAGATCTATCTGACATGTGGAAAGCTATTCCCAACGTTCTCTTGGCGGGAATGTTCCCTCCATGCGCCAAGCTGACAACTCTGTGGGGACTATAGTATCTCTGAAGCTCTATAAATAGAAGACCTCTTTCTTTTAAAAGAGGTGATCACGCTTTTGAATTAAGCAAGCCTGAGTGAGAGCATTCGAAGTGATCCAGAAAAAAGGAGAGCCAAAGTGAAAAGAGAAGAGGAAGAAGAAAATGTTGTAGAGAGAACTCCAGAAAAGGAGAAACAGACAATCAGAATCTGAAGAGGGATTCCAGGTAAAAAGAGAGAGAGAGAGAGAGCAGAGAAAGAGAAGGAGAGTGAGTGAGGAAGATTAGAGAGGAAGATCTAGTTTCCTATCAGCTCTTGGATCAGATCCGGAACTACATTTGCTCCTGCATGAGCTACATTCCCGTGAGGGTTCTTTTCGATTTTACTTCATGCTTTTCCTTATTCCTTCATTCAAGCTATGTGTCAGCAAAGCTAAGCTGTAATGCTCAGCGAGCGAGGTGGATACCTTGGACAGCAAGCTGTGATGCTCAGCGATTTGTTAGCAAGCTGTAATGCTCAGCGGACGCAAGCTATGGTGCGCAGCGGTTCAAGCTGTTAGTTGTTATAGAGTAGCTATTTCTCTGATTGATATTTGCTTTCACAGAAATGAAAACTAGGAATGCTGAGAATTTGTAAAGCAAGCAGATGCAGCATAATCAACGGTTAACAAATTAACAACAACACTGACTCGTGTATATTAGCATGAATACTGACACACATCAAGCAACAGAGAACACATGCAATTATCGGCATGGAAAACAATGAGCATATTCGTTGAAGCCAGATATTTCATAGAGGCAGGTCTTCGACCTCATTCTCTAAGCAGCTGCAGGCAGCCTCCAGGCACGTCTCCAGTGCAATAAACTCAAAGGGAAGAACCTTCTGCCCCACGGAGTTACTCGACCCACCCTTCCCGTTGGCGTCTTCTCCACCATCCACCTCCCGCAAGCTGCAGAAATCTGCAGGGTAACCAAGGGGAGGGCTTCCATTTCCGGACTGCGGCAGTTCCGGACTGCCCGAACCCACCCAATTCGCGTCCCCACTGCCAAGACCATGATCCTTTTGAAACACCCCAAGGAAACAGAACCACATAAGCCCACCAAGAAAGGAGACGAAGCAAACAGAGCAGTAGAACAAGAATCCATTTTTAGCATTTGTCAGCAGAAACGGGAAGAAAGGTGAAATTTTGAAGGGGATCACTTGTTCGACGTGGGCGGTGGCGGCTTGGGAGGCGAGGCGGCGGAGGTGGAGGCGGCGCTGGAGCTCGTGGACGAAGGGGGCGACGGCGGGGTCCCGGAAGTTGAGGAGGAGCACCTCGTGGGCGGTGACGATGGCCTTGATGTGCTCCAGGTTGACGACGATGGCGCGCTCCCTGCCCAGAACGGTGGAGGGGTACGAGAGCAGAGGGTCCAGGATGCGGAGGTCCCGGGCGGGCAGCCCCGTGCGGCGCATGATGGCGTGCTTCCCGGCCTCCACCACCTGGGCCTGGCCCGCCGCGTCCACCGCCAGCCACGCCCGCACACCGACGGCGGCCTTCTTCCTCCCGGGCCCCGTGGCCGCGGCGCGGGCGGCGTGGGCGTCCCCCGCCTCGTCGTCCGGCCCCGGCTTGGGCCGGGCAGCGCCACCGTGGTCTCTCATCTTTGGAACTTCTCTCCTTTCCCTTGTGGGTCGGACACTACACCCGCTGCTGCTGCCGCTGCTGCTGCCGCTGCTGCTGCTGCCGCTGCTGCTGGTGGTGGTTTAGAGAGAGAGAGAGAGAGGGGGTCGGCGTTAGGTGGCTGGGACACCATAACGTGAGGTGGTAACAAGGAGACAGAAGATGACGCCCGTCGCGATCACGATCCCCCGTGGTCTCCGGTCTTTTGACGACGTACGATTTTACAGTCCTACCTCTCACTCTCTCACTCACACTCTCCCTCCCCTGTTACATCCCGCCTATCTCTGTCCTGTCACGTCCCTCTCTCACTGCTCTGTATCTCCGTGGCCTGTTATCTCCCTCTTCTCTCTCTCTCTCTCACACCCGGTTCTGTTACGTTCCTCCTCTCCTTTTTCATCTTTTGAATTGTTACTCCCTCCCTCTCCCAACCCCCCAATCTTTTTAAATATGTTAGACAATCAAACATGTTGCCAGCATCAAAACCTTAACTATATGGGAGACAGATCAGTCTCCCCTTTAGCCACTCATCAAAAAACCAGAGGAGACACAACAATAGGTAGACCTTGGGGAGGTCTGAGCATGAAGATAGGTAGACCTTGAGGAGGTCCGAGCACAAGGCTGGTTGACCTTGATGAGGTCCAAGCACAAGGTAAGTAGACCTTGATGAGGTCCGAGCACAAGACAGGTAGACCCGTGCGGGTCAGTGCCAATTAGGAACTTCTACAGTAAGGTCAGTGCACATGAAGAGCAAGGTCCGTACACATGAAGAACAAGGTCACTGCACATTGAGGCTGAGGTCTGAGCATGTGAGATGAGGTCTGTGCACATGTGGGTTTGAGGTCCGTGCACATTGAGCAGTGGCCTATGCATGTTTGGGCTGGGTCGATGCATGTTGAGGTTTAAGGTCTGGGCATGTCGGGACTGAAGGTCAGAGCATCTTGGGCAAAGGTCTGAGTAGGTTTGGGCTAAAGTCAGAGCATGCTGGGCAATGGTCTGAGCAGGTTTGGGCTGAAGGTTAGAGCAACTTGGGCAAAGGACTGAGCAGACTTGGGTTGAAGGTCAGAGTAGCTTGCAGCCATGCAGGGATAAGGTCGGTGCATATGGGCAGCCAGGCATGGTGAGGTTGGTGCACATGAGCATCCAAGCATGCTGAGGTCGGAGCACATGGGTGGCTAGACGTGAGTTAGGTCCGTGCGGCTGCAACCATGTAGGGATGGGGTCGGTGCACATGGGCGGCCAGGAGTGAGTTAGGTCGGTGCAGCTGTAGCTAGGGTTAGAGCAGGTCAGTCCACATGCAGGCCAAGGTCAGAACAGGTCAGTGCACATGAAGGCCCAGGTCTAAGCAGGTCAGTGCACATGCAGGCTAGGGTCTAAGCAGGTCAGTGCACATGAAGGCCAGGGTCTGAGCAGGTCAGTGCATATGCAGGCCAAGGTCAGAGCAGGGAGGACCTAAGGTCGGTGGATGAAGGGGGTGGCCCAGGGACAGGTTGACGCAGGAAGGACCTAAAGTCAGTGTAGGCTATGGCTGGGCTAAGGAAAGGTCGACGCAAGGAGGACCTAAGTTCGGTGCTTGAAGGGGTTTGGCCGAGGGACATGTCGACGTAGGAGAGCCTGAGGTCGGTGCAGGCAGCAACTGGATTGAAGTCAGGTCGATGCAGCTATGAGAGAGGTTAGTGTAGCTTGCAATTGGCTCTAGGGAGAGGTCGATGTAGCTAGCACGAATGAGATGCAATGCAGTGCTCAAATGTTCATGAAAGAGGTTCCTTTATTCATGAGATGCATGTTAGGAATTTTCTTTTATTCATGAAATGTGTGCATAGAGCTTTGATTTGATTTGATTTTATGCATGTAGATCATGTTCGTGATTATGTTTGGCAGTCCGTCATAATGATGCACGTGCTCAGTTATTCGGGATCTCCGTGGTTCCTTTGTTATTTTGGCAAAGCCACTTTATTAGTGTTTATTCCATTTATTTGTTGTTTGCTTTTACGTGCCTTCTATGCAGCCCCTTTTCATCTCTTCGGTTCAGAAATATTGTCAGCTCAGTCTGACACTCGGGTGTGACCCTAAACCTAGGTCAATATAGGGTAGGGTAAAATTACCAAAGTACCCCTGTGACCTAGAAATGGCCTCAGAGCCCCTTAAACCCTCCAGAAACGGCCTCAACGCCTCGGGGAATCGAGAACCTCATCACACTCTCTTTCCAACTCTACACATTTCAAGGGTGCCCCTGGCTTGGTAAGATTACCAAAATATCCCCAGAAGGGTAAAAATTACCAAAATACTCCCAGGGTCCAAGAAAACCTCCAGTGACTTCAAATATGCCTACGGCTTTCACATTTTCGCATCCCTACCCCTAAATCCCAGGGTTTTGCCTAGACCTAACCCTAACCTAATCAATATGTTGGTGGTGAATGAACGGAGAGCCCTGAGCGAGAGTGCCCTCAACATCTGAACCTATGGGAAGGACTTTGAGACTTCTTTGACAGTTAAACAAAGGTGTTCGGACGTTAGGCCGATGTAAATCAATATTGACTCTGGTCAGTGGGGAGAGGTCGAACACCCGAACCCAAATCGTCTGATACGATGCGCACCCACGGAATCACCCTCTGCATTAGGAGAATGCTTCTTTTCAAAAAGAGCATACAACACACATTTTTATAAAATGTCTTCTATTTTTCCTACGTGAAAATTTTCCGTGGTCCAACAAGACCTCACTGCCTTGGTGTAGGCCCTTTTGATGTATAGGGATTTTTGGGAACTTAATGACTACACTTGTACATCCCTCTTTTACTTTTAATGCAATAGTGATACTGCCCTTTTAAAAAAAAAATCTTTACAGCCCATGTTTTTTCTCACAAGTGATTAGTTCCACTCACCCACAACCTTCTGATCACTTTTACATTCAACTTGACTAAAAAAGCGCTTAACAGTCCCAGCTCCACATCTCCTGTCTTTAGCATTCAGATGATCTTAGCATACCTTGAAATATCAGACAACTGAAGGAACTCGAAGCACATGCAGATTTAAATGCGATAAACAGGATCTTGAGCATGTATCTGCAATGGCTTGGAGCTTGGAACTTGAAAATGACATCACAGTATGATCATACATCAGGCCATGCCTTTGTAAATGAAAGACTTAGCACCCAACTTTGCTCCTTTCTTGTTGCATAAGTTTAACCCAGCACAAGATCAGCAGAAGACTATGGATGGCATATGTTAGATCTGTTTTAATCTTCTTCAAATTCAATTCTGCTGGTATTCCTTGTAGGCTGTTAAAACATCAAACTCAAAACCAAGTGTTACCCATAATACACAACAATGTGGGACTTAAACAATTCCTGATACAACAACAATTTCTTCTGAAAAACACCAATGTGGAATTTAACACCCCCTCTCACAAGTCACATTTAAGCAAATATCACAGAGGACCTAACATGCAAAGATAAAGTGGATGGAATGAAATCAGGGAACGGCAGCATCATGTTGCATTGATACCATGCTAGAACATCCAAATCAAAATCAATTGGGATTTAATCAAAATACATAGCAAGGAATTAACTCAGAAATAAACAACACATACCTTCCAGGCCCTGCATCACATGCCCTAGGAACCACACCTCACTGCAGTAAAACTGCTACGTCAACTGGGCTAGCCCCTTGGGCAATCAGGTGCTTTATGTCCTACATGAGCACACCTGAAGCACGTCTCAACACTCGGGCACTGCCTGGATGCAATTTGCCACAACCCATGCACTGACTCTGTTGGCTTCCAATCACACTCTACTGCTGAATCTGAACTGAAGACTACGACACCCTTCCCTCAGATGCATGCCTCTGACCCTTAAGCCATTGCCTGTAGCTCCAACCCAATTTTTGTGGATGCCTATCGGAAGATGAAGACGTCACCAAGGGTGGCTAGCTCGAAGGCTACCGAACCTTTATTTGCTGATCCTCAACCAGCTGAACCCAACCTGATGAAAATTGCTCTGCTTGAAACTCTCGAGTCCTAAAAATATCTGCCTCCAAAGCTGCCGCTGCCTAGAATGTCGTGTCCAGACCTCTAAAATGAATCGCAGCCAGGGTACGCCGCAACTCAGCTCTCAAACCTTGGAGAAACTGACGGGTCCTCAAAACTTCATCTGCCATTACATGAGGAATATAGCGGCCCAGTTCCACGAAACGGGCCGGATACTACAATACCGACATCTCTCCCTGCTACAAATTTAGGAACCGGAACATCCTCTTTGTTCGCAGGTACTCAGGACTATAAGTCTACTCAAAAGCTTCAACAAGCTCCTGCCAAGAAATCTGCCGAAGTGGTCGAGACTGGAAGGTCGTCTCCCACTTTGAGGTCCACTATGAGGAAGCAGGACCATGCAATTGATAACTCGCCAGCAGGAGTCTCTCATCATCTGCACATTCCATCGGTCGAAACACCCATTCCACTGCGTCGATCCACGATCTTGTTGCATCAGGATCCAGCTGGCCCTCATATGTCGGTGGCTGGAACTGTAAAAACTCTCGTAGAACATGTCCTTGGCCACCATGCGATGAATCGCCCTTGTCACCCTCTTGACCACTGCACTATTGACCCCACTACTGCTCAAAAAATTGGTACATGCTGGCGAAAAACTCATCTTGACTCGGCACACCTCGGGCCGCTACCACTAGGGGAGGTGACTTACGACCCGGTTCCTCTCTACTCGACTCCTCCCAGCCCTCGTCGGCACCCCTAACAGTGATCGAACTAGCCTCCTTGGCCCCATCGGACCCTTAGAACAGCACAAAAAAATGAGTGTGAGGGGAGTAAAAGAAAACACCCTATGTCAACTACCGACTATACTAGACTTTCTAGACGTTGAGTCTTTGTGATTGTTCTGAATTCTCATGCATTTCCACAACCACGCTCTAATGCCATCTATAACGACCCAAGATCCGGATACTGGGTTAAACATGATACCATTCGGATCCTACGCCTCCACCCACGAGCTGGGAAGCTCAGAATGGTTAAAGGGATGGTGTGGTTATGCATTGAAATTCTAAACAAGTAGGAAATAAACTACAAAATTGCAAAACATACATCGACCATTATATGCATGATACAAAATGTGCACCGACCTTTATATGCGTATTGCAAAACATGCACTGACCTTTATATGCATGAGACAGAAAGTGCACTGATCTTTCCATGCATATCGCAACTGTGCACCGACCCTTATATGCGTAATGCAAAACATGCACTGACCTTATGTGTTGGATGCAAAATGTGCATTGACCTTGTTTAGCACAAGGCACAATGTGCACCGACCTTGTTATGCATGATGTAGAATGTGCTCTGACCTTTTATTGCACACTAGCATATGTGCTCAGACTTGCAAGTGCACAGACCAAACGTGCTCAAACCTATATGAGGCAGAATGCAAATGTGCTCCGACCTTGTCAATGCAAGTGCGTAGATCTTAGAATAACTAAGACAGAATATGCATCAACCTTAGTATTACTAGGCCACGCTATATGCAAATGTTATATGCAAATGTGCACAGATCTCGCTATGTGCTAGCAAAAGTTTCACCGACCTTCAATGTGCATGAACAGTAATGTGCATCGACCTTACGGTCTCATGTGCACTGACCTTCTATATACAACAGTAATGTGCATCGACTCTGGATTGAATATGCTCAGACTAAGAATGTGCTCAGACTAAGAATGTGCTTAGACCTTAGTGTAGCTAAGGCAAAAACATGCACCGACCTTAGTATGGCTAAGGCAAGACATGCATCGACCTTAGTGTGGCTAATGTTGGGCCTCCTCTGGTCTTGATCAACAGTGTGTAGACTGCTGTGTGTTGAGTGTGTTTTGACTGATTGGCAACAGTGAAGTTGACCAGGTCAACTATAGAGTTGACTTTGATGATTTCATCTTAACCATGATAATACTGTGTATTTTGATGAATCTTTACATGTCAGATCATTACTTAGATCAAGTTTGCATATTCATGCTGAAATACATCATTTCATCAAACAGGTTGTTCATGAGCCTTCATGTTCATTTTAGTCATCTATAGTGGGTGCATATCATGTTCACTCAGACTTTAAGGTCTGTGCATATAGGCCATTCAGCATATAGAAGGTCTGTGCATTGTTTACTTTGTGCATATTATCTCAGTGTAGGTTCTCAGTTAACTGCATATAGGTTGGTGCAAATTTAGTCATGGTCCGTGCACATTTTACTTAATTTCATATAAGTCCGTGCATATGCTCACAAGGTCTGTGCATAGTTGGTTCGTGCATAACCAAGTTAGTGCATTCTTGCACATACCATGAGTAAGGTTAGTACACATTTCTTTTGTGCACACTAATGGTCCGTGTATATCTTGCTGAACCCATTTCAAAGTCAGTGCATATTTTGTCTCACACACTTAAGGTCGGTGTAAGTTTTATCTTGTGCCTAGCAAAGTCTGTGCACATCATTCATGATGCGTTGTCTCATGCACGATAAGGTCTATGCATGGTAGGCCTATGGCATATAAGATCCATGCATATCGTTGAACCAAGTCTGTGCACATTTCCCTTGTGCACACTGAGGGTCTAAGCACGTCTTGGCTCATGCACAGCGGTTTCTTTCGGCCCCTTGGTCGTCGAAAGCCACGTCAGGGACGGATACCTCACCGTCCCCCTCTGCTTCGGGAGTTTCCCTCCCGTTGGCTTTCCCAACTTTTTGGGGGTGGCCTTCATCAACATCTTGGACGTGGAGGCGTCCGACAAGTCGAAGATCGATGCCCCCGTCTCGGGAGTCACCGAAGCTGCTGTTGGTCGAGCCATGGCCCGAAGCGACGACAACGCCCCGTCAAGGACGCTGGGTTGCCACGTACACCACATGCACCAGGCCGCCGGCCCGTCGCACCAGGGGTCAGCGTCCCATCGAAGGAGGTGCCTGAAGAACACTACTGGCGTTGCCACACCAAGATGCCGAATCTCCAACTCCGGCAAGTCCGTGACTGTCGGAACTATTTGGGTCCATTTGAATGGGCAGAGGTCCGAGGTGATCCCGGACCAAATAATACCAACAGTTCCGGTCCACAACTCTTTCCAACGACTGGAGAAGGTAAAAGAAGGAAAGGCGCCTGTCATCCTGGCCGCCGCACCAAGAGACATGCCGGCTCACAAATCGGCGAAGCTGAAACAAGTTTGGGTTCCCAAGGAAGCCCGACCCATGGCACCTGTGCAGGCAGGGCCAAGCCGCTCCCACTGTGCAAGGGGGCGAAGAGACGAAAGGGTCGAGATGACGGCCACAACCCACCAACCGGCAGTCGCCGTACTGGAACTGCCCGAAAACACCCGTCGCTGACGTCACAGGCGCCGTCGCCATGCTGACCACCCGGCGTATGCAGACTACACCCGCTATGGGGTCACCCCCGACACTCAACTACCGGCCACTCTCCCCGACCAAGAGTGGGAGGGGATTGAGAAGGCCATGAGGAACTACCTCCGAGGCCCAGTCAGCACTCCCTTAGGTCGCCAGAGACTGCTAGGGGCAGTGGCCTCTGCTTTCCAAGAAGAGGAAGAGACTCGGCCTGTGTCTAGCGCGGAGTCGAGAAATCAATTCGAAGAGCGACGTCAGTTCCTTGTGCAGGAGGAGGCGCCGCCCCAACGGTCGGTCTTCGACAGGCTGGTCTTCCCGAGCAAGTCATCAAAAAAAGTGGCAAGAAGAAGTGGAGGCTAGAGAGTCTTCACCTGTAACATGGCAGGATTCTCTAGTCGATATGGGGCCATACCTACCGATCCTGAAGAGGTGGCTAGACTCGCTGCCAGGCCCGGTCCCCTCACTAGAAGAAGAAAGGTGGCAAACGAAGTTGCGGGGGCAGGTGTCGAGGTGACTTCTCCTGAGGATCTTCCCACAGCCTTGACAGCCAACGTTGTCACCGCCGGGGGCACGAGCAGCGGACCCTCTACATCATCCGAGGATGTCCCGGTCGAAGAAACAGGCGCTATGCCCACCCTCTCCGTGACCGACCCCGCCATGCTGGGCATGATTCAACAATACCAGCGGGAGATCGAATTATTAAAGAGACAACTCATTGAAAGGAATGCCCTGCCCTCGACGTCGGGGCAGACCGAGGTTCTACCAGAGGCACCTGGGGGCAACGGGCAGTCTTACAGGCCCTGGTGGGAGGATGACAGGTGAAGGGTTAGGTAAAGGGGTGATAATGGAGGGTGCAATGGGTGAAGGTGCGAGGATTGGTGGAACGATGGGTAATGTGGTGGGTACAATGGGGGATCTGGAGGGAATGGTGGGTGTAGCGGAGGCTAAAATGGTTGGCCGAATGATGGCAGGGGTAGAAGGTGAAGGGGAGTTGGTGTATGTATGGTGGAGGGCCAAAAGATGAACGGGAGTCTCATCATCATAGGACCACCAGACGTTGGGAGCTGGGCCATGAACAATATTCACCCGAGCCGACGTCGGTGGCTGTTATTGCGGAGCGGGCGGGTGGTTTGACATAGGATTCTGATGAATCCCTAGTTCTGGTGCAGGCTACTGCTGCTGCTAGGGTTTTACTTGCTAAGGTTGCTACTACTGCAGCGCCGGCTGCTAGAGCCTCGACACTTGTCTTCTTCTTTCTTTGATGTCCTCAATCAACCTATGTATCTATGCCCAGTCAATTCTCTGTCCTTCATGCAAATCATAGACAACATCACGGAACTGATAACACCTCTCGATAGTGTGCCCGGGATGCCGATGATATATACAATATCTGGACTGATCGACGGTCGGATTCTAATTTGGGTGTTTCGGAGGAAGCTAGAGATCGCTAGTGTACATGAGGGCCGAGAAAATATCAGGGAGAGTTTCAAGAAGTGGAGGGTAATGGGCTCTTTTGGGACCCGGTCGAGTAGGTGCATAGCCGGCTGGTGGTGGGACGTTGTGGTACTAGAGTGGCTGTTGAGGCTGTTGCGGTGGTGGTGGTGGCTGTTGAGGCTGTTGTGGAGCGGGGAAGGATGGTTGGTGAGCTGGTGGAGCGGTGAACTGGGGGTTGTAGAGAGGTTGACGGAAGCATGGTGCAGTGGACTGGTTAACAGCCTGCACCTGATCATTTGTTTGGACTCCTTTGGTGACTGGGCCCTGGGATTTTCTGGCGGGTTTGGGTTTTTGGGCCTCAAATAAGGAATGAATGGGGGAGTCCTTGAATTGGGTCTGGATAAACCGGGCCCTGCTGTACAACTGGTGCATATTAGAAATATCGTTCATAGCTAAAATATTCTGGAATGTTGGTGTGGCATTGGAAATCAACAGCTTTACCTTCTCTTCCTCTGGAATCTGCCCGGGCACACGGGAGGCCATCTGCCTCCATCGGTCAGCATAAGTGGCGAAGTCTTCATCTGCCTTTATCTTTTCGGCCACAAGATCGGTGAAAGAATACTCTGGGCCCACCCGGTCTTGGAATCTCTGTATAAATCTCTCTTTAACAACTTTAAAACTCTCTGCCTCCTCCAATGGCAGAGTATAGAACCATTCCAGAGCTATCCCATCCAATGAGCGGCGAAAAAGATATGCCATAAGGTGGTCGTCGTACTGGAACTGTGCCGACTCGTATAAGAACTCCCTTTTATGAATAAAGGGGTTGCCATTTCCATCGTATTTTCGGTACACGGGGAGCTCAGACTGGGGAGGGAAATGGATATCACGGAAGTTGGGGATGGGAATATCAGCAAGGGATTATGGGCTGACCCACTTGTAGAGAAGGTCAATCTGTTGCTGCATGGTAGCCCACTTATCGAGAAGTTCCCGCTCCTGGGAAGGAGGCAGTAGAACCGGAGGAACAGAGCCAGTATATGGAGCCGATGGATAAACAGATGGAGGGGGAAGCCCGTAGGAAGGATAATGGGCCAAGGATGGGCCCATATCCACGTGAGCTAACTGGGAGGCCCCTGATTGAAGACGTGCAAAATCGGCCGGGGCCACAAGGGTCTGTGGCGCTGGAGAGGCAATTCCATAAGGATCTGAGTAGGAGGACAAGGGGAGCTGGGTCTTCCCCTTATCACGGATCTAATGGGCCGAGCTAGAAGCCTGGCCTACCTCCACGCTATGGAATCAGAGGGTCCGGGGATGGATGGGAGTGAGGTCAATGGGAGCAGCAGAAGCATTCCCTAACCTATTAGGTAGAGATAGAGAAGCGACGGCAGCAGGCACGCCATGGGGAGAAGCTGAAGACGGGGCATCCTGCCCTTACAAAGCCTGACAGAGGATGTGAAGCTGGGTTAGATCTAACTGGGCCATCATGTGAAGAATTTGATTGGCCAAGTTATGCGTGGAGGAATCAGAAGGGGAGGGTTGCATACCCTTGGTAACAATAGATGGGAGAGGAGGGGCGGACCCCTCTCTTCCCTACACATTTAGGACCCTGGGAGGGTCCTCCAATAGTGCCTGAGGAAGAGAGTCCTCGCGGGCCTAAGAGAAATCATACGAAGATATGGTGGATGGGGAGTCGAACAAGGGATTAAAGCAAGAAACAAAGGAAGAGTTGCCCCTAGGAGAAGATCCTATGGGTGTGAAGCACTTCCACATGCAACGAACACCTTGAAAATAGAGAAGATACATCAAGTAAGGACCTAACCAGAAATTATCAACAAAATGCACACACAAGGAGAGGAGAGAAGAGGCAACCAATAATCAACCAAGTTGAAATGATGCTTGGAAGATTTTATAAGTTCCCCTTGAAGAACCTTAGTGAATTAAATTAATTGACAATTCTCTCAACACTGGGATTGCTAAAAGGGGTGGAATGGGGACTTGGTTGACTCTAAGGGTACTCCCTCTCTCACGGATGCAACCTAGACTTGGGGTGGTAAGGTACAACCTACCCAGCGTCGGTGTGAGAATCCACGGCTCACGGGAACTTACGGAGGTCCCGGATAAGGTCACCTAGTCAGCTCCAAGGAATATGGAGACGAGAGGATCCCTTTCCAAGGTAGGCATGCAACTAGTATGATAAAATGTATGAACCTATGCGCATCGGAGTGCTCGTAAAATCTAGCATAATGTTAACAATCAATGATCAATCAATCTGAAGAATATGACCATAATGGTGCAAGAATAAATAACAAATAGGGGGAGATAATAAACACCGACACAATTGTGAAATGATATGAAATAATGCACAAAATATCAATCTTGGGTGCACTGTAGTAGTAACACGGTCTTATGGGAGCCACTCAGGGAGTATAAATGGCCTTGGGCAGGACCGTGCAATGACAGGGAGAAGTAAAAACTAAAAAAAATACAAAACTAAAATGATCTGGAACAAGGAGAACAGAAGTGTACCGAGACGATGGGGATAGTCTATCGAATGACCACAGAACCTGTGAAACGGCCCTAAGAGGACCACAGAGAGACGACAAATCCACAAAAATATAAACAGTAGAAACACACCTAAGCCCGTAGTACACGGTCTGAAGAATGATCGTCCACACAGTTCAGCGGCCCTAACAGGACCACTAGAAGAAGCAAACTGATAGGTATATCAACAACAAAAACCAAAAGGAATAACATGCCTGAGGTAGCCATACACGGTCTATCGACTGGCTGTTAGAAGATGTAAATGGCCCAGAGAGGACTGCGTACCACTCCCGGAATAGAAAATAGCAATGAACCACAATGGAAACCCCAAGGGAAGTAAGAACTTACTCAAACACAGGAAAACAGGTCAACACAATCAAAATCACGATGGGCACTAGGTGTCCCACCGTGATCGCCACAAAATTGGGATGTAGATATATTTTCCTTTCCTTCTACTCCTTTGCAAACCAAGATATGGAATAATAATAGAGACTAGGAGCTAAGGAGATAGTGCAAAGGAAAAAAAAGTGATCGCCACCAAGACACGAACTGCCAAAAGGAAAGGGCACCCTGTACCTTGAAAAAGGGAGATGGATGAGGCACTCGCCAATGTGCAGCACTGGAACAGGGATGAACATGGTCCAGTGAAGACTGCCCAAGTAGGTACACGGGTACTAGATAGGTCGCGTGTGTTGTGCGGAACGGAAAGACAATCTAGAGGGGGAGGGGGTGAATAGATTGACGATTTAAAAATTTTACGGTAATTTTCTTCCCAGCATCCAATCTCAGAGCAGCTTGGAAAGATGACAGAGATGGTGTGCCTCTTCCTTCGGTGATGACTAGGGCAGCTTCAGCAGGATGAGAACGTTGCCGCTTGCTGGGGGTTTCAACAACTTTCTCCTTGCCTTTCCTTTTCCTCTGAAGCAAAGCCTCTGTGGCAACATCAGACATCGGACCCTCTTGAGACGGTTCCGCTGACCCCTTCCTCTTTCCCTCGCTTTCAGAACTTGGAGACGACATGGTGGAGGTGTGGAAGTGGAGAGGGGGAAGAGCAACAGAGAAGAATGGAAGAGATGAACAGAACGAGCGGGAGCTGTCCCTAGCGGGAACAAAGTTTTTTTCTCTTTGGTGGGGAAGACAAAGGGTGACGGAACGAGAAAACAAGGGTTTAAGAGAGTCAAATGAAAACCCTGTAGGAGAAGGGGGATTTATAGTGAGACCCTTATCAGCTTTACCAAAGTTAAAGCAATATCTCTAGACTACCCCTCTTCTTTTACAAAACTGCCCTTCTTTACTTATAAATGATCTTCAGCATATTAAGCGTATATCTTGAACGATTAATTTTCCGAAGATAGACTATTAATGTACACTTCAAAGGAGAAAAATCATTCTGATCAAATAGCTATGCTCATCAAGAGAAAATATTAATCTTAATCATTAATTTCATCATACAACAAAACTGATTTTTTTTATTTTTAAGGGCCGTCTTATAAGGAAATTGACCAAAGTTATTCAGCTCTGAAGCAAAACGTGGGTCAACCTTTTCAATAAATTTTTCTTTACTTGATTGGAACATTCTAGTGAGACTGGGCATTTTACTCAAGGAGACATGTTTACCAGACACCAGAATCCCTGGTTAGTCAGCACAGTCCACCTTTATGTCTTACTTATCATACAGAGATAAATAGCTATATCATGACATGACCTCTAAATTTCATTGATCTAGATGGCCAGTTTCTCAATAGATTAGCCATTGCTCTGCCCCCCTTTTTCTTTACAAAATTTTTTTATATTAAGGCATATTCCCTAGTTTTAGCAATCAAAAAACTGAGAACATGGTTAGTTCCTTATGAAATAGTTTTTCAATCAGTTTGACATCTTACTCTTAATTTTCAGATTCATGATTTCCTTGCCTGAACACCTCTAATTGATAGAATGTTTTGCTAGTCTTTGAAAGCACATAACAGTCTAATTTTGAATCATTAACTCCAGGATATAAACAGAATATGAAGAGAATCATTTTATTTAAAGATTCAACAGTTTGTACAAGAACCAGGGTAATCTTAGAATCCAAAGAAGATTTGGTAAAGATAATAAAATTCAAGGTATAACTCTCTCTTCCTATCCTGGTTTTCAAGATTGAACAGTGGAGTTCAGCTGAGAAGAGAAAGACTTGAACTCCAAAGAGTCAAGAGATGAATTGTGAGGATCCTCGAGCAAGGGTAGGAGTCAGGGGTGGAATACCTAGCAGCACAAGTCCACCTCTGCAAACACCTTACTGAACCAAGCAAACCAGAACCAATACACTTCACAAAAAAGGGGGAGTGATATAATAAAGCCTGGCCTCACTCCCCTCCAGCTCTGCCAAGCGGGACTCTGTAGTAGCCAGCTCTGCCTTCAAGGTCGACGCAACCTGCACGCTCGCCTCAGCCCCCGCCTCGGCAGTCCGCCACTTGACCCTAGCAAGCTCCGCGTCTAGCCGCTACTCCTCCAGGGCCTTCTCCAGGGCCTCGGCTCTTCTCTCTGCCTCCCTCAATCATGTGGCGCGATCCCGAGCAAGCATCACGATCGCGTCAGCACACCTCTCCTGCTCGGTAGCCGCCAGTGCAAGCCGAGCCCACTGCTCCTCCAGCTCTCGGATGGCCGCTAGCCGCCGAGCCCTCCGCTCCTGGGCCTCTAGAAGTCGCAGGTACTCCACCCAGATGCCGGCCTGGCTAGACATCCACAGCATGCACGAGAACCCGAGGCTGTGATAGCCATGGGTAGACTCCCTCAACCCCTGACGGAGCTCCCCCGGGGAAGGCAGGGGATCGCCTCCTACGTAGCCTCGGGCTCACTGGAGCAAGGCCGAACCCACGCTGGCGTCCAGCAGTGGCTCCGGTGGTGAAACAGATGTAGGCCACTCGATCCCTAGCTCCAGGGAGGAGTGGCCTACCTCAGCCAGCACGTCGAAAGGACCTGTGCATCACCACCACACACAACGTGGGTCAGCAATGCTCAGGACTTCCCTATGACAAGACAAGGTGAAAAACCTGAGAAATATCCTAGCTCTCACCTGCTATGCCCCCCGTCGTGCCTGTAACACCCCCGCTCGAGGTCGGTGAGGGTAGTCTCTCCTCCACCTCAGTAGTGTCTCCTGCTGGAGTCAGAGAGGGTAGAGGCTCCTTTGACATACGGGTGTCCCCAGTAATCATCAGAGAGGTCGAAGGCTCTCCCAGATCCGCCTCGATGGGAGTCGACGCGCGCTCCTCCTCGGACACCCGCCCTAGACATAACACAAAATGTCAGCTCTGCCATAAACCCTGAGTTAAAGCCAATGAAGGGGAGCGAAGGAGCTACAGTACCATCCAACGATGCCTTCATCTCAGCATCTCCGGCGAAAGAAGCCTCGGAGGAGGAAGAGCTCGAGCTTGAGCTCTCGTCGATCTCCATGGCCATGCTGCAGCAGCCTGAAGAACCAAATGAAGCCCCTGATGAACCCTCAATCACAGGCAAATTAGAGGCACCTGCACATCAATAAGTCGAGTCAGGCTACGACCGAGTCCAGTCTTACACAAAGAGAACTCCCTAGCCAAAGGTGTTAGGGAAGAAGCACACCAGCTGGGGCGTCCCCCTCGGAGACCCCCTCAATATCGACAAACTCCTCATCGCACCCAGTAGATGCAGCGACAGCAAGCTCATCCTCGGCTACCCGGGTCGTGTCTCGGGAAAGCTCTCCCTCCTCCAGGGGAGAAGAGGTCCCTGCAGCCAACCCCCAGTGAAAGCTCAGCATGAGTGGTAAAGTGAAGTAATCCACCATGAGATAACTAAGTACTCGGCTACGTACCTGAGGGTCCCATGCTGGACGACTCTAGGGCCGCAAACCACGACGGAAGCACGAGACAGGTATGGTGCTCTCTTCCGTAACACCACATCATAAAAAATAGTCATCAAACATCGCGATGTAGTCCGATACGGACCGATCCCCTTGGGTGAGATTCTGCCATCGGTCAATGAGCCTTTGACGCTATGTGGCAAGAAGGTACTTACGCCTAAGCATGTCCTTCATCTCACCCCTAGATCCAACCTGGCATTCATGGTGCTGAAATAGCAAACTCTCCACATTGCTCCAGTAGGTTTGTGCTTGCCCCAACAAGTTTGTTTTGGCATATTTGACCCTCCGGTGGTCTGTCATCTCGAACCACTCAAAGTAATGGTACATGCTGGCCTCCCAATCAAGATAGACCTTAAGGTCCAAAGCCTTGGACCTGTCAAATGTGGGAGGGTCCGCATAGATGGTCTTGAGGATCCGATCATCCTCATCATCCCTTTGTGGTCGGTGACCACGCTTGTGTCGGCCATTTCCCTCGTAATCATTGTCGGACTCAGTCCTCAAAATGGAGGGCACATGGTCGTCGCTCCTCAGCCCTAGGTGGGTCGGGATGGGTAGCAAGTGCCTAAGGGACCAGAAGAATTTCGGGTTGGTGCCGATGGGGGGTTCTCTCAACACTTTCTAACCTTCCAACCAGACCTTGGACAGATCAGTCAGAAGCCTTGACACGGTCCTCCATGGCCTTGAATCGACTCTCCATGAACTCGGTATGCTCCATAAGAGTTTGCTCAGACCTATCCATTTGCTCCATGAGCTGAGCTATCAAGTCCCCCAGAGAACGGCCTCCTTGGGTAGCACCACGGGGTCCACCCATAGTGTCAGGGCGATAGTACTGAGTACCTCTACGAGTGGGCATACAAGGGGCCTAAAGGGATCTAAGGGGTGACTCACTATACCTATATGGATGGTCCAATGCAAACCTAAGACAAGACAAGTAACTCAAAACACATTTTTTTGTTTTTTTGTAATGACGACCCTAGACTCAACCTGATTTGATACCATTTTGATGCGAGACGACTATGAGACTTGACTCAGACTTGTTGCGACCATAGACTCTATAGGACAACGCGACCAACAACAACACTACAACACATGGCACCTAGAGAGCTCCAGTAAACGCGAACATGCCCCAAATAAGAAGCGCTAGCTCACAGTCCTCCCCTGTGAGGGAAACGTGTCGGATGACATGGTTGAGTAACCGGCTTTGAGTCTCGGGTGGTCGGCTCACTCTCGCGCTCAGATTGAGTCGCGGGACGGGTCTCGCACTCACAACTCACGGCGGTGATTAAATACGAGCTGGCTAGGAAAATAAACTAACGCACAAGCAGTGGCATCTAGAATGATACTAGCTAAGTACGTACGATAAATGGGGGGCGACGAATGTACCTCCACGCTCGGGGCGTGGGGAAGACTCCCCGATCAAGATCCGTAACTCCCGGTACACAATAATTATTAGGGATTTTTACATATATACCCTTGTAAAGTTTGATTTTGTCAAATATACCCTTTATCGGAGCATATTATCGGTAGGGTGGGATGTCGACTTCTTCTTGTCTTCTCCGACACTATCTGCCAATTTCCCTGGTCCTCTATGGGAGCCAGGATAAATGCCTCATAGGTGCTCTTTGTACAAGCATCTGACACTTCTTCGAGTAGTTGTTGGTATAAGGATATCATATTTATGGTTACCCCCATTACCGGCATCTCATGAGGGCGAGGCAGGTCCACCTTGTGTTCACCCATCTGGAGCTCTCCCTTCTTGATCATGCCTTCGATAATGTCTTTGAAGACGTAGCAATCATCAAGGGTGTGCCCGAGCATCTGATGGTATGGGCAAAATCAAGGATCATCTTTCCTCTTGATGTCACCAGGTCTCTTCGACTCTGAGAGAGTGATTTTGTTATATTTGATAGCCCATTCGAAGATGACCTGGCTCTTCTCCTTTGGGAAGGAGTAAAGTTTCTTCATTCTTGACCGCAAGGAGGTGGCCTCCTGTTGTTCGGCCTTCCTGGCCAGAGGAGCACGGCGACTCCTTTATCCTTGTCCTTTTGCTTCTCAAAATCCTTGAAGTCGATAGTGTTGACTTCTTTGGGCACGGGTCGCTTATCAGCTGATTTTCCCTTTTGGGCTGAGGTGGCTGGTGCGGAAGAGTATTTGGAGAGGTAGGACTCGATTTCTGCCACCAAATTATTTAATCGATCAAATGTCTTGATCTCCATCTTGATCATCTTCTTGAAAACTTCGCGCTTCAAATTCTGCTTGCAAATCTGAATCGCATCTTCTTGGTGTGGCGAGCGTCTACACCTCATGCTGTGGTTCCGCAATCTCTTGATAAATTCCAGGGCAGTTTCATCATTCTTCTGCCTGGTTGCATAGAGCTCGGCCACTATGACCTCCCTTTCGGTGACGTGGAATCACTCCTAAAATTTCCTTTACAAATCCGGCCAGTCATTAACAGACCCCGCCGGTAAGTTTGAGTACCATTCGAAGGCGAGCCCGGTGAGCGAGGACCCGAAGAACTTCAGTATGATTCATCGGTCGCCAGATTGCCCGTCACATTAATGTAATAGGCTATGTGTTCCTTGGGCGATCCTTGGCCATTAAATTTGTCGAACTTCGGTGGCTTGCTGATGCTAGGAGGCAATCTCTTCATCGCATGATGGACAAGATAGGGTACCTTGTACACAGCGTACGAGGCATATTCTTCACTGCTCCGATTGGCCAACTTCATCTCGACTATTTGCTCGATCATGAGCTTGTTTGCCATTGCCAGATTCACTGCCTCCGAGTAGAAATGCGCTGGCTGCATCTGTGGTGTTGCCAACACCGTCGCCTGGGGTATAGTGGTGATGCCTTGGTGTTGAGGAGCCAGAGGGGTCATTGGGGCCGTGCCCCCAGCATAGTTGGGGATTGGCAGAGAAGCCGTTGTTGACCCTAGGCGCACGTATGGACAAGAAGGGGGGTTGAATTGTCCCCGCCAAACGCAATGGTAATTTTAAAATTAAATGCAGCGGATTAAAATTTAACTACTAGCATGAAAGAAGATGGAATGAAGAGTAAGCTACGTGAAGCTCGTTGTTGAGGGATACTGTGAAGTAGACAGATACGAAGAAGGAATAAATGCTTTTCATTCAGAATCAAAGAATGGATTCATCCTTTGATGGCAATTCCTCCAATAGAGAGGTTGGCAACTCGGCTACGGAAGAATACCAACTCATAGTGCTGCGTGAACTGCTGTAATTTCGAGGATTTCTGGCGGGATTCTATAACACTTTTCATTGCTATAACATTATTTGCAACTTGTAAGCTTCTAAGTGCTTCCTGAAGCTCTGTCCCTCCATTATTCTTATAGCATGTCGTATCAGGGAATCACTGGTGATTCAGGCTTGGGAGGATATCCTTGCCTCCATGGGGATTGCAGCAGGGATGGCAAAACATGTCACTTGACTTCGCCCTTTCAACTCGGTGGTTCTGGGTCTCCTTATTTGTTGCCTCTGAAAGCGAAGTTGGAAATTTGGCTGTTGCATCTAACAGCTTGCAAACAGAATATGGAAATCAAGGAAAGTTGCCAAAACTTCAAATTGGTGACATTGTTACAATGAGATGGTTGGAGCTGGAACATAAACTTACATGTATGCATGCCTGCCCTGCATATGCACAAAGAAAGCACAATAAGCAAAGCAACTGCCTGCACCAATGACAGCAATATGTCAATTGGCGGCCGGCAGCAATGGTATCAATGGCAGGGGCCAGCAACTACAGCAGCCAGCAGCAATTTCGGTGATGCCACCACTATGACAACGGACAGTAATGGTAGCAGTGGCAGCAACTACATCAGCAATAGCATCTACGGCTAGCAGCATCAGCCCCAACGGCACCAGCAACAAAACAAAGAGAAGGAGACCAGGGGCATTCAGCCGGCCAAGCGAGGGAAGGGGAGGGGCTAGAATCTTAACGTGCCGGACTCCTTGTCGGTGCTACTAGCTTCTGGGATTGCAGGATAGTTGGTCGAAGAGTACACCGCCACGGATGCTCCTGAACTCCAATTGGGCCAAAACCAGAGCCAAAACACTTTGATCTGGCCCAGGAAGACGCTGAAATTTTCTAGATTAACCTTGAGACGATCGCTGGCTGGTGCAGGTCCTGGAACAAGGCCAGATAGTACTGGTATTGGCCGCTCCCAGAGTATTACTATTGGAAGATGGAGGCACCACAGATAGTCCTGAACTTGGATAGAGGTGGGGCAGGTATCGTGACGACTGCAGATGAATCTTCTTTCAGATGGGACTGACAGCAGTCTCAGAAGATGTCGGGGACGATCGTGTTGGCCAGAAAGGTGGAGGTGGGTCCGTTCAGGAACAGAGGAACCAACCTGGCGCAACTTCGGGAGAAAATTCACAACTTCTGATGCCGGGGTCCGAATCTCGTTCCGCTTCTTGGGGATGATGGAGGACTGGTAGAAGTTACTCTAAGCCAAGTGGCATGTCCAGATCCACCAAGGAATGGTCGTGGTGGAAGTTTTTCTAAGGCTCTAGTTCACTGTCTGAGAACTCTTGCGCAGTCGGGGGAGAATCGCTCTCACGGACAGCTCGGAACTCGGACGAAGACGAAAGGCTTACAGGACTCAAATAGACTTAAAATTAAAAATGTTTGTACTGAACTGGAAATGGAATAATGCAAATGCAACTATTGACTAGCTGGATCAACTGCTGGCGGGCTATCGAAACCTCCATAGGTGTATGTTGCCTGATGTCCCCATCAACTGGCAGCCTTGTTCGAGGTCTTGCGGCAAGAAGCAGTCGTGGAGACCGCAACACTGACCGGTGAGGCCCTGGAGGAAGGAGAAATAGCACCGGAAAGCAGCATAGTCCCAGTGACTGAGGTAAACATGGGGCCTCCGAGACCTCTCTTACATCTCCTCAAGATTCGGGGTGGCATGTCTCGATCGATGGAAGGCTAACCCCATTCTTTATGTTCCAGGAGGAAGCAAGGCTCCCAGAGGCGCGCGCCGCTAGGACCCGCAAGGCCGTCGTGAAGCGGAGGGAGATTGCGAGCCTCACGGGGGTAGACTAGCGGCAGCTGCTCTCGGCATTGGAGGTGGAGCGCCTGGTGTCATTCCTACAGTCGGGGAGCGGACTGAATCTTATAGTTCCTCTTCCACCTCCCCGACCGCTCATGATACCAGAGGAGGGCCGGCTTCTGGGGAAGACGCTCACTAGCCTTACGGTTTACGGGGAGGAGGGAGAACCAATGGATGAGGTGGCTGGTCCTTCAGTAGTGGTGTCTGATTTAGCTCCGCTTCACGCCCTTCCTCCGACAGAAAGTAGGGTGGAGCAGCCCCTCACGATGACAGAGTCGGGTGGTTCAGTCGCGGCTCTATCGGCTCCTTTGGCGATGACTAGCCGGGAGTCGTTTGTCGGGGTCGGGTGGTCAAGCGACTTGGCCATTACTCTCCCGTCCTCCTCGGACACGGTGGACATGGATTTGTGGGCGGTCGTGGACAACTTGGTCGAGTTCGACCCTCCAGCCGTGCCCTCCATCGGCCACGTCACCTCGGACGTGTCGGTCTGATAGATGCTACTGGTCTTACGGTCGATGATCTTTGCCGACCCTTCCCTTACATATCGGGGGGTACACACCATAGTGGCGCAACTGATCGGGGCGCTGCAGATGCTGGGCTACCCTCTGGAGGAATGGTCGCGGTGGGTCCTGTTGCTATTGAAATATGTCAACCACCGCGAGTTCCTTGAGGCCTGGGCTCCTAATGAATTCGCCGCCATCAGTGCCCAGGAGGATGAGTACCTGTGTGCGCTGGACGTGCGGTGAAGCAATGAAGAGCAGCACGGAAGGGCCCTGGACGAAAATCAATGCCGTGTGGGCGCCCTCATAGGCAGGATAGAGAAGCTGAGGGGCTATCTCACTGTAGCCGAGGCCGAGCTGGCTGAAGCTGAGGCTGCCGTGATTAGAAAGACCGAGGAGCTTGCCATCGCTAGAGTCGAGACGATGTCTGTGACGTCTGAGCTGACGTGCCTCGAGGAACAGAGGAGCCAGCTGCGTGACATGGCAGAATTCCCTGTGTCAGGATCCTCCCTCTCGAGGAGATCTTCCGAGGGATAGATTGAGCATCCTCCCCTCCCTTTTGTTGACACACTCTCAATAAAAATAAAGATGAATGAAATAACAAAAAGGAAGAATGAATGATAAGTAATAACTAACAATGTTTAAAAAGGAAGATAACACAATGATAGAAGAAATGCCATGAAGACACAACAACCAAGAAAATGAACTCAAAATGCCATCCTTAAGGAATTAACGGCGTTTGATCTGGAAGTCTTCACCTCCTTAAGCCTGGCGTGTGGGAGATACTAAAGACGTCCCACAAGCCATGCTTGGCCCTCGGGTAACACCCAATCATGGCCACAGATGCACCTTGCCTCAGGCCAATATCTCACTAAGTTTTGCTCATTCCTCAATGATTCAAATGTCAAGGATATCATACCCCAACATACATTTGTCTCGATATTGCATATATACTTGGGACATTGCCAACTCAGACTCCCATCCAAACATGAAATGGTCAATACATGATCGATATAGTTTTAAATATCCCGTTGCACCCCACTATAGGGGATTTTAATGCTCTTCAACTCACCCTTAGTTCATTTCTCAAAATTTCATTTTTATGCCATGCGGCCTCTTATCTTCGTAATTAATCAAAGGTTTTCTCATCTCTAAGGGGATGTAATTAATGCAGTGACCTTTATGGCATGGCGGGTCTCTAGTCCTGACCCGATACCCACTATAGTCTGATCAGTCAGACAACGTGAACCCACGGCTCCATACCATCCTGGTTTGGAGCTCGAATAAATTCACCTAGGTGACTAGCATGCCCTCGCACTTAATAAATTGATAAAACGATACCACGATACATGAGATTAAAAAGTGCATCCACAAGTACCCAGACTTGTTTGGTCTTGCTTGGCCTTGGGGCCAGCTCATTCTTTAGTCAACGGGTCACTCCAGCATTCTTCTTCTCTATTCTCCCTAGCACTTGGAAAGAATTAAGCACATGGACATTTGGCACGATCAGCTCAGGGATCACTTCGGCACTACGGCCATTTAGGTAAACTCTGATGCCTCCGATCAGAATAGACTTGCCAGTGTTAGAGATCCGGCATCTAGCAGTAGTGGCAGCAGCATTTCTTTGGCTCCTTCTTCGGCAGGACGCCGACTTCTTGCTAGCAGAGCTAGTGTCCAGAAGGACATGGTGGACAAGATAACCCATGATTGCAACCGCCTTACAGTCAGTAGTAATTGCCAGCGACCCGACGGTAGTAGGTTTGGCAGCAGTAATCCCCATGATGGGGACATTGGCTTCGGTAGGCTCGAATCCCTCGGTCTCCAGCAAGTTGACAAAGGCTACCCCCCAAAAAGGTGGGGAAGCCCACCTGTGGCACCCCTGGAAATTTTTGAAAATTATCATGGATTTTTTAGAAATTGAATAGAGTCACTAATCATTTTATGGGCCATTAAATGAATTATGGGTTAATTAATCAAATTAGTGGACTTAGTCACCTGGCCCTACAGGCTCAAGAGGTTGCTCCCGTTATGTAGCACTTTGCGCCATTCCAACCTCAAGAGGTGGCTCCCATAACGCAGCACTTTGTCCCGCATGGCACTTAGCTCCTACACTTCGACTATCTGTCTAAGTCCTTCAAGCTGACATTAAGTCTGATTTTTACAGGATATCTGCTCGTGGAGTTTAAGAATGGCATGTGATCCAAGAATGGAGGAGGTGCCAAGATGACGACACGTGGATGGTAGTCAAGCTGGGATGCTGTCACGTGGCCTAACAACTCTAGAACTGAATAAGGCTTCTGGGCGGGATTGTGGTGAGTATGCACCCTACCTCTTTGCTGCCTGCCTAAAAGACTCTCGTTCAAGAGAGATGGTGATCGTGAAAAAGAAAGCAGAAGTAGAAAGAGAATGAGCTAGCACGATCCAGAAAGAAGAAGAGAGAGAGCATATTTGAGAGAGAGAGAGAAGGATTATTCTGTGACAGGTTTGAGAGAGAGATTTGTCATCAGCTTCTTGGTTCAGAACTGGAACTGATCTTGCTCATTTTTGAGCTACATTCCCTTCGTGGGTTTTGATTCTCCATTTGTTTCTTTTGTTTTTGAAACTCTTGTTCAAGCTGTGAGTCAGCAGAGGTTAAGCTGTAATCCTCAGCGGGAAGAGGTGGATACCTCTGGACAGGTGAAGCTGTAATCCTCTGCGGTTGCAGAGGAGGATTCCTCTGGTCAGCAAGCTGTGAAGCTCAGCAGATTGTAGGGATTCATCCACGAAGCTGTGGATCAGCGACAAGCTGTGAGTCAGTAGTGAAGCCACACTCGGTTGAGTGTGGGGTGGACGTAGACCTCTGGATTGAGGTTAAACCATCTAAAAATTCTTTATCTACTGTGTGATTGGATTATGGTTTGTGTTCGTCGTTGCTTTCAATTCATCGATCAGTAGATGGATCCATAGGACCGCTTGAGTGTAGATCCCAAAGAGTTGTTCATTTTAGGTTGTGATTGAGTGGTCTCTGATAGTCCTGTAGTAGCTTGTTTGAATTCCGTAATTGTAGCTGCTGTAGTAAATTCTTATTGGGTGATTGATCTATTCACTCCCCTCTAGATCACTTATCAATTGGTATCAGAGCCTAACTCTTTTGCAGGGATCAACATCCCAAAGAGGAAACGACAATGGATGCTCGAGGGATGACGGCTGAGGGACATTCCACCACGAAGCCTCCGTACATCGACGGCTCAAATTATACATACTAAAAAAATTGAATGCAGGTTTTTCTGAGAGTGAAAGATTTTGAGATCTAAAGAGTGGTGAGTAAAGGTCCTTACAATTTGTGTGGCGACCTGGGATCCGAGTACCGGAAAGGAACCGACGCGACTCGAATCTCGGCCCGCCTCCTACGAGTCCAAAGACTCGGAAGGGAAGAAAGGATGGTGTGAGGGTGTGTAAGAAGCTAAAGTAACCGCAGGGATAGCACAATATATAATAAAATAATAATGTAAAAATTAAATAAATAAACTGCTACAAGGTCTAGTACATCTCATGTCCAAAATGAAGTACAGTCAATTGAAAGAAAGTATAAGTACACGGGACATACCCTAGCTCTGGCAATTGGCACTAACCTCGGCTACTGGAACCACGCTGAACACCTGCCGCACCACCTGAAGTACCTTAGAGGAGTGGGCCGAAAAGGGACTAAAAGGGTGTACCGGGCGAGCTAGAGCTAGTGTGCCGACGAAGGCACCGAAAGGGTGAACCGGGGAAGGCAGGACGGGCGTACCGATGAAGGTTGGAGAGCAGGGTGTACCGGGAAAGAATTGGGTGATGGGTGTACCAGGGAAGCTTGGCTGGCGAGCGTGCCGGGGAAGGACCTAGTGACGTGTGCCGATCAAGGCGCAATTGGGGTGGACCGGGCAAAGGTGAGGTCCGTGCCGGGTAGGAGGTCCGTACAAGGTTTGTGCAAATGGGATGGGGTCCATGCAAGCTGGGAACAAAGTCCGTGCAAAGGATGAAGTCCATGTAGGTTGGAGGCGAAGTCCGTGCAGACTCGGATGAGTTCCATGCAGGGTGAACTCCATGCAAGTTGGAGGCGAAGTCTGTGCATGTTTGGGCAAGGTCCGTGTGGGTTTTGTGGTTAAAGTCCATGCAAGTGGGGGTAGAGTCCATGCATGTTTGGGGTGAAGGTCCACGCATGCTGGGCGAAGTCCATGCACGTGTTGGGGTTAAGGTCCATACATGTTTGGACGAAGTCTATGCAGGTTTTGGGCAAAGTCTGTGCATGTTCAGGCAAATTTCGTGCATGTGTTGGCGAGGTCCATGCAGGGTTCGTGCACGTTTAGGCAAAGTTTGTGCATGTGTGGGCTGAGTCCATGAAAGGTGGGATGAGGTCCATGCAGGTTTGGATGAAGTCCATGCGAGGTGTGGATGAAGTCCATGCAAGTTTATGGAGGCTAGGGGGGAAGGCCCATGCACACGACGCCGGGGTCTGTGTGTGTGCATGCAACGTCCATGCAAAGCTTGAATGAGGGTCAGAGTAGGTCCACGTGGAGTCCGCGCAAGTGGGGGCAGGAATCGCTGGGGTGTACTGGCGAAAGCGTAAGCGGGCTGAAGGGTGTACCGACGAAAGGGCGTACTGACGAAGGGTTGAAAGAGTGCAAGCTGCGCCGTCAAGGGGGCTGAGGAGCGTACTTGCGAAGAACTGGCCAGGGAGGGAGCTGGGTGTGCCGGTGGAGGCTACAAAGGGGTTGAAGACACACCGACCAGGGGACCGTGCTAGCGAAAGGGTGCACCGAGCGAGGTCTAAGCTAGTTCAGGTAGGGTCTGTGCTAGTTAGGTGAAGTCTGTGCTAGTCTGGCAAAGGTCTAAGCTAGTTGGGGCTGAGGTCTATGCTAGTTCGGGGTAGGGTTTATGCTAGCTGGACAAGGTCTATGCTAGTGCCTGGCCATGGTCTGAGCTAGTGTGGAGTGAAGTCTGTGCTAGTCTGGGGTAGGGTCTATGCTAGCTGGACGAGATCTATGCTAGTGCCGGGCCAAAGTCTAATCTAGTTTAAGGTAGGGTCTGTGTTAGTTTGCCTGGGGTCAGTGTTAGGTGGGGGTTAGGCTAGTGTAGGGTTGAGGTGGGGTCTGTGCTAGTTGGGGCTAGGGTCGGTGTTAGTTTGCCTGGGGAAGGGCTGGGATGACTGGAGTATGTGCCGGGTGGAACTGACGAGGGGCCCCATTGGGATTCTAGGAGCAAGCCATTAATCATAAAATAACACGACTATAACATAGACGTAGCATGGAATGCATTAAATGGGAGTTAAACATGCTTTTCCAAAATTTCCAAAACAGTAGAGTGTAACGGACCAAGGTCGGGGCGTTATGAGACAATAACGCGCCTCCCCTGGGTCGTTATGCTCACCCGTGCAAATGCCAGAACTCAGACATGCAGACTATAATGCGCCACCGCTGGGGCGTTATACCAAGTATGACGTGCCTCCCCATGCACGTTATACTCACCTGAACAACCATTGAATCCACACGAACCATAACGCGCCACGACTGGTGCGCTATGAGACTATAATGCACCAAGATTGGTCCGTTAAAGTCACCCGAATGCATGAAATCCAGGAAAATCCACAGTTTTAACACACTACATAACGCACTACAAGAAGGGCGTTATACCAGCCACGATGGACCGGACCTAGTCCGTCATGCCCAACAACCTATAGACCTATAAAAATGTCGATCACATAACGGTCCAAGAATGGTCCATCATGTATAACACAGTGCACCCCCAAGGGTCCGTTATGCATATAACGGCCTCTGAAAGGCACGTTATATCAGCTGGGAAACGAGAGGGGTGAGTTCAAGACCGAACTCCCCTCCGGTCGAGCCAAATCTATGCGAAACAAAGGAAAAGGGGTAGGATAAGCTAAATAACGACTTTTTACAACTACATCATGCATCAAAATGTAAATACAATGGCCATGGTGATTTTTACAAGTAGTTTAGCCTAAAAATCTCAAAAATACACCTTACACAGAAAATGATGAAAATGCCTACGCATGGACGTGCATGTGGTACCAAAGTGATCTTAGCGAAGTAAGAAGTCCATCCCCCTACCTCGATCATGATGACAACCTCGAAAAGTGGGCATGCAGACGACGAAATGCCGACACGCCTCTCAACCCGTCCCGCCTCCACATCCCACGAATTGTGTGAAGGAGGGTACCACCGCAATCCTCGCGACGAGCCCATCCCAATGACACCTTCTGCGCCTCGATCTGAGGTCCGCACGAGCCAGAACGAGAGAGAAGGGGGGAGTAGGAGAGAGAATGTGAGAGAGAGAGGGAGAGTGAGAGAAACGGGGGAGAGAGGGGCGATCGTGCGCGTGCGCGTGGCGGCCCTCCTGTCCGCAGAACCCGCGCACGTCGGCGCGCAGCGCGGGATCGTCGAGCTGCTCGATGAAGTGATGCACCGAGCGGATGAAGAACCGCTCGCCGTGCGGGAACAGCATGTTGACGCCGTTCGCGACGGCGGTCGGCGTCGGCAGCCCGCCCAACCAGAAGCGGGGCACCGCGGAGAACTCGACGTCGAGCTTGCGCGGGATCAGTTTCAGTTCGGTAAACGTATCGGCGATGTTCTGCTGATACGCGATCACTTCATCGGTTATCGGTTGCACGCCGTAGGCGTAGCGTTTGAGCGCAAGGTCGACCACCTGCGGATCGAGGCCGGTCTGCGGTGCAAGCACGCGCGACACATCGGCGGGATTCGCCTGCCTGGCATGAAGAGAGATGTGGCAGAGTTTGTGGCCAGGTGTTTGACCTGTCAGCAGGTGAAGGCTGAGCACCAGCAACCGGGAGGTACACTTCAGCCCTTGGAGATACCCGCGTGGAAGTGGGACCGCGTGACCACTGACTTTGTGGTTGGGTTACCGAGGACGTCCTGTGGGCATGATAGTATTTGGTTACTGGTGGATAGACTGACGAAGACGGCTCGGTTGTTGTCGATCAAAATCAGTTGGAGCGTGCAGACATTGGCCCGTTTGTATGTGGAGCGGATCGTTCCGTTGCATAGAGTCCCCATCTCCATTGTGTTTGATCGTGATCCGCGCTTTGCATCAGGATTCTGGAGGAGTTTGCAGAGAGCTCTAGGCACCGAGTTGGCATTTAGCTCCGCCTATCATCCTCAGTCAGACGGTCAATATGAGAGAACCATCTAGACTTTGGAGGACATGTTGAGATCATGTTACTTAGAGTGGCAGGGGAGTTGGACCCACCATTTACCGTTAGTGGAGGTTGCCTGCAACAACAACTATCATTCGAGCATCAGTATGGCTCCTTATGAGGCGTTGTACGGGCGGCCATGTCGGACTCTGCTTGATTGGTTTGAGGTGGGCGAGCGTGTCCTGACAGGACCGGATTTGGTGCAGCAATGTGTTGAGGTGGTGCATTTCGTTCGGCAGAAGATGTTGGCAGCGCAGAGCCGACAGAAGAGTTACGCCGATCGGAGAAGGCGACCTCTCAGCTTTGCTGTGGGAGATCGGGTGTTCCTGAGAGTTTCCCCTATGAAGGGTGTGATGCATTTAGGCAGGCGTGGGAAGCTGAGTCCCCAATACATTGGTCCTTTTCCCATTGTCGAGCATATTGGGGAAGTCGCTTATCGGTTGCAGTTATCTCCGGAGCTATCTGCCGTGCATGATGTGTTTCATGTGTTAATGCTTCGGAAGTACATGCCCGATGATTCCCATGTTTTGGAGGACGCCGTTTGGCCTGAGGTGACCCCAGATTTGTCCGTTCCGGAGTATCCTGTCCGCATTGAGGATCGGCGTGAGCAACGCTTGCGGAACAAGGTTATCCCTTTGGTTAAGGTAGTCTGGCAGCGTCATTCTGGTGGTGAGGCGTTGTGGGAGCGTGAGGATGAGATGCAACAGCAATATCCTTACTTGTTTGCTTGAGTCTTTCCCTCTGTTCCTGTGTTTCGTTCTTAAATTTCGAGGACGAAATTCGTTTAAGGGGGGAGGGCTGTAATGTCCCGAATTTTTTGGACATTTTTGGATCTGAATCCGTGGGTTTCGGATTAGTTTCGGGGCTCCCGGAGCTTGTTTTGTGGTTCCCGCGTGTTTTCCCGGCAAACTTGCGGAACCCTGTGTAGGGCACTCCGATGCTTTCACCTACTCCGGGATGGTACCGTTGTGATCAGCGCATTCCGAGGATCGAGAATATGTATTTTTTTATTTTTTGATATTTTTTAAATTTTTTAGATTTTTTATAAATACCAACCATTTTCCTTCTTTTTCTTTTCCTTTTACTTCTTCTCCTTGCCGGGCCGAGTGTTCACTTGGCATGTGGTACGTTTTACTACTTTAGACTGTACTTTCTGTTGGACTGGACTCTGCTGTTGTAGTTAGTTGTTTATTTCTGTTAATTGTTGATTTATCCTACTTTATTTCCTATTTCTTTGTACCTCCACACTTCTTTTTAGCCCTTCCAAGCCCTTCGGCTCGTGGGCGGCGGGCCAGCATTCGAATGGTATCGGGCCCCTCCCGGTATCCGGATCTTGGGTCGTTACACCCGGGGTATAGACTCCTGTGCGAAGTGGCCGTCGCCCGTGTGCACCGCGCTAGCCCAAGGGGAAGTCGAGCGTACTGGCTTGGCCGCTCAGCGGCACTTCCGCCCTTGTTGACGGTGAGTCCTCGCCCCATGAGAGGTTAAAGACTGCCCTTGATGATGAGTAGTCGGGCCCCGCACTTGCTGTAATTCAGACTGGCGGAAGGCCGTTTCTGATCTGGCCCGTCTGATGACTCGGGCCTCCTCTTTGGTGACCCAAATATGCTTCATTCGGAGCTGTGGCTCCTCAGTTGGGTTTCCCCCAGATTTGACTCTGGGGACTGCCGCCTTGGGCCGAGACGCGACAAAGTTCTTTACCTTCGCCCCTTCTCCCCGGACCTTCCGGAGAAACTCGAAGCGAGTGGAGGTAGAAATGGTTGGGACCTGTCGATCCTGAGGCCTAATCGGCTCGCCTCCATCGAGCCTGCAGGCCGCACTCTATGAGCACGACATTGCCACGTTGAGCAGGGGCAGCCGTCTCGGAACGGCTTCCATGATGGCGATGGCGCTGCCCCCGTTGGGGAGGAGCGACGTCGGGAGTAATTTGGTCGACCGAGAACACCCGGCCAACTGGGAGGGCTGAAGGCCTGACACCTCCAGCTATAGGCTTCTTGGTGGCCTGCCTGACTAGGCCCGTGGTTGACATCGAGGGTCTGGCACCCCCAAATATAGTGTTGTATTTGGCCGACTTGACTCGGCCTGTTGCAAAAATGGAGGGCCTAACACCCCCAGGAGTTATCTTCATTGTGGCCGATCTAACCAAATTGAGGGCCTGACACCCCCAGACGTTGTCTTCTGGACCGGGCGGACCCGACCAACAGCAGGAGCAGAGGGCCTAGCACCCTCAACAGATGTCTTCTTGGCCGGGGAGACCCGACCAGAAGCAGTGGAGGCAGCTGTGTTACCCCCAGCAATCGGCACTACCCCAAGGAAGAAGGGGGAGCCGACAACCGGAGGGAAGTCGCCGAAAGCGATGGGAGTCGCCAGGTAGCCAAACCTGGTGTGATTAGCAATGAGCTGCGGTCCGTAAGTCACGGCTGCCATCGTCACAGTCGAAATGCAAGAGCGTGCTTGAAACAGCAGAAACTATGTGTTCTCCTCTTCTCGTCCTGTAAGAGAAAGAGGGGTGATGAGAACCTCAGAGAGGTTTAGGCCTTCTGTTGACAAGAAGAAGAAAGACGGGAAAGGTCCCACCGGGCGTGCCAGTCTATTTAGATTAGGGTGATCCCGCCCCAACCCCAGCGACTCGTGTGGTCAGCCTCTTGGGTGGCGTCCCCAGTTCTTGGTAGCGGTAATTCGGTACTCGTATCGGGTTATCGGTGCCCTGAGCTTTGGGATGTTACAGCTACGAATGGCGAAACACCTAGGGGCTACCAGTGTGCAAGCATACAGTGATTCCATGCTCGTCACCAACCAAGTCAAAGGTGAGTTCATTGCTTAGGAACCGGTCATGATCAAATACCACGAGAAGGCCAAGGCAACAGCCTCAGAGTTCTCTTGTTTCGAGATAGTGCATTTCCCGAGGGAAGAGAATGTCCAAGCAGATGCCCTTTCTCGCCTGGCATCTTCGACAACAACCTTCAGCTCAAGATCCATCCTAGTAGAGGAACTGTCAGCCTTGAGCACGGATGAATTGACGCCCCAGGTGAACGCCATCGACTATGAACCCTCATGGATGGATCCACTCTTAGATTTCCTCCTACGACAACTACTCCCAAGCGATCGAGTCGAAGCCCGCCGCACATGAGCACGCATGGCGCACTTCACGGTGGTCAATGACCGCCTGTATAGACGATCACTTTCAGCTCTGCTTCTAAAGTGCTTATTCACTACGGAAGCCAAGTGAGCCGTATAGGAAGTACAAGAAGGGCTTTGCAGAAGCCATGTAGGAGGGCGAGCGCTCACACGAACTCTCATCCGGTAGGGACATTAGTGGCTGACGTTGCAGCAAGATTGGCTCGATTATGTCCGCAAGTGCCCATAATGTCAAAAGTTCTCCAACCTGCACCACCAACCGACGACACAACTGCACGCCCTGATGGAGCCTCGCCCATTTGCTCGGTGGGGGGTAGACATGCTGGGCCCCTTCGCAGAAGCTCAAGGGAGGAATAAATTTCTCATTGTCGCCATTGACTACTTCACTAAATGGGTCGAGGCAAAACCACCAGGGAAGATCACAAGCAAAGCAACATGGAAGTTCGTGTTGTGTAGTATAATCTGCCAGTTTGGGATCCCGCATGTTCTCACAAGTAACAAAGGCAGGCAATTTATGAGTTCGGCCTTTCAATAAAAGTGCTCGGAGCTAGGGATTTGGAATCACTACACCTCAGTGGGCCACACCCAAGTGAACGGTCTAGTGGAAAATGCCAATAGGACCCACTTGCATGGCATCAAAACCCACCAAGAGGAAGCAGGCGACTCATGGGTGAACTTCAGTTTGAGCATCCTCTGGGCACACCAGACTACCACCAGGGCTGCCACGGGAGAGACTCCATTCCACCTCACGTACAGAGCAGAAGCGGTCATACCAGTTGAAATATCTAACTCGTCTCTACGAGTCTGACAGTTCGATGAAGCTAGGAATAACCAAACAATGCGAGAAAACATGGACCTACTCAAGGAAGATAGAGATGTTGGGTCTCCTCTGGCCTTGATCAGTAGTGTGTAGTTTGATGTGGTGTTTTGAATGATTGGCGACAATAGCGTTGACCAGGTTGACAAAGAATGTTGACTTGGGTGACATCATATTGACCATGGCTATGATGTGTATTTTGATGATTCTTCACTTAGTACTTGTCTGTAATTCATTTCCTACTTTGTTTAGAATTTTAGTGCATAACTACACCATCCCAATTAACCCTTTCGAGCTTCCCAGCTTGTGGGTGGTGGCGTAGGATCCGAATAGTATCAGATTTCACTCAGTATTCGGATCTGAGGCCATTACAGATGGTATCAGAGTGTGGTTGTGAAAATGTATGGGAATTCGAAATAGTTGTAGTGACTAAGAGTCCAGAGAGCCCAGTACAGTCGGTAGCTGTCATAGGGTGTTTTGTTTTATTCACCCCCATTATTTTTTGTGCTTGTGTTAAGGGTTGATGGCACCGAGGAGGCTAGTTCGATCTTTGTCGGGGGTGCTAGCGAGGGCTGGGGAGGAGCCGAGTAGCGAGGAACTAGGTCGTGAGTCACCTCCTCCAGAGGTAGCGGCCCGAGGTGTGTCGAGTCAGACAGAGTTTTTCGCTAGCATGTACCAATTCTTTATGTAACAGTGGAGTCAGTAGCACCGTGGTCAGGAGGCTGGTGAGGGTAGTTCATCGCACGATGGCCGAGGATGTGTTTTATGAGAGTTTCTGTAGTTTTAGCCACCAACATTTGAGGACCAGCCAGATCTTGAAGCTGTGAGGTCGTGGATCGATGTGTTGGAATGAGTGTTCCTGTCGATGGAATGTGCAGATGAGGAGAGAGTCCTGCTGGCGATTTACCAGTTGCATGGTCCTGCTCTCTCGTGATGGACCTCGGAGTGGGAGATGACCTTTCAGTCTCGACCACTTCGACAGATTTCTTAGCAGGAGTTTGTTGAAGCTTTTGAGCAAGCTTATAGTCCTGAGTACCTACGGATGGAAAAGATGTTCCAGTTCCTAAATTTACAACAGGGTGAGATGTCAGTGATGCAGTATCGGGCCTATTTCATGGAATTGGGCTGTTATGTTCCTCATATGGCAGATGAAGTCTTGAGGACCCGACAATTTCTCTGAGGTTTGAGAGTTGAGTTGTGGTAAATTCTGATTGCGACTAGAGTTATAGGTCTGGACATGGCGTTCCAGGCAGCGATGGCTTTGGAGGTGAACATTTTGAGGACTCAGGAGTCTCAGGTAGAGCAATTTTTGTCGGGTCAAGTTCAGTAGATTGAGGATCAGCAGATGGAGGTTCAGCAGCATTCGAGCCAGCCATTCTTGACGACATCTTCACCTTCTGGTAGGCGTCCTCGAAGATTGGGATGGAGATACAAGTAGTGGCTTAAGGGTCAGTGGTAGTCGTCTGAGGAGAGCGTGCCGCAGTCTTCGGTCCAGATTTAGTGGCAGAGTGTGGCTGGAGGTTAGCAAAGTCAATGTTCGAGTTGTTATAGTTTGCATCCATGCGGATCGTGTTCGAGTGCTAGGAGGTGCTACAGGTGTGGTCAGGCAAGACACGAGGCACGTGATTGCCCTGAGGGGCCATCCCAACTGAGGTAGCGATCTTTTGATATAGTGAGGCATGGTTTCTAGGGCATGTGATGCATGGCCCTGGTTGTAGTAGAGGTGTCCCACCTCCTGGAAGGTTTGTGTTATTTATTTTTGGGTAAATCCTCTCTCTCCCCTCTACGATCTTCATGAAGAGCTTGAGATCAGATTCAGAGGTTTGCCTTACGATAAACAATAATTCTCAGGAAACTCAATTTTTGCCCAGTCAGATCTGAGACTAGGAACAGGTCAGTTCTAAAATCGCCCATCAGAAGCACAGATCCGGTGAATTTTTATGAATCCCACAGAGTCAAAGGACTTCAAAAGAGCTTTCTAACGGTACCTCTTGAGCATCGATGCGATGTCGGGAGTGATTGCAGTAGCAGATCTCGCCGGATCGCGCGCCTGAAAAAAGAACCTGCAGATCCGTGGGCAGCAACTCCAAGTCTTGAAGATTGGAGCCGCCCGGCCTCCGACTGGCGTTCCCACCCGATCGCCTTCCAGGGAGGTGAGCCACCAGGGGTCTCCATCACAGCGGGACCCACCCTATCAGGCCCGAATGACAGAGCAGCACGTGGGCCCCACAGACCCGCAGATCACACCATCTGGACAGTACTAAAACGCGGGATTCGATATAGACGGAGCGACATCAAGATGCTACCCGTCAACCCACTTCCCGTTACTCCCAGGCCCCACATGTGACCTGTTACCTCCCTATGTGGAGTGGGTCGAAACATTTGTACCACTGTAAAATTTGTTAATCGGGAGTATGGATTTGGCCGGGGTCATCTTCCCCACGCCGGGAGCGTGGACGTAACGGTCTAACTTCTTGGCGTTATTTTGCTTAGCTATTATATGGTCGTATGCCACTGTGAGTGTGATAGGATCCTAGCCTGTAAGTTCATGTCACTGCTGTGAGTGAGAGAGTGACCCGTCCCGTGACTCGACCTGAGTACGGAAGTGAGTCGACCACCCTTGACTCTGCCGGTTTCTCAACTGCGTGGATCCACACTATCCCTCGCTTGGGGCAACGAGTGAGCTTGCGTTTCTGTTAGCGACGTATAGCCCATAGGAACTCTTAATGTGGGGCCAAGGCCTCTCTAGTGTCCAAGTGTTGTTGGTCGCATCTCCATCTAGATTCCGAGCTTCGCATCACCTAGAGTCGGTCCCTCAGTCCGTCCCGCATCATCGACCTTGGTCCGTCCTAGCAAAAAGGTGCATCGACCTTGGTCTTGAGCTGATGAAACCTTAGTCTTGTGAGTAGTAAATGTGCACCGACCTTTGCTACATAGAAGACAAATGTGCGTCGACCTTTGCTGTGTTGTAAACAAACATGCACCAACCATGTTGCGTTGAAGGCAATTGTGCACCGACCTTGGTCTCATGAATAGTAACATGCTCAGACCTTGGTTCAGCATGTACATCGACCTTGGTCTTCAAGCCTTCATGTGCATCGACCTTTATGCCTCAGTCTGAGATGTTGCATTGGCCTTATCTATCAAGGGGCTGACTCACAATTGATTAGTAGCGTTGACCTACTTTGACCATGCATTGACCTATGTTGACCTTTCAAGGCATAGTGACCTCAAGAATCTTCATTGATTATGGTTATCAAAGATAATATATGAAACTCAAGGATCAAGATGTATGAATCTCATAGAGCAAACCTAACCACCCTCTCCCAGCACCCCATGCCCCAGCCTCCACCAGCCCCTCCCCCACAGCTTCCCACGTGCCTCTCCTCTCCCACATTTGTCCATGGCGGCCCGGAATTCCCATGACGTCGCCCACCCCTCCGCATCATTGGAACCTTGATCTGTGACTCACAGATTCGAGGCAGATTGTGAAGGTCAGCTTGCAGAGGCTACCCTGGCATCCACAGTGTGAACCAGCCAAAGTTGTCTTCGGTGGAGTCGTTCTTCGTCGAGTCAGATTCGCTCCAGAAGTGGTCCTGCTGTGATTTGACCTCAGCTCTATTCGCGTTGTCCATTCTCGTGCAACTACGCCAGATTCGGGTCTGAACCTGAGTACCACTTGGTAGTAGCTCCACCGCCCACCCTTGTACTAATCAGTCAGAGCTCCCTTCACGAGAGTTCTACTTCTCTGAAGCGCTGACGAACTAGGGGTGGTCCCGCATGCTTTTGACATCGCCTCCGCCTGGGGCATCCATTCTCTCTCAGTCGCACCAGACCTGTAGTCCTCTGTTCACCCAGAAGAGACTATTGACAAGTTGGCCCCAACACTCCCTCCTCCTCTTAGTTTCAGGTCAAGCAGTCTTCTGAAAAGTTGCGACTTTTGATGATACAAAACCAACACCAGTCATTTTGTCTCATTCCGATGTCAGCACTAGAAGTTCCACCATGACCATCAGTGACCTTTCCTGTTGTTTGCCCAGGAACCTGATGCCAACCATTCCGGTGACCACGTCCAGCGAGGTGATCAGACGGCAACCATCTTTTGAGGGTTCGTAGAGCTCCCTGTCTGCTACGTCCATGACTTGGTCCTGTCATGTTTGGAGTTCATCAGTGAGAGTACCTACCGATGCACCACAACTGCGCTATCCAGTCCTATGAGGTAAAACCACGTAGGCTAACAGCAGTGACCTCCTCCACCTTCCAGTGACATCGGCTCGACGTCGGACTTGCTGGCATCCTTTGGCATCCCCCAAGCTTCATCCCTGCATTGGCAGCACCACGATTGGACGTCGGAGCGCATCGTACAATCACTGTTAGAGTTCCCCTCCCCTCGTTTCCCCCTCCTGCGCGAGGGTAGTGCATGTATTTGATTGCCTCCACCCCCGTGATCCCCCTCCCTGCATGGAGTATAGTAATTGTAATAGCAGGGACTTCGCCAAGCCTCCTCGACGCAGCGTGACCACCGGGTGCGCACGCTCCCTGGCTCGCCATCGTCTCCGACCGGAGCCGGTCCTTCGGATGGGCTAGGTATGTGCGACTGCCTCTCCACTCTGCTTGTCTAGTATTAGCTCCAATTACAGCGCCCGTGCGAGGAGTGCCCGGTCCATAATTCCACTAATCGTGAGTTCTTGCTGTCGGTGAGTGAGTGCACATCTCAACCGATCCCCTCGGTATCGGTCCGCCCAGTTGAATCCAGCGCCCACGACTTGTTCCCCGAGTGGTTCACCACCTCCCTCCTCGCTACTCGGACCGTGTCCGACCCTCTCGCGAGCCACAGCTCACCGATCCATCACTGGACCTTTTTATTAACTCTAGCACAGATATTTTGGCAGGCACCCTGTCTAAGTGATGCAGTAGATCATATTGGGTACCTGGTAGTGGCTCGGCCTCTTCTTGATCAACAGCCGGTTATGAAGACTGGGGATTGGGTGCAGGCGCACCAGTGGAAGTATAATTCCTGTGAAACAAATGCCCGCTCCACAGGGCAAGGTTTTGTGCTGACACGACATCGGTTGATGGCTTGATGGGCCTGATGTGGTGGATAAATGGCATGGAAGAGGGTGTGGCGGAGATGATGGGAGTGGTGGGGATGATGGTGGAGGTAACGGGTTGTGGTGGAAGAATGACGGGCGAAGGGTTAGGTACGGGCGTGGTGACCATGGGTGCGGGTGCTGGTGGAGATGTAAAGGCGAGTGGAGGCGTGGTGAGCGGGTGGAGGCGTATTGACGGCGACGGGGGTGACAAGCAATGAGCAAGACGAAAGCGCGGGTGAGGGTGCTGGTAGTGGAGCGGAGGCAAGTGGGGTGATGGTAGAGGTAGGTGGTAAGACGAGTGGTCTGGCGGGCGAAGGAAGGGTTTGGTGGTTGGGCATGAGAAGGATGGGAGTAGGGGGTGAAGATGGGTTGCAGTGGTTATGGTGGAGGGCCAGAAGCTGTTGGACTGAACCGTCGTCATCATATGACCACCCGACGTCAGGAGCTGGGGGTTGAACTAAGTTAACCTGAGCCAGTGCTGGCGGCTGAGGCTGCGAAGCGGGAGGATGGTTTGGCATGGGGTTTTGATGGATCCCCAAGTCTTGGACCGACTATTGCTGCTGCAGTGGCAGTGCTTGTTGTTGCTGCACTTGCTGCCTCGGCGCTTGCCTTCTCTTCTCTTTAATTTCCATGATGGCCTTATGCATCTCGGCTCAATCTATTTGGTGTCCTTCATGCAGGTCATAGACCAAGTCTCTAAACTAAAAATAGCCTTCGATCGTATGCCCCGGTTGCCTGTGGAACATACAATACTATGTTTGATCAACGGTCGGGTTCCAGTTGGGCCATTCCAAAGGAAGCTGGATTGCACTAACTGACATGAGAGCAGAAAAGATGTCTGTAAGGGAGTCTGGCAAAGGAGGGTACTGGGCTCTCTTCGGGGCCGGGCGCTTGTTGGTGTAGTCATTGGGTGGAGGGACGTTGTGATATTACGGGGGTTGCTGGGGTTGTTGCAAAGCGGGCAAGGTGTTTTGCGGAGCAGTGAATGTAGGCGGAGGGTTTTGTGGAGTGGAGAAGGCCGGTGAAGGGTTTTGTGGAGTGGTGAACTGGTGGTTGCGGGGGTTCTGCGGGAAGCGGACTTGAGTGGACTGGTTCGGGAAAGGGAATACAACAGCTTGCACCTGTTCGTTTGTCTGGACTCCTTCTGTGACAGGCCCCTGAGGTTTTCTGTTGTATTTGAGCTTTTGGGCCTCAAAGAGTGAATGGATCGGGGAGTCCTTGAATTGCGTTTGAATAAAACGCGCCCGGCTATATAGTTGGTGCATATTGGCTATATCATTCATGGCCAAGATATTTCGGAATGTTACGTGGGAGCCCTGCGGTAACCAGCCTACTCACGGCCTCTCTCGGGTCAGCTGCTCCACCACTCCCAAGGTGGGCGCGTCAGAGCCTGTGACAGCCCAAGGTTGGACCGTCAGGCTCTGTGCTGCACCAAAAGTGTGCCGTCTCATTTCTTCGACGATGATTTTCGTGAGTCAGTTCTTCCTTCTGGTGACACATCCACTAGTCGTAGCCTTCTTACGGCACGCGCGTGGGTTAAGAGTTTCGTAGGCCGTGGTGAGCCGAGCGGGCGTATTTGAGGATTTTGAGAAAAATCTATGTTTCTGGGGTTGTGAGCCGATCTATCGTTTCACCGCATTTTTGACCGATCCGAGGCCGTAGATGCATGCTAGGGGTTATTTGGGGGCTTCCCCCTTGTTTTCCCCCTCTCCCGTGGAGGTATAGGGGCGTGGGAAGGATTTCTGGGATTTTCTCGTCATTCCATTCTCGGACGGGTGTGGCTATCATTCCAGTGACCGCCACAGGCCATGACGCCCCTAGAGGGGTGCGTCACAGGGTCCTGTATTGTCGACAGGGCATCGGTCTCTCTGGCGGTCCCACGATAAACTGCCAGAGAGTGTGATGTGCTTGGGTTCAACCGCCACAGTGATGTGTTGACCTCTGATTTTTGACTATTGGTTTCTGACTGTTGGGGTCACATGCCCTCTGACGCACCGACGGTGGTGCGTCTAAACACTATGACACCCCTAGGTTGGTGCGTTAGAGTTAACGTTACCTATCTTCTAATGCACCAGTGTTGGCCCGTTAGAGGCTGTGACGCCCTGAGGTAGGTACGTCAGAGCCCGTTTTCCTTCAACTTGTGACACTCCATGGTTGGACCTTCAGAGCCTTGTGGCACTCCAAAGTTCGACCGCCACAGCCTATGACAGCCCAAGGTTGGATCGTCAGGCTCTGTGTTGCACTGAGTGTGTGCCATCCCGCTTCTTCGACGGTGGTTTTTGTGAGTCAGTTCTTACCTCCGGTGACCCATCCAATTGTCGTACCTTCCACGGCACGAGTGTGTCAGCCCATCGGGAGCACTGGTGTGGCGCACCAGAGAGAGACGGTGAGTAGGCTGGTTACCGTAGGGCCCCCACGTATAGTTGAGTCTGGGCTTAGGGGGAATTACCAGCTGGAGGATAGGCCTAGGGCATATGGTCTGAGTGTGAACACAGGGCTGAGGGTTTTGGACCCGTGCTGACAAGCGCGACCTTAGCTTGTCCTTGTTTTATGGTACTTCTGGTCACTGTGCGCGTCTGAGTCTCCCGCCTGGGGCATCGTAGCTAGACACTTGTGACGCGGTATAACACATCAGGGGATGCATCCGGTCATTCTTCTAGTGGGAGGTGCTCCTGTCTACCGGTAGGTACGGACTGGAGTTTGACGGACTGATGTTTGGTTTGCGTGGTACAGTTAGATTAGATAGTTTTCCCGTTTATTTATTACAGCTTGTTGGTTCTACTGTTCTCTTGTTAAGTAGCATTACTTTCGTACTACTCTCTTACTTTCCTGCCTTATTTTTCACGCAAAAATCAAATTTTTATAAAAACTCATACACTCTCCTCCCCTCTCTCATCTAGCTCTCTCTCTCTCTCTTTCTCTTGAATCTCTATCTCCCTCACACGTTCTCTCTCCTCTCTCCCGCTTTCACTCGGTTCGCAGTCCAAACAGACCCTAGTCGACGCGTGGGAGGTGCCGACGGGACGGGCTCGACTCGAGGATCGTGTCGGTACCCTTCATCCCTCGGATCGTGGAGTGTGGAGACACATGCGAGCGGAAGGATGACGGGGCCCTTGTCGCCCGATCTGCACCGATTCACGATCTTCGCCACTCAAGAGGTAGGGGAACGGACTCCTCATCCCGCCAGGAACCTGTTGACGCCACATGCGTCGCCATCCGTCGCCATCTTCATCATTTTCTATGCAAAACTCTATTTTATAGAATTTTGGGCTAATTTCTCATTTTGCATTCCTCTCTCGATTACTAGTCCAGACGGCCGCTGATCGACGCAAGGGAGGTACCGTTTGATTGGTTGTGTCGTGAGGATCATGTGGACGCCCATCTTCCCTCGATCCGCAGAGCGTAGAGCCGAGTCGGGCTGGGAGGCACCGCGTCGCCCTCTCTATGGATCGGCATTGAGTCGTCTGTTTCATTGTAGTATAGGTAGGGGGATGGATGCCTTGCCACGTTAGGACACAGCCGGTACCACATGCGCCGTGGTCCAACGCCCTTTGCCTCATTTTTCATACATGTTTTCGTTTAGTTCATTTTTAGTCTTTAATGCCTAAAATCATCTCCATGGGCATCGTCGTTTAATTTTGATGGCATGCATAGGTCTAGAATGTTGATATGGCATGCTAGGATAGTTTAGAATCATGTTTCCCTGCGTCCCCCGTCGATTTCGGTCGATCAGGAGGGGGTTTCGATTCCGAACGCCGGAGTCTCGGAACCCAGGTGACATAACGCACCTGCCCCGGTGTGTTATAGTCATTTGGCGTGCTTGCATAGGTGCGTTATATGCCATTGTGATAGACCCCCTAGGTCCGTTATGGTTGTTTAACGCCCCAGTATGGGTGCGTCATGTCATGCATGAAACTATGGGTTTTATGTGGATTTTCAAGTTCGGGTGACTTTAACGCGCCTCGCCTGGTGCGTTATAGCCCCTATTTGTCGTGTTGAAGGCCTGTTGCCTTTAACGCCCCTGCCCCTACGCGTTATGTCCATATAACATCCCTGGTTAGGTGCGTTATATCCCATGTATAACTGTGGATTCTGACCGTTCTGGTGGGCATAACGGCCCATGGGAGGCGCTTTATGTTACTATAACGCCCCACCCTTGGTGCGTTATAGCCCTTATCAGCCATGTTACATGCTTGTTGACTTCAACATCCCTATCCCTATGCATTATAGTCCTATAGCGCGCCTGCCCTGGTGCGTTATAGTCTCTTTTGACTGTCGATTTTTATGAGTTCTGTTGAGCATAGCGATCCTGTCTTGGTCCGTTATGGTATGTAATGGGGTGGTCTTGGTCCGTTATATACCTGGAGATTTCAAAAGCATGTTTATGTAAATGCTGAACAGGTGCAACTCTTCAAGTTCGGCACCTCATGAAGAACTCATTGATGGCTGGCCGAAAACCCTGTAGATAGTTCACATATCTCTTCAATTCATCTTTGTCCTCCCCCACATCAATTTGTGCCTTTAACATGGCGGCATGGCGTCTCCACGCTCGTTGAATCTTTTGAAGCCATCGTCTATCCTCATCGGCCCCCAAGAGACACCTCGGGATCAAAGCTCCCCTCGAGGCGGCCCATGGGATCTGTCTGAGCATTCCCACCAAGCGATGACAGCGATGGGGTTAGTACAGCACCAAGTCCTGAGCGCCAACAAGCCAAAGCTTTCGGTCTAGTGACTCACATACTCGAAACTCTAGGTGCCGGTACATTATCAGCATGAACACAAACTGGTCCTCAGGTAGAAAATTCCAGTAGTCACGCCTACCATCTCTAGTCTTCAAAAGTGCTGTCTTGCAGACCACCTGGCTCTCTGGACAAAAGATGGCCCTAGATGGATAGAGGGCGCTCTTCTCGAAGATTCGAGAAACTGTAGTCATTGTATCATCAAAGTCAAAACTCAAGTGGATCTCCATCCACACCTGCAGTAGATAGAGGCTCCTCATGGTGATCCCACTTAAGCTCATATCTGTAAGTCCGCAATACAAGTGAGCAAGCACCGCCTGAGAGAAGGAGTGCCCATCCCACAAAAGAGTGAGTGGTTCGACTTGCTCTCACGTCAACACGTCCCCGAATGTAGGAAAAAGCAATGCCCCATCGAGGTACAATGTTAGTCCTAACATCAGTCGGTCCGCATTGGCTGACCTATCCTTCACCTGTCCCAATAACCATATGGCAAGGCGGTACACCAAGATCCCTTGCTGATCTATCATCCACTGAACCTCCCACTTATCACACATTATCTCGGCCGAAACTTCTTCCCAGGGAGGGAGGTCTATCAGGTCACCCGTGTCTAAGTCACCTCACTAGAAGAGAAAATCGATCTCCTCCACCAGCACCGAGGCCTCGAACTCTGGGAACATAAAGGTGTGGGTCTCTGGATGCCACAACTCGAGTAGTGCACCAAGAACCTCCCAGTTCCACCTTTTGGCTGGCAAACCTCTTAGCCATGATGACTAGGCACATCAGGTGCCACTGATGCATATAAACCCTCATGTCAGGCGTAATCACAGCCAAAAGGTCGTAGAGCCAAGCATAATGCTGAGCGTGCCTTGCTCCCAAGAAGGCTAGAACAGGATGAAAATGAGAGGGAAAGGAGAGAATTAATTTCTGACTATCTCATCTTGCATCCCAATATGCATAGGCAATGGAACTCACCTGGCCGTCCTTCACAAGCTGGCTCAGATGTCCTCTCATCTCAGAGTGTACATCAAGTTCCATGCTCCCTAACGGATGAGAGGAGGAAGACACCATCTCGAAAGCCCTTTCCTTTATGGTGCTTGCTCTCTGCCTTGAAACCCTATGTTCACAGCTAGGGGCATCTGCTCTCAGTGGCTTATAGTCAAGAGTCCTGCTCTGTTCTAGACTCCAGCACTTACGCGCCGGTCGGTGGCCACGGTCGACGCCACGGTCGAGTTCGTCGATCTGCCGGACGACCTGCTCGACATCGTGCGTATCCGGCCCGTGACGCCCGCGGCGAGCCCGCCGCTCGACTCCTACACCTACGACCAGTTTCAGCAGGTCATCGCCGGGCGCCCGGCGAGCGCGGCGCCGCCCACCGTGCCGCAATTCTTCGCCCGATGGGGCCAGCAGATCATGGTCGGCCCGGCTCCGACCGGCGTCAGCTATGAACTCGAGGTCTTGTATCACGGCGAGATCCCGACGCTCTCGGAAGCCGGTCCGACGAACTGGATGCTGACCAAGAACCCCGATGCGTATTTGTGGGAGACGTTGGTCGCGACCGCGCCGTTTTTGCGCGACGACGAGCGCATCGAGGTATGGCAGGGGCTCGCGGAACGCGTGCTCGGCGAGGTCATCGCGGCGCACGAGCGCACGGTGCTGCAGGGCGGCACGATGCGGCCCTTCGGGCGGCCGATCGCATGAGCTGGATCCCGCCCCCGATCGAGCAGCAGCGATGGAACCCCCGGGATGAAACCGAGTCGGGCCTGGTCATCGCCAACCAGAACGTCCTGCTGCCCGGCATCACCGATCGGCTGTCGACGGTGGTCGATTTTTCGCAGAACGTGTCGTTCGGCCGCAAGCCCTACACGTTCCGGTTCCTGGCGCACAACTTCCCGGCGGGCGTGATTCTCGAACCGCGCGGCCTGCTGCGCGTGTTGGACGATGCGCAGTTCGAGCTAGGCGGCCTCTACTCGGCGATCGTTGAAGTCCGCGACGCCAACAACCAGGTCACGACCTTCGCGGCTCGTACGAGTTTTGTGGGTACGGGTCCGCTGCTCATCGGCGGCGACCCGATTCCGCCGGCGCATACCGGCGTCCCGTTCTACTGGCGGCCGATCATCAGCGGCGGGCACCCGCCCTACCGCACGCGCGTCCACGGCCTGAACTTTCCCGAGTTGGGGTTCAAGGTCAGCGACACGACGGGCGAGATCGTCGGCACGTACAATGGGTCGATCGGCAATTCGCCCGGCAATCTGCTCTCCGTGAAGGTGTGGAACCGCACGGGCGCGCCGGACGGATACCCGTCCAGCGGATTTGACGCCGAGCTGGCGACCACGTGGGACTTGCTGGACCCCTGAGAGAACGACATGGCCGATACCACTACTGTCCACTATTCATTCGTGCAGCCGGAGGTCGGGGCGTCGCTCGACACATGGGGCGGCAAGCTCAATTCCGATCTGGCGATGATCGACACGGTGATCTTCGACGGGCTCGCGCTGAAACTGGATCTCGCTGGCGGCGTGATGACCGGCACGATCCAGAGTCAGAACATCGAGCCGAAGGACGATACGGGCTGGAATCTCGGCAGCGCGCTGTTGCCGTACGCTGACACGTTTACGCAGCAGGTCACGTTCGCGGAGTTCGGCACGGGCACGGCACGCGCGACCGGCACGGCGTCGTCGCTCGGGCTCACCTTTCAGCTGTCAGGTGCGACGACGGGCTATGCGTTTCAGGATTCACTCGGCAACAACCTGTTCGACGTGCCGAGCGCCGGGCCGGTCAACATCGCGAACGGATTTGCTGCGGACGGCAATTGCGTCACCACGGGGTCGATGTCGGCGAACGGCGTCATCGACACGTCCGACGAGCGGCTCAAGGCGGACATCCAGCCCATCCAGCACGCGCTCGACAAGCTGCATTCGATTCACGGCGTCACGTATCGCTGGAAAGACGACGAGCAGGGCAAGCGGCTGGCGGGCGTCATCGCGCAGCACGTTCAGCGCGTGCTCCCCGAGGCCGTCGACGCGTCCAACCCCGACAAGTTCGGCGTCAGCCCGATGGGCGTGATCGGCCTGCTCGTCGCGGCGGTGCAGGAACTCGAGGAACGCGTGCGCCGGCTCGAGGCGCGCAAGCCGTGAGCATTCCGGCCGTCCCGCCGATTTCGTTCGCCGACATCAAGGCCGAGTTCGGCGGCCTGCAGCTGACGCCGCTGTCGGCCTACGTGCGGGGCGGCGCCTATGTTCCGGTTCAGACGCTTGGCAGCATTCCGACCGCGCCGCCCATCGCGATTCGGGACTTCGCCGGCGCGACCTACCCGGCCGAGCTGGCGTTCGATACGGTGCAGTCGCCGGACGGCTACCTGTTTGCACCGCCGATCGTCGCGCCGGACCTGTCGACGATTGACATCGCCGCGTCGCGTACGCGCACGATCAATGGCGGCACCAGCTGGACCGACATCACCGGCATCAATATCCTGTTCGACGTGACCGGCGGCAACGGCGTGGTCGTGCGCCTGCCGGATACGCAGCCGCGCGACGTCAACGGGTACTGGAAACTCGCCGGCAATTTCAGTTTCGTCAAGGTATCGACACCGGCGCAGTTCAACCCGAGCGCGCCGTATACCCTGTACGACCAACGGTGGATGGCGTTCGACGATTCAAGCGCCTATCAAGGGTTTCTCCGCGTCAACACTCCGATCCTGCCGGGCAACGCCGCGACGCCGCCGCAGTCGGGCGTGTTGCCCGTGACCGGCGGCAAATTCAACCTGTTCTTGACGGTGACGTGGAACCTCAACGTCGGCACGGCGATCCCGCCGTATTCACAAATGACGCTCAACACCCACAACGTCTCCAACACGTTCGTCGAGTTCCCGGTCATCCTGGACGTCTACAACGGCGGCCTGCTCGTCGCGTCCTACGAGAGCACGGTGCGCCTTGAACTCGACTGCATGACCACTTTCAACCCGAGCTGACGACATGAGCACTCCCGTAGGCGTTTCGATCTGGTTCGGCAACGCGGCGCCGCATTCGACGACGCTCGACATCCTGTTCCGCGAAACCCGGCTTGACGCGCGCGTGGTCGGCGGCCGCGAGGTCAGGGTGCCGTGCCACGACCACGCCAAGCTCAGGCGTGCGCTGCTCGATCTGCGCGCGTTCAAGGATGAGACGACAGGGCTGCGAGGCGACGTTATCATCGAGGCATTCGAGCGCCTGGTGCGCAAACTGTCGGAGTGACCCGTGCCCCTCGTGCCGATCGAACTGCCCCCCGGCCTGTACCGCAACAGCACGCGGTACAAGGGGCGCAACCGCTGGCAGGATGCGAACCTCATGCGGTTCCGCAACGGCACGCCGCGCCCGATCGGCGGGTGGAAGCGGGCCGTGATGGACCTGGACGGCGTGCGGGTCATCACGCTGCCGGGCGTATGCCGGGCGATGAATACGTGGCGCGCGAATGACCAACAGCGCTGGGTGGGGCTCGGCACGACGCGCAAGCTGATCGCGTTCGACGGCGGCGACTTCACCGACATCACCCCTTCGGGGTTCGTCGCCGGCAGCGACGACGTGGCGGTTGGTGCAGGATACGGTGCCGGCGTCTATGGCGACGACCTGTATGGCACGCCGCGCACGGTGGCGTCGATCGTCAGCGAGGCAGGCCGGTGGACGCTCGACACATGGGGCGAGACGCTGGTCGCGGTCGCCAACAGCGACGGCCGCGCCGTCGAGTGGACGTTCGCCGGCATCGCGACGCCGATCACCAACGCGCCCACGCACAACCGATCCCTGATCGTCACGAACGAGCGGCATCTGATGCTGCTCGGCGCGGGCGACGGCCCGATCGGCGGCGGCCCAGGGGTCTATACGCCCAACCCCCGGCACGTCTGGTGGTGTTCGCAGGAGGACTACACGGATTGGGACCGCGCGAGCGCGGTCAATTCCGCGGGGGACTTCAACCTCGACACGCCCGGACAGATCATGCTCGGTACGCGGTTCGCCGGCGACGTGTTCATCTTCACCGACCAGGACGTGCACCGCTGCATCTACCAGGGGCCGCCGTACATATACGGATTCCACAAGCTCGCCGAAGGGTGCGGCGTGATCGGCCCCGGCGCGGTGGCGGTGTCGGCGATGCAGATCGCGTGGATGGGGCAGAACGGCTTTTTCACCTATGACGGATACGTCAAGCCGCTCGAGTGTGAAGTGCTCGACTACGTACTGGCCGACCTGAATCCGCTGCAGGCGGCGAAAGTGTATGCCGGCCACAACGCGGCGTTCAACGAGTTCTGGTGGTGGTACCCCTCTCGGACGAGCATCGAATGCGACTCCTACGTCATCTGGAATTACGTCGAGAACCACTGGACCACGGGCCGCATGGCGCGCACGGCGTGGACCGATGCGAACGTGTGGCCATGCCCCCTCGCGGCGGAAGCCGTCACGGACGCCGGCGTGACGTTCACGCGCATCTATCAGCACGAGCAGGGCTGGCTCGACGACAATACCTCGCGCAGCGTGTATATCGAAAGCGGTCCGCTCGAGATCGGGAACGGCGACCGTCGCGCGTTCGTCGATCGCGTCTACCAGGACGTCGAGCCTCCGTTGCTCGACGACGTTTCGGACGGCACGCGTGAGGTCACGCCGCAGCCGGCGTTCGAGCTGACGTTCAAGCTCCGCGATGCGCCGAACGCGCCTGAGCAGACCTACGGGCCGTTCGTGATCGACACCGAGCGCGGCTACACCGATGTCCGGTTTGACGCCAGGCAGTTCACCATGCGCGTAACGCAGACCATCGACGGTGACTGGCAGTTCGGCGCGTTCCGGCTCAACTTCAAGCAAAGTTCGGGTCGATGATCCGGCTGCCCCCGCCTCCGCGCCAATACGACCCGGTGCACCAGACCAAGGTGCAGGCCGCGATCGAGGACGCGCTGCGCAAGGTGCCGGGGGCGAACGACGCTACGACGCTCGGCGAAACCTACGTCACGTCGCTGTTCGTCGGCGGCGTACCCTATGTGCCCGGCACCGGCGGTACCGTGACCAGCGTTTCGGGTTCCGGCGGCACAACCGGACTGACGCTGACCGGCGGCCCGATCACCACGATCGGCACGCTGACGCTCGGCGGCACGCTCGGCGTCGCCAACGGCGGTACGGGTGCGACGAACGCGGCCACGGCGCGTGCAAACTTGGGCGCGGGCACCGTGACCAGTGTCGCAGCGAATGGCGGCACGACAGGCCTCGCGTTCGCCGGAAGCCCGATCACGGCGGCAGGAACACTGGTGCTGTCCGGCACGCTTGCGGTTGCCAACGGCGGCACCGGCGCCGTGACCGCGGCGGCTGCGCGGGCGAACCTGGGCGCGGGTACGGGTAACGGCACCGTCACCAGCGTTGCAGGTTCGGGCGGCACGACGGGGCTCACGCTGACCGGCGGCCCCATTGTCGGCGCGGGCACTCTGACACTCGGCGGCACGCTCGCTGTCGCCAACGGCGGCACTGGCGTCACGACGATTGTCGCATTGCGCTCGCTCGTGTCGCCGTTGCGGTCGGCCAATACGTCGGTGCCGGTGGGCAATACCGTCGCCAACACGACGACCGAGACGGCGTTCGCGTCGAGCTATACGATCGCGGCGAACAGCGCGTCGATCGGCACCGTCTACCGCATCACGGCACGCGGCGTGCTCCGCACAGCAGTCGGTACGCCGACGATGACGCTGCGGCTCAAGTTCGCGGGCATCGCGGTGTTGACGTCGCCCGCCATGACGTGCGGGTCGACGGCGGCGGCGGATTACGGGTTTGAGTTCCACGCGCTCGTTATCCAGTATTCGCTCGGCGGATTGGCGAATATGGAGGTGCAGGGGTCCGCGGCGGTGCCGCGCACGACCGCCATGCAGGAACACTACGGCCTGGGCAGCGGCGGCCCGGTGGCGACGGACACAACGGCCGCGCGTGCGATCACCTTGACCGCGCAATGGAGCGCCGCAGCCGCCAATCATTCAATCACGTTGCGTCAATTCGTCGTCGAGGAACTTGGCCCTTGAACGCTCTCCCCGTGCTGAACCTGGACGTCGCACACCCGCCATTCGCGAGGCCACTCCCCATGCCCGCATCCCGCGCCGATCTGTCCGACTTGCGCGGGCTGCTCTATTACCTCGAGAACCCGAACCGGCATTGCGATCCGGTGCTGCGCCGTCAGCAGATCGACGCGCTCAAGCGCGCGTTGGCACTGATGGAGACGGGCGACCCGGCCTCGCCGCTGTGGTGGGCCGCCGGCGCGCTGCGCAAGGCCGTGCGCAAGGTCAGCCCGCGCATGTACGTGACGGTCGATCGCGCGCTCGAGACGTGGGCGCTCGACCAGATTTTCGAGCTGATGCCGGGAGACGACACCGATGCGCGTAACTGAGGCGACCACGCAGTACGATGGCGACATCGAGGCGGCGGCGCGCGAGTTCCTGCCGTTCCTCGACTGGCACTGGCTGAAAGCGCAGCTGTGGCAGGAATCGCTGCTCGACCCGAGTGCGCGGTCCCCGGTCGGCGCCGAAGGCATCGGCCAGTTCATGCCCCCGACGTGGAAGATCGACGTGATGCGCGCGCGGGATCTCGCGCTGCCGCGCGACGCACGGCCGACCGATCCCGAGCACGCCATCCGCGCCGCGGCGTGGTACGACCGCCAGCTGTGGCGGCAGTGGTCGTATCCGCGCCCGGACGAGGATCGGCGCCGCCTGATGTTCGCAGGCTACAACGCGGGGTTCGGCAACCTGCTGCAGGCGCAACGGTTGTCTGGCGGGTCGGTGTCGTATCGTGCGATCATGGACGCGTTGCCGGCGATCACCGGGACCGAGAACGCTGCCGAAACGACAACCTACGTCGAGCGGATCGAACGCTGGTACGACGAACTCACAGGGGGCTGAGCCATGCTGGCGATCGCGGACTGGATCACGATCAAGCTGCAGGCCGCGCTCGCACATGAGGGGGCGTTCGCCGCGATCGTCGCGCTCACACTCGGCGTGTTCGTGTCCGAGTCGATCATCCGCATCATCCCCGCCGACTACTCCACGTTCCGCGCGCAGCGGCTCTTGCGCTTGATCGCGGGCGGTACGGCGCTGTGCGCCGGCTTTGCGTTGCAGCCGAGTGCGCGCGGGTTCCTGATCGCGATGGTATGCGGCCTGGCAGGGCCGACCGTGCATGACCTGGCGTTCGGCTGGCTGTATGCGCGCTGGCCGAGCCTCAAACCCCCGGTGCTCAAGACGGAGAGCGAGAAATGTTCGGGAAGCTGATGCCCTACATCGCCGCCGGCCTCGCCGTGATCGCGATCGGCTTCGGCGTTGCGCTCGGCGTGCAGAACGCCCGGCTCGACACCGCCCGCGCCAACCTGCGCGCCGCCGAGTTCGGCATGAGCGTGTGCGCCGAGTCCAACAAGGCGAACGTCGAGGCGGTCGCCGAGCTGCGGGCGGTCAACCAGGCGAACGACGAGCTGATCGCGATGTCGCGCGTGGCCGTTGCGACGCTCGCCGTCTCGGTGCAGGATTGGCGCGAAACGGCGCTCGCGACCGCGGCGCGCGAGGAACAATTGCGGAGATCCCTCTATGCTGACGATCCGGAATGTGCTCGGTGGGGTGCTGACCCTGTGTGCCCTGGCATTGCTGACCGCCTGCGGCGCGTCCAAGCTGCCGATCGTCCGCACTGAGGTCGTCACCGTCGACCGGGACCGCCTGGTCGAGATCGACAAGCGGCTCACGGAGCCGGAGGGCCTGCCGCCGTACGGCGCGGGCGTCATCCGTAACCGTGATCTCGAGGAACACGACCGGGCGGCAACCGATGCTCTTGCGCGCGCCAACGCCAAGCTAGCGGCGATCGGTTGCGTCGGCAACGCCGGCGCGGACGGCACCGCCGCCCTGTCGTGCCTCAATGCGTGGCTGCGCGCGTCGGGCTTGCAACCCCAACCGCCCTCGCGGTAGCGTATGGACGCGATCCCGAAACACGCCCCCGGCTTCCTCGCCGGTGCTTACCGTGAGTTCGACCGCTGTTGGCCCTGGCTGGAATCGGCCCTGCGGCTCGGCGGCGACCGCCACACCCGCGAGACGATCTGGCAAGGCATCGTAACGGGCCAGTTCCAGTTCTGGCCCGCCGAACGAGCGGCAGGCGTCTCCCATGTCATCGTGTACCCAACAGGCAACGTGCTCCGCATCTGGCTCGTCGGCGGCGAACTCAATGAAGTGCTCGCCGCCGAGCCGGCCATCGGTGCGTGGGCGAAAGCCGTGGGGTGTGTCGACATGGAGATTGTTGGCCGGCAGGGGTGGGTCAAGGTTCTACAACCGCTCGGCTATTCGCCGGGCGCCGTCGTGCTGAAACGGAGGCTGTGACATGGGTCAGATGCAAGGTGCGCAGCCCGGCAGCGGCGCGGGCGGTGGGATGGGTGGATACCCGTGGATGCAGAACGCCGGCCTCGGGTCGATGCAGGGGCCGGCGGTTGATGTTGCCGCGATGTATGGCGGCATGGGCGCGCCCGGCCAAGGCCATTCCGGGGGCAACCAGATTACGCCTGTGAGCAACCAGCGCGCGATGGCGCCGCCGGGCTCGTAGCCTGGAATGCCGGGCCGCCCGCCCGTGCCGGGCGCAGCGCCAGGTGGCGGCGCCGGGATGCTGCGACCGCCGGTGGGCGGCCCGGCACCCGGACGGGCCGCGATGATGGGCGGCATGCCGGGCGCGTCGATGGGCGGCATGGCGGGTATGGGCGACATGAGCGGGCGCATGGGCGGCATGGCGGGCATGAGCCCGCCGGGCGGCGACAACCAGCTCGGCCTGCTCGACATCCTTTCGCAGCTGCAACAGCAGCGCGGAGGCGGCGCAGGCACGGGCGGCCAGGGCATCGCGCAGCGGGGCCGCGCGCCCGCACCCGCGTCCGGGTCGACGATGCCGGTGCGTAGCCGTTACTGAGGGCGCGACCCATGAGCGGCGGCGGCGACACGCAAACCACGCAGCAGCAGACCACCACGCAGATCCCGGCGTGGATGGACTCGGCCGGCCAGGGCTTGATGCAGCAGGCCGGCGGCGCGGTGGCGGGCGCGGAGTACAACCCGCTGCAGCTGCAGGCGTTCAACACCGCCGGGATCTACGGCAGCATGGCGCCGGGCGCGCTCGGTCAGTCCTACAACGTGTTCTCGGACAACGCGAACTACCAGGCGAACCCGAGCTGGCTTGCGCCGCTCGCCGGCATGCTCGGCGGGGGCGGCGCGGGCGGCGGTTCGTTCGGAGGGGGCGGGTCCGGCGGCGCGTACAACGCGACGTACGATCCGGCTGCGATCTCCACGCTCGACCTGTCGCAGCTCGAGCGCATGGACCCGCGGTCGTTCCTCGACTACAACGTGCAGGACTACATGAGCCCGTACACGGGGGCCGTGGTCGACTCGGCGCTCGGGGACATCGACCGTTCGCGCCAGATGACGCTCGGGACCAACGCAGCGCGCGCAGCCGGTGCCGGCGCGTTCGGCGGTTCGCGCTCGGGCGTGATCGACGCGCTGACCAATTCGGAGTTCGACCGCAACTCGGCGTCGACCGCGGCGCAGTTCCGCGATGCGGCGTACCGCGACGCGAACAACCTGATCGGCGCGGATATCAACAACGCCACGGCCGCCGACCAGGCGAACATGGGCCAGACGCTGCAGGCGCTGCTCGCGAACGCCGGGTTCGAGAATGCAGGCGCGCAGTTCAACGCGGGCCAGCAGAACGCGCTCGACCAGACGCAGATCGGCGCGGCCGCGCAGCGCGACGCCGCCGGCATGTCGGCGAGCGCGTCGATGCACAACGCGAACATGGGATACCGCGGCGCGCAGCTCGACGCGGCGGGCCTGCTCGCGCAACTCGGCCTCGGTGCAGATCTCAACGCGGCGACGCTGCGCGGCAACACCGCGGCGCAGCTGATGCAGTTCGGGCAGAACGGCATGGCGTCCGGCCTCGACATGGGCAACCAGATCTACAACCAACCGATGTCGGATCTCGGGTGGTACGGCCAGATCCTCGGCGGCCTGCCCGGCGCGAACACCGGCTCGTCGAACACGACCACGACGGCACCGGGCGAAGGCGGCAACGACGCAGCGCAGTGGGCCTCGAACCTCGCCATGATGTATATGATGTAGGACTACAGGCGATTTTGGGGAAACATTAGATGTATTGAAGTCATGTGAGCCAAAGACAAAAGAGGTGTACAACTTGTTTTCGAAGCCTTTTTGTTCACTGGATTGTAACCTAATCTTTCTGAAAATTCACTTTTGTCCCTAAAGTTTGTCTAGGTTTTCTTGGCCATGAACAAACTTTGACATCGAGTTATTCAAATCTTTAATTTCATCTTCTAAAAATGAAATGTGTAGTTCAGAATCAGCGAGGTCCTCCTCGCATGTAGCCAGTTGCTCATTGAGCATGGCATTTACCTTTTTGTAGTTCTCAATTTCTTGCTGAAGCCCATTCAGTTTTTCAGAACTATCAACAACCTACTTACCTTTCTCAAAGGTAGCCAGCTTTTTAGTTAACACATTATTTTGTTCTCTTAGCTTTTCATTTTCTTCAGCGAGGTTCTTGTTTTCAATCAACCCATCAAGCAATTTCTGATCATCTATTATTGATTTAAGTTGGTTTTGAAGTTGTCTATCAATCTCTTCCAACTTGGTGATTTCAGCTTTCAGGGTTCCATTTTCATCTTTTAAACATCTAATGCATTCTTTATGCAAATCTAAGTCAACCATAAGAGTTTCATTGAGCTCCTCAAGAGCGGAACAGTTTTTACAAGGGGAGTTATCTTTGGGGCTGTTTTCAAGTCTTCTCAATTTTTTGTTTTCTGATTTTGACCTTTTGAACTGTTTTGCTAACTCATCATAGACATCCATAAGCTCTTCGAAGGTAAAATCTTCTGATTCAGAGCTTACTTGAGATGACGACGGGTCACTTGGTTGATCTGGACTGTCGGCCATTAGGCAGTCATGTCTTTCTCCATGGATCCTAGCCAAGCTATTTAGAATCTCCTTGGTTGTGTTGCATTTGAAAACAAAAAGGAACTTGGTAACATCTACTGCAGCTTTTAACAGGTTGAATGCAGCAAGATTATCAATATGTTTGGTCCTGTGTTCAGCAGACCATTCAGATGTATCTGATGGCAGCTTATGAGGACTGTGGTATATGAGATTTCATAGTCTTGAGTCAAGGGAGTTTACAAAAGCACACATTTTTCCTAGCCACATGGTAAAATCAGAACCATCAAATACTGGCGGGGAAATCATTGAGACTTGTTCAACGGGGGAACCCATTAGAGCAGACGCACCGGAATCTTCTCTGTAGATATCCGGATTTGTTTGGCAGAGAACCCTCTCTGATACCACTTGTTGGGTCCCTTTGGTGCACCAATAGGATCTAGAGGGGAGGGGGTGAATAGATCCTCTCACAATTATTGCCCAATTCGAAAACTAATCCGGTCACTTGGTGAACTATGGATTAGTGGAACACTTATGTTCCCAGATAAGATATGCAGAACCAAGATAATGCAGTTCTTCACAAAGGACGATCACAGAAAACTGTGCAGAAGATGGCTCAGCCAAGCAAGATGTGTAATCATGGTGCTGAAGTCACTAAAGCTCAAGGACGGTCCTTTTACAAGACAACATGCAGGTGCTTGAGTGTGTGCAAGTGCCGAGCCAGCTAGAGTGTGGGTGTACAGTGTGCAACCATATTAGAATGTGGGAAATTGGAATACGCAAGTATCTATGAGTGGAGATAGAGGAAAAGGATCAAACGTATAGGCACAAACCACTGCACACAATATTTTTAAGGTGGTTCAGTCTGCAAACTCGCAAACCTACGTCCACTCCTCACCAAACCTGGTGAGGCTTTACCACGCTGCAGACGCAACAATGGGGACGACTCCCCCCCTACGCACACACACAAAAAAAAAAAAACAAAGAAGAAAACACGCTTCAAGTGCAGCAAAACATGAGGACAACTTCCCAAGACACACATGGCTGCACAACAGCCTAAACCACTTCCGGTCTCTAAACAGAGCACTGGACACTGCTGTAACACAGCTAAACACACTGTTTGCAGGTGCGAAGTTGCAAAGGAAAGACAAGAAACGAAATTGAAAAGCACTAATGTAGCTTCAGATAAAGATCTAGAAGCTGATGGCTGCAAGATTAAACTCAGATCTGAAGATTGGTCAGACCTGATCTCTCTTCAGGCTCAGGCTGGCTACAGGATCATTTTCTCTTTAAAGCTCAAGGCTCTCTCCTTTCTTTCTCTTTACAGCATTGGGCTGGGTCGGCCTTAGTGTTGGGCTACTCCTCTCTTCTTTTGTTCTTCTCTCAGATTTTTCTCTAGCAGGCTAAGGCACACTCTGTTTTTCTTTCAACTCTCTTCTTCTCCACGGCAGCAACAGCTTCAAGCATGTAGAGGGACTTCATATTTATTGAGGGAAGGGGCAAAATGGTTTTCCCTCCAAGATCCTGCCATTTGATTACTTGGAGTAGAAATGATGCTCTTGGATATGGAACTCTTCTTGAGCTGCCTCCTCATTGGCTCAAGATAGAAAGGTACAGTTCTCTCTCCTAGGCACCTTTTGGGACTACACTCTGATTGGCTAGTTGCAAAAAGGAGGTTACCATCAAAGGTGACCTTTTTCACAAAAATTTATTCTGGCGGCCTAATGATGACAAGGATAGTTATCTGTCCTAGGAACCATTTCTGACCTTGAACTGTGAGATTTTGCAGAGTGAGCCATTGACTTGGAATAAAAAAATATGAGCTTGGGTGGCTTGGTTCGAAATCTGGCAAAGCTTCCACTGAGTCGAATTGTATGAACATGAACTGGCCATGATATGCTATTGGTCACTCCCATTGATCCAAAGAAGGTGCTCATGCGAGCTCAGCTTCACCTTTGGTCCGTTCCGGAAAGGGTTGACACCTTGGGTTGACACCTGAGCATTGTGCTAGTTGAACTACTCACTATTTGGGCAAAAACAAAACCCAAAGAATAAGGGGTCACACCAGGGGTCGACTCCTTTGGCTTTGCTGATCTGCAAGCTTAGTTGCATCGACACAGTGACTCTATTGAGTTGACGTAATAAACATCAGTTACTGGTAGCTGGGGTGAAGCAAGAGTCGACGTTGTGAGCGAACGGGGTCGACTCATCAAGCCTTTCGCCTAGGTTATTATAGGCTAACGTGTTATGCGTCGATGCAGTGAGAGAGGTGTGTCGACACATCCTTTGACGATGCGTCCGAAGCGATTTCTGGGAAGCACCTTGTGTCGACACCTTGAGAAAGTGGGGTCGACGCGGTAAGAGGGCCTCCTGATTGACAGAAGCTGGAGCGAAGCCTACGTCGACGCCATGAGAGGCCTGCGTCGATGCATTCACTGAAGTGCGCTTGAAGGCAGCTTCTGGAGGCCGTTTGGAGTCGACACCTATACGCGCTAGAGTCGACATAGTCATGTGGGGGCTTTCTGATCCACAGTGCTCGACCTAAAGATGCATCGATGCAGCATCATCTTGGCGTCGACGCAGCCTTGAAGAGTGACTTGGTTTGAACTTCTTCTTATGAGAGGTCGAGTCGATGCAACTTTTGGCTGGAGTCAACGTGATCATGAAGGCTCTTTTAATTCCTACACAACTAGCTAAATTAGGATGTTTCAAATTTTTTAAAAGTAATTAACCAATGACTTCTAGTAGGACATCATCAAAACACAATATATACAACATTCTCCCCCTTTTTGATGATGGCAACTATGAGTCATTGTGCTCACAGTTTGAGATAGAATTCAGACAACAAGTTTTGGCATATAGCAAGTTTTGAGATGCAGTGAAGATAGAGTTTTGACATTCAGTGAAGATAGATGGTTCACACACACAGGCTTTTCTGACAGACCAGCTAGACGAAGAGACCCTTGCAGATTATGACTCACTAGACAACTTCTGCCCCTTTGACATTATCAAAATACAAGGAGAGGGGTGCATAGATTAAGAGAGTGAGAGGAGGCTGAAATGGAGTTCAGTGAGGTGATTCAAACCCAAGACTTAGTTCAGTGTAGAGCAAGACTGAGTGTTGGCAAGCCGGCACTTGGGATTTGAAATTTGACACGGTGGGACATGAACGAGAACCGTTCAAAGCAACCGTGACTTTTGGGTTTTCTTTGGGGAGGAAACTCCCCTACCCTTCCTTACTCCCCTACAGAGGAGGGCAAGTCTTGTGTAGATTATTGCTGGAAATCATGCTGGGGAGCATAGCATAGCTTTGAATGTTTCCGATTTAGTGGTAGGAATGACGTTTCTCCTTTGTGATCAACGACTATATATGCGCCTCCTTCGTAGGTCCTTATGACGATATAAGGCCCACGCCTGTTGGGTTGTAGTTTGTCGCTGGATTTATCGGCCATGACTTCCCTTTCTTTTGACCATGATGAGGTTACATCTTTTGAACACCCTTTGCTTTACTAGCTTATCATAGGCTCTAGTCAGGCGGGTTTGGTATGGCCGAAGATGTTTGTAGGCTTCCGGCCTTTTGCTTTCAAGTTTAGACAGCTCTTCGAGTCTTCTTTCTATTTCATCTTATTCGTGGGCTTGCAAGTCGGTATGCACGGCTATCTGGTAAAATGACATTTCAATTTCAATTGATACTACAGTCTTCGCCCTATACACCAGAGAGAAGGGGGAACCGCTGGTGGGAGCCTTGTAGACAGTTTGGTATGCCCAGAGAGCTTCGTGTATTTTCTCGCCCCAATCTCTTTTGTGGCTGTCGACGATCTTGGCCAGGAGCTTGGAGAGGGTCTTGTTAAATACTTCGGCCAATCCATTGGCTTGGAGATTGTAGACTGTTGACATTCTCCAGTCGATATGAAACTTTGCTGCCAACTGGTAAATGGTCATGTTTTTGAATGGAGTGCCATTCTCTGACGTGATTTGGCAGGGGATGCCGAATCGATATATAATATGGTGCTTGAGAAATTGGGCGACTGCCTCTCTTGTGACCTCCCGCAGAGGGATAGCTTCGGTCCACCTGGAGAAGTAATTTGTAGTGGCTAGGATGAATTTGTAGCCTCTTGTGGATGGTGGAAAGGGTCTCACGATATCCATTCCCCATTGTGTAAGGGCCATGTAGGAGCCATGGTGTGCAACAAACTTGGGGGTTTCCTTAGCATTGGGCCGAAAGCTTGACACTGATGACACGTGCGGGCATATCGGTTGCAATCCGCATACATGGTGGGCCAGTAGAAACACTTAAGCTTTGTATTGTTCTTCACTTTGTACCCGACTTGATGGGCACCGCAAAGTCCTAGGTGGACCTCGTGCATGACCATCTTGGCTTCCTTCTGCGAGAGGCAACCTAAGAGGACGGGCTTGTCCTTTTCATGCACCAGTCTATACAATGGATATGATGTTGCCCGTTCGCAGTGACTGAACCCTTTGAGCCCGATCTGAAGAGAGGCAACCATTTTTGATTTTAACAATCAGGTCACGCTAATCTTATCCCTCTTTCTTGGTAGGACCGTCTTTTTCAATTGTGTTGGCCTCGGAGGCGATAGGGTCGGCTTCTTCATCATTTGAAAATTTGAGAATTTGGGGTGGTCTTTTGCGTTGACAGTCCCGACATGACTGCTAACTGCTCCTGTTATCAAGATACGATTATAAACAGTCAGTGGCCTTATAATGAAAAGTGTAGGGCAGCAAAAGGAGGGGACGAGAAAGCCATATCAGTCGCTCCCGCGAGCATGTGATGTTTTGTGATGAGCTGGCTGGAGTCTATCCGAAGGGTCCGGGCCGCCTGCTCCACTGCATCTCTAAGGGCCTTTGGGGTAGAGGCCACCTCCAGCTCTGAAATGTGGTCCAATAGACCTGCGCAGCCCACTGCATTAATCAAATGCGCCCTCCATGCTGCAAAAGCTCCTCCAGTAAGCGCTCCCTCTAGAACAGGCTGAGACAATTGCGAGTCACAGCTCAAACCGCAGGAGCCCCTCAGGTCCTCCCACCAAGAGTAGGGTACAGTGGAACCCGAAGCACCTTTACGGCACGACACTGAAGAAGAAGTCTCTCCGCCGGACATAGGCTTCAGAGGCGTCAATGCCTCGGTGTACTGACTTCTATCAATGGGCACTGATTGCCCCTGCTCCCTCCATTTGCCTTCTATGCCCCGGATCACCTGAGCTATGCTGGAATAGTGGGATTTAATGAAGCTGGAGTCGAGAGAAAGGGGAGGCAGATCCTCCCTCCTGAGGCGCCTCTCCTCAGTTACCCTGATGCTGTCCGCCCACTCTCTGAAAACGTTGCTGGCCTTGAACCACCAGCGAGCATAATGAACATCAAAGTGGCCTGTGCGCGCCTATGTTGGAGTGGGAAAGTCCTCCCCCACGCTCCTATATAGAAAATCCTCCCAGGAAGCAGCAACCAGGTGCACATCCTTTTGCTTATACTGTCGCGAAGCCAAAGCGAAATCTCCATTCGGCGGAATGGCTTGATCATACCCAAAATTACGGGCAAACCGATGCGGGTAATATGGTTCGAGGATCACTGTGCCAGAACGGCTGTAAATCAGAACACCGGGTCGTATGCAGACGACCCACTCACCCAAGGCTTGCGATGAAACTATGCCCTCCGGGGATACCTTACATACTGCAGACTCTCCCTGCCTCTCCAAGAAGGGGCGATAGAAGTGGGAGCTGTGGTCAAACTCCACACTCTCACCCCGCTCCGTGTGAAGAAAAGATAGTGCCCGCCTGGCACTAGCAAGCTCCAGAACGGCATCTTGGTCTGGGTGACCAGCAAAGGCAAATATAAGTGGTGCTCTGGCGTTGGCAACTGGAGAACGCTGAGAAAGCTCTGGAAGCAGCAACCCAGCCCAAGCGCTCAAGTAATGGGTGGGCAGCAAGATCTTCTTGTCCCTAGGGTTGGAATATGAGCTCAGTGCCCCCAGGGAGTGTTAAATGTTGGCCAGAGCAGTCGGTGCAAGGGCTAACTGGCGTCTGCAGGCTAACAGGTAGGCCAGATAAATCACTTCGGCCCTCAGAAGCTCTTCCTCGCCATGGGGGAAGACAAAGGTAGCCAACCAGTAAGCCAAATATGTTGCTCAGTTTTCTTGAATTCTAACCTTGCTCAGGAGCTGGCAAATGACGAAGATTGGAGGCAAATTTTACAACGATTTAGTTATCTGTTAACTGCTTGTTGTGATAATGTTGTTTGTGTGATTGTGATTTTCTTCTCTCCTATCCTTGTCGTTTCTCCCGTTCTACTTTCTCCCTCGTTTCTCTTTCCCCTCTATTTTTCTAGACGCGGGGCATGCGACCGTGCCGAGTTGACTGAGGAAGAGACGCGATGGAATGGGATAGAACGTGATGAAATGATGGATGAGATGGACGTTAGCAGGATTCATGGGTGGATCCTAGGCTAACATGGCTTGATTGTTTAATCGCCTGTGGTTTTCGTGGAAATCTATTTCTCTGGGTGGGTTCAGTGGCATGTCACCCATAGTGTTGACAGCCTTGTGTAATAATCCACATTGTGCTCCGTGTTTTTAGGTGGAGTAGTTGATTCTACTCTTTCCTTGTTATATCTGATTGCCCAGATTAGTGGATCATTCGATGTTATTGCTCGACGGTCGTCTTTTGTGCTGTTCGTGCTATGAAGGAATTTCTTAGTGTTATTCCTGTTGGCATTTCCCTTTTTGGTCAAGATTTACTGGTATTCAATTCTTCTATCAATTACTCAGGTTGCTATTGACCATTCGAGTTGTGGTGATGGTCGTACCGATTGTTACAATACGTTGGTCGTCCCAACTTAAATCTGATCAGCTCCTGATGTGTTTTGCTTCTGTTGAAGTCGAAGTGCTCAGTTGGACCAATTTGACTGAGAAGCTATTCGAGCGAACTAGGCTCTTCCCTTCTCGGTGAGCTTCTGTTGCTGAGCTCGATGCTGTCCATGTTGTTTGGTGGATTTCCTTGTAAGGTTGACCTCAGAATTGTCGTTTCAGTGTCGCCTTGTCCTGTGTCTGCTCAAGTGTAGACAATTCGATTTGAGTCTGATCATCTTCTTGCTCTACGACTGTATGACTTTTGACCTAATTTCTGTGTCGAGAGCTGTTGCGTACCATATTTTTGTCGTGTCGTGTCCAACGGCTGATGTGATGTGAGACTTAGTTGTTAATTGTAGGACATAATGGTAGGCTGAGATTCATGCTTTTCCTTGGGCTTTGTGCTAAAGCTGGTACTCTTCTCTGGGCACTTAGACTCTTTCCGCTTGGTTGCTCGCTAGATCAGTGCTCGAGGTGTATTACATTATGATTTTTTAGAATTGTGATGACACCTAGTGTGTGCTAAGATGCGAAGGTCGAGGATCTTTCTGATGTCTTTGTGCATTGTAGAGTGCGCAGCAGAAGTGTGTGGGCTGATGACTCACAGGCCGAGGATCCTTTTTCGTACAATTCTATCTAGTCGAGAGGATTGCTTCTTCTCGATGTGACTCCATCTTAGCTACATGTGCCTAGACGTTGTCGTGACTGTGCTGTTGTCGGTCATTCCTTTGGTTTTAGCTTGACATTTGTGAGTGTTGGGAAAATAGTTGGCTTCCCTGCTGGTAAAGTAACCTCTACTCTGCATTCATTCTCGTGGGTATTGTGCTCTCGAGACGTGTTCGTAATCCTTGAGATGCGTTCCCTGAGATTGTGATGCCTCTTATTATTTTGTGGACAAGAGAAATCTCACCTGCTGGCTGGCTTGGTTTAGCCTGGCCAGCCTCAAACTCCTCAAAGGACGGGATGCGAGGCAGTGAAGGAACGGTCTCTGTGGACTTGGCGACCTCCGCCCTCCGGCGCTTAGCCTCCCGCCATCCGGTGGCCTGCGCCTCGCCCAGGGCTTTCTTCACCGTCGATTTCACCTGGGGCCTCTTCGCGGGACGGGGCAGAGGAGTTATGGTTGGGGCCGTCGGCGCTTCCTCAAAGTATGCAGGCTTCTCCACTTGCCGGAGGAGATTAGGATACGTCGCCAACTGGGTGCTGTCCGGATGGTCTATGACAGAAAGAAAATAAAGAGAGCTGGGAGTTAGTTATCATTCAATGCCGTGAAGGGCACAACAACAACCGACAGGAGTGAAAGGAAATATAAGATGTGTGCATAATAGTATGTACCATGAGGGCCAGTATAGAGGCGAAGTGAGATTGGCCAATAGCTCAGGGAGGGCTCTTGGTCCCTGTGGGCCGCTTCCCTAACCAACCAACATACATCTCCGACCTTCTGACACCGGTCGGCGAGGGCGGCCAAGTTTGCATGCTTCTTGGCACCTAGGTGGCACAGCAAGTTGAAATAATCCATCCCCCAACCGTCAGCATAATAGTAGGCGAGGTGCTATTGTTTGCCCAGGATGGCCCTCCCCGAGTCTTCGATCTTCAGCCCATGTACCCGAAGAAGGACATATAGCCAGGTAGTGTCCTTGTAGTTCTCGGGCCTTCGCTCCTCGGCCCGCATGAAAGCACGATATGGGCAAGTTGGGTCAACCTCCGACCGCCAGCTCTTTACCGGTGTGCCCTCTTCCTCTGCTGGGAACGGGTAATTGATCAGGTCCAGGCGATCGCCCCCGATGTCGCAGAGGCCCCGCAGAGTCTTCTTGAAGTCGTCCCTCGCCACCGGGGGCAGTTTGACTTGGGGCATCAGCCGGGTCTTCTGAGCCTCCTTGCGCGCAATCAGGTAGGAGGCCACCTCATCGCTCTTACCGCGCCACAGTCGGAGGAGGTGCTCCGGGTCGATGTCAAGGATGGGCACGGGCTGTCGACTCAAGAACCTCCTCTCCGGTCCATCCCAATAGTCGATCTTGTGCAACTGGTAAAATCCCGTCCGGGCATTCCACCACTTTAGATACTCTGGTGTCACCCGCGGGACCCGGCCAGGGGCTGGCACTTGAAAGGTGGCACCGTCTGCCTGGTGGAAGAAGTCCCACCAGACCCGGGTGGTCTCGGCAGTCAAGCTCCCACGGAGATTCTACGTCGGCAGAGTAAACTGGGCACTGTGTGATGGGATATGCTAATCGTATCCAAAATTACACCCGAAACGGAAGGGATAATAGGGTTCCAACAGCAGGTTATCCCCCTTCCTAAATGCCAGTACACTAGGGCGGATTGATAACGCCGAGTCCCTGAGCTTGGGCTCCAACAGCGGGCGAACCACATTCTCTTGACTAATGGGGTGCACGTACTTCACCACTTGGTCGTCTTTGCACTCCCTCTTGTTGTTCACCAAGAAATTACATAAACATGCTTTTGAAATCTCCAGGTATATAACGGATCAGGACCACCCCGTTACATACCATAACGGATCAAGGCAGGACCGCTATACTCAACAGAACTCATAAAAATTCACAGTCAACCGGGACTATAACGCACCAGGGCAGGCACGCTATAGGACTATAACGCACGGGGGAAGGGGCGTTAAAGTCAACAGGCACACAATACAATAGATAAGGGCTATAACGCACCAAGGGTGGGGCATTATAGTAACATAACGTGCCTCCCATAGCCCGTTATGTCCACCAGAACGATTAGGATCCACAGTTAAACAGGGGATATAACGCACCTAAACAGGGACGTTGTAGGGGTATAACGTAAAGGGAAAGGGGCGTTAAAGGCAACAGACCTTCCACACAACAGACAGGGGATATAACGCACCAGACGAGGGGCGTTAAAGTCACCTGAACTCGAAAATCCACAGAAAACCCACAGTTTCATGCATGATATAACGCACCTATGTCGGGGCGTTAAAGGACAATAACGGACCTAGAGGGGTCCACCACAAGGGGATATAACGCACCTCTACAGGCGCGCCAAATGACTATAACGCACCGCGGCAGGTGCGTTATGTCACCTGGGTTTCGAGATTTCAGAGTTCGAAACTAAAACCCCCTCCCGATCGACCGAAATCGACGGGGGACACGGGGAAACACGATTCCAAACTATCCTACCTTGCCATACCAACATTCTAAACCTACGCATGCCATCAAAATTAAAAGACGATGCCCAGGGAGACGATTTCAAGCATTATGGACTAAAAATGAACTAAACGGGAATATACACGAAAAATGAGACAAAGGGCGTTGGACCACGGCGCATGTGGTACCGACGGTGTCCTAACGAGGCAAGGAATCCATCCCCCTACCTGGACTACGATGAAACCGACGATTCGATGCGGATCCGGTGAGAGGGCGACGCGACGCGTCCCGGCCTGACTCGGCTCCACACCCTGCGGATCGAGGGAAGGTGAGCGTCAACGCGATCCTCGCGACGCGACCAATCCAACGGTACCTTCCTTGCTTCGATCAGTGGCCGTCTGGACCAGAAATCGAGAGAGGGACGCAAAATGAGAAATTAGCCCAAAATCACCCAAAATGAGATTTACACGAAAAATGATGAAGATGGCGATGAATGGCGACGCATGTGGCGTCAACGGGTTCCTTGCGAGACGAGGAGTACATTCCCCTACCTCTTGCGCGGCGAAGACCACAAATCGGTGCAGATCAGGCGACGGGGGCCACACCGTCCTTCCGCTCGCACGCGTCTCCACGCTCCGCGATCCGAGGGATGAAGGGTACCGACACGATCTTCACGTCAAGCCCGTCCTATCGGTACCTCCCACGTGTCGACCGGGGTCCATTTGGACCACGAACCGAGTGAAAGGGGGAGAGAGGAGAGAGAACATGTGAGGGAGAGAGAGATTCGAGAGGAAGAGAGAGAGATGAGAGAAAAGTGAGGAGAGAGAGGGAGTGGCGTGAGATTTTTATAAAAATTTAGTTCATGTCCCTTGCACATTAGGTCAGTGCATCTGTCGCTGAGTGCAGGTCAAGTCAGTGCACATCACTGTACAAGCCTGTGCACATTACTGTAGCGCATACAAAGGTTGGTGCACATTACTATTTATTGCATATATCGTCAGTGCATGTTCATATGATAAGTCAGTGGACATCTCCATCCTGCACACTGAAGTATGTGCACATTTGCTTTAGGCAGATGGAGGTCGGTGCTAGTTGCATAAAGGGTTGATGCATGTTTTAATTGTTGTTGCTAGGGTCGATGTTAGCATGGGATGGCACTCACCAAGTCAACGTTAGCATGGCATGGCACTCACCAAGTCAACGTTAGCATGGCAGATTATTTGTTATCTATTTGTGGTTACAAAGTGTTTGTCAAAATGCCTTTTGTCATACTGTCATCTGATTTCCATGGTTTTAATATATCATAATAATCTTTATAAACCATGCATTAGAAATATCTCTCTGATCTACTTAATGATGATAAGGTGTTTGATTAAATGCCTTTATCTTGTTGAAATGGATTTAAGGAATGAAAAGCCCTTATTTGCTAAGGCATCAAGGATTGGACACCTGGGTGGCATAAAGGGCTGGAGACACAGCCTCTCCGTCACGTGAAGTCTTAGTCACACCTGAAGCATGAGTCCGTGGGGGATAACGGAACCAATAATTGGCACTTGATCCGAGGAGTCCTTGTCAGAAATATTCCTCCTCATTCTGCCATGTGGACAACTTACCCTCAGTGTCTACCACGTGGACTTCTAAAGCACTTCAGTGAATTATCCTTCTAGAGGTTTTGGCGGGAATGTTCCCCCCACATGCACTCTAGGCGTATCTCGTAGGGACCATAGGATATTTTGCCACGTGGAGCAATCAGAAGAAGTTAGAATCATCTTCCTTGCCCAATTTTACCTTCGGCACCCCTGAACCTATATAAGCAGACTTCCACAGAGAAGAGAAAGAAGAAGATTAGGGAATATCCATGGAGTGAAGGCAGAATCAGAGAGTGAGCAGTAGGGAAAAGTAGAGTAAGCCAGAGTCTAAGAAGAAGAAGAAGAAGGAGAAGAAAAGAGAAGAGAGAGCTAGTGTGTGATCAGCGAAGAAGAAGAAAAGAGAAGAAGAGAGGATCGAGAGAAGAAAAAGAAAAGAGAGAGTGGTCGAGATTGAAGCAACCAGTGTCTAGTTATCTGTCGATTTCTGAATCAGATCCAGACCAATCTGCTCCTGCGAGAGTTACATTCATTTCCATTTTCTGTTTGTTCTATTTTCTTTTGTTGTTTTCCTTTTCTACTTTGTTCTTCCGATCCTCTGGTTTGAGGTCGGGTTCCTCTTGTGGACTCAAGAGAAGGGCAGATTGGTCCTCCAGTTTGCAAGTGACTGGGTGTAACTTGTGGTTTCCCTCTGGGTTACGGAGGAAGGGAGACTGGTGTCTCTGATTGCTAGTGACGGGGTGTCACTAGTGGTTCCCCTCCGGGTTGGAGGAAGAGAGGAGAGTGTTCCTCTAGGTCAAGCTGTAAGGTAGCGCGTGACTCCCGAGGCATTTCTGACCATGGGGTTTTGACCGTTGCATAGTGTTGGGGCTACACGGTCAGGGTATGGCCGTTTAGTTCCTTTGAACGGTCCGAAGCTGGACCGTTTGAGTCTTTAACAGTCCCAAGAGGACCGTTTGACGTTTGTACCATTGGGTAACTGGACGGCCCCAATAGGGACCGTTCAGCTCCTCAAGCGGCTTGTCGTCAGACCGTTTTTGTTCTGAACGGTCTGAGGATGGCCGTGTGGTTTCTCGCTCAGTCCGAAAGTTGGACAGTCTGTGGGAGGCCGTTCACTGTCTGAGCAGTCCCAAGAGGGACCATGTACGTTATCCACGGTCCAAGGCTGACCGTGTAGGTCTGTGGTGGAATAGCTCATTGGTGACCGTTCCATATCTTAGGACGGTTTAGGGTGGACTGTTTCATTCCTTGAAGCGCCCTATCGACTGTCCGTTTACCCAGAAACGGCCCATGATGGGCCGTTTACTGTGTGTGGTTTACCGGAGGTTCTTTCCTTGCTGATTCGAGTTCCGAGCAAGTGGACCTCGATCCACGTGTCGACCTGTGATCTAACTGATGTCGGGCATCGTGTGGGGGCCAGGTGTAGGGTGCCGTGGGGTCTCGGGAGGTGGTGTTCTTGGCTTGTGTTACCATGAGTCAGCGTCGTACGAGGAGCAGTCCTTGTACTTGTTCAGTTCAGATGTCATTTTTCATGACTAGAGAGTCTACTCTTCCAGTGACCTGTCCACTAGTCGTAGCTTCCTACGCATGCGGGTGCGGACCCACCCGGGAGTGGTGGAGAGTGTGACCTAGTGAGAGACGATTTTTAGGCTGGTTTACCGTAGGACCCCTTGCCTTTGCAGCCCGAGTCTGGCTGGGGGGGAAACCAGCTAGAGGACCCGACCTAGAGCAGATGGTCTGTGTGTGCACACGTAGTTGGGGGCTCAGGATGCGTGTGACCCCAGCTAGTCCATGATCGTGGTACTTGTTGCGTGTCTCAGTTTCCGCCTGGGGCATGTAGGGAGACACTTGTGGCGTGGTGTAAGACGTCAGTGGATGCATCCAGTCATTCTTCTATTGGGTAGAGCTCTGTCTCCTGGCAGGTGTGCACTCGTGTTTTGGCGTACTGAGGTCGGTTCGTGCGGTACAGTTAGTCTAGATGGCTTTTCCATTTATTTATTACTGCTTATTGGTTCTACCGTACTTCTGTTAGGTAGCGTTGCTTTTCATTCTCGCCTTGTTTCTTTCGTACGAGGTGGGGTTCTGTGGGATCCCAACTGAGCCTATGAAATGAAGCTCATCCCTGTGTTTTCAGGTGAGGCAGAGTCTTTGGGAGGCACGGCAGAGTTTCATCGTGGTTCCACGAGCCAGGGTTAGTTGCCAGTTGCCAGAGCTGGGGTATGCCCCGTGTACTTGTACTTTTCTTTTGTACCTGTACTTTCCTTTCTGTTGAATGTACTTATTGTTGGATATGAGAGGTATGAGACCTTGTAGCAGTTTAGTTATTTATTTAATTTTTTGCATTATTATTCAGTTGATAATCGCTCCTTTGCAGAGGTCATCGCTTCCTCTATGAAGTCGCCAGTGATTCAGGGTAATGTCCATGAGCCCGCGGTGACAGATGGTGAACCAGCAGTGTTCTTCAACCATGAGGAGATCTTGTTGTCTTTGCAGCCTTTTGCTTATACTCTTGTGGCGTACACTCCCCGTGGCAGACCGGCATTCCCTAAAATCAGAGCACATCTCTCCAATAGATGTGGGTTCAAGGAAGACTTCATGATCAGTGCCCTTGATATGCGGCACCTTCTTCTCCGATTCCGGAACTATGAGGACTACCTGCAACTCCTCCTACGAGAATCCCTATTTGTTCATGGTCGGCTTTTCAAGTTTTTCAAATGGACAATGCAGTTCTCTCCGTCGATGGATTCGCCCATTCTTCCGATTTGGATAGCATTCCCTGGTCTTCTGGTCAATTTTTACATAGAGCCTTTGCTCCGTTCCATTGCTGGAAACGTTGGTCGTGTACTGAAAATAGACCCCTCAACCTTAAATTTGTCTAATGCCATGGTCGCTCGAGTTTGTGTGGAGCTGGATGTTTCAAAACCTCTTCCACCTAGAGTATGGATTGGCTTCCCAGGCAGTGGTGCATGGCAGGATATGCTATACCTAGAGATTCCGACCTACTGTTCTACCTGTTCCCGGCTTGGTCACAATATAGAGGATTGTAAAGGGAAGAGGATTGTGTGCTCTTCTAGCAATGCCCTAGACTCTACCCCTGCTCGAAACCTTAGAAAGCCCAAAGCTTTATGGCAACCAGTTACAACTAAAAAGGATGAGATAATTAGTTCCATCCCATCTTCGGATTCTCTGGATATTAGTTCTGGGATTTGTCCAGCTAAGGACTCACCAATCCAATTGGAGTTGGTTAATTCAGATAAGTCTAGTTTGGTTACTTAGGATAAGCAGCATTGTCATTTGCCTCTGGGAAAAATTACAGTTGGAAATGAGAAAGTGAGCAATCCAAATGCCAGTCCTGAAGGGTCTGACCCTGCTCGGCACCACACCTCTCATTCCTTAGAAGCTGGTAGTCCAAGGTCTGAGAAGCCTTCTTCAGCTATTAATGGTCCAATTCATGATAATGTTTAGCCTCTGAATATTTATTCAGCTGACAAGGACACCTTACATAATTCTCCTATAGAGCTCCCTTCAGCCCAAATTACTGCCTCTGTCGGTTTAATTGACCCTGTTCCTGAGATTGAGGTTGTGGATTCTCATTCCTCCCTGGCAGGACAAGCGATTAAGTTAATATCCAATGTGGATCTGCAGTCAGCTGAGGTCTTAGTTAGAAGACAGGAAATAGCAAATTCAGCTGCTATTGATAATGTGAGGGATATGCAGCTTGAGCGCACAGGAGTCATTACCAGGTCCATGACTAGATGTGGATCAACGGGTAACATTCCTAAAATCACTCATTCTCAATGAATTACATTATTTGGAATATCAGAGGTATAGGGAATGACATATCCATTGGTCGTGTGAAATTTCTCATTAGAACATATAACATTGATTGCATTGCTCTGTTGGAACCCAAAATAAATGTAAGCAAAATAGATAGCATTTGTAGAAAACTGGGTATGTCAAAAGCTATTGCTAATGAGGATGATATGGCGCATATTTAGGTGATTTGGAAGGATCCTCTGGATTTGTCAGTGGTAAGCAGGGATGTTCAGCAAATCACTCTTCACATGTCTAGTGCTGCTATGGCAGAATTCCACATTTCATTTATTTATGTAAAATGTACTGCTTCTGAGAGAAAGTTTTTATGGGCTTCCCTATCTAATGTTCACTCTCAGATCAAGGGGCCTTGGATAGTAGCTGGTGACTTCAATTGCATTCTGACTGTTGACGAGAAGCTAGGTGGCAATAATCCTAACATAGGTGCAATGTCTGATTTCAAGGATTGTGTTTCTGATTGTGCCCTCATTGATGCTGGTTTCAATGGATCAACCTACACTTGGCATAATAACCAACCAGGGGGTCGAGGTATCTGGGCAAGATTGGACAGGGTTCTTTTCAATGCTACTTGGATGGCCTTATTTCCTATCTCTGTTGAGCATCTGTCTAGGGAAGCTTCTGATCATGCTCCTCTATTAGTTAAATCTCTTTCTTATGATAGGTTCAAAACTAGATTTTGTTTTCAGAAAATGTGGACATATCATGGTCAATTTCTAGAGGATGTCAAAAACTACTGGGCTACTAGCCCACTGGCCACCACTCCAACTACTACTCTATATCTCAAACTAAAGTTCCTGAGGAAAATGTTAAAGGTTTGGAATAAAAAGGTTTTTGGCAATGTTCATATGAATTTAATTGCAGCTGAAGATTCAGTCATTAAGGCTGAACATTCCTATGATCTTCAGCCTTCAGATGCAAACTCAACTACTTTAGAAGAGGCCAAGTCAGTTTTATCTGAGAGATTACTTCAGCAGGAGTGTTTCTGGAGGCAGAAATCTAGGGTTCATTGGCTCACAAAAGGGGATAGGAATACCAAGTTTTTCCATTCTACCACAATGGCAAATAGACGCAAACAAGTTATATCACAGCTTCAGAACTCTGCTGGTATGCTTACTTCGAATCCTGAGGAAATAAAAGGCATTGCAATTACTCATTTTCAACATGCTTTTGCTACTCAAGATCACTTTATAGAGGATAATTTTCTTGACTATATACCTCAGTTGGTGAATCAGTATGACAATGAATTCCTCTGTGCCATTCCCACTGAATCAGAAATTCATGATCCTATTTTCAAATTATCTCCTGACAGTGCCCCGGGGCCTGATGGATTCTCAGGTGCCTTCTATCACAAAGCTTGGGATATAATTTCTAGTTCAGTTGTTAGTGCTGCCCAGGAATTTTTTATTTCACAGCAAGCTCTCCCTAGGAGTGTCATAGCCACTCTGGTAGCTCTGGTCCCTAAATAGCATAATGCCACTAACATATCTGATTTCAGGCCAATCAGTCTGTGCAACTATTTTTACAAGATCATTTCTTCTATTATAAATTACAGATTAGCTACCATTCTACCTAGGATTATATCCTTAGAGCAATCTGCTTTTGTGAAAGGAAGACAAATTGTCGAAAATATAGCACTTGCAAAGGAGATGTCTCATGAGCTGGGCAAGAAAACCAGGGGATCAAATGTGATGTTTAAACTTGATATGGCCAAAGCTTATGACCGATTAGCATGGGACTTCCTATTCTCTGTTTTGCACAAGTTTGGATTCAGTAATCAATTCATCTTCCTTGTTGAAAAAATGGTGAATAACTGTTGGTTTTCTGTTCTTCTGAATAGGGTACCTGCTGGTTTCTTTAAATCTACAAGAGGGGTTCGACAAGGTGACCCCATTGCCCCTTCTCTATTCATCACTGCTGAAGAGGCACTGAGCAGGTCCCTGAATCAAGCCTACTCCAGTGGCCGGGTGGCATGGTTTGCTAGCCCAAGAAGATGCCCTAATATTTCACACCTTTTTGTTCATGATACACTGATATTCAGTAGAGTCAATATTGTTTCAGTCAGAAACCTGCTTAAAGTTCTCAGAACAATGAGAGAGCCTCGGGCCAGCAGATTAATGTAGCAAAAGGTGGATTTTTCATGCATTCTAGGTGCTGCAATAATGCTGCTAGGAGGGTTCAGGATGTTACTGGTTTTGCCCGACATTCCCACACAAGTATTTAGGCTTTCCACTGGTTCATGGCATATGCAAGAAAATTCATTATGCTGGTATAATTAATTCTATTTAGAAGCACATTTCTGGTTGGAGATCTAACCTACTTTCTCAGGGCGCCAGGCTGGTTCTAATGAAACATGTCCTGACCTCATTGCCAATTTATTTTTTGACTTCTTTACCTCTTCACATTGGCACTCATCAAGTGCTAGAGCAGGCCTTTGCCAATTTCTTTTGGGGTTCATCCACCCATGGTAATATGACCTTCTCATCCTCCGCGCATTCCATCGATCGGAACACACGCTCAGTCGCCTCAATCCAAATCCTGGCAGCATCTGGATCTGACTGACATTCATAAGTCGGTGGGTGGAATAGCAGAAATTCCTTAAGTTCTCTACCACGGCCACCGGGTAAGTCATCTTGCAGAGCTGGAATAGGCACAGTAGGAACGGGAACTGGCACGATCGGAGGAGGAGGAACGCTGCCACTCTCTTTTGGAGGAACAAAAGCTCTTCTTTTACAGGGCAGCATCTAAATCATACAACGACGAAAAACACATTAGTAATCACGGAAAACATCCTAAGCCAGTAATGGACGACTCGAATGGACTTGTTCTGAGCGGTCACATGTAATTTCGATTCCTTACACGATTCCCCAAACACCGCTCTGATACTATCTATAACGATCCAGAGTTCAGAGTACCGATAACCTGATAATATCGGATTACCGCCACTAAGAATTGGGGACGCCACCCAAGAGATTGATGAGGCCTCCGAAGGGTTAGTGAGGTTTGTCGAGGGAGCGTATAACGAATTGAAATTACAATAGGTGCAATATTAATTAGAACAGTAATTTAAACTGAAGTGCGAAAGTAATTTAAAATATAGCTGAGTGCTAAGTATATAGAATAGTCCAGAATTTACAAATATACAAGTCCTGACAACACAAAATAGTCCCACAGTACAACTACATGGGACATACCCTGGTCAAAAGTACACAAAGGGTTGACAGACCACAGTTGGCACTCTAAGCATGGTCTTCAAAAATACACGATGGACCGGCAGACGACTGGGACGGCTCACCTACAGGAAGGAAGGGTGAGTCACAACCAGACTCAGTAGGGGTCACGTGGATCCCTACCTCACGCTAAACACGCAAGCATACAGTAATAAGGCAATTAGAGCATGCATTTAATGTAGTAAACAGGCAATGGCACAATTAAATCACAGTTATAGCAAAGTAGGAAAGCCTATCTAAATAGGTAAACATGCCAAATTACATTAAATAATAGCATTAGAAGCTAAATCTACCAATAGAGGAAACCTCGGCTAACCATGTGATAGGAAGAAGGAAGACCACCGGATGGAAGAAACCAAATGCGTCCACTGATGTCTTACACTACGTCTCAAGCACTTCGCAGTCAAGCTCGTGACAAGTGAGTGACACAACAGTACCGCACTGAGTAACTAATCAGAGTGACGCTCGTCAGCGTCAGTCCAAGCCTCTGACCACGTGTGCACACACTGACTCATCGCCTTGAGCCAAGCCTCTAGCTAGTTTTCCCTCCCAGTAAGACGCTACTGACTATGTGAGAGGGCCCACGAAAACTAGCTTAATAACCATACAATGGGAACACCCCGCCACCTCTCCAAGGTGGGCAAACACGCACATCGTCGGGCTACGACTGGTGGTTCCATCACAAGGAAAGAGAAAGCTATTCTTTTGGGATGTAAAATAATGCTACAGTGTACAAAATACTTTAAACGTGGCATGTATGAATCATGAAATACATTAGAAATTACTTCAATCAGATTAGACACCAATGCCTCCACGCGAGTGATGTGTGTAACTCTGGTTCTCGACGGACAAGTAGTGACAGACGACTGCTGAGAAGGTGCAGGAACTGGCGATTGAAACAGTTGAGATTGAGGCGGCGGCAGAAGGCGGAACTGTGGCTGCTGCGACTGCGAAGTCTGTGAGAACTGCACCGTCTGCTGCCTCAATAGACAGTTACGGGAGATGTGCCCTGGCTGATCACAACGGTAACACACAACCGGCAAAGAGCATGGCACAACCGAATGACTGCCACCACACCTGGAACATAACCTTGGCTGAAAAGTAATGAAATCTGGACGCGACCGAACAAACGAACCAGACTGCTGACTCGGATCAGAAAACATCGGCTAATCAAATCTCTTCCTCTTCTTCTTATGACGGAAACCTCTGCCCAGAGATTACTGGAAGGAAGCATTATCGGCAAGAGAGAAGGCGGGAGAAACTCCTGAAGCAGATGACTGGTGGGGCGGCTGATGCTACACGACTGACGGAACCATCCCACTCTGAGCAAAACCTTGAGTCCACCCCAACTCCAACTCCAACGCGACAGCAGCTTGATATGCAGAATCCAACTCAGTTACACGTGTAGCGAATAGCGGCAGGCTCAATTCTGCTCTCAGTCTGCGCAAAAATTACTGAGTCCTCACAGTCTCATCGGCAAAGATATGAGGTGCATACCGGCCCAACTCAATAAATTTATCGCGATATTACAGCACTAACATCTCGCCCTGTGTCAGCTCCAGGAATTGATACATCTTGGCTAACTTCAGGCAGACTGGAGTATAGACACGTTCAAATGCAGTAACAAACTCAGCCCATGTGATCTGTCGAAGCAGATGGGAACGGAAGGTAACTTCCCATTCTGAAGTCCACCACGTGCGTGTAGTACCTTGAAGTTGATAAGAAGCCAACATAACCCGTTCATCCTTGGCGCATTCCATGCATTGGAAGATGTACTCGGTAGCATCCAACCACTCCCTCGCTGCCTCGGGATCAGATTGACCCTCAAAAGTTAGTGGATGAAACAACAAGAATTCTTTCAGTGCCTGTCCACGACTACCGGGTAACTTCGCAGGCGGAATAGGAACAGGTGCAGCCTGGGCAGGAACCGGTACAGCAGGAGCAAGTGAAACACTAGCCTCATTCCGAGGAATTGGGGCTCTTCGCCTTCGAGGCGGCATCTTGAATCTAGAAAAACACGACAACGGAAAACACGTCAGCATTCGCAAGAAACACCCTAAGCCAGCAACGAACGACTCAAAGGGACTTGCTCTGGACCATCGCGGATCTCAATTCCTGATACAATTCCCCAACACCACTCTGATACCAACTGTAACGACCCAGAGCTCAGGGTGCCGATAACCCGATACTAGGTATCTGACTATCACTACCAAGAACTGGGGACGCCACCCAGGAGGCTGATGAGATCCCCGAAGGGTTAGTAGGATTGTTGAGAGATTACATTAGAAATTAGAATTCGCAGCGCGTAATTGTTAATTTTTGGTAACGCCCCCAGCCACAAGGATGTCGGCATCGCCTGAGTTGTGTTGCGTGTCCGGTACTGGTGGCCTGTTGAGTCGAGCCGATCTCAAGCTCTGGTGTCCGCACTAATTCTCCCCGGGTGGGAGAAGCTCAACCCCATCGAGTAAGGGTCTCGATCACTCTGGTATCGCTCTAGTAGGTCTGGATCTATCCACTGTAGCTCTGCCCGGGTGATCCAGGTATCCTCGGTCACAGGCCGACCGCTCCATCGCACTAGATAGCGCGGGAAAGCTCCACTCCTAGTGACGGTCACCTGCTCATCCAGTGTATGCTCTATCTGCTCATGCTGCTGTCAGAATGAGGCTGGTGGTGGACACTCAGGGGTGGTGTCACTCACAAGGGGTAGAGATGGCCCAAAAGGCTCACTAGGAATCACCGCTGGATCCCTATAGGCAACCAGATCCGACACATTGAAGGTAGAGCTGATCCCATATTCCTCAGGTAAGTCCACAACATATGCATTAGTTCCGACTCGCCTCAATACTTGAAAGGGGCCGATGCCGTGAGCTTGCAATTTCTTCACGGTTCCAGAGGAAAATCATTCAGGTCTGACCCTAATCATGGCATATTCACCCTCCTGGAACTCACGGTGGTGTCTATGTGCGTCGGCCATTTTCTTGTACCGTGCATTGCTGGTTTCAATGTAACAACGAATGTCATCATGCAGACTCATAACATGCTCAGCAAATGACTTAGCTAACTCTGATGCTCAAGCATGAATGGGTAGGGGAACATGACCCACTGGCTTCCTAGGCCTACGACCTGTGGCAATTTCAAATGGACTCAAACCTGTAGACCTATTGATCGAATCATTGTACGCAAACTCAGCCAGTGGTAACACTAAGTCTCAATCCCTTATACAGTCCCTAACAAGACACCTCAACAAGTCGCCCAGACTCCTATTGACAATCTCGGTCTGACCATCTGTCTGGGGATGATATGCAGTGAAAAACTTGAGTTGAGTACCTAACATGTGCCATAGTATCTTCCAAAAATAACTGGTGAACCTAACATCACGGTCAAACACTATAGTATGAGGCAACTCAAACATACACACCACATGGGAAAGGAACATGCAGGATACCCTCGAAGCATCCGAGGTCTTGGAGCAGGGAATGAAGAGTGCCATCTTGGAGAATCGGTCCACTGCCACAAAGACAGAGTCATGCTTCCTGGAGGTTCATGGAAATCATAAAACAAAGTCCATGCTAACATCCTGCCACGGAGCATCAGGCACGAGAAGAGGCGTATAGAGACCAAAGCTTTGCTTCTTCATTTTGACTGTAGCACATGTATGGCACTGAGCCACGATGTGAGCAACATCATGCTTCAAGCTCGGCCAATAGAATCGGTGCTCAACAACCTCGATAGTCTTATTTCGACCGAAATGGCCGGCTAGACCTCCCACATGAAGTTCCCATATTAAGAAATCGCGAACCGAAGTCCGGAGAACACAAAGCCTGCCCCCTCGAAAGAGATAACCCTCCTGAAGCACATAATCACTATGATCAGAGAGAGATCGGGCTCGCGATTAGAGAGAGAGAGGGTCGTGAGAGTAAGAGAGACAAAGAGAGAGATCGTGAAGGGGTGAGAATGAGAGTGAGACAGAGGGAGCAGTGGTGACCGGTGGCGGTAGCTTGTGCATGGGAGAGGGGTGTCGCGGGCTGTGAGGCTGGGTGGTGCAGGGAGAGGTTTAAAGAGAGAACGAGGGAGAGACCAGAGAGGGGGAGTGGAAGGTGAAGGCCGAAGGAGAGCCGCGGCAGCTATGGGACATGCAGGGGGGGTTCACGGTGGAGAGATGAGGAGGGAGAGACAGCAAGTAGAGGAGGCTACAGTGGTATACAGGAGCAGACGAGGAGAGGGTCTCGCGGGCTGTGAGGCTATGCGTGTGTATGGTTTTAGAGAGGAGGAAAGAGGAGAGAAAGAGAGGGAGAGTGGATACGGAGGCCGCTGTGGTGGGAAATGCCAGAGGTGCTGTGGACCGGGAGGAAGGGAGAGACGAGGCTTGCGGCGGCTGGTGGTTGTGCAGGGAGAGGGAGACAGGAGAGTTGGCTGGGTGTTGAGAGGAGGACGCGGGGTACAGAGAGAGGGGGAGGCCCGCGGTGATTTTGTGATGGGTTAGAGAGAGAAATGGTGAGGGAGTGGTGGTGTCCACGGTGGAGAGAGGTGTATAGGGAGAGTGAGGGTCAGCTGGGAGAGGCAGGATAGTTTGTCGGTGTAGATGAGGAGGGGGCTCGCCGGCTGTGGAAGTTGGGGGGTGGCTGTGCTAGTGTCGAAGGTGAGTAGGCTAGAGAGAGAAGGTGAGGTTGACAGAGGGGCTAGTAGGTGGAGAGGCTTCCCGCCGTTGGAGGGGGCAGTGGTGGATGTGGATGGGAGAAGCAGAGAGAGAGACGCAGGTGGAGAGAGGGAGATGGAGGAGTGGGGTGGCTGTAGCAGGGGATCGATGTTGGCAGAGGAAGAGGAGGTGCATGGGATGTGGGCGTGGGGGTTGTAGGTGATGCCAGCGCGGTGGCTATGGCAAGGCAGACAGACGTAGGGCGACGACTGGCTGGCAAAGGGATGAGCAGAGGAGGGAGTGAGTCTGCTGGCATACAGGGGAGACTGTGAGTGGCCGGCTGGGTGTGAGAAAGTGAGAAGGAGAGACGGAGAGAGATCTCAGAGGGAAGGGGTGGTGTTCTAAAGAGAGAAAGAGAAATGGAATGAGAGAGAATGGAGACGCAGCAGCGGAGGGGGGTGCGGTGGTGTTCGCAGGACAGAGAGAAGGAGTAGGTGATGTTGGTGAGGGAGGAAGAGTTGTGGTGGCTGGGCGGAGGTTAGAGAGAGAGGGTGAGGCCCGCATGCAAGGTGGAGGGCTGGGTTACATGGAGGGGGCAGTGGTGGACGTGGATGGGAGAAGCAGAGAGAGAGACGCAACAGGAGAGAGGGAGACGAAGGAGTGGGGTGGTTAACTGGGTAGAGGGAGAGAGAGAGAGAATGTAGCGTGAGGAGGGTGCGATGTGGTTAACGGGGTCCGTCTGTTAGAGAGAGAAATGGAGTGGCCAGTGCGAATGTGAAAAATACAATGATAAGACTCAAATAAAATATAAAAACTACATGCCATGACTCAAAGAAATGTGAAGAACACGATGGTGTATGATGACGATCCATCCGAACTTCAAAAATGTGGAGGGGAGGTAAATGATGCCCCCATCAGGTGAGGGTCCAGGATGGGACCTTGCTGCTGTGGGGGTTGGCTAACTTGTGGTGGATCCCCTAAGGGTCCTGGGATGCCCAGTCTCGCGGGCGGCCAGCACGCCGAGGGTGTGGGATGTATTGGCTCTCTTACAACTCACCCGCTGTAGTCACTCCAATTTTAGCAAATTCGTGATTAGGCACTCAACTCACCGTCCGACGGCACTAGCGGTAATACTAAACCAGCAAAGGAAAGATCAGCAAGAGGGTGACCGAGGCTCACCTGATTGGTGTGAAGACACCCATCCCGGCTGGAGATGAAGGCAAGCGAGGAAGCATAGGCTTACCCGCACGCTGCGCCGAAGAAGCTTCAACCTGAAAATTCAATTTACACACACTACACCCCTTGCAAGGGGGTTAGACTAGGGGTGTGGAATAATTTTACAACCAAAATGTAGCTCCACGTAGGGAGGGGCGGTCAGCCGGCCAGGCGGGGTGGGGGAAAGCTAAGCTAGGAGCCGAAGGGGTGAACTCCGCCGGTTCTGCCCGCTTCTAGAACAGACTGACAAAGGGTCGAAGATGATGCCGCCACAGACTGCTCCGAACTCAGATGAGGCTAAAACTGGTGCCAAAACTTCCTGGGTTGGCCCAGGGGGACGTCTGAATTTTTGGAGAATTTCCTGATGTCGATGGTGGCTGGGACAGGGTCTGGACCTAGACCGGACTGCTATGGCTCTGACTGTGCCCAGAGTGCTGCTGCAGGAAGACGATGGCGCCACGAGCACTCCCGGGGTCCGTTTGATGCGAGACCAGAACCACTATGATCATGGACGAGTCCTCTTCGAGACGGGACCAACAACATCATCAGAGGAGGTCAGAGGAAACCACGAGGTCCATAACAGTAGGATGGGGTCGGATCAGTTTCTGAAGACTCTAACTTGCGCACCCCGGGAGAAATTCTGGAACTCTGGGCTCTAGGATCCAAAAAAATGCTCTGCTTCTTGGAGATGGTAGAGGACGTGGAAGAGAAAGCTTCAGCAAAATGTCACCCCAAGAAACTCAGACCTCTGGCCGTGGGAGCCTCTGCAATCCGATTCTAGTAGTCTCCCTGGGAGGGATTGCGCAGTCTGGTGAAGAAGACTCCTCTGAACAACCCCGAAGTCAAATGATGGCGAGACCACCTCTCCTACGAAGCAGCCTTGATGAGCTTTCCAGCAATATAGGGCTTGCGACCAGGAGCTTCGTGGAGATGATAGAACAGCCTCTACAACTAGAAGCTTATCTACTGCCTGTGAACTAGGAACTGTAGGTTGAAGATGAGAGGTGGAAAATTACATAAATAGAAGGGGAAATGGGGTGGATGGGTATGGAGGCAACCCCTGGCTGTTAGGGGGTCTGGGAGGGGGCAAACCTAGGTGAGGGAGGAGGGGATGGAGCACAAGCTCCTCCCCCCTCCGGACTCACCTTCCCTCTCTCACACACTCTCTCTTTCTTTTTCTTCACCTTACCGGCGTGGGTGACTTCTCCTCTCTATTCCTTCTTCTCTTCACTGCCCACAGCAGAGGGCTCCCTTTCTTTTCTCTTCTTCTTGCGCACTAGAGAGCCCCCCCGGCGAAAGAGAGGTCCTTGATATATATATCTCTTCCTAGGGGGGGGGAAGTCTTCAAGTTCCTTCGTTCAGGGATGAGTGGGCCTGAAGCCTTCCCACGGCTCACCGATTTGCTGTCGCCCTTCTTCATTTGCCACATCGTCGCGGCCATCACTTGCAGAGCATGGGCGGGCGGCTCATGGCATGGGTGCTCGGCGGTGCAAAGCTCAAGAATTTCCACTAAAGGAATGCCCATGGTTGCCCGCCGGATCACAGTGGCAGTTTAACCAATCCAGGCTTGTTCATCGTCATGCCGTTCCCAGGAAACAGGGGACCGCATTGATGACAGGATGGCTTGTTCGCGGCGCCTGGTAAACACTTGAAAGTGTTGATTTTAGAGTTTGGCGAATGGGCGCGCCGTATTAGTGCAATGTAGATGCAAATGGGTGGCGCCGTTTCAGTGCTTGAAGGAGGATGGCCCATTCAACAAGAGCGCGCCGGATAACCAAAGCAAGGAGGGGCGCGCCGTTTCAATGCAACACAAGGGGGGCGCCTTTTTAATGAACATAAAGGGGGGGCATGCCGGTTTAGGGCGCACCGATTAAGGGCCTCACCGTGTCGTTTTAAGGCCTCTTCGTGACGTTTTAAGTGCCGAACAGATTTGTTTTGAAGTTGCGGCCATTTATATTGCTTGAGGGGCTTCCCCGGAATGTTCCAATTGCGACGCATGGCCTCCGCAATGCTCTGTTCACGGCTTTGGACTTTGGTCCAAACCTTTGCGTGTCTTCCAGCACGCACCGAGACCGTGCCGGAGTTGCCGGCTTTTCTTTGATTCAGCTTTCAGCATGGGCGGTTGTAGAGTTGTAACTGTATCTTCCGCCTGAGGGCTTCCTTATCGGGTGGCGGGCCACCAAGTGAGCTCTCGTCCTGATCGGGCAGGTATGAGGTTTATTTGGCATTTCCATCTTCGGCTTGCTCTAGAGTGTCGAGACGTGAGTGACGTATAATCATCATCGTCATTTTTTGATGTCCACACTCATCTTAGATGTTTTGCTTGAATCATTGTAAAGACCAAAGTTGATTATCATTCCCTACCACGTATGAGTCAAGAGATCTGATTGCAAATTCTCCTTTCTGGACGACTAACCTTCCTCATGTCAAGGGGTAAGGAGGCTATCTCTCCATTTTTCCTTCGTGCATCTCTAATTCTTGCCTTTGTCCCATACACATTAGAAAAGGAGGGACAAAATGAGGGTGGGATCATGGCAGCTGAAGGCGAGATGGCAGTGGGTGATATGGGGAGGATGGTGGGCAAATCTCCTTCTATTCCTCTCTTTAACATTTTCTGATGATGGAGATGGCTGGCAAAACTCTCCTCTCAAAAAAATGATAAATGAATGAATGACAAAAAATGATGATCACAATATATATATACGATAATAATAGACAATGACCAGTATACACACACGGGAATGTTCCGTCCGCACGTTCTCAAGTGCCAGTGGGCATCACCGTGTGTGCACGTGAGCATGAGCAAGAAAGCATAGGCTGAAAGCCTCGTCTTCCCCGGATGTCAAGGGCTCAAGTCCAACCCTGAAGAGCCAGTACACCCACGGGCACAGCCCGACTCATCCTTCGCCCGCGTCACCCGTGGGTGGGGGGCATTTGTGGACGTGTAAAATTACACGTCCATATGTCCCGCCCAGTCTAGCATCAACAACAAATTCAAATGAAGAAACTGCAGAGGAGATGGGCCATTCAGACTCTCCAAATATGCACATGCTGCCGTGAAGCCGCCTCCGGAGTCACGACAGCAAAAAGATCAACTACTAGGAGGCTTACAGCCCGTGGGCCCTGAAGAGAACTAAGTGGATCATTAATCGGGCTCGAAACAGGCCCAAGTCTATCTTAACGGCACACTCCACTGAGGTAGCCCTTTAGCGGAACACCTAGCCCGTGCCCCTTCAGCGGCACGCTCAACGTCGCCCTCCAGCGGCACGCCCTGCCACCCTCTAGCAGCACGCCCCGTGGTGCTCAGCGACACACTTGGCGGGTCTTCCCCGGTAGGCCTCCTGGGTGCCTTTGGCGGCACACCCCCCGTGAAGCTCCAGTGGCACGCCCCCTCAACGGCACGTTCACAAGCCTTCGCCGACACACCTGTGGTGTGGCTTCCCCGGCACGCCCGCCCCAAGGCCTTCACCGGCACACCCGGCTGGGTGTTTTTGCCGGCACACGCCCAGGTTAATACCTTCCCCGGCACACCCAGTTAGGTGTTTTTCACCGGCACACCCCTGCGTGTCCATTCAATGGCTCACCCAGGGTGGCCTTCCATCGGTGCCATCCCTTCAGTGGCATGCTGGTTGTGGCATCCCATGGCACGGCCAAGTGTTCTCTTCATCGGCATGCCTACAAGCTCTTCCAGCGGCACGCTTGGGCAGCTACTCAGCGGCACAGCAGCCCAGCACCTCAGCGGCACACCTTGGTTCCTCCTCTACCCGGGACATCCGGCGGAACGACGTGATGCCCATCCCCTAGGGATCTTTGGCACGCAGCGAACCCACTGAGCTGTCGACTGGAGGAGACGACACGCAGGCTACTCCCCCCCGCCATCAAGGATGACGGGTCAAATCCCCATTCAATGCCTCCAACCGCGGGCGCTTCCAACCTTCGAATGATCCCGCCATTGGGGTATAAAAAACCCCTCCCTTCGCTGCAAACAAAGAAGGAGAGAACAGACAGATACACGACACACACAGACAGAGAGGAAGAGAAGAAGAAGAAGAAGAAAAGAAGTAGAGAGCTCCACCGTGAGGTTCCTCTCCGACGACTACCCAAAAAGAGAGTAAGAGAGAGAGAGAGAGAGAGAGAGGTGTAACAGGGGGAGTGGGGAAGAGCAGGGAGCCGTCGCCCCGGCTCAACCCCCTCATTGTAACCCTAAATTTGGAGGATGAACAGAATGAATGAAAATTTGTAGACGTTGCTGGTTGTCTTCCTCCCGTGAAGGGAAGGGCGTAAAGCTCTAGCTCCTAGGTGTGATGCCCTAACTCTAGTGCGAAGCTAGAGCAATCCCCCACCTCCGTTCTTCCTCTCGCTCTCTTTCCTCTGTTCGCCAACCTGCGAATCAGACAGCAGTCGTCCCAGCCGGCTGCAGCACCGCCGTCCACCTGCTCTCTCCTCATCAGCGATAGCAGTGGCAGCCATGCTTTAGAGAAGACACTGCAAGATCACATAGTTAAAGTTGCCACGTCACGTATCACTTGTTTATTGATTCTGGATTCGATTTGATGGATGACTCCCTGTTCGAGATTCATACAGTTGTCCATGTTGTCACTCGCTGCGATGCTTGGGATCATGACTTGTTTGTCGAGTCTGGACTTCATTTGATATTGGATGATGTGTTTGAGACAGGCTCATTGCTGACATTTGCCAAAGACCCACTTGACGTTGTTTCATGAGATCAAACACTTATAGTTGACGCTAGTTTGGACCTACTTTCCGAGCACTTGTTTGAGGTCCAGGAGTCTTCAGGTTCTACTCCACTCAGTACCAATGCAGATTTTAGCATGGATTAGTGTGTCTTTGATATGATATGGTGTGATTTTGAGGTGCATTTTCTGCACCAATTCCAACTTTAGAAAAGCACGTTGTCGTCCCACGTCCCCAGTCCCCCCTCCTCCTTCCACTCTCACAGATCACAGGCGCCAGATGAAGATCGTCGGCTGCCTTGAACCTTCCCAACGCCGGCACAGCAGCGGCATTAGCTGCCACCGTCATGGCCGTTGGCCCCACTGGCCTTCATCACCTGCGAACCCACCCAACAGGCCACTGCACAACTCTGCCCTCTGCCTCCTCTTCCCCTCCCTCTGTTCCTCCGTTCTTTTCCCCACCACCAGACCCTCCCCTCCACCATCGCCACTGCCTGCCCTGAGACCGACCAGTGCCAGCCAACCCAGTCTGACTGCCACGGACCAGACAGCAACCGTCCCGGCCACCCATGCCTCTGCTGCGAACCGACCTACAAGTCTGCATGGCTGGCCGCCACTTGCCACTTGCCACTTTCCTCCGGCCTGCTGCAGAGGCCGTCATCAGCCCCCGCTACAGTTGGACCGCAGCAGCCGCTACCAGCAGTCCAATGTGACTGTGAGAAGCCCAGCCCAGCCAGCAGTCGGCCCAATATCAGGCCCCGCAGCGCCAGCTAGGCCCAGTCTGGCCCAAGGAGGATCCACCCTCCTGTTTCCCACCTGAATCCACAGCGCCAACAGAGCACATCAGATCATAAGAAAGGAAGCCCAACTCAGTCCGTCCCACGTCAGCTAGTGAGTGTCACACTAGCTTGGTGTAACATTTTGTACACGGATTTCTTTTGAGAGCTTATAGTTTACACTTGTACATCCCTTTTTTAATTTAATACAATAATGGTACTGCCCACTTTAAAAAAAAAATAATACTGCAGATTGCGGAACCACATGGTAGAGGGCACCAGATTCAACCGGGTAGACCGATACCGAGGGAATCAGTTCAATCAGATGCTCAACTTACCGGCAGCAATCACTCAAAGTAGGTGGAATATTTGGAATGGGCACTTTTCTCACTGGCGCGACAGTTGGAACTAATACTAGAAGTGCAAATGAAGGAGTGGCTATCACACGTACCTAGCCGTCCAAAGGATCGGCTCCGGTCGGAGACCTGGGCGCGCCGGGGAGCATGCGCACCCGACAAGCACGCTGTGTCAGTGTAGCTTGCGGATGACCCTGTTAGTACAAGCAACAAAATCACCTCCATGCAGGGAGGGGGAACTAGGGGATAGGGCAATCAATACACGAACTACCCTCACACAGGAGGGGGGAGCAAGGGGAGGGAAGGACTGGGATGACGATCTGCGAACAGGCCTGCTGGGATGACACCAATTGTTCCACACGATACACTGAGCACGGACATCAGACTGAGGTGCCGTCTGTGCTATGACAGAACCTGGGGAGTGCTGGAGTGCTCCTGAAAATATGACTTCGATCCGAGGTCGCTGGAGGGTGGGGCCGGCCGATGTCGTGGACCTACACGATTATGTCTGGCAGGCCAGGTTTGCGCAGTCGAGGGGCAGTCACCGGTACACTCGCTGTGGAACTCCAAACGAGGCGGGATCAACTCGGTCGAATAGAAAACATGGCGGGCTATGTGTCCTCAAAGAATGGCCTCCTTTGGACCACCGAGCTGGGCCTGGTCGCAGAAGAGACAAGCCTTAGGTTCCTGGGTGAGCAGCCGGATAGGGAGGCGAAGGCTGGGGTGGAACTTACTGCACCAAGGTCGGAATGGGTTGAAACCACCTAGGTTGGCTTTGTATCGTTGAGGGGCACAACTTTGATGAAGAACCTCGGGCCACAGATAAACAGGTTGGGCGTGGCATGCACTGCAAGTCGGGTGCACAGTCTGGGCAGACTTGGTTACACCTGATCTGTGCAGTCGTAGGAGAATGAATGCCATGACCAGTGACGACGTCAAAATGAAATGGGACCACCTCTAGAATGACGGTGACTTGGATTTGAACAACTCCTCAGAAGACTGCTTTAGCTGATTCGTGCCTTTGGGAGATGGTGGAACCGCTGCAATTTGACCTTTTGAATCTGACACGAATCTGGCGAGGTTGCACAAGAATGGACACCGCAGGTGATGCTGAAGTCGAATCGAGGCGAGACCACCTCAGGATCATCGTAAACTCGGAGGAGAATAACTTTTTAGAAGATAACTTCCACTGAATCTTACCATGGGAAGCCGTGTTAGCATATGCAATCTGGCACTCAGGTTCAGTCCCAGGTTTGCAAGCAGCAAGGTGACGAGTCCGCTAATGCAAGAGGTGGAATGGTGTTGTGGGGATCCGGCATTGTTGTGGATGTTCTTGGGAGTGGGGTAGAGGTGAGGGCGCAGGGGGGATGGTGGCTGGGAGGGCAGAATGTGGGTGGCTGGGGTGGGGCGGCCTGGGCTTAGGGTTAGGGTGGGTGCGTTGGATCTTGGGAAATTCAACATCAACGACAACTTCAGCCAAAGAGATTGCGGAGAACACGTCCCGTCCGGACCCTTCGAACAAACAACACACTATCGTGAAGCCACTCTCGGAGTCACGATAGTGAAGAAAAACTAACCCCCGAGAGGCTCACAATTCGTAGGCCCTCGAAGAGAATTAAGTGGATCGTTAATCGGGCTCAAAACGGGCCCAAATCCCCTTCGACGACACTCCCATACGGCTCTTCAATGGCACGCCTAGTGCAGGCTTCTACGGCACGCCCTTGTGGCCTTCGCCGGTATGCCCCCAGTGCCGCTTCGTCGGCACACCCTCGTGCACCTTCGCCAGCACGGTCGCAGTGGCCTTCAGCGGCACGCCCCTGCTCTTGCTCAAAGGCACGCCTTCGTGCCTTCAGTGATACACCCTGGCTAGGCCTTCAACGGCACGCTGCCTTAAACAGCACGCCCCTTCATCAATACACCCGTGCACCTTCGGCGGCACACCCTAGCTAGGCCTTCAATGCCCTTCAACAGCACACCCATACGGGCCTTCGACGGCACACCTTTGTTGAGTTCTTCAGCGGTACGCCCAGCCATTTTAATAGCACGAGTCTTCTAGCGACACCTCCGGCAAAACAAATCTCATGCCATCCCCCTATGGATTCGTGGGGCGCAGTGGCCCACCTGAGGTGTCAAACGGAGAGGGGGACACGCTGCCTACTCCCCCCTACCACCAAGGATGGGAAAGTCAAATCCCCATTAAAGCTGGTCACTTCCCGCCTCTACCAGTCATGTTCGAAGGCTCCTGCCCGCAGGCATATAAAGAAGCCCTCCTCCACAAAAAGGGACAGACAGAGAGGCGTACGCAGAGGGAGGTAGCACAGAGACGAAGAGCAAAGGAGAAGAGGAAGAGAGGAAGAAGGAGAAGAGAAGAAGAGCCCCCCCACTTCGGCGACCACTGAAGAGGAATAGAGAGTAAGGGAAAGGGAGAAGGAGAGAAAAAAGAGAAACATAGTAGGCACTAGAAGAGTGGGGAGTAGTCGCCCCTGCTCAGCCCCCGTTCCTCCTATTTTTGTTCCTGCTCCCCTTTCTTTTCTCCATGTTTGATGTACTTAATCCCTTGCTTGCCATGAATAAAATTCATTTTGTTCTTGTTCTTGCTTACCCATTCTTTTTATGTCGTGTCGCTTCTCGTGGAGTTCTCCTTCCCTGCTCGCTTCCCTACCATCTTCTTCTGCCCCGGGTGGCTTGATTCCCTTTGGGGGGGCAGACCTCTGGCCTTCATCCTTACCCCTTTGCCATGAGGGGGAGTCCCTTCTTCTTCCTTGAGGGATCGACAGCCCCCAAGTACCACTGTTGAACCCTGTTCCCTAGCTTCCTTAAATACCAACTCGGGGCCTTTCCTCCCTCCAAGTAATCCCACCGGCCACCTGAATCAAACCCCAGATCCCACGTCCTTCCCTCTCTCATGGACCTAGAGCCACTTTCAGGACCCTTCACTGGCACAACCTCCTAGTGCCCTTGCCGGTACACCCTCAGCCCCCCCTTTGGCCTTCTTGACCGGCACACCGTTGGCCACCCTTCCCCGGTATGCCCCAGGTGGCTTCAGTGGCATGCTTGTAAGCCTTCCCCGGCACACCTCCCTAGTGTCTCCGTCGGCACACTAACCAACCACTTTGGCGGTACACTCCCAACCTGCCTGGCCCGACACACCCTTCAACCCTTCAGTGGTACACCCCTGAGCTCTTCATTTGTACACCTTCTCTTGCCCTTTACCCCAGCTACCCGTAGCCAGCTAGAGAGTTCTCTCTCTCATCATCCCTCAGCATTTTTCAAGGTTCAATCCAAAGGTGTTGCCGCCTGCGGGCACCCACCTCCTATTATTGGGTTCTGCCACTCCTTGTGGGCACATTCCCCCGCATCTCCCTTATGCTTGGGGCAAGGGGACATGTTGCTGAATTTTTGTCAGAATTAGTAATGATGTGTTAAAAGACCGAAGGGAGTAATAAACAGATGGAACAATAAGTAATAGAACACATTAACTAAGGTAAGTGAACCATGGACGGCACAAAGAGATTTACACTAAGTAATGACAGGGGGAGGAAGGGACAATTTGTCTAAAATCATACAAAATTAAGAAAAGAAGAAAAGAAAGGCCTTAAAATAATGAAGGAGGAGTGGGCCCTTCACGGGTACACACTGTTCTGGAACCCCCCTTCACCAGCACGCTCCTAGGCTCTTCCACGGCATGCCCTTGGGCCCCTTTACCAGTACACCCTCTATTCCCCCTCGTCGGTACATTCTTTGAATGGTGCTTCCTCCCTCTGGCTATTGTTAAAGCCCTTCGTCGGCACACCAGCCAGTGCGTCCCTCGCCGGTATGCCTCTTCGTCAGCACGCACCCCCCCTTCCCGTCAGTCATTGGCACGCCTGTGACCTTCCCCGATGCAACTCATCCCCTCCTGGCCTCAACCCCGTGCAGCCCATGCACGGACTTCACCCCTCTTCCCCTGCATGAGCACGGATCTTAGTTCGCATGTACACTGACTTCGTCAGCATGTACACTGACCTTAGTCCCCATGTGCACAGACTTTAGCCCATGTGCACTGACTTCCCCTGCAAGTGCACGGACCTTAGTTTGCACGTACACTGACTTCGTCGGCATGTACACTGACCTTAGTCGGCATGTGCATAGACTTCAGCCCATGTGCACTGCCTTCCCCTGCATGTGCACAGACCTTAGTTTGCACGTACACTGACTTCGTCAGCATGTACACTGACCTTAGTATGCATGTGCACTGACTTACCCTGCATATGCACGGACCTTAGTTTGCACGTACACTAACTTCATCAGCACGTGCACTGACCTTAGTCCGCATAGGCACAGACTTCAGCCCATGTGCACTGACTTCCCTTGCATGTGCACGGACCTTAGTTTGCACGTACACTGACTCCGTCAGCACGTACACTGACCTTAGTCCGCATGTGCACGGACTTCAGCCCATGTGCACTGACTTCCCGTGCACGTGCACTGACTTAGTCAGTATGTGCGTCGACCTTACCCCCATGTGCACTGGCCTCACCCTTAGCACACATGGACTTGCCCCCCCGCATCTACATGTACTTAGCCTAGATGTGCATGGGCTCACCCTTTGAAAGCATGCACGGACTTCGATTCCTTTATGAGGAACCTATACAGATCTCACCCCTCACCGGTGCACCTTTGCTATGCCTTCGTTGGCACGCCTACCCAACACCTTCAACGGCACGCTCTTCCCAGCATCCTTCGTCGACACACTCATCAACTCTTCGCTGGTTTTAGAGCCTTTGTCGACACACCCAACCCAAGCCTTTGCCAATACATCTCCCCAGTGCCTACCCAGGCTTCGTTGGCACGCCTTTCCTTGGTGATGTGAAACGGGGTGGAGGGGTCTTCAAAAACATCAACAGATCGCGCTATATCAACCCAGCGCCTTCAGGATGAACGCGCTGGGACGACATAGCGCGTCCTCTGGCAGCAGCTCGACGACGATCTTCAAGCTCCGAGCTCTCTTGGGAGACCTTGGGGTTAACTCACGAACGAGGGGTGGGGGAAATACAACACAGGGACTCAAAACGACAATTGGGAACTCAAATTAAACACAATAGAGACCTAAACATGGATTAAACAAACCTATTACAACCTACGATAACTTTGGGGGAAAGTGGCTATGGGGGTGGCTAATGGGGGGAATGAGAAGGGTGGCACAGAGCGGGCTAGGGCCTAGAAGGGCTTGACTGGGGCCTCTCACCCGGAACCATCGCAGAACCGGTGCAATCGAGCTTCTCCTTGGCCATAGCTTCGTCCGATACGGAGGTTGGAGGTGGCGTTCGTCGGTGGGGAAGAACGGGCTTCACACCCGGGGGAGAGGGGATTGGAAGAAGAAGGGCATCACACCCGTGGGAGAAGGAAGAGGAAGGAACGCAGGGTGATCGAAAAGCTCAGTAGGATTTATATCTCTACATCAGACAGCTTTAAGTGTTTAACATATTTGACAAAATAAATGTGCTACGACGAGAAACGTAACTGAAACATGGAACATTAACATGAGAGTGTAAAGGAATGCAAGTATATAGGATCACAAGTAGATATGATATCAAGAATAAGATTTCAAGTAGAGAAAGACCACGGAGCAAGTGTTATCATTGAATTGGCCATTTCACGCAAGCACGTACAAGTCACGTATTTCATGTATCTCAAGTATTTTTAAGTAATTCAAGCAAGTCAAGTATTTCACGAATAAGTGAAATGTCATAAACGAATCTAGCACGCTTGTAGTTGGTGCGATGCCACACCAGGTCAATAATAACTGTCATAGACACAAGTACTTTCAGGTGCTTCTCCTAAGACTAGACCGGGCCCCATTAACACTAGGCATTATAGCTATGGATCATCGATTCCAAGTATTTATTTCGACATCCACATTATATGTATGGCCAAAGAATTTCAAAGTAAAGCTTATGAAATAAAGTACAGATCAAGCAAAATTTTCCATTCAAGAAACCAGTAGTACAAGAAGCACAAGTAGTTGCAAGAGAAGTTCAAGATTAATTCAAGACATCATGTTTAACGACATTAATAAGAGGAATTCAATGATGTGTTATTGACAAAAGTCATTTAGGAGAAGTTCCTTTACTGGAACATGATCTATTAGGGGTTTATATTCAGAAATCCTGACCGAACAGAGCCATTTTACACTGTGAATCTCATCGAAACACTAGCATGAACGCGGTCTGAACAGAACCACCTTCAGTATAACGTGGTCTCTAGATGGCCGCGTTCAAGGGGGGTCGTTGTGAACAAGTCCAGTCCGAGTAACGCGTCTATAAGAACGCGTTCACAATGAACGACGCGTTCAATACGTCACACACAGGCCCTGACTGAGGTGTCAGGGTGCGTCGGACTCTGTCGACAGAAAGCTGAACAGAGTGTCAGAAACCATGTAGGCTGCGTTCAGAAACTGTCAGACAGAACCATTTTAAAACCTCATTCCGTGGTTCTAAAGGCCGCTAGAATCAAAGCTTATACCAGTAAAACAGGATTTTAATGGTTCTCAGGTTTTTATGGTACAACTAGTTCGATGGCCGTGAGGGAATCCATGGCTCGCGGAGTCTTACGGAGATCTTGGATAAAGAAGTTCCAATCCGAAGGAAGGCAGATCCGACGGAGGGTTCCAACTCCACCAAGGGGGCTATGCGTAAAACAGAACTAAAGCAGTCTATGCGTCAAACGACGGTCAAGAATATTAACTAACATAGCAACATCGAGGACATGAACCCTAGTATTGACCAGCATGCCGTAGTTGTAAAAACTTCGTTATTCAACTTCTTCTACCCTTTTCTTTTTGTTTCGTGCTGATCCGGCTTGACCGGAGGGGAGTTCGGTCTGAACTCGTCCCTCTCGTTTCCCAGTCGGTATAACGCGCCTGCCAGAGGCCGTTATACGCTTAACGGACCCTAGGGGGGTCAAATTGCTGGTCTCAATTGTCCGTGTCGTGAGTCTTCATCTAGAGTTCTAGGCTACCTAGCGGTCCCGCATCAGACAAGTCCATTCTCTTGAGGTGCGTCTCCTCAATCGACACTCGAGCTATCATGTGTGAGGTTCATTCCGGATTGTGTGGTGTGCATCAGGCCGAAGACAGAATGAAACACAACATCAAGCTCAAAGGCTTCTATTGGCCTATCATGTATGCGGACTACACCTAGTATGCCCGTACGTGTCACCAATGCCAAGCCTTTGGCTCGGTACCCAGAAGATCTCCTAACCCATTGCGTCCCATAGCCCCCACCTGGCCATTTGCCGAGTGGGGTATGGACATCGTGGGACCCTCCCCGCCATCATCCAAGGGTCACATATACATCTTGGCCACCACTGACTACTTCTCTCACTGGGCGGAAGCCCTTCCCCTGCGGGAAGTCACCGACAAAGTGGTTGCCAGATTTGTCTGACATAATATCATTTACCGGTTCAGTACTCCCAGTCGCATAATCTTTGACAATGGAACACCATTCAAGAATAGGGCCGTATATCAACTGGCGGCCAAATTCCACATCGACTGGAGGACCTCTTCGGTCTACAACCCGCAGGCCAACGATTTAGCCGAAGTCTTCAACAGGACCCTCTGTAAGCTCCTGGCTAAGATTGTTAGCCATCGAAAATGTGACTAGGGTGAAAAGATCTTCAAGGCGTTATCGGCCTACCGGACGATCTACAAAACCCGCACGGGATGTTCACCGTTCTCCCTTGTCTACAGAGCAGAAGTGGTCATCCACATCAAAATCCAATTAGCCTCGTACCACGTGGCAGTGCACACCGACTTGGCTGGTCCCGATGAAGATGAATACCAAAGAAGGTTGGAAGAGCTTGTCGATCTGGAAGGCAAATGGCTCGAAGCCTATAAGCACCTACAAGTATACCAGGCCCACATGGCGTGAGCCTATGATAAGCTCGTCAAGCAATGAGCCTTCAAGCAAGGTGACCTCGTCATGATCAAGGAAAAGGAAGTCATGGCAGGCCACTCCAGTGGCAAACTTTAGCCAAATTGGCGAGGCCCATACATCATTCGCGACGCCTACGAAGGTGAGGCATACATGGTCGTTGATCACAAGGGTCACAAACCTTTTACGCCTCTCAATGGCAAGCACATAAACCTATACTATGCACCAGAGCATGAGTTTACGCGCCATCCAGACTCAGGCGCGCACCTCAGCCACAACTAGTGAAACTGGTCTTCTCCCACAGGAGGCTGAACCAGTCCCTGTTTCTATCCTCTCTTCCCTGTTAAGTAACGGGGCCAGCCAAACCCTCCCAGGGCCACTGTCAGGCACTCTAGGGAGCCAGTCTCCCACCTTCGTCCTTGTAACAGCAAGAGTAAGGATGCCTCTGCACCAGCCACAGCCCAGCCATCAGGATCTCAGGTAAGCAAAAAAAAAAGAAAAGAAGAAGGGGGTTAAAAATAGAGATATCCCGGCAGACCCAGTCGTCCCCGTTGCAAGAAGGTGACTGGGGACTGACCTGGAGTTTTGATTTCAGCGGGGGGAGGAGGCCCAGCGACAGGGGGCCGACGCTCCGTCTTCCTCTACCGCACAGACTCCTGCCGACCGGGCAGAGCAAGAGGCGGAGTTCCAACGGATGGTTGATCGGGCCAAGGTGGCTGAGGCAGCGCTCATCGAGCGGGTACATCCTACACTTCCCTTTGTGAATTATGTTCTTATATTAAAATGCAGTTAACTAAGGGTGAATGCATGTGTGTAGGTGATAGAGCTGACCGCCGCCATCGGCGAGGGTGACCACTTACGAGAGGAGCTCGTCCTAGTGCAAGGTGAGGCCGCCCGTCTGCGCGAGGAGATGGCGCAGGGCTTCGGCCTGAGGGAGGAGGTGACCCGCCTACGTGGGGAGCTGGAGCGGAGCGTCCACTCGCGGGAGTGGGCGGAGCGTGACCGTGCTAAGGCGCAGGAGGAGGCAGCCCGCTTGCGAGAGCGATTAGCACAAGGCAGACCATCAGACTCGGTGGAGATGGCGGTCCTCCGGGCAGAGGTGGAGTGACTTTGGACCATGACCTCGGAGATGGAGCGTTTTCGCCAAGAGGCGTTCAAGCTACGCGGTGAGGTGCGGGCCTACCGAGAGGTGATCCACTCCCGCAGTGGGATGAGTGGCAGCCATGCGGCCCCGAGCAGTAGTCAGGCTACCCATGGCTCCGTTGGGCGTTTTCTCGCGACTTCCTCTCAGCGGCATAGGAATGAGGATGAGCACCGGCGCCGACAGCGAGATAGAGAGGAGGGAGCGACCTCTATGATGGGCCGGCCATCGAAGTGGCAGGAGGGAGGTGGTGATAGTGACAGGCCAGAGGGGGTGGCCTGATTTTTATTTTGTACTCTATACCTGTACACGATGTGACATGATAGTGACCTAGCTTATTTTTTCCCTTTTTTGTTGATTTTCTTATGTAATGCATGTATGTATGAAAATATGCAAATTCGGACCGTGCACGACTTACGGGTGAGACACGGGAGGGGTAAGGCACGCTGACTCTACGAGAGAGACGATGCGAGAGGAGAGAGACACGTCGACTCTACGAGAGAGATGACGCGAGTGGAGAGAGGTACACCAACCCTACGAGGGAGACAATGCGAGAGGGGAGAGACACGCCGACTCGATGAGAGAGATGACGTGAGAGGAGAGAGGCACGTCGACTCTACGAGAGAGACGACACGAGAGGGGAGAGGTACGCCAACCCCACGAGAGAGACGGCGCGAGAGGAGAGAGGTACGCTGACTCTATGAGAGAGACGACGTGAGAGGGGAGAGGTACGCCGACTCTACGAGAGAGACGACGTGAGAGGGGAGAGGTACTTATTCCAAGAAATGATGGCAAGCTTCAAGCAACACAGCAAAGGAATGGGAGGCCGCTCTTGGGCCGCACAAGGTTTATGCGGCTAGATCTAGACCGCATATATGAGTTGTGCGGTCCGTAACCGGCCGCATGACGCAATGATCCTTCGACACATATGCGGCCAACAAAGAGCCGCTCAATAGGAAGGGCGGTCTATCGTCTCCTTTGAATGGTCAAGCTTCTAGAAGCCACCTAGGACATTTGACCAGCCCCACATGGGCCCTAGGGCATAGGTGTACCAATGGGGAAGAAGGTGGGGGGCCCCTACTGGACCTACTGACCTTTTACAAAAAAATCCAAAGACATCTATCGACTAACACTTTGGCTTATAGTTACCTTACAATTGCACACCTATTTATGTAAGGACATAAATACAAACTAAAGGATAAAAATGCAAATAAAAAATACTACTGTCTGGAGTCGATTCCCATCAATTCTCCCCGGGTGGGAAGAACTCGACCCCATCGAGTAAGAGGGGCATGCTATCGCTCTAGTAGAACCCAATGTCATCAGACGCGGGCCGTCCCCTCCATCGAACCAAAGAGCGTTAGTACACCCTACCTCGGGTAGTCATTACCTACTCACCCAGTATATGCTCTATCTACTCATGCTACTAGGGTAACAAGACTGAAAGTGGACGCTCTGGGGTGGTGTCTCTCACAAGGGATGGAGACGGCTCAACGACTCACTGGGATTCACCGCTGGGTCCTATAGGTGACTAGACCCGATACACTAAGGAGGAGCTGAACCCATATTCCACTAGCAAGCCTACAACATGTGCATATGGTCCACCTCATACTCGAAAGGGATGGATACTAGAGCTTGCATAGAGCTGACTCGACTCGATAGATGCTGACTTCAACTTGACACATGCAGACTCCAACAGGCTGGACAACAAGAAGGAATGAAACAAACATATGACCCTAGACTGACAAAGGGAGACTTGGTAAGAATGTCAGACACCATTTGCATATACTAAGTGTAATGATAGATTGACCCACAACTTGATGCCATGAGTCTCAACCCTCATCAACCGTCTCTGATTGGAGAAGACTCATCCTCGGGTATGGAAGTGTAGGAGGATTAGGAGCCAGGTGACGGGAAGGTAGTCCAGATATCTAGTGAAGAGGATGGAAAATGGGAAGCCCAGACATTGTCTCTCGTACGTGTGGCAAAAATCAAACCCTACCGTATCAACATAGGGTGTCAACAGTGGTACGGTGGTCACAAGCGACTGCGTTACCGTAGGAGAGATGAGTAAAAGAGGGATGACTGACTGCTGCTCGGGAGTGTCTAGCAAATGGGAGGTGGCAGACTGGTCAAGGTCGCCAAGGGAAGCCGGGGTGGGTGACAGCATAGGGCCATCCGGTGGGGCTGGGGTGACAGAGGTGACTGATAGACCCTAGCCCTCTAGGTGCTCCATGGGATCTCTCTCTAACCCCTCAACCTCAGTGAGCTCCTCGACCAACTCCTGGTCAGCCTCATAATTCACTAGAGTAGGCTGGGGATGGGCATCCTCCGAATGTGGATCCTCTAAGGGGAGGTGGCTCCCATGATGGGCGACTGGAGGGGTGGACTCCAAGAGAGGTGGCAAGTGTGAATCCGGAGGTGGGGTGGGCCACTGAGGTTGGGTGGCTGGAGATACGAGGGTGCTCGGCTGAGCCCTGTCCTTAAGGACGATCTTGCCGGGTAGGTGAGGTGGTAACACGGTAAAAAATAATGGTGCCACTACCGAGGGTGTGGTCGTAAATGAGCAGGTGAGTGCGGTTGGCAATCCCATGCAACCTCGTAACCCCACTAGCCAAAGACCACCATAGCAATTCCAGCAGCCCACATTTTCAAACCAAGCAACGCACCAACAAAACAACCCTCTATAGTCCTTCCGGCCTCATCCCCCTCCACAGAACAAAATATGCAACCAAATCCTCAGCAATACCACAATGTGCCACCACCAGCAAACTATGACCCTCAGCAGCCTAGAAGATCGGTAGGCCCCAAGAGAGCCCAATATCCCCCATTACCTCAGAGCCTTCCTGACATATTCAATTCACCTATGGCCGCCAATCTACTTGTCCTGTCAAAAGAAAGAACGGCCTGGCCCCTGAATGTGGATACCTCTCAGTACTGTGTCTTCCACCGACAGCCAGGGTATAATATAGATCATTATTTTCATTTTAAGGACTACATATATGATTTGAATGATCAGGGAGGTATTGACTGGGATGAGATGAGGAAGTTTGTCACCACCATGAAGGTAAGAAGGCTGTCGCGTCAGCAAGCATCGTAGCAGAATCAGCAGTCGATCCAGCCAGTTCAGCCGCAGCAAGTCCAAGTACCACAGCTGGAGATGGGAATTGTCCAAAACCCTCTGTCGGAGCACCAAAACCAACAAGTGAACCCCTTCACCACTTTCCAAGAGGTGGAGAGAGGGCAGGGGTGGCACATAGAAAGTGCCTCCGTCACCTCAATTAACCAGAATCCTAATCAATTTCCCCATCTTCTAAGAACCATCCAACCTTCTCTAGCTCCTCAACCTTCCCGACCACTGATACACATACTTAAACAAGCCCACTCCAACACCAATTCTTCGCCACCAAGGCCTTTCCTTATTCGTCCTTCACCTTCTTCACCCGCACCACAGGCTTCGCCTACTCCCACTACCCCTTTTCTGTCTAGGCCACTCCTTCTCTACCCTTCACCCTCGCCACCATCCACTCAAAATGCCACGCCTCCCAGGCCTTTGTTGCCTCAATCCTCACCAAATCTTCACACACCTCTTACCACTTACCGTGCACCTCCAGTGCCCCGTTCCACCATTCCTTCCAACCCATCTCCCACTCCACTAACAAATCCAATTCCTGCCAATCCCCAACCAGAAAGGCCCCTTATCTGATTTCCCCAACCAGCTGTTCCTACTCAGTTTGTCAATCTTGACACACCATCATCCTCTAATAACCCTCCAACCACCACCAACCCGACGGAGGCACAGGGATCTCAGACTATGGTGCTCCGTAGTGGGTGGATATTCCATCGTGTCTTCCTGCAGCAGTGGCAGCAAGAGCCCGTGCAGGGGCAAGAAGAGCAGTTGTAGGAGCCGGAGTCCATACCGGGGACTCAATATGATCTGTTAAAATATTTAGACAGAACCTGACCAAGATCTCCATTTTGGAGTTGATAAAGAGATCGACCACTCACCAAGAAGCTCTTAAGTAATACTTGCAAAAGGTGATGGTCAATGAGGACATGAAAGAGAGACTAAAGAGCAGCCAGAGGAGTCCATCCCTAGGACACAGTATGATATTATAAAACATCTGGATAAAACACATGCCCGGATCTCTATTCTTGAATTGATTAAGAGGTCCAAATCTCATCAAGAAGTTTTAATGGAATATCTTCAAGAGGTCATGGTAAATGAAGACCTCCCTGTGGAAAAGATCTTATCGGTATTAACATTGACAAGCACGCAATCGGCCATCACATTTTAGAATTTCAAGCTTGCCCCTTAGGGGGCTCGGAAATATGTGTTGTGCATTGCAGTGAAGATCAACGGGGTGTCTGTAAACCCATATTTGGTAGCTGTAGGTGCATCTATCAATGTGATTTCTATGAGCACCCTTCAAGTTTGTGGGGCTGACACAAAACAGATAAAGCCTTTAGCAATCATGGCCACAGCATATGCCAACCGTAAAGGCCGCTAAAGGGGATGATTACTCTCAATGTGGAAGTAAGTGTTGTTGTGGTTCCCATAGAATTTCATATTCTCGATATAGACCCAAAATTCAAGGCCATATTAGGTTGTCGCTATATAGAGGCAATGAATGCCGTCCCTTCTACTAACCATCAATGCTTGAAATTTTCGTACAAGGGGAAGATTGTCAAGATGTTTAGCATGCCTATCCTTCCTATGGTGGATGCTATTACCACTTCCTTGCCTTCAGTTTGGTCGACCCACAGGCCCATCATTTCCTTGCTGGATGTATGTGACCCTTACCGTCCCCCATCAATACAAGAAAAGTCACTTCCAGCACCAATGCCACGTCTCCCTTCCCATTCAAAAGGATGGGAGATCATGAAGAATTTGGGCTACCAGCAGGGCAAAGGATTGGGGGCACAATCACAGGGGAGGCTGAGACCACCAAAGAAAACAAGGTTAATCCTTAGAGTTGGTCTGGGCTTTGAAGGGCCAATTAAAGCAGATGGAAAATCCCTTACCTGGACATTATACTCTCATTTCAAGAAGGGGCCGGTTGTGCAATTGGGGGACTATCCATCGGAAATGCATGGGGGTTAAAAATGTATATTCAGCTGAAGGTTGCTCGAGGACTCTCAAAAAGGGAAAGTTTGATGACCCAGAGTGCAAATGGAACAAATGGTTCCACATACATGATATTTCCATCGCACTATAACAAATGTTTTCACCTCCACACCTAGAAGGGCCGCCTTCGATCTCGGATGTGCCGGAAGATGCCATAGTCATTGCCAGAGTTCCGAACAATCTGTACCAAGAGGACGTTGTCATTGATGGATCACTTTCCATCATTTTTCCCATCCATTCTTCTCAGCCTTTACTACTGACTCCTTCCTAGGCCAGACGTTTATCTGATGATCTTCCCAGGTCCCCTTCTCTACTTACATTCCTGTACGAGTTGATGTTTGTCTGATGATCTTCCCAGATCCCCTTCTCTACTTACGTTCCTGCACGGGTTTCTCAACCCGTGTCAAGTTTTCAATCATGATCTACTTTATAAGCCTACCAACTTCTTAGCTATAATCCCTTTTTCTCCTTCTGCGGGAAGAAACCAGAATGAACAGAATAAGGAATGATAGATTGTGAATATGGAAATTAACCTCCCAGATTGACATTGGAGGCTCTGCATTATAAAATACAAAAGCAAACACTAATTCAATTTCAGAAATACATTGAACCATTGATGAGCAAGATAAGAAAATTTTCAAGCAAGGCTGGAGACCCAATTTCTCAAATCTGAATAAAGAAATTTCAACCCCAATGAGTTCACATACATCGAACCCCCCCCTCAAGAAAAAAAGAGAGAATGATTGAGATAGTGATTGATGCAATTTTCTGAAAACTGTCTAGGATCCGAAACTCTCAGACCAATCTTGGACTCCATGCTCCCCTGAGACCTAAAATGCTCTCCTGGGGTCGTGGATGATCCACTGAGGTTGTCATGTACTCCCCTAAAGGGCTGACATATGCTTTACTTTGAATTTGGACTGCATGCTCCCCTGAGACCTAAAATGCTCTCCTGGGGCCGTGGATGATCCCATGAAGGCAAAATGTGCATCGACCTACACTTTGTGCTGACATGATGTGCATCGACCTTGGTCTTGTGCTAGTACAATGTGCATCGACCTTCCCTTAGCCCTGGCATAATGTGCATCGACCTTCACTTGTGCTGGCATGATATGCATCAACCTTGGTCTTGTGCTGGCATAATGTGTATCGACCTTCACTTACCCCTAGCATAATGTGCATCAACCTTCATTTAGTCCTATGCCTGATGTGCATCAACCTTGGTCTCGTGTTGGCATAATGTGCATGACCTTCCTTTAGCCTTATGCCTGATGTGCATTGACCTTCCTTCAGCCCTGTACCTATGTGCATCGACCTTCATTTGGCTTTGCGCCTGATGTGCATCGACCTTCCTTCAACTTGGTGCCCCATGTGCATCGACCTTCATTTGGCTTTGTGCCTGATGTGCATCGACCTTCCTTCATCTTGGTGCCCATGTGCGTCGACCTTCATTTGGCTTTGCGCCTGATGTGCATCGACCTTCCTTCAAATTGGTGCCCATGTGCATTGACCATCATTTGGCTTTGTGCCTGATGTGCATTGACCTTCCTTCAACTTGGTGCCCATGTGCGTCGACCTTCTTTTGGCTTTGCGCCTGATGTGCATCGACCTTCCTTCAACTTGGTGCCCATGTGCGTCGACCTTCATTTGGCTTTGTGCTTGATGTGCTTCGACCTTCCTTCAACTTGGTGCCCATGTGTGTCGACCTTCATTTGGCATTGTGCCTGATGTGCATCAACCTTCCTTCAACTTTGTGCCCATGTGCATCGACCTTCATTCAACTTTCTGCCCACGTTCACCAACCTTCCTTCAGCCCTATACCCATGTGTACTGACCTTCCTCTGCACTGCCCAGTGCTGCACCGACCTGTAGGGGTGCACCCACCTTCCTCCAGCCTGGGTCTCTTTGAGGTCAACCTGTCTTCAGCTGTGGGTGCATCTGCCCTTTTTGCCAGCCCGTCCAAGACCTCATTGCATGCCCTGTACCCAAAATATGATAATATAATAAAAAATATATATCTTCAGAAATAAATGAATGCGTCGCACCTGAATCGAAAAGAACATGTGCCGTGCGATCATAAATGGAAATCGTACCTTTGATCAAATTAGATGCCAATGCCACCGCTCGAGTGATATGTGTAACTCTGACTCTCGGCGGACGAGTACCGACAGCTAACTGTTGAGAAGGTATAGGAACAGGCGGTCGAAACGGTAGAACTGGTTGAGTCGATTGAGAAGGCTGAGGCGGCGGAGGAAGACAGAACTGTGGCTGCTGTGACTGCTGAGCCTGAGTAAACTGCACCGTCTACTGCCTCAACAGACAGTTACGGGAAACGTGCCCTAGTTGATCGCATCGATAACATACAACCGGCAGAGAACACGGTACACCCGGATGACTGTCACCACATCTCGAACACAATCTCGGCTGAAAAAGAACAGAGTCTGTACGCGGTGGAACAAACAAACCCGACTGCTAACCCTGCTTGGAAAATGACGGATGATCAAACCTCTTTCGCTTTTTCTTATGACGAAAACCTCTGCCCTGAGATTGCTGGAAAGGAGTACTATCAACAGGAGAAAAAGTGGGAGAAACTCTTGAAGCAGATGATTGGTGAGGTGACTGATGTGGCATGACTGACGACATCATCTCAGTCTGAGCAAAACCTCGAGTCCTCGCCAATTCTAACTCCAATGCGATAGGAGCTTGATAAGCAGCATCCAGCTCAGCAACACAGGTAGCGAACAACGGCAGGCTCAATTCTGCTCTCAGTCCGCGCAAGAACTGCTGAGTCCTCACAATCTCATCCGCAAAAATATGAGGTGCATACCGACCTAACTCAATGAATTTATCGCGATATTGTAGCACCGACATGTCACCCTGTGTCAGCTCCAGAAACTGATACATCTTGGCCATCTTCAGGCAGGCTAGAGTATAAGCATGCTCGAATGCAGCAGCGAACTCAGCCCAAGTGATCTGTCGAAGCGGATGGGATCGGAAAGTGACTTCCCATTCTGAGGTCCACCATGTGCGTGCAGTACCGTCAAGTTGATAAGAAGTCAGCATAACCCGTTCATCCTCGGCGCACTCCATACATTGGAAAACGCACTCGGTAGCATCCAACCATTCTCTCGCTGCCTCGGGATCAGATTGACCCTCGAAAGTCGGTGGATGGAACAGTAAGAATTCTTTCAGTGCTCGTCCACGACTACCAGGTAATTCTGCAGGCAGATTAGGAATAGGTGTAGCCTGGGTAGGAACTGGTACAACAGCAGTGGCTGAATCACTAGCCTCATTCCGAGGAACTGGGGTCCTTCGCCTTTGAGGCGGCATCTTGAATCTAAGACAGCACGACAACGGAAAACATATTAGCATCGCAAGAAATATCCTAAGCCAGCAACGAAACGACTCAAAAGGGACTTGCTCTGAACCAATGCATATTTCAATTCTTAATACAATTTCCTAACTCCGCTCTGATACCATCCGTAACGTCCCAGAGTCCATAATGCCAATAATTCGTTACTAAGTATCGAATTACCACCACTATGAACTGAGAGTCCATAGGGTCAAAACTTGTGTGAAGTTCATACTCGAGCACAACTATTTTGCCAAATTGAAACACATCTCATTATAGCTTAAATTATGATGGCAATTGGTTAGTTTGATCTAATGAAATTTAGGTAGCATCTCCCCATATCCAGAGGGTCACGGGGGAGAAGTGGAGGCATACCCACGGAGTTGGGGTAAGCTCCTTAACACTGGGTGGCCAAGACGGCGACCGGCAGACCTAGATGGATGGGAACCCTCAGGGCTAGCCTACAAGGGGCATCAATCCTCCATGGGCCGAGATATGTCTAAGAGGGATGACCAAAACGGGAGGAAAATCCCGAGGGCTAGCCTACGAGGGGCACACAACCCATGGCCACCACCATTCCTTTTTTAGGGATGGTGGATTTGATGTTGGGCTATAAGCCCTATTATTATTCACCCTTCAGTGGCCCATAAAGGTACATGTCATAGGAGGACAAGACCTTATGATGCTGTAGTGACTCAGAGAAGAACCATGAATAGAGACGTCGATGGGGAGTGTCCCCCCTTCCCCGGTCATAGAATTGTCATCCTCAAGACAACAAAACACAATACTAGAACCCGTATATAGGATAGAAGAAATACGATGATTAGTTGAAGGGGGTTAGCAGGTTAGCATACGGGGGTTAGCAGGTTAGCATAGGAACTCAGCAAGTTAGCATATGAGCTACGGAGATTGTTAGGGGCAAACCCTCGAATAGTCATCGAGTAATATACAGGGAAATGATCATGCCAAAAGACCCTGCGCCCAGGTTATAGGGACAGTCGTGTTCTCTCCAGTTCATAGCGATGAACGGACGAACTATGGAGGGGCAGTCCCAGGGGCAGCCAGAGATGCACATATGCATGTGCTTCTGGAGATAAAACCTCGATAAACATGACGGAGCTCAATGGGACCACTCCAGTGAAAAGAACCCTGGGGAAGGGGGTATAACCTTAATGTTTCCCTGGAGAGGACCCGGGCTTATTCGGCGTCGATGGGGGAGAAAACCAAACGGCCATGCACAGAAGATGGTTAATTGAATGGATTCGGAGAGAGAAGAGGTGACACATAGAATCATTGCTACATCCAATATCACGCCATTACATTATCGGAAAGGGCCCAATACAACACACATACGGCACGGCATGGCGTTGTCGCTTAGAGGCCAGCCACTGCTTACACAGACGGGTATAAATTCCAGTTACAGAGGAGGAGAAAGCAAAGGAACGTAAAAGGAAATGGGCTCATATCATTGCCCCTCCGACTATATTCATTTACAAAGATATTGACAAGAGAAGATAGCAAGGGATGGCCGGAAGAAGTCGCCAGAACCCACCTAATTTCTTCACTGTGGGAAACAGAGTATCAGAAAGGGGTTTCTCTTCCCCGACTCTGGGCTCCTCCAGGCAGACGGATGGGAGAGGTGGTGACTCTCTAGCTCTCTCTCAGAAAACCCTCCTTTCTTCCACCCCAATCCTCTCTTTTTTTCTTTGTGGATTCCCTCTCTCTGTCTATATGTCCCTATCTTCTGGCGATTATCAGGGTGCTACACAATCTTTTCAATGGTTTTCATGGGACACACATTAATCGAAGCTCCCATGTCAATCAAAGTGGAGTCCACCTTGACCTTGTTGAGAGTAACAGTAAGGCATAACGGGAGTGACCTACTCTCGGGTGGAGCGAGGTCCTTGTCGAAAAAAGAGATGGAGGAGCCCTGTGTGATGGCTCGGAGAGCCTCAGTCACGCCGCTAGCTGGGAGAGCCTCATTAACCTTGATCTTTTGTATAAATTTGAGTAAGGTAGATTGATGGGAAGGTGAGTTCTTAATGAGCTCCAAGATAGAAACCTTCGCTGGCATCCTATCCAAGTGCTGAAGGATATCATACTCTACCAGGGAGTTTGTGAATTGACCCCTTCCTCAGGCTGGGATTGCCTTTGAGATGGGGGATGATTCAGTTGCAGAGAGTGACATTAAGGGTAGCTTCCTTTGAGACCTCCGGCTCTAGAGGTTTTGGTCGAATCAATTGCAAAGGAGGGGACCCGAATATGAATGATATGGAAGTTGGCTCTACAGCTGGAGCACTAGGAATGGGAGGAGAGGCCAGCTTAAGTTAAGGTGGCTTTGGACGTCCTTGTTCCGTCAGGACGTCCTTAGGGGTGGCCAACCCTTGGAAGGGAGACCGTGGAGGTGTGATCAATGTGAGAGGGCCTTGATGGGACACTGGTGATTGGACAGGACGTGGGATTGGCATCTAGGGTTGGGACTCTTGTGCGAACATGTTGACATCGGCCCATGGTTCTTGGACTTCTACCTAAAATCGTTTGTGCCATTCGGGAAAGCCTTCAATGCCCCACATCTGGGCCCTCTTAAGAACACGTGGTTCAAACCCTATCACGGTGTTCACTCTTTCATGTTGCCTTAAGCTTAACGGGTCCTTGTTTGGTTGATGAGTAGGCAATGGATTTTGGACAATGCCCAACTCCCTGTTGGCCTTTTTAAGGTTGGCTATGGCGAGCTTAACATCATCCCAATTAATTCTAGCCTCGTTGTGCATGTCATGCACCCAATCTCGAAATTGAAAAAAATTATAAATGTCATGCCCAGGAGTGCAATGGTACAGATAATGTTTGGAAGTGTCGGCATTGGGGTGGACCTAATCCTTTTGAGGGGGTAATTGAATGGCTTGGGAGGACATGAGAGTGAAGAAGATATCGCCCAAAGTTTCAGGCAACGGAGGGTACGAGGCCCGTCTAGGACCAGCGTGATTGTAGCTTTAAGGTGGAGGAACATTGGAGTACGATCGTGAACCTGCCTGACCTTGGTTGGGACCGGCCTGATTAGACTATGGAGCTTGGCAGTTATTAGGCCTAAAAGGTGGGCCAAAGGCATTGACCTGCTCTTTCACAGTGACTCCTTCTGTGGTGGGAACAGCTGGGGCATTCTGACCCTTGGTGCGGGTTTCAAAGAAGGGTGGCAAGGTGGTGTCCTTCATTTGAGCCTGGACAACCCGAGCTCAATTATACAATTGTGGAAAGGTGTGGAGTTCACTAAGCATCAACATGGCCCTAAGCTGTGGAGTGGCATTATTCACCAGCATGGTGACTACTTGGGATTCGGGGATGGGGACCACCATTCGAGAAGCCATGATTCTCCGATGATTGGCAAACTGAATGAAGTCCTCGTCAGGCTTCATCTTTTCTGTGACCAGGTCGAATAAGGTGGGGGCTATGGTGGACATGTGGCCAAAATGAGCAAGGAACCTCTCAGAGACTATATCAAAATTCAGGAGGTCAACAGTCGAGAGGGAGGAGAACCAGCATAGGGCCTCACCCACAAGGGATTTTTGGAATAAATAGACTAACAGCACCCGGTCATACAACCATAGATGGGAATCCATGAGGTGTTGTCCTCCTGGTTTTGATGATGTCAATCATGATGTGATTATTTCATTTGGTTATCTGACACATGGTGCTATGGCTAGCACCTGTTTACAATAGCATTGCAGGATAAAGAAGCTAAATGGACTAAGGCAGCGTGGACGCTCCCATGTAGCAGCGTGGACGCTGCAGCCTAAGCCCTCATGAAGTTCAACGTCAAGGTCGACGTTGCCAAGACTAAGGTCGATGCAGCTGTGCAATGTCCAAGACTGCAGCTGCTTAAATGGTCTAAGGCGTCAACACTACCATATAGCTGCGTCAACGCTGCAGATGAAGCTTTCATGGGTTTCAACGACCAAGGTCGATGCTGCTAAGGTTAAGGTCGACGTTGCCAGCTTGAAGACCTTCAAGTCCAAGTGAAGGCATCGACGCTTCGCACTGGCAGCGTGGACGCTGCAGAACAAATAAACAAAGCTTCAGTTGAAAAAGATACCATTGTGTCAACGTCGCTGAACAGAAGCGTGGACGCAGTAGTGGACATTGCAGGGCTAAAAGTCGATGCTCATGCACGTAAAGGTCGACGCTCATGCATGACAAAGGTCGACGCTTGTGCCTTCATGTCTAAGCACCTCCAAGCCAGCGTCAACGCACCGGTAAGGTGTGTAAACGCAGCCTTTAATATTTCCAACATGTCTAAGGAGCTGATCTGGCCTGCGTCAACGCTAGACGATCAAAGCGTGGACGCTGCAGTTGTTCAAAGCAAATGAATGAAGCCTTCACACTGTGTCAACACCATTAGCTCAAGGCGTTAACGCAGGGGTTCAAGCCAGATGAACAGAAAGGGATAATGGATTAAGTGGGGGCCACTCTTCGTCTACTACTTCCAGATGCTTCTCCGCACGTGGAGTATATCTAGGGAATCTCGTGGGGCCCAATTACAGGCAGGAAATCGAAAGAGAGAGAGTGAGAAGGGGATCTGGAATCGATGAGGTTAAGACGAAGCAGTAAGGCACTCCAAGTACGAACTAGCAGCGAATAGAGAGAGGGGTGAATAGAGAGAGCACGAGCGAGACTGCAGGGAATAGAGAGGGTAAGCAAGCAAGAGTCTGCCATGGAAGCTGCTGAAGTCAAAGAAGAAGAAGAAGAGCTGAGGTGCTGAAGAAGAAAGGAAAGCAGAGCAGCAGAGCAGAAGGATTTGATCGCGGATCTGATAACCTGATCAGATCCAGTAAGATCTTCCTGCTGTCAAAGAACCTTCTCCAGAGAAAGATCTGAAAATCGGTTCTGAATTTCACCCTTCTTTCTTTTAGTCTATTTTCATTTTGTTTTCTTGTTTCAAACTGAAATTTCTTCAAGCTGTGAGTCAGCGATTGTAGTGGTGGATTCCACTAGACGAGTAAGCTGTAATCCCCAGCAGTGCAGAGCTTGTGTCTCTGGACAGCAAGCTGTGAAGCTCAGCTGATTGTTGGCAAGCTGTAAGGCCCAGCGTTTACAAGTTGTATTGCATAGCAGTAAGCCACACTCAGGATTGAGTGTGGGGTGGACATAGGTCTGGAGGACCGAACCACCTAAAAACCTCTTGTGCATCTTGTGGTTTGTTTCTGTTTCATTCTGTCATCGTTTAGTTGCTTACATAGGGATGCAATTTGATCATCTCTAGATCTACTTCTCGTTAGATCTAGAACAGATCCTTTCGCTACGAATTGATCGTTTAAATTGGTCAATAGATCATCCTATTCACCCCCTCCTCCTCTAGTTTGATCTCTGGTCTCCCAACAGAGGCTAGAGGAGATGAATGTGGCTGAGATTCAATGAAAAATTGTAAAGAGTAACCAGTAGAAGGTGGCGACAAGGACATGGGCCATCCCTCATTATGTTGGGTTTGATCATAATAATCATTACGGTATGGGGCCCAAATTTGATTTTCATGATTCCCTTCTTCTCCCCCCAACTTAGACTCCTCATTATTGACCATTACAAATTGAGATTCATTAGCTTTCCCCTAATTCTTCTGATATGGCTGCTCCATATTATCCTCATCATCACAAAATATTTGAGAGTTGTTGAATTGAGGATTGATGGATGGATCAATCAATGTGATATCAAACAGGCCCTAATTGGATTGGATGACTTTGTCCGAGTCAGTCCAAGTTGGGTCAACTAGTACCATACCGGGTTAAGCCCGTTTCCAATACTAGATTATTCTCTAACATGTCCCCTCACGTGCAGGCCGATTTTAGGCTCTGTCACGTGAATTAGTGCACGGCCTATATCATAATTATGGGCTCTGATATCATGTTAAATTTTATTAGATTGGATCATCCAACTCAAAACTTTAAGTGTTGAGTGAAGAAGACATCACAATTATAATCTCATTATATTTTTAGCCCGTTTCCAATACGTGACTATTCTCTGACAATCTTGATTTCAATTAACCAAAAGTTGAGCCTTTTACAGTGACCTGTTGACGTATGGTAGATTCCGCCATGTGGTAGTAGGTTTCTGTCTGGCCAGTATGCCCACATGCAGAGAGACCCAGATAACCGAGAGCTTTTCATTGCCTACCTAAACCCAGAGAATGGCTTACAATTGCTTACGTTGGGATGTGTTGCAGAACGGTGTCAGGGGCTTGATGCTGGATATGTATGACTTCGAGGGGGACGTCTGGTTGTGCCACTCATTCCAGGGGATGTGCTACAACTTCACGGCCTTTGTAAGTTCACTAAACCTTCTCATTTTCATGGATGTACCTCATCACCAATGCAACGTATCAAAGAAAACTTCGCATAGATTTCCATTGATGTTTTGATACGGATCAGCAACCTGCCGTCAACGTGCTCAAGGAGATACAAGCCTTCCTGGAAGCGAACCCCACTGAGATCGTCACCATCTTCATCGAAGACTATGTGATAGCCCCCAGGGGCCTGACCAAGGTGTTCGACGCTGCTGGGCTACGGAAGTACTGGTTCCCCGTGTCCCGCATGCCCAAGAACGGCGGTGACTGGCCGCTGGTCAGTGACATGATCCGTCAGAACCAGCGTCTGGTGGTCTTCACGTCCAAGTCCGCCAAGGAGGGCTCGGAGGGCATCGCCTACGAATGGCGATACGTGGTGGAAAACCAGTGTAAGAGACCGCGTCCTTCACACGTCAGGGCGAATCAGAGTCGCCTCGGGAATAACACGTTGTAAGGGTATGTCCTACTGCAGATGGGGACGGCGGGATGAAGGCGGGTGCCTGCCCGAGCCGGGCCGAGTCATCGCCAATGAACTCGGTGAAGGAATCGCTGGTTCTGATGAATTACTTCCCTGACAACCCCGACCCGTCGAGCGCTTGCAAAGATAACTCGGCCCCGCTGGTTGGCATGCTCAACACATGCCACAAACTCTCAGCCAACCGGTGGCCAAATTTTATAGCCGTCGACTACTACAAGGTACTGCACTGCCCTTCCAATTCGTTGGTCAATTCAGATGTCATTTGGTTTGCTGTCAAGTGTCGTAATCTCTCAGTTTTAAAATTCTTAGACTCCAATCCTAAGAGGCGTGTTTGCTAACCGGGTGGGGTTAGCGCCATTGTTATCAGAATCGGACCGGTCCGACCGATCAATTCAGAATCGGATCGGTCCGACCAATTGGATTGATCTGACCCCTCTGTTTAAAATTTTTTTTGAGTAAAATCAAACAAAAGGCAGAGCAATGGCTAAAGCTCATTGAGAAATCATGTCCCTTCACCCAAGAAGTGGCGTGGAGTGTGTGATGATATGACTGTGCCACCTCCATTCATGTTATGAGACAAGATGGTTAGTGACATTCTAAGTAACTAGGGAGTCTGGCATTTTTTACACAGGCGGGGGAATTCCCTTGTCGTTCTTTCCCTCGCGGCGGGGACGCACACTCACCTCTTACGAAAGGCTGAGATGGGTCGATTTGGCACGCGAGGATTCTGGGGGTATTAAAAGGAGGGTGAAAAGAATGATAGGAACACACAGGAAGGAACGACGTATGGTTAATCGTTCTGGAAGACTGGGGCAGAGATGGCTGGATGGAATGCGGGCATGCCAGTCGATTTCTCGATGATTACCAGCAAAACCAAGTGTTTGACTAGGGATGTGCCGCCAGGGCTCGACACATGAGCACGAAATGTTATGCGTCACGTGGAGAGAAGGAGGTTTCACTTGTACGAGTGTAGACGATTGTGGGGGCTTATGTACTGGACGTCTTCCCCACCGATCACAAGCGATAAGTGTTTATTTTACATCGGGTGGAGCCCGAACACCTTTGTTTCTACTGTCGAAGAAAGAGTCAGGGACCCTGGGAGCCACGACATCGGGAGGGCTTCGTCCATGTAACAGCGACAGGGCAACAGCAACACAACAGGGATAACTGGGGGTGGAGAGACTAGTTCCGACAAGGAGGGGGATCTGCTTCCCGACTGGATTACATGACTTATATGCCATGAAAGGCATTTATGTGGGGGTGCGAAAGCCCGATTACTGGTGTTGGCAAGCCACGGGACAATTCCATCATTTGCAATGGTCCTCGGGTCATTGTGTTATTATGTAGGTAGCTCTGTATCCGTACATAGTGTCAGTTAGAGGACCTATGACTCAGTAGGGTGCTGCCTGAGGGGTGCCACAGTGTCTTCCCATCATGAGACAATGTCGAGGCCGTAGGCACCGTTGTGCTAGAGTAGTTGGGCGTCACCAAGACCGAGGTGACTGAATGACGTAGGCACCACTTGTCACTGGAGTGGCCAGGCGCTGTTGAGATTGGAGCAGTTGGACAGCTTGAGCATCGCCATAACTGGAGCGACCAAAAGTCATTGAGCTCAAAATTACTGGGTGACGTAGGCACAGGTGGGACTGGAGTTGTTGGTCATCGTCGGAGCTAGAATGGCCCAACGCTATCGGGACCAGACATTTGGATGCCGGGGGCACCGTCATGACTGGAGTTGTTGAGCGATCGGGCGTCGCGGACCCCGATGTGATTGGAGTAACTAGCAGTCGGGTGCCGGGGGCACCGTTGTGACTAAAGCAACTAAGTAGTCAGGCGCAGCGGGCCCCGATGTGGCCGGCAGTCAGGTTTCGGGGGCATCGTTGTGACTAAGTTGTTGAGGGATCAGGCGCTGCGGGCCCTGATGTGACTGGAGTGGCTAGCAGTCGGGTGTCGCGGGTGATGGGTATGAAGCTCGTCCCGTCACGTGACGTGAGTTATCGTGTCCCAGGTTTCCATTTCTTGTTTGCGAGACGGGATTTCGGGTGTTGTTTTCAAGAGTGTTCTCGTAGTCGAGGTCTAGGGTTTTCAGTGAGTGTCACCAAGGACTTTTCCTAGACAGCGTGGAATTCACGACAGTGAGATTGTGATTGTGTTTCCGAACTGTGTAGTTTCAGCTTGGGCCCCGCTGTGAGGGCAGGTTTTCACTACTGAGACGTCGTGGCGCTTTCCTAGTAGCGTGACTAGGGTGATTCATGTCTGGTTGTTCCCTGACTGTGGGATCAGGATGTCGGGTGCGTGACTTGGTTGTTCCCCCGATGAGAGACTGGGTCGTATTTTTGGTACAGTAGGAGTAACTATAGAGCCGAGATTTTACCGGCTGCCATAGGTTACTATTCCTACTGTTATTGCTGTTCTTTCTATAGCTACCGTAGCTCTTTCCATTCCGCTGTTATTTTCTCAGTTGGGGTTCTGCGGGATCCCTACTGAGCCAGTGATAGGAGGCTCACCCCTGATTTTCAGGTACATAGGCTCTTCCTCCAGATTCGTGGGCGTTGCGTGGAGGTTCCTAGTTGCCAGATTACCAGGCCAAGCGTTCACTTGGCATGTGGTACGCTTTACTGCTTTAGACTATACGTTCTGTTGGACTGGACTCTATTGTAGTTAGTTATTTATTTCTGTTATTATATCTGTTATCCTGCTTTATTTCCTATTTCTATGTACACCACACTTATCCTTTAGCCCTTCCGAGTCTTCGGGCTCGTGGGCGGCGGGCCAAGGTTCGAGTTGCGCCAATTCCTTTTCGGTACTCGGATCTTGGGTCGCCACAGCTGGTATCAGAGCTATGGTTGTGGAAGTATATTGGAATTCGAGATATTACAGTGATCAGAGTCCGTAAGGTCCAGTACAGTCGGCAGCTGGCATAGGGTTTTGTATTTGTTTTTCGCTTGGTTTCTCGCGTGAGAGTTTGAGTGCGCGGCATTGGCGTTGTGAAGGTGGTTGCTTTCGTCATCGGAGTGCCGGCGTGAGGCCTAAGGATCGAGGTCGAGAGCTTCTCCCTCATCGATGGTGGCCCCGGTTGTGCTGCGTTGGGCAGAAGTTGCCGGCAAGTGCATTGCTACGGTGCTATGTTCGAGGAATCTACAGTGAGATCAGGTGACTGGCGAGGATTACTCGTGGTTAGGTGGCTGTGAGTGTGCTCTGAAGGAGCTGTTATTGGTGTTGGCCACTCCAGTTGAGGATTTATGCAACCCTTGAGGTGTTGAGATCGTGGTTCGAGATGGCAGAGCAGGTGCTCTGGTCGAGATGTGCTCGGATGAGCGGAGGATCTTCTTGGATTAGGCTGTGGTTGTCCTAGATTTGGTTTGAGATTGTGTGGTAGTGGTGAGCTTGCGGCTTGAGGATGAGCACTGATAGGTGCCGGTTATGGCTCGTGTTGCGGCTCGAGTAATGGGGGCATCCCTTGCCCCTCCACATTTTTTTCAAGGCTCGGATTATTCGTCGGCATATGCCATTGTGTTATGTTAAGTTTGCAGCCTAGTGCGTCGATTGTAATTCCATACTTTAAGCAAATAAAGAATAAGTATTTGATAATTTAGTGGTTGTAATAGTCATTAGTTTAAATCTATTTATATTTCAGATAATTGCTCACTCTTAAAGATGTTAAAGGAAGAAAATCCTTTAAATTGTCTAGCTTGCCTTGGTTCTATTTAAAGGACTGTCGCGCCGTGGGTAGGCTTCCGCACTTGGGACGTGACAGACCCGCAACTTCAAGGTGAGCGAGGATCTTCTTCAGCGGCTCGTTGGTCAGCACGACGATGGAGTGCCCTTGGAAGTAAGGCCGAAGGCGCTTGGCTGAGGTCACTAATGCTAGGACGAGTTTCTCGGTTGTAGGATACCTTCTTTCGGCCTCATTAAGCACCTTGCTGGTGTAGTATACTAGCCTCTACACTCCTGCGTCATCTCGGACTAGGACCGAGCTCACTATTGAAGGAGTTGATGAGAGGTAAACATATAGTGTTTCACCCGAGATTGGTTTCGATAGCACCGAGGGTGAAGCCAGAAACTCCTTCAGCTCCGCAAAAGTCTTCTAACATTCCTCATCCCCGGTGAACGTAGCGGATGCCATTTTGGGCCCTCTCAAAAATTTGAAGAAGGATAGGCATCGTTCGACTGCTCAAGATAGGAAATGGTTGAGCGCGGCAATGCATCATGTCAGGCGCTGGACATCTTTGACGCACGTGGGTGGCTGCATGTTCAGGATGGCCTGAACCATGTCGGGGTTGGCCTTGATCCCATGCTGGGTCTAATGTGGGATAGACAGCGTACTTGACCGATTTACAGGCAAACCTGGGACTCTAAACAAGCTCATGGCTTGTCCCTTAGCGAGGGAAGCGTGCGGACGTGCGCGCTTGAGAAATCGACAGTGAGCTAGGGTGGTCAACTCTCACTTTCGTGCCTAGATCGAGGCACGGGACGGGTCTCGCTCTCTCCCACAATGGTGATTAAAATATTGAACGAGCTAGGACCTATCACATGCTAGCAGTGACATATGAAAATATACGAATTGAGCAAATGCGATAAAAAGAGAGGCAAGTTTACCTCCACGCTCCGGGCGTGGGGAAGACGACCCCGGCCAAGAATTGTAACTCTTGGTACAATAATTGTTAATAATTTATAGCAGTAAATTTTATTACCTACTCCACACAGGGAGGTGAAGATCTACAATGGTGACCCAGGGGTAGCAGTCTTGGGTTTATGGGCAGCAAGCCGGAAGGGCTCTCAGACCAGAGGCAGGCTGCTGGTCCGACTCGATTCCAACTCTGTACTGTTCCAACTTGGGGCCTACTAGACAACAAGGGAACTCAACAACTAGGACGGCGCCTTCCGGTCGGTTCGGCTAGCTGGGACGTCGGTGGAAGACTCCTCTTCGATCGCAGAACTTGGCGGCGGCTGAATCAACGTCGAAGTGATTTTGGAGGATTTATCTTGCTACTGCCTCTGCTGGCCTGTTCATAAAACAGGTTTGCACGACCCGGTGAAAAGATTTGTTGCGCACAGATCACCGATAAGTTGATCCCGGTGGATCGATGGAGAGGGGAACGGCGGCGGCGGCACCGGAGGTTGAAGGAGGGCCGCAAGAAGCGTGCGAAGCCCAAGATGGACGTGAAGATCCCCTCCAAGGGGCGCCAGAGCAGGCCCAACTCGATGGTGGTCGATCTGCTGACGCACTGTGCAGCGTATTTAACATACTGGCTGTGTTCATTTGCAATGCCGTACGGAGATGAAACAGTGATCCTGCTAGATGCGATCTACCCGGCGTGCCAGATGGCGTGGGCGATTAAGCTGTCTCTATGTCCAGCTACCCTTTGCCTAATATACAAGGTGCTGGGGGATATCAGCACCCACCAGTTCTGGCGGCAGGCCCGGTACGTGTGCCCGTTGCATTTCTTCAATGCGTGGGTTTGTTCTCTATTTTCGGAGTTCGTCCCGTGTGCTATCCAAGACTGGGGGCTCGTGCCGCGGATGCTAGAGTTTGCCAGTGCTGAGCCGGGCTCTACCTCTCTGCGGCTATATGATATCCGAGACCGATTGACAATAGTCCCTCAAGATGCCACTGGGACTATTCATTTTTGGGCACTGACTGTGCACTCCAGCCCCTTGGTGAACAGTAAAAGAGAGTGCAAGGATGACCAGGTGGAGAAGTACGTCCACCCAATTAGCCAAGAAAATGTGGTTCACCCGCTATTGGAACCCGAGTTAAGGGACTGGGCGTTGTCCATCCGTCCCAGCGTGCTGGCATTCAGAAAGGGGGAGATGTTGCTGCTGGAGCCGTATTACCCCTTCCTCTTTGGTCAAAATTTTGGCTATGACCAGCATATTCCTGTACACAGTGCCCAGTTCGGCCTGGTGACGCGGACCCTTCGGGGAGGCGTGGTCGCGGAGAATGCCAGAGTCTGGTGGGACTTCTTCCACCGGGCAGACTCCACCGCCTTCAGAGTGCCAGCCCCTAGTCGCGTCCCTCGGGTGACACTTGAATATGTAAAGTGGTGAAACGTCCGCACGACCTTTTATCGGTCACACAAGACCGACTGCTGGGACGGGGCGGAGAGAAGGTTCCTGAACCGATAGCCCGTGCCCGTCCTCGACATCGACCCGGAGCACCTCCTACGCTTGTGGCGTGGCAAGAGCAAGGATGTGGTTGACTACATGATCGCCTGCAAGGCGGCCCGAGAGGGCAAATCGGCATCACAGGCCAAGCTGCCTCCGGTGGCGAAAGATGACTTTAAGAAGACCCAGCGAGACCTCTACCACATCGGAACTGACCGCCTGGAGCTGATTAATTATCCGTTGTCGGCAGAAGAAGAAGGCACCCCCGCAACCAGCTGGCGGGCTGAGAAGGACCTGATCTGCCCCTACTGCACATTCATGAGGAGGGAAGAGCGGAAGCCGCAGAACTATAAAGACACCACCTGGTTCTATGTCCTTTTGCGAGTGCATGGGCTGACGATTGAAGCTCGACCAGCGACCATCCTGGGCAAGCGTCTGCACGTCGCCTACTATTATGCCGAAGGATGGGGGATGGACCACCTCAACTTATTTTGCCTGATGCCATATTTACCACACATGCCACGAAGCTCCTAGGATGTGAACTGTGGCATAAACTCCACTAAGGGATCTGTGATGCAAGAGACCACCTATAATGGAAAAATCCTCTGCGGCCCTACGAATGGCTCGTCGGTTGAGGGCAGTAGCATACTCGGGGAAGGATCCATCATGGAGATAGTTCTCGATGTCAAAGAACCATGGATCGCCGTAATCTTGGTCAATTTTTGGCTCATGAGAGATGGAGTGAACCTAGGGTGTAGGCTATAGGAACTGCTAGAACCATGGATCGACGTGTGATGGGATGTGCATTCTTTACACGATGATAGTGGCTGAGGGTCTCTCTAACAGAATGACGAGGGAGCATGATAGAGTAGCTAGAGCGTCAGTCAGGATGTTTTGGGCTCTAGGAGTGTGCACTAGGGTTAGCTTCCTAAATCGTCGGACTACCCTACTGACCAGATCCTGGTACGGCCTTAGCTTCTGGTCCCAGGTTTGGTACTTGGTAAGGGATTGCCGGAGTATTAGTTACAAATCCCTGATTATGTAGAGCGTCTTAACTCCTAGGGCTAATGCCATTTTTAGGCCTGTGAGGAACGCCTCATACTTGGCCACATTGTTTGTGGTAGGGAAGGTCAACTAACAGGCACGTGGAATGATGACACCTTCAAGAGACTGGATAATAGCTCCGATTCCACAACCCTTAGAGTTGAGTGCACCGTCGAAATAAAGAATCCATGAAGGTTCACCATCGAAGATGTCTCCTAACTCTTTGTCCCAAAAATCTTCATCGACGGGCCAAACAGTGGGAAGCAGATGGTGGGCGAGATGATTGGCAATGGCATGTCCCTTGACTGCCTTCTGACTGACATTGGTGATATCGAATTGATTGAGAAAACTTTGCCATCTCACCAGATGATCAGCCAATACAGGCTTTTCCAGCAAGTATTTGATGGGGTCCATTCGCGCCAAGAGCTTCACTTCATGGGCTAGGAAGTAATGTTTCAGCTTTTGGGTGACCCAGACGACGATCGTGCATGTTCTTTCCATGGTAGTGTACCTTTTCTCAGCTTCATTAAATAACTTTGACAGATAGTAGACTACACATTCTCTTTTCCCGTCATCGTATTGGGCCAAGAATGCTCCAACAGATTCTTTTGTGGTGGACTTGTAGAGCAGTAAAGGTTGACCCGAGACTGAGGGAGCTATAACGGGAGGACTTTAAAGGTAACTCTTCAGGTCTTCGAAGGCCTTTTGGCACTTGTCATTCCATACAAATTTCTCCTCACCCTTGAGCACGTCATAAAAGGGCTTGCATCGTTGCGAGTGGTGAGATATAAATCTCCTAATGAATTACAAACGCCCGATCAGACCTCAAACTTCTTTAATGTTCTTGGGAGTAGGCATTTTAGCGATGGCCTTGGCTTTGTTAGGGTCTATTTTGATTCCCCTCTTGCTGACTATGAACCCTAAAAGCTTGTCTGAAGAGACCCCAAATACGTATTTCTTGGGGTTCATTTTGAGTTGGTACTCTCGAGAACTTTGCATGGGCACGATGGGCCAGTTCCTTTGCGCGCTGAACTAGACCGTCCATCACCCAACCCCCACCGGTTCGGGGGCTGCGGGCTTTTCCATCCAGTGTGTCGGGTCGAAGAAATAGGCGCAGATGTCGTAATCCGTTGTCCAGCTTTTCCCGCCGTACCACTTGCCGCTGACGACCGCTCCATCCGAAAGCAGAAGAATCGAACGATCCTTCGGCGCACTCTCAATGGGCAACCACCCACCAGCCCGCGAGGCGAGGGCGCGGATGGCGGCGGCCTCCGAACGAAGCGCGGCGAAATTGGATATGTAGTCCTCGGTTTCGCGAATGTGCGTATTGCCGCCATTGTGGATCGGGCGCGATGCAGACTGTGCGCAATCAATCGCACGATCCAACCTATCCGCCAACTCCACCAGCTCGGTCGTCATGCTGCAATCCTCTTTTCTATGGTGCCGCCGTACTGGTCGGCCAGTGCTTCGGCAATGCCGGGGAAGGTTCGGCTGCGCTCAATCTTGCGCTGCGGACCGGGCGATGCGCGGTGAATGAATGACCACGCCTTGTGCTCTTCGGTGCCTGGCTTCGGTGGAGTCAGCTTGTTGGTCGGAACAAGATCAGGCAGGCCGATCAGTTCCAGGCCGGTCGCCTTGAATGCGGGATCACCGAACCACCACGGTTGCACAACCTGCCGCCTGCCGGGCTGAATCAGCTCGCGCGCATGGCAGTGCATGATGGGATTTTCGATGACCTTCAGCGGAATGCGTGCATCACGAAGTAACTGGTAGAACGCCGCACCATCGAACAGCCCCTGCCACATCTGCACCAGCGTCTTTCCTGGCGGTGGCGACATAAGCCAGCGAACTCCCGCGTTAGTCAGCCGGGTGCAGTCAGGGTGCGCGATCATCATGTCCCATCCATCATCCAGAACGTCACGCACGTCCCCTTGATAGTGCGGCCCGTGGACTTCCGTTGCCTGCAGGTCGCAGGACATTGCATCGTGTCCGCGCCGCAAAAACGCATCGCGGACGCGACCAGAGCATTCGCAAGCGACCAGGACCTTCACTTCACCCCCTCCGCGCCGGGCTTGGCGGTGAGTAGTTCGCGGTGGCGCTTCGACATGGGAGCGCCTTCCTGCTGTGCAACTTGGGCGATAGCCAGTTGGGCCGCGTTGAACCATTCCTGGCTTGGCCGTTTGTCGTCGCACTGGCCGCGCCTGTAGGTTTCCAGCACGGCGAGCTGCGTCTGATACGGGACCATCTTCCAGTGCTTTAGGCACATGAGCTTTCGCGGCTCGCAAGGTGCGCGGCAAAGGGTCGCGTGGCATTCGTGGCTCACGACCCACCCCCCGCATCACCGCCAGCCGGGGCCGGGGTTGGTATGCGCTGATAGCGTCCGGTCGGCATGTCCTTCGCCGGAATCGACGTTTCCCAATGCGATCCGAACTGGTCGCGGTACAGATCGACCCACGGAGCCTCCCCGCCGCTGCCGGTGGCCGGGGTTGCCACCATCGCATGCTCAACTATCTTCACGTCGCTGCCTGATTCGCCGTAGAGGAACTTTTTGAATTTCTTGGTTAGCATGGCAAACTCACGGGGTTCTTCTTCGGCACTGGATGACTCACTTGATTCAGAGGAGTCAGATGAACTTGAATTTACTTTTAAGGCCACTGGCTTCTTCTTCTTGCCTTCATCTTCCTTCCTCTTGAGATTGAGCTTGTAAGTCATCAGTGATCCTTCTAGTTCGTCGATTGTCATGGTTGATAGATTCTTTGAATATTCGATGATTATGGCTTTACTGTGCCACACTGGAGTAAGAGACATTAGAATCTTTCTTACCAACTCCTGTTCGGTGTACGTTTTACCTAAACTTTTCAGACTGTTGGTCAATTGCATTAGTCTGGCATACATTTCTAATATAGTTTCGTCAGTTTTCATTTTGAACATTTCATAATCTGAAATTAACATGTTTGCTTTTGTTTCTCTTACCTCTGAGGTACCTTCATAGATTACCTCCAAACGATCCCACATGGCTTTTACAGTTGCACATTGTGATAGTCTTGAGAACTCTGTGGGGTAAAGCGCACATTGCATTATGTTCTTTACTCCCCAATTGATGGTTGACTTTCTAATCTGTTCTCTTGTCTAGGTGTCTTTGTCCTCAAGGAGATCGTAAGGACCACAACTCACCACTCTCCATATCTCATGGTCTTGCACCCTCAAGAATACCTGCATCCGATTTTTCCAATAAGAGTAGTCAATTCCATCAAAGAATGGTGGTCTATTCACTAAGTGACCCTCAGCCATTAGACCCTTTGCAGCCAATCCACCAATTCTCTCCTGGTTGTTAGACCACTATGGGAGATGGATTTTTATTAAAATATATCATTCTTGTTATTGATTTATTTGGCTTATTGATTTGGCGTGCCAGTCACTGTCGTGACAATTTATTATGCGCTCATCTGACTGATCAGACGATTATGGGTGATCGTGTCGGGACCCAAAACCCGTCGTACCATAAAGGCTATGACGTTAATTATGCCCCTCCGAAAGAGGGACAACTCTTGATTAATCGCCAAAATAAAGACCATGGGGCCCATATAATTAAAGATGCAATTTCATGCAAGCACACGATATGGTAATTCTTATTTATTAAATTGACTCTCGGTGCGAGGTGGAGAACTTAGGTCTGAGGACCACCATCACACATAGTGATAGCTTTCAGTCGGGCGTAACCTGACTTTCTGCTAATCACCATTTAATATACCAGAGGATCGGATCATGCAAGCATGCAAGATGACAGTATTCATTATTATTATTTGTTATTTATCTAATCATTTATTTATAACTCCGAGAGAGATTTAGGCAGCGCCACCCTACTTTGAGGAGCATCATGACCTTTTTATTTTGAAGTTGTGCATCACGTTACGGTGCGCACGCATGGACTCATGAGGTAGGCCAAGTATGACCGTATTTGAGCAAGTCCATAGATAATCGGGACAATCTATGCCGGGACACGGCAAATTTAATATTTGAGAAGAGAGGAAATGCGGTTGAAACCCGATCAGAACAAATCAAATTCAATGAGTTATCGGCTGACCCCGAACCAATAGCGGTTGATATCACAAGATGAGAATCCAATAATACCGGTTCCACAGATAAAGTCTGAGAAAATTTCAGAGATATAAAAGAATGAGTGGCTCTAGTGTCAAAAAGTACAAATGCTGACTTGGAAAGAATAGTAAGGGTACCTTTGACAATACCTCCTTCCTCGGTAGTCTCGATCTCAGTCTCTATATCTTGAAGGGCTTGGAGCTTGCCCTGCCACTTTTGACTCCCTTGAGGCTTGTCAACCACCGCCTGCTCATTAATGAGGGGACACTCAGGGATTCGGTGGTCCCTGCTACCACATCTCAAGCAAGCGCCTAACTTGCGCCAACATTCTTCCATCTTGTGACCTGGGCGGTCACAATACTTGCAAACTACTTTAGATGGAGTAGTCGGTCTGGCCTTCTTCTCACCTTCCTTAATTTGGTTTCTTGCTGTTCGAAAAACTCGGCCTGCCATTGGGCCTCTTCTAGCCATTGCCGGGTTTAAAATTTTCAGAGCTGGTAGTCTGCTCCTTCTTCTTATCCTGACCTCTTATCCAGTCAGTCATTTTCATAGTGTCTTCAAGAACTTGGGCCTTTCTCACAATCCTAGCATAAACATGAATCTCTAAAGGCTCCAGTTGATTAATATACTGAAGCTTCAAACCATTTTGGAACCGTTTAGCCTTTATCTTCTCCGTGGACACCAAATGTGGTGCATATTTTGACAATCTAGCAAACTATGCTTCGTACTCCGCAGCAGATAGATTTCTCTACTTCAAAGTAATGAACTCAGCTGCTTTCTTCTCCTGCACCCGATCTGAGAAATACTTGCTGTTAAAATACTCCTTAAACTCATCCCATGTTGCATGTCGATTGCTGAGCGTGGCTTCCACGGCTTCCCACCAAGCACGTGCATGGCGTTCCAGCTGGAAAGTTGCTAAGAGGATGCGATCCTGGTCTCCACACTACATAACCCTAAAGATATGCTCTGTCTCCTTCAGCCAATTTTCGGCCTCGTCTGGGCTTGAAGTTCCACTAAAATGTGGGGGATTCAAGCCTTGAAAATTCTGATGTAGATTACCCACTCCGTGCTGTGCGCCACCTTGAGCTACTTGTTGTAACGCCTGGGTCAGGCCCTGCACCGTGCACTGCATATCTCGTCACTGTGCACGTTTTGCTGCCATTGTGAGAAAATTCCTACAATACAAAAGAATCAATTGAGAACGTTCTATTGAGTCTATCTTCTTATAGCTAGTTAATTAACTTAGCTCGAGTCTCTACCCAACTCACTGGGTCGGATTCCTGACTTTTACCAATATTACGGTTTCTATGACGCTACTAGAAATCTGGGGTCTAAAGAAAACGTAGGGTCTAAAGAAAACTAGGCTCTGATACCACAAAAACTGTCACGCCCTGACGTGAAAAATCAGAACGCAGCAGTTTATATCATTCATGTCAATCAGAGCATTCATTGCCACAAGAGACCAAACCACAAGGCCAATAATTAAAAGTATAAATAACCCATGCTTCATTGATAGTAATAAAGAACCCACTCTCCTCTCTCCACCGTGCTCACTTCTCCCTCTCTGTTCTCTCTCCTCTTTCCCCCTCTGCTCCGACTGCAGACAAAGAAGGCCATGGGGATGAGGTGGCGATGGAGAGGTGTCGTGGAGCGTGAAGGTGTGAGAACTGGAGCATGGCGTTGGCACGATCCCTCGGTGGATTCAAAGCGTCACGGCGTGGGTTCGTATGGTGGTTTCGGCATTTCGGCACCGGTGGTCAGCGAAAGAGGTAGGGGGATAGATTCCTTACCTTTTGTTCTACTTTTCCCTTGAATTTCGTGCTAATTAGTGAGTGTTTGAGTGGGTTTTTAATTTTTGGGGAATTATAGCATGTTTTGGGGTGTGCGATGGAATCACTGTTCCAGGCGATGTTTCTCATGTTACATGGTAGGGAATGAACCCCTGGTATATTCGAATGCCATTCCCGCTAGTTTCGTTATGTTTGGCTGTGATTTGGGGCTAGTAGGAGGTCAGTTTCCCTCGTGAGGTGGTTTGGGTGGATTTGTGAAAAACTCATTTCGTGTCGTGTCGTTTCGTGGTCTATGTGATCCCTTCTGGCTTGTGGAAGGTGTATGTCTTGTCTAGGGAAGTTTCCCTGCCATTTAGAAGTGATTGGGGCGTGGTAAGGCCGTGTTTTGGGGCTTTCTATAGTTTTCGCACCGTGACGAGAATGCGTTGGTAGCATTAGTCGTGTTCTCAGTGTAACGCGCTATGTGGTATGGCCACATTCATTGAAGGTGATGAGTAGTAGGGCGGTAAAGAATGCGGTCCTTGCGTTGGGCGCGACCCTGAAGAACGCGGCCCAGGTAATGGCCACGATCTTGGTTAATGCGCCCGAGGTCATGACTGCATTCTAGTGTTATCGCGCTCAAGGCTATGGCCGTGTCTATTAACGCAACCTAGGCATGTACTGCGTCAATGTGTTGACTAGCTATGTGTGTTGGACGTGTTCAGGTGTCATCGCAGCCCACCATAGGGGCACGTTAACCATCGCGACACAGGCAATGAGTGCATTAATGTTTTGCTTTTCAGTGTATTATTCGAGTTGTCTCGGGCTCTGGTGAACTCAGGATTTAGTGCTTTATTGGCCTTTGACTCGAGGGATGCCTTGGGCATTCCGTGGGAGTCTTATATTTGTGTTAAGGGATCCCAGAAGAATGGCTTTATCTCGAGCTATATGCGGTGTTCCTTCCATGTTGTTGGCTTGAATTTGACCCTTGGTTAGCCCATTATCCGTGGATGTCGTGGACATCCTATGAGGGTCATGACCATGTTATAGGGTGTTCGAATGTGACATTGCATCGAGCAGTGTTTTGTGTGATTTTCGAGGGTCATTATGGTTTCTAGTCAACTCGGTTGTGACCCAGTGGTTGACACATGACCTCATGAGTGTCTCAGTTATCCTGTATGGATCGAGACTATGGTTTTGGACGCTTGGAGGTATCGTCAAACCTTAGTTTTGAAGTCCCGTGTCAATGGCACCCAAGAGGGGGGTGAATTGGGTATTTTGAATTTTTTTTTGAAATTTTCTATTCTGTCCTGCATAATTACTATTCTCTTTGTTCTGTTAGTGTTTCACATATTTCTGTTATACGGTACTGCATTGCATGCATCTCCCCCATTTCTTTTCATTTTCTAAGGATTATCCTCTCTCGGTAAAGGAAGGACTCTCCGTTCGGGAACTCCTCTCGACGGACTAGGATCTCCTCCACCAGGACCTCCATAAGTCTCCGATAGTGAAGGATTCCCTCTTCGTTCACCGGGCAGGTTGTACCATTGAAGTTCCCTAGAGATAGTCGACCCACTCATGGTGAGACGAGTGACCTTAGCTGGCACGGCGGTGGCCGAAAGTCTAACTAGAGTCTCACCTTTTGTGCGAACTTCCCATTTGTAAAACAAAAAAAAAAAAAAAAAAGCACAAAAAGGACGTAAAGCATCCACTTGTTTGCTAATCTCTGTTATTTACTTGATAGTGTATGTTATTACGCTCTGGTAAGGTGCTAAGGATGACCGAATACAGCTACGATGATTTTGAGGCCGGGGCCTTTGACTATGAGCCCCAAATGTATGGCCAAGGTCATGACGCGTATGGAGAGTATAACCCAGACCAATGCCACCTAGGTGAGCCACACGTCCATGCTGTGGATGCCGGTCTGTCCCATTAGCCTTCCCATGAGGTGCAGACCACAGTCGGAGACGCATCCCCTACCCAGGACATCTCCTCCATGTTAGGTGTCCTTGCCAACAATCAGCTCAATCTTTAGCAACTCCAGGCCTTCCAGGCTATTTAAAAGGGAAATCGGTTTCCCCTTCTCCCCCGGAGCAGAATCTGGCCACTACACCCATCCAGGAGCCTACACAGGCTATTCCCCCTTCCTCACCTTTCAAGCAGGTGAATCAACAGCCTCCCTCCTTCCAATTCCCCTCGCAACCCCTGGCACTAGCCGCCTTTCAAACACCAATCCAGCCCGGTCTATCCACTGGAGGACCTCAATACCCCTCCCGTATGAGGTTTCCTTCTCAGGCTTCCGAAAGGCCTGCCCCTTCTCCATGGCAAGCATCACCCTCCCCGGTTGACCCGCTCACCCAGTCCCTCTTAAACAAATTGAATAAGATGGATGAGCAATTTCGGGACTTAAAGAAAATGGTGGATGTAAAATCTACCTCTAAAGTTTCTTTGTCGATCCTTCCAGTATTCCGCCTTCCACCTTCGGAGATGCCCACGTACCGTAGGTACAATGGTACTGGAAACCCCTTCACCCATTTAAAAGACTTCATGTATGAATCCTCATTCTGGCAAAATGATAACAGATCCCTGGCATATCTCTTCCGGAGATCATTGGATGGCCCTACATTGGAATGGTTCTATGCCTTAGAACCCAGCAAGGCTGAGAACTTTGACGTGGTTCAAAGAAAATTCCTTCAGAAGTATCGGGACCGGGTCGGCCCATCCCTTTCTATTACTGATTTGGTGGCTGAAAAGATGAGAACGGATGAAGATTTCGTCCAGTATGCTGATAGATGGAGGGCTCTGGCAGAAAAGATAAGGGACACCATCTCAGAGCCGGAGCACCAGCCAAGAAATGGAAGGTAATTTATAGTTTGTTCATAGGGCTTCCACGACCCAGCATGTCTTTAGTCGGCTTGACTATTTCTTATTTTTTAAAATTTCAGTTGAAATACAACCGACATTACTCCCTAAAGCCGAGGCTATGGAGGAAGTTGCTGCTAGGGGGCAAGCTATTTCGGGGGTGAGCCTACCCTCGAGGTTCATTCTGCTGATGCTACCACTATAGAATTGACCAAGGAAGTCCTTGCCGAGGGAGACGTTCCTATCAGCGAGGCATCTGCTACGATGGTGGAGTGCCAGGAACGGGCAGAGGGCTCTTCCTCTTCCGAGCAGGTTGATTATGGTGGTGACTCCAGTGATGAGGAGTTCCCACCTGCTGAGATAGAGATCGAGGATGTCGGGGTGTCTTCGGCCTATAAAAGTGACTATACAACCTTTAGTCCACCCCAGTTGGCATGGAGTGGCCTTGGGCCATCAGGCCAACTTGTAGATGAAGGGGCTGGATCCATAGAGGCTGCCCTTGGAAGTTTGAGCCAAGTGCCGGCTAAGGTAGGTGATCCTATGCCGTCTTCCATTCACAATTCTTCACATTATTTTCTTATCAACTGCCTGACGCACATCATGTTCATGGTGTAGGCTGAGGTGGTACTTCCAACTATAACGGTGCAGATACCTCTCCTGACTTTAGGTGCGGGTCAGCCAACATTCCCGCCAGTCTTGCGGCCAATCGCTCTGCGATACCCCAATGATTATATGGCGGCAGCAGGCTTGGAGGGACCTAGAGCAATTGCGGGGACTGATGAATCGACAGAAGTTGTGGAATCTCAGTCGCTCATTGTTGACAAAGAGTCACCCCCGGGGAAGAGTAGTCCTCCCGAGATAGAAGCAGGTGAAATTGTTGAAGGAGAAGCTAGGGCTTCCTGGGCCTTGGCTCTTGTTACTGAAACTGCCTCTATAGAGGTCAGTCAGGCTGAGTGCAATGAGCAAGTGTGCTCGGCTATTGAGGTTCCTAGTGCAACTCCTCCCCGAGGGGTTGGCAAGGAGATTGCAGTTGTCGAGACTTTGCCCGTTACATCAGCTGTTGGGCTTGGTTCCAGTGTAGGTGCCCTTCAAATCATGTCGTCGTCATTCTCTGAGACGAGTGATGATATCTAGGCTACCGTGGATAGAAGAGTGGATTTTCAGCTTCCCGAGACGTCACCACTTCGTCTGCAGTCATCGAGTGACCTGGTATGGCAGTTCTTAGGAACCCTTCAGTAGACCATAACAGCCAGCCGAGACTTGACTTATGTATAGCTGAGGGGCATAGTGGAGCACCTTTCCCACTCACTACTGGCTTTTGGCTACCCCATGGATGATTGGACGCCACGAGTAATATTGCTGCTGAAATATGTGAATTGATGGGAATTTCTTGGCCGAGAAGTAGCTGATCAACTGACGACCATAAAACTGGAACGGGCTGAATGTCGAACCGCCCTTGCCTCTTTGAGGGGGACTATAGAGCAGATGAGGGATGCGGCCAGCACTTCTTTGCAGCGCCAGACCGATCCTCGGAAGACGCACAACGCAGCGGTACCGTCCCGGAGTCGGAGAACGCAACGGTTCACCATGCACAGTGTTTCGAAGAATCATCAGAGAAAAATATACGTAAATCACAAAACACACTCCGGGACCCACAAAAAGGATCCGAATAATACCTGAAAAATTCGGGACATTACAAAACTGAACCCAGCCAAGTGCGCGTTCGGAGTACGCTCAGGAAAGTTCTTGGGCTTCCTCGTAACCCACCGAGGAATCAAGGCCAACCCTGACCAGATCCGAGCAGTGTTGGAGATGCAGCGGTCAAGCTGAGTGAGGGACGTGCAGTGCCTCACTGGTCACGTCGCAGCCCTAGCTCGGTTCCTATCTCGAGTCGCCGAGTGCTGCCTCGCCTTCTTTCGGCTGATCAAGCAAGCCAATCAAGTGCTGGAGAAGAAAGGGCACATCGACTGGGACCAGGAGTGTGAGCTGGCGTTCGAAGAGTTAAAACGCTACCTAGCGTCCCCTCCCGTCCTCGCCAAGTCACAAAAGGGAGATGAATTACTCTTGTATCTATCCGTGATGCCGAGCACCATGAGTGCCGTCCTAACACGGGAAGAGGCAGGAGTCATGAAACCAGTCTACTATGTCAGTCGAGCACTTCAGGGTCCCAAATTTCGGTACTCGTGAACTGAGAAGTTCGCCCTTGCGCTCGTTACGGCTGCTCGCAAACTACGACCGTACTTCTTGGCTCACCCTATCATCTTCCTCACCGATCAGCTACTACGAAAAATCCTCGAGAACCCTGACGCCTCAGGAAGGCTGATCAAATGGGCCATTGAGCTGGGGGAGTTCGACATCAAGTTTCACCCGAGGACTGCAATCAAAGCGCAGGCCCTCGCCGACTTCGTAGCCGAATGCACCATACCGCCGACGACCTACCCGAGCAGTCCTCCGGACCCACTTGGGAGCTATACGTCGATGGATCATCCTGTACTGTGGGAAGCGGGGCGAGATTGGTCCTACTCTCGCTAGAAGGGCACGAGCTTCAGTACGCGTTGTGGTTTAACTTCCCGACCATAAACAACGTGGTCGAGTACGAGGCACTTCTCTCAGGGCTACACATGGCGAAGCACTTGGGAGCGACCAGCGTGCGCGCATACAGTGATTCCATGCTCATCGCCAACCAAGTGAGAGGAGTGTTCGAGGCACGTGAGCCATCCATGATTAAATACCTAGAGCAAGCCAGGGCCGCGGCAAAGGAATTCTCCCACTTTGAGGTGGTCCACATCCCGTGGGAAGAAAATGCCCGAGCAGACGCGCTGTCTCGCCTGGCATCAGCCACTGCGGTCTCCAACTCACGCTCGATCCTGATAGAGGAATTGTCAGCACCGAGTATAGGCGAGCCGACACCTCAGGTAAATGCCATCGACTATGAGCCCTCCTAGATGGATCCCCTCTTGGATTTCCTTCTTCAGCAACAGCTCCCGAGCAACCACGCTGAGGCTCGACGTACGCGGGCAAGAGCAGCCCACTTTACCGTCGTGGGTGACAGGTTGTATCATCTCTCGCCTCGGCCCTGGTCGAGCGGCGCCGCATGGAGGCCGTGCGGTCCCACCACCTGGCCGGCGCGCCAGGGTCCGTCGTTGGGTAGCGGCTAGCTGCTGACTGTTTCCCTGGTTCAGTCAGCGCGCCCTCAGGGTGCGTGTATATGACCGTTGGGAGTCGCCCGTCGGGTTGCAGCCAGGGTATGGCCGTTTCCCTGGTGGGTGTAGTCACAGGATGACCGCCCATCGGGGGGTGGCGGTCTGGCGATGGGCCGCTACCCACCCTTCGATTTGCTGATTTGCGATCATGGCATGGCCGCCTGTCAGGGCTTAGCGGTCCTAGGGAGATTGCAAGGCTTGTTTTGTGGCCCAGAGTTGGCCGCCAAGCTGGGTGACAGCCTTGTGAGGACCGCCACCCTAGTTCCTTTCTGACCAGGGTTTCTAACGTGTCGTGTGATCCCCCTGAGGGGTGGTTTTACCTCGGCTTGTGTGTCTGTTTGACTTAAGGGTTGCCGGACCACAATCGTGTCTCGATTTCTATGCTCCGTTGATCCATGGCACTGAGGGTCGGTGGTACAGAGGGTCTATTCTACACTTCGTCAGCGTGACACATGGTGGTTTCTTCGAGTTAGAGTCTTACCTCCCATGACCCATCCACTAGTCAAAACTTTCCTGTGCACGCGGGTGCGGACCCACTTTGGAGTGGTAGAGAGCGTGACCCAGAGAGACGATTTTTAGGCTGGTTACCATAGGGCCCATCGTCTTTGCTGCCTGCGTCCGGGCCGGGGGGAAAACCAGTTAGAGGCCCTGACCTAGAGGGCATGGCCTGTGTGTGCACAAGTGGTTGGGGGCATCAGACCCGCACTGACGAGCGTGACCCCAACTAGTCCTTGTTCATGGTACTTGTTACGTTTCTCAGTTTCCGCCTGGGATGTGTAGGGAGACATTGGGCGCGGTGTAAGACATTAGGGGATGCATCCGACCTTACTTCTGGTGGGTGGTGCTCATGTCTTCTGGCAGGTACGGACTTGGGTTCGTCGGTTTGCGGTCGGTTCGTTCGTCTTTGTACGGTTAGTCGTAGTGATATTTTTCATTTATTTATTATTATTACTGCCATACTTCCATAGAGTAGCGTTACTTTCCTCGCTGTCTCATTTTTTTGTTGTGAGGTGGGGGTCCTCGGAATCCCTATTGAGCCTATGAAATGAGGCTCATCCCTGTGTTTTCAAGTGAGGCGGGTTCATCGAGAGATGCGTCTGAGGCTCCTCGTGGTTAGTATTGTCCGGGTTAGTCGCCAGTTGCCAGAGTCAGGATATGTCCCGTGTACTTGTACTTTTCTTTCAGTTGACTGTACTTATTTTGGACATAAGTCACACTGGACCTTGTAGGTATTAGTGAGTAGTTATTTATTTCCTTGCTTCATTATTTAGATTATTTTGTTATTTGTACAGTTATTTCAGCTTCTTGTGTACTCTCACACCATCTTTTAAGCCTTTCGAGTCTTCGGACTCGGGGGTGGCGGGCCAAGGTTCGAGCCGCGCTGGTTCCTTTCCGGTACTCAGATCTCTCTCTCCTCTCTCTTACCCCCACATGTTCTCTCTCCTCACTCCCCCATTCACTCGATTCGCGGTCCAAACAGACCCCGGTCGGCGTGTGGGAGGTACCGACGGGACGGGCTCGACGCGAGGATCGTGCCGGTACCCTTCATCCCTCGGATCGTGGAGAGTAGAGACGCGTGCGAGCGGAAGGACGGCGTGGCCCCAGTCACCCGATCTGCACCGATTCGCGGTCTTCGCTGCGCAAGAGGTAGGGGAACGGACTCCTCGTCTCGCCCGAAATCCGTTGACGCCTCCTGCGTCGCCATCCGTTGCGATCATCATCATTTTCTGTGCAATTCCTATTTTGGGTGATTTTAGGTTAAATTCTTCATTTTGCATTCCTCTCTCGATTTCTGGTCCAAACGGTCGTTAATCGAAGCAAGGGAGGTACCGTTGGATTGGTCGCGTTGCGAGGATCGCGTTGACGCCTATCTTTTCTCGATCCGCGGAGCGTGGAGCCGAGTCGGACCGGGAGGCGCCGCATCACCCTCTCGTCGGATCGACATCGAATCGCTGTTTTCATCGTGGTCCAGGTAGGGGGATGGACTCCTTGTCTCGTTAGGACACCGCCGGTATCACATGCACCGTGGTTCGATGCCCTCTTCCTCATTTTTCGTGCATGTTTCTATTTAGTCTATTTTTAGTTCATCGTGCTTAAAATCATCTCCTTGGGCATCGTCTTTTAATTCTAGTGACATGTTTAGGTATTGGATGTTGTTATGGCATGGTAGGGTAGTTTAGAATCACTTTTTCCCGCATCCCCCGTCGATTTCAGTCGATCGGGAGGGGGTTCGGTTCCGAACTCTGGAATCTCAAAACCTAGGCGATTTAATGCGCCCGCCCCGGTGCGTTTTGGTCTTTTGGCGCGCCTGTATAGGTGCGTTATTTCCCCCTTGTGGCGGTCTCCCCTAGGTTCATTATAATTGTTTAATGCCCCGATGTGTGTGCATTATATCATGCAAGAAATTGTGGGTTTTCTGTGGATTTTCAAGTATGGGTGTCTTTAACGCGCTTGTCATGGTGCGTTATAGCCCCTGTCGGTCATGTTGTGTGCTTGTTCACTTTAACGCCCCTAGCCCCATGCGTTATAGTCCTATAGCGCGTCTGCTCGGGTGCGTTATAGTCCCGGTTGACTGTGAATTTTTATGGGTTCTGTTGAGTATAGCAATCCTGCCCCAGTCCGTTATAGTGTGTAACAGGGTGGTCCTGATCCGTTATATACCTGGAGATTTCAATAGATCGTTCATGTAATTTCTAATGTATTTCATGATTCATACATGCCATGGTTAAAGTATTTTGTACACTGTTGCATTATTTTACATCCCAAAAGAATAGCTTTACCTTTCCTTGTGATGGAACCACTAGTCGTAGTCCGACGATGTCTGTGTCGGCCCACCCGGGAGAGGTGGCAGGGTATTCCCATTATACGATTTATAAGCTAGTTTTCGTGGGCCCTCTCGCATAGTCAGTAGCATCCTACTGGGAGGGAAAACTAGCTAGAGGCCTGGCTCGTTGGATAGGCCGTTGGGTTGGAAAAGCTTGGGGACGATGGTTCTATCTTGCACGCCGTGGTTGCAGATGGTGTCCTAACCATCGTTTCTCTGATCTAGCAATACTATTCTCGAGTATCTTTTTATTTTATCTTTCTTTGCATTCATTTTAATGATTTCCTTTTTTCCTTTAGCCCAGCATGCATCATACGTATTTTTAAGCATTATTGTGTCGCGCCTGTCCAAGGTGTCTCAGTAATGGTGAACAACTGTATTCATGATCTCGAGTAAGGAGAGTCATTCCATTCTGAATCAGAAGGTTTCTGTCGATCTGCTCACTCGGTCTGGTTAGCTGAAGATTCCTGTCTGGAGTTTAGTTAATCGTCTCTTTCCTTTCCATTGCTCTGGCCGCTGGCCGTGTTTTCCTTTCCTTAGTTGTTAGTTCCTCTAGAATGGCGTCAATTGGTCTACCATTTCCTTGGGGATTAGTCTGAAGTTTTCTGAAAGATTCCTATCGCTCGTTGGTTGAGAACGAGTGTCGTTTGCCTTAATGCCCACTTTTTGGTCCACTCCGCTCCATCTCCGCTTCATCTCCATGTTCCATTTCGCTTTCACTACACCTCCGCTCACTCCCCTGCAAAGAGGGCGTTAAGGAGGGTATCTGTTGACACCCGTTTTATGACCAATAAGTTGAGTCATCTTCTTACTTTTTTTAATGATGCTCTGGGTTGTTCACCCTTGTCGAGCCTGCTTGGTCAGTTAGAGGTCTCTTTCATGGGTCATTGCCTTCCTGGGTTGGCACTGATTCCTTACTTTTAGCCTCTGGACGTTGCTTGGCAATCTTTCGTTTCCTTTGTCCATAATGCATCATCACTGGCACGTTATAGTAATATAACGCCCCTCCTAAGATCCATTATAGCCCTTTCATCGTCTCATCCAACGTCTTATGTTGTGTCTCTATTCTTTAACGGATCTTCATCCATCCGTCATTTCCATAGTATAACACGCTCAGCATGGCCTGTTAACTTCTCTCAGAATCGGAGGCTTCCGTCTCATCCACCGTCTCATACACCGTCTTTCCTTCCGTCTCACTTAGCATCTCTGTTATTTAATGGACCTTTGTTCATCCATCATAATATCACATAGCGCACCTCACCTGGTCCGTTATATCCCCCCAAAGGTCGAGTCTATCATCTCATCCACCAACTTCCTCATCGTCCCAGCCACCGTCTCACTGAACGTCTTTATTTCCATAGCGGATCACCTTCCATCCGTTATATGTTCACTATAGTGCCCTTGTTACTATCCGTTATACCCGTCAGAGTCCTAAGTCCGAACACTTCGCCTGTTGTTCTTATCTTCTGTTGGATAAGATCACATAACGGACTGTCTGTGACGCGTTATATAACTATGTCGGTCTATCGAGGATGCGTTATGTCAAGCAGAAGAGTTTTAGCAGAACTGCTCTTCTCTACCACTCCGTGGACGGATTAAAGAGTTTGATTTCTTGATTTCTCCCTCAAATCTGATCCTTAGAACCTTCTGTTGGTTTCTATGGACTCTTCTCTCTCTCTCCATCGCGCTCTCTCTCTCTCTCGTTCCCTCTTTCTCTCTCCTCCACTCCCATCTTGTCGGTTCGCTGTCCAAACGGACGCCGGTCGACGCGTGGGAGGTACCGACGGAAAGGGCTCGACGCAAGGATCGCGCCGGTACCCTTCTTCCCTCGGATCGTGGAGCGTGGAGACGCGTGCGAGTAAGAAGACAGTGTGGCCCCCGTTACCCGTTCAGCACCGATTCACGATCTTCGCAGCGCAAAAGGTAGGGGATCAGACTCCTCATCTCGCCAGGAATCCATTGACGCCCTCTGCATCACCATCTGTCGTCATTTGCCTCATTTTCTATGTAATTCTTCTTTTTGGAGATTTTGGGGTTTATTCTCGGGTTGTGTGCCTCTCTCGTTTCATGGTCCAGACAACTGCTGATCGAGGCCAGAGAGATACCATTGGAATGGTCGCATCACTAGGATCGCACTGATGTCCTCTATTTCTCGGTTCACGCGATGTGAGTTCGAGCCGGGTCGAGAAGCACCGTTTCCCTCTTGCGCCGGTTTGCTGTCGTATCGCCGCTTTCGCCATCGTCCAGGTAGGGGGATGGGTTCTCTATCGCGCTAGGACACCGCCAGTATCACTTGTGTCATGGTCTGATGCCCTATGCGTCGTATTTTGTGCACCTTTCTGTTTGATGCATTTTAGTTCATTTAATGTATTAAATTATCATTTAATTGTTAAATTAATTCCATGGGCATGGCATTTAATTTCTAGTGGCATGCCTAGGCTTGTATGTTTGGTATGGGTTGGTAGGATTTGCAAGTTTTGTAATCCGTCGTGTCCCCCATTGATTTCTATCGACCGAGCGGGATTTCCGATTCTGAAACCCGGAGTCACGAAACTGAGGTGATATAATGCGCCTGCCCCAATGCGTTATGCTCCTTTAACGCACCCAGTGCAGTGCGTTATGTGAATAGTGTCTGAGTTTTCCTGAGTTTTCTGTGGATTTTATCGTTCGGGTGGCTTTAACGCGCGTCCGGTGGTGTGTTATAGTCCTTTGTTTTGGGTTCAAGGTCCGTTGCCCTTAACGGCCCTACGCCTTGCGTTGTGCATTGTATGACGCCGCTGTATAGGTGCGTTATATGCCGTAGTTTCCTGTGAGTTTAGACGTTCTGGAAGGCCTAGCGGTCTACGAGAGGTGCGGCATATCTAGTATAACACCCCCTTAGCAGTCCATTATACTCCCTGTGTCGTGCGTTGGATGCATGCTGACTTTAATGCCTCCATGCTAGTGCGTTATAGTCCTATAGCGCCCCTGTTGAGGTGCGTTATAGTCTGGGTTTTTTGTGGATTTTCTGAGTTCTGTGAAGCATAGCGGTCCTTCTCCGGTCCGTTATGGTGTGTAACGGGGCAGATCCAGTCTGTTATACACCTAGAGATTTCAAAAGCTTGCATGTATAATTTCTATTCAAACCATGTTTCAAGTGCGCCATGTTTAAATTATTTTATACACTATGACATTCTTCTACATCCCATATGAGCAGCTTTCTCTTTCCTTGTGGGTGTTACACCCTCCCCCACTTAAAGAGAATTTGGTCCCCAAATTCCTTGCATGGGATTTATGGAGAGTGCTATTTTACTTATAGTTAACTAGTTCCTGTAGTAATTAAGACAACGCCGAGTGTGAGTAGGTTAAGATGGTACCTTCCATTGTTTTACCTTCACCATCCAAGATGGCATTTAGTCGGCCTTGCTGCCTGCGTCCATTATCATCCCTTGAAGATTGTTCCTTTATGAGGGGACACGTGGGCATGCATTGCTCCCGGCTTCCACATTGTAAACAAGCACTAAGACGCTTCCAGTATTCTTCGATCGAATGACCAAACTTTTCACAAAAGGTACATGCCACCATGGCTAGTTTCTCTTCTTCCTCCTTCACTCTTTTATTCTTGCCATTACCATTACCATTCCCATTGCAGGACCTCTTCTTATTGTTATAAGGTTCGTAATCCTCCGTGATGCTAAACTTTTCTTCTTTTTCCTCTCGCCTATCATGTTTTCGGCTTAGCCTTTCATCTTTTTCATTCAATTTCTCTACCTTCTCCATGGTCCTCTTACATAGATGTGCCCGATGGACCATCTTTGTATAGGGCCAGATGTTTTGAGGGCCAAGTTGTTTGACAAAACCCGGCCTTAATCCGTCCATAAATCGATTGGCTTTGAGAATCTCCATAGCCATGAGGTGTGGAGCATAAGGGGCTAGCATGGAGAATTGTAGTTCATACTCTGCCACGGACATCATGCCCTGACTTAAGGAGGTAAATTCCATAGCCTTTCACTCGCGTACGTGCTCGGAGAAATACTTCTCGCGGAAGAGTTTGAGAAACTCCTCCCCAGTGATTTGGGAATTATGGAGGTGAGCAGAGGTGGCCTTCCACAAAGTGTAGACATCCTTATTAAGTTGGAATGTGGCCAATAGAACCTTCTCCTGGTCCGTGCATTGCATGACGTTGAATATGCAATCTATTTCATCAATCTAGTTCTCGGCCTCATCGGGATTAGATGACGTAGAGAACTGCGGAGGGTTCATACTCCTGAAATTCCTGTGCAAATTACCCGTGCCCGCACGTGCACCAGCCTGTGCCACCGTTTCGACGGCATGGGTAAGACCCGTAATAGTTTGTTGCATAGCTTTCCAATTTGCACGATTTACAGCAATCGTGAGAATGAGGTGCCAGAGAAAATAAACAACTAGTTATTTCCTGGGAATTTTATGGGGGTTAACCTAGAGAGAATTTCTAAATAACTATCTCATTCCAAGCTCTATCCAATCTGACATGGGTCTGGAAGTTTTCTTCCTAGTTCATAGGTATAGGTCCTTACTCCTTGGACTTAACCTATGACATGATATTTTTCTAAGACATACTTATGCCTAGGCTCTGATACCACTTTAACTATCACGCCCTGAGATATGCAGTAGAATTAAGTTAGGAACATGAACAGCTAGCAAGATAAGTCTCAAGCAATCGAGATAATCAGAGCGCTAACATTCACACATAAGGAGAATGAATGCACAAGATAGTATACTCAAAATTCTTCACTTCCTCCCGTCCAGATCATTGACTAAATAAACTCTTCTCTCCGTCCCTTGGGATGGTGACTATTCCCCTTGACTTGGACCTCCCGTTTGGGTCATCAACTAAACAAATTCCTTTCTCCGTCCCTCGGGATGGTAACTATTCACTTTGATTTGGACCTCCTATCCAGATCATTGACTAAATAAACTCTTCTCTCCGTCCCTCGGGATGGTGACTATTCCCTTTGATTTAGACCTTCCATCCAGATCATTGACTAAACAAATTTTTCTCTCCGTCCCTCCGGGCGACGAATATCCCTTTGATTTGGACTTCCTGTCTAGATCATTGACAAAATAAACTCTTCTCTCCGTCCCTCGGGATGGTGACTATTCCCCTTGACTTGGACCTCCCGTCTGGGTCATCAACTAAACAAACTCCTTTCTCCGCCCCTCGGGATGGTAACTATTCTCTTTGATTTGGACCTTCCGTCTAGATCATTGACTAAATAAACTCTTCTCTCCATCCCTCGGGATGGTGACTATTCCCCTTGATTTGGACCTCCCGTCCAGATCATTGACTAAATAAACTCTTTTCTCCGTCTCTCGAGATGGTGACTATTCCCCTTGATTTGGACCTCCTGTCTAGATCATTGACTAAATAAACTCTTCTCTCCGTCCATCGGGATGGTGACTATTCCCCTTGATTTGGACCTCCCGTCCAGATCATTAACTAAATAAACTCTTCTCTCCGTCCCTCGGGGTGGTGACTATCCCCCTTTGATTTGGACCTCCCATCCAGATCATTGACTAAATAAACTCTTCTCTCCGTCCTCGTGGCTCGCCTTCCGACAAATCTGGCTACTACAGCTCGCCTCCTAACATCCTTCGGCTCCTCTAGCTTACTTCCCGGGCCCCGACCTGTGCGGCCCGATTTCTCGACCTTGACCATCGGCCCCTATGCCGACAACTTTCAATTATCAGCCTTTGAACCGATAGCTTTCTAATTATCGACGTCCCAGCCGACAGCTATCCAATTACTTACATGTGTGGGCAAGTGCACCAACGTGCACCGCTTGCCTCATCCTTCGCCCGCGCTACCCGTGGGTGGGGGGCATTTGTGGGTACTAAAAAATTCTCACCCCTTGTTTACGTGCAGGGGAATAAAGAAGAGGAGAAAAGAGAAGAGAAAATGAAGAGAAGAAGAGAAGGAAAGGAAGCCCCTGAAGTGCCCTCCTCCACCGGCACGCCCCTGGGGTATCCCTTCAGTGACACACCTCCAGTCGCACCCGTTCGGCGGCACACTCCCGTGCCCATTCAGCGGCACAGCCATCCTGTCACTCCCTAGTACACCCTACTGGGTCTTCAGCGGCACATCCCTGGAAGCCCTCTCAGCGGCACGCCCACCCTACCGGCTCCTTCAACGACACACCCAGCGGAGGCTTCACCGGCACGCCCAGTGGCTCCCTCGCCGGCACACCCTCGTGCCCCCTTCAACGGCACGCTAGTAAGGCCCTTCAGCGGTACACCCTCGTGCCCCCTTCAATGGCACACTAGTAAGGCCCTTCAGCGGCACACCCGTGAGGCCCTTCAGCGGCACGCTCGGCCAAAGGCCCCCCCACCGGCACACCCGTGCCCAGGGCCTTCGGTGGCACACCCCGTGCCCCCTTCACCGGCACGCTTCCGTGGAGGCCCGCTAGCGGCACACTCCATCCAAGGCCTTCAACGACACACTCCTTGGCGCCGTCCAACGGCACGCCCCTGTAGGCCCTCTAGTGGCACACACCCTCAACGCCCTTCAGCGGCACACTTCCTCTAGGGCCTTTGACGGCACGCCCGATAGGCCCTTCCAGCGGTACGCCTTATGGGCCCTTCAACGGCACGCTTGCCAGCCCCTTCAGCGACACCTATTGCCAGCCCCTCCGCGGCACACTTCTCGGGTCTTCCAGTGGCACAGGCTCCTGGCCACTCAGCGGCACACTTTGCCACCTGCTGCAACCAGCAAAACGGACGTGACGTCCATCCCCTATGATCCAGTGACACGCAGCAAGCTTGCTGAGGTGTCGTTCCCTCATGAAGGCACACAGGCTATGTCCCCTGCCACCCAGGACGAGGGAGTCAACTCCCATTTAATGCCCGTCGAAGCCCTTCCCGCCATCGACGATCCTGCCGTTGGGGTATAAAAAACCCCTCCTTTCGCTGTGAACAGAGAGAAGAGACACAGAGACAGAGAGAGACGCACACAGACACACAGGCAGAGGGAGACACCCAGAAGAAGAAGAGAAGGAGCCTCCTCTGCCACCACCGTCCATGAGAAGAGAAGAAGAAGAGAGAAGAGAATAAGAGAAAAAGGGGGGAGGAGCTCATGCTCCGTCCCTCTTCCCCGTTGTATCCCCTTCCTCCCCCCCTACCGTTGCATCTCCTTCCCCCTGTGTCTGGATGTACGTGGCCATCTGTGGCCCTTCCTTTTCATGAATAAAACTCCCCTTTCTTCGGGTTTCTCATCACCCTCGTCTGGGCTTCTTGTATGTCTACTTGCTTCCCCTCCCCTTGGCCCTAGTTAGTGGTCCCTCCATCACGATTTCCTCCGTGGCCAGGGTGATGCCCTTCTAGCCTCCCCGGATGCCCAGACCCACCATCCCTTTCCCCGACTCAATCTCCCCTTCGGACGGGCCGAACCAAGACCCCTGGCCATTCCGGCCTTACATCCCCTCTTTCCCTTGCCCGGTACAGCCCCTTCGACCACCCTAGCCCGACACACCCCGTGCCTTCTTTACCCGGCACACCTTGAGCCTCCCAGCCCCGTACGCCGACACGTCTTGTGTCCTGTGCCCCCCTGCCCCTCAAAGCCTTCCCCGGTGCAGCCTCCCTAGCCCTCGGCGGCACACCTGATTCTCCCTTAACTGGTATGCCCTCAGGGCCTTCCCCGACACCGTCTGTAGGCCTGCTTGCCCGGCCCACCCCTAGCCAGTCTTGGAGAAATGTCATGTCTATCATTTCTTCTGGGTTTTCCGAGATTTTATCAAAGGTTTCACCGCCTGCGGATGTCCACCTCCAATTGTTGGGTTCCGCCACTCCATGTGGGCGCGTTCTCCGTATCTCTCTTACGCCCGGGACTAGGGGAGATGCTGCCAAATTTTTGTCAGAATTGATAACAATGCGTTAAAAGACCAAAGGGGGGGCAACAAACAAATGGAATAATAAAACACTCTAACTAAGGTAAGTGAACCATGGACATTACAAAGAGATTTGGACTGGATAATGGCTGAGTACCTCAAACACCTGTACTGAGAGAAAGAAGGCCTTGAAAGAAGAAAAGAAGGAAGAGAAGAAGAAAGGAAGAAAAGAAGAAAAGAAAGACCTTAAGAAAATGAAGAGGAGTGGGCCCTCCAAGCCTTTCACCGGCGCATGTTGCCTTCTCCTTCACCGGCACACCTTCTAGTTCGCCTTCGCCGGTACACCTCCTTGGCCGATACACCCGTTAGCTAGGCCTTCGCCAGTGCACCCTGCCCTGGCCTTCGCCGGTACACTTCCAGTCTTACCCTGACCGACACACTCCCTTGGCTTGTACACCTGAGCGGATCCTCCGCCGGTATGCCCGCCAATCCCTTCGTTGGCACATCCTTTTCATTCTCCACCGACACGTTTTCAATTCCCCCAGCCTGGCACGCTCCCTAGCCGACGCACCTATACCTAGCCTCTGCCGGTACAGTCGGCCCCTTTGGCCCTTTGTTGGCACGCTACCCTGCACAACCTGTACGGACTTCATTCCTCAACCCTCTGCATATGTGCGGACTTCATTCCTCAACCCCATGCACAACCTGCATAGACTTCATTCCTCAACCCCGTGCACAACCTGCACGGACTTCATTCCTCAACCCTGTGCATATGCATGGACTTCATTCCTCAACCCCGTGCATAACCTACACGGACTTCATTCCTCAACCCTGTGCATATGCACGGACTTCAGTCCTCACATCCGACCCCTATCTAGTCAAAAATCTATTTCCCCTGTCAAACCACCTCTAGAAAACCCACAAAAAATATTGACATCTTCCTTACTTCCCCCTCTATATCCCATAAAAATCTCAGCTTCTAGATCCACTATTTTCCCTCTGGTCAACCCTTGTTCTCAGGCAGATCCAAATATGTCCTGCCAGATTTGGTTCTGTGAACCAGCAAGTTGTAAATTCAACCACGGCCACTAAAGAGGCAGAAAAAATTCCATCAACAGTCTATGGTAGCAGATCTCTGAAAGGGATTTCCAACGGCGCCAGTCTCGCATTGATCCGACGTCAGGGCTGATCGCAGCAGGTGTTCTCGCCGGGTCGCGCACTGCAGAAACAGAAGAACTAGTCCGTGGACAGCAAGCCGCATCGACCACCCGGTCAGCCGACTCGCCTTCCACAAGGCGAACCAGCACGACCCCTTCCCAGGGATCGTCCCTCCAGGTGTCCCCATCACAGCGGTGCCACTTTGGGCCCACTCGGCCCCACCGACCAGAACGTGGACCCCACAGTTGTCAGCGTACGCTACCATCGGAGCGGTCCAAATTGCTACCTGTCAACCTAAGAACTGTCCTCCTGGGCCCCCACTTGTAGCCCTTTACCTCCCTGTGTGGAGTGGGTAAAGAAATTCACTTTTGTAATTTTACTTACAATTACTGTACTGGGAGTTACGATCTTGGCTGGGGTCGTCGTCCCCACGCCCAGAGCGTGAAGGTATCGCGTCCACTCCTCTCTTCGTATTTGCTTATTTCATATGTATTCTATTACCGCTGCATGAGTGATAGGTTAATTTAGCTTGATATCATTTCAAATCACCACTGTGAGAGAGAGTGAGACCCATCCCGTGACCCGATCCAGGCACGAAAGAGAGAGTTGACTACCCGACTCATAGCTGGTTTCTCAACCGCGCAGTCTGTACGCTTCCCTCGCTAGGGACGTCTGCGAGCTAGAGTCTCAGGTTCGCCGTCCGCCCTGCATCAAAGGGTCACAAAGTGTTGCTTCTTGGAACCCCAAGAAACCAGACACCCACTTAAGAACTAGCAATGTCTACTAGTGCTCTTCCTATCTAGTTTGCAGCTAGCGTAATCAGCATCAGTACATGAAATGAGATCGAAAGCATTTGATGCAGGGTACCACAAACCTAAGTTATGAGTTCCAGAAATGTATCTAAAGATTCTTTTTACTGTAGCTAAATGCAATTCAATATGCCTAGATTGATATCTAGCACACATACCTACACTGAATTGGATATCAGGTCTTGAGGCAGTCAAATAGAGTAGGGATCTGATCATACCTCAGTATAACTTTGCATTAATTTCCTGACCTGATTCATCTGCATCCAAGGAAGTATTGGTATCCATTGGTGTTGAGATGTGCTTCAACTTGTCCATCCCGAATCTCTTGAGAATTTCCATTGAATACTTGGTCTGACTAATGAAGCACCCATCTTCCAATTGCTGCACCTGCAATCCAAGGAAATATTTTAGTTCACCTACCATGCTCATCTCAAAATATTTTGTCCTCAGCTTTTGGATATTGGCAATAGTGATATTCTGAATCCACTTTTCATTATGGCAACATTGTTAGCATTTTATAGATTCATGTGTATATGTTTCTCACTAAGGTCGATGCATGTTGATACACGTTGGACCTTGTACATACTAAGGTCAATGCTAGTGTGTACGTGTACTCACTAAGGTTGACGCTAGTATGTATATGTTTCTCACTAAGGTTGATGCATGATGATGCATGTTGGACCTTGTACATACTAAGTTCAATGCTAGTGTGTACGTGTACTCACTATGGTCGATGCTAGTATGTATATGTTTCTCACTAAGGTTGATGCACATTTGTCTTGTACATATATAAGGTCGCTGCACATTTACCTTGATCATATATAAGGTCGATGCACATTTGCCTTGTTCACATATAAGGTCAATGCACATTTGCCTTACTCACATATAAGGTCAATGCATATTTACATTACTCATCTATGAGGTCGATGCACATTCGCATTGGTCATCTATGAGGTTGATGCATGTTTACGTTAGTCATCTATAAGGTCGATGTGCATTGGACTTAGTTTACTTCATTAAGGTCGGTGCACATGTTCATTGTTGCATGGAAAGGTCGATGCACATACATTCATGATGTCAATCCAGGTCGATGCTCATTCATGTATCTTGTGTTCATCAAGGTCAAAGTACATGTGTTCCTTTCACTTACTAAGGTCTATGCACATGCTGATGTATATGCACCTAGGTCAACGTATGCAGTCATATCTAGACAGTGTATACCCTTATAAGGTCGATGCTAGTGGTCTGGGTTTCATGCTTAAGGTCTATGCATATCCTGCACTGTTTGAACTAAGGTCTGTGCATCTTAAGTCCACTCCATTACTTATGTCATGACTCAACTTTCATAGGTCGATACATATTGAATATTCACCTACGCTGACAAAGTGTTTGATAAAATATCTTATGTACTGTTGGCAGGAGCTTAAGTGTGAAGAGCCTTAAAGTCTCTACAATCAACAGGGTCGAACACTTACAGCGCAAACTTAATTGTAAGCTGTAGTCACAGGGTTCAAAATTAGTTACAGGCACGTGATTCAAGACAGGGATCTTGTCTGAAGATTCTACCACATGGACAGCGCACTTTCATCTCCTGACACGTGGACTTCCAACGGAGCATTCCTTTTCGAATTTCCTTGGGCGAGAATGTGTTTCCCACGCGCTAAACTCTCGCGAGCCTATATAAAGAGGCCAGGTCGCTCAATTAAAAAGAGAGAGAATAGAAGTCGAGAGAAGAAAAAGAAGACGAAGAAGAAGGGAGCCAGTGTAGCCAGAAATTCCAGAGTGAAAAGAGCGAGGATAGAGAAGATCAGAAGCAGCGTCTGAGAGCTGGAGAAGCTGAGGGAAGGAGAGCAGTCAAGAGTCTGGGAAGAGTTCAAGAGAGAGTGCTGCTGAGAGGAAAACAGAGTACCGTAAGAGGAGTGTGATTGAAGCAGATATTCATCTCCTGACTTCTGGATCAGATCCAGAGTCATATTGCTCCTAGGTCATTTTTACATTGGCATCTGTGCATTAGTCAGTTTGTCCTAGGAGCCTAGTCGCTATTCTCCCAAGACTGCCTCTTTCTAGACGTGGTTATCCCAGAACTGCCTTCTCCCCAGAGGTCCCGCCCTCCTCATTCTCTAAGCCCTTGCTTCCCCCACTGTATCCCCACTGATCTCCTTGTATTAAGTCTCCATTTGCCCTCATAGAGCATCGCTTCAATCCCTTGTATCCATCTCCTTCCCAATCCTCCTATTCCTGCGTGAAATTTTCTTCCCACGTGGGTCCATTTCCTTGTGCTCTCTCTGACCCGTCTGAAGAACAGGCTAATCTCATGGCCCACTTATCATGTCTTGTTCCCCAAATGGACTCGGCCCAGGCCCAAAGACTCGTTGTAAATCATCTTCATGGGCCTTCTTCTCTTAATGGGCCTTCTTCTCATCTTAATGGGCGTTCTTCTCCTCCTAATAGGCCTCCTTCTCTTAACGGGCCTTATTCTCCTAATGGGTCTTCTCTGTCCCGTGCTGTCGGCCCAGTTCCCAATGGCCAAATTTATCTTAATGGGCCTCATTCTTCTTCTCCTTATGCTGCTGGCCCAGTTGGTCCTCATGCTCATGCTAATGTTTCTTCCAGGCCCATGTACCCTTCCACTCCCGGAATGGGCCCTTATTCTTCTCAGTCTGGATCCTCTTATCCGGCCCATTATCACAATCTTGGTCCAAGTTCACAACCTCTTGCTCAAGCTGGCCCATATTCTTCTCGATCTCTCCCTACCCAAGAGATGATTGCTCAATCCCAACACCAGCTTGATAAACTGCAACGCCAAATTGATCCCAAATCCTCCTTGAGTGTCCCGTTTGCATTCCAAAATCTTCGACTTCCACCTCCTTCACAAATTCCCACTTATCGCTGTTATGGTGGAATCGGTGACCCCTATGTGCACTTAAAGGAGTTTGTTTATGAGTCGGCCCAATTTCGATATGACCAACGCTTGATGGCCTATCTATTTGGCCTGTCATTGGAAGGCCCGGCTCGGGATTGGTTCTTCTCACTCCCGCAGCATCAAGTTGTGAATTTTTAGATTGTTCAAGAGAAATTCCTTCAACAATATCAAGACCAGGTTAGGCCCAAGTATTCTATGCAGGATCTGGCCCATAATAAGATGAAGCCGGATGAGGAGTTCTCCACCTTTGCCAACCACTGGCGTCGCCTCGCCGCGCAAGTTCCGGGGCACACTTCAGAGCAGGAGCAGATCAAGGTGCTGATTTCTAATGCAATGCCCGAGTATTGTTTCATCTTATCCCTCAATGATATTATCTCTTGGCAACAATTGTACAGCCAAGTCCGCTTCATCCGCCAACAACTCCAAGATTCCCTTGACCCTGAGTCTTCTCCACCTTCCACACCCACGTATACCTTGCCATCTACATCTACCTCCACATATCAACCTTCACCCTCCACGAGTCAACCTTCCACCACCCACTCAACCTCCACGAGTCAGCCTTCCACCACCTCTTCCCCATCCACATATCAACCTCCCAATTCCTCATAAAGACTTACAAGATTCAAAATTATCTTTTCTCATCCTAAAATATAGATATTTATTTCTATTTTAACTTTTATAATTGGCTGGGCATTACATACTAGTTGCATGGTTCGGCTCTCTCTTGGTGGACTTCAGAGTGAGAAATAACCTTTCAGTCTCGATCGCTTCAGTAGATTTCATGGCAAGAGTTCATTGAGGCATTTGAGCGAGTGTATAGCCCTGAGTACTTGTGGATAGAAAGGATGTTTCAGTTTTTGAACTTACAGCAGGGTGAGATGATAGTGATGCAGTGCCAGGCTCATTTTATGGAATTGGGCCATTATACTCCGCATGTGATGATGGATGAAGCCTTAAGGACCTGATAGTTTCTTCGAGGCTTGAGAGTAGAACTACAGTTAGTGCTAATCCCAATGCGAGTTACAGATTTGGATGCGACATATCAGGCTGAGGTGGCCCTAGAGGTGGATATTTTAAGGACCCGAGAGTTTTTGGCAAGGCAATGTTAGCAAGATCATGTTCAGCAATGGGTTCTTCAGCAGCAGGATGTCATCTCGTAGTCTTTGAGCCAGCTAGAATCGTTGTCCATCCCATTCCCTGGCGCGAGTTCTCCCCCATCAGGATTGAGGTGTAGGCATGTAATTAGGTTGTTTGGAAGGAACAAGTCTAGCAAGAGGCGTCAAGAGCAGCAGGAGTCAATGTTGGCAATGAGTGTTTAGCAACCAGTGGTCCAACCATCACGACACAGCATGTTGGAGTAGCCCGGGCAATGTCAGAGATTTGATGGTTTTCATGTTGGCAGGCTGTGTTCAGCAATTGTAGCAGAATTAGTGTGCTTTAGGTGCGGATAGATTGGGCATATTGTTCGTGAATGTCCTTTGGGGCTGCACTAGGTTTAGTAATCGCAGTGGCGATCTCCCAATTTGACGAGATAGGCATCCTGAGATACGCGAGATAGGTGACTGGGAGATCGTTGTGGTTCTCCCCCATCGTGGAAGGTATGATTTTTGTTTTATTTTCAATGTACCATATTTTACTCAATTCTGTTGTTTTCCATCTTGTCTATGCATGGGGTCCTCCTTAAGCGTGTCAGGGAGTTGGTAAGGGTTCCTTGAGTGCTGGTAGTGGATCTGCTGCCTTTGCCTCTTTAGATCACCTGGACGGCAACCAGCTGGCGACGTACCGCAATGTCCTTCGACAGGCGGAGAAGCCGGCATATTTCGAGGAGGCGCCAGCGGCCCAGACCACTACTCCTCTGCCTCCCCCTGCCAAGAGGTCCCGGGCACGATCGTCGGGGAAGAAGGTGATAAGTGAAGCGAAGGTGGCCGACCGCTGAGAAGCTAAACGCCGAAGGACGGAGACCGCCCAATCTTCAGGGACCGTCCCTACGCCGCCTCTGGTCCCGTCCTTCGAGGAGTTCGAGGTGGGCCAGGTTGCACCGGGCCAACCGACCGGTAAAATTTTCTTTCGTCCCCCTTGTCCCCGAGGTGGGCTTAATTTTTCTTTGGCTTGGAGTGTTCATGTCGGGTGTTCTCCATGTTCTCTCCCTCTCTCTTCCTCTCTCTCTCCCTCGAACGTTCTCTCTCTTCCTCTCCCAATCTCTCTCGGTTTCGGTCGAAACGACGTCGGACCGGGTCATGGGAGGCGCCGTTGGAACGGGCTCGACGCGTAGGTCGAGGTGGTACCCTCTATTCTACGGTTCGGGGAGCGTGGAGATGAGACGGGCCGAGAGGAGTCGCGATGCCCAGTCGTCCGATCTGCTTCGTTTAGCGGGCTTCGTCGCGATCGAGGTAGGGGAATGGGTTCCTCATCTCGCCAAGAATATTTTGACGCCTCATGCATCGCCAATGGTGGGTGTTTTCACCGTTTTACCTGCTAAACCCTATTTTGGAGATTTTAGGCCTAATTTTGGGGTTTTTCTTCTCCTCGCTCGATTTTGGTCCAGACGGTCGCCGATCGAGGCACGAGAGATGCCATTAGGAAGGTCGTGTCATGAGGATCGCGTGGGTGCCCTTCTTCCCTCGATCTGCGGAGCGTGGAGGCGCGTGGAGTCGGGAGATCGCCGTGGTCCTCGTCATCCATTCGGCACTAGATCGGCTTCCTCGTCATGTCTGAGGTAGGGGGATGGACTCTCTTCCTCGCTTGGAACCCACCGGTACTATATGCGCCGTAGTCTGACACCAGTTGCACCATTATCTGTGCATTGTTTCATGTTAGCATAATTTTATCCTAAAATTATGAAATTACTTCCATAACTATCATATTGTGATTTTAATGGCATGTTTAGTTGTAGAATGAATGTTTGGATGTACGGTTTGGCAGGTTAGTTTATTTCCGCGCATCTCCCATCGATTTTGGTCGACCGGGAGGGAGTTTGGTAACGAACTCATCCAACCCATAACCCAGTTGACATAACGCATCAGGATCGGTGCGTTATAGTCCTTTAACGCGCCTAAAGAGGTGCATTATGTTCCCTTTGGTAGACTACTCCAGGTCTGTCATTTGACCCTTGACCGATCGTTTGACCGTTGACCCAGTAAGGCAGTTAACATAGCGGTGTAGGGTAGATCTGTTATAGTCATATAACGCCCCAGTGCTGGCGTGTTATACTATGCGTTAAAATTGTGAATTTCTGCTGATTCTTGGCATTCGGGTAACTTTAACAGGCTCAGACCCGTGCGTTATATCCTCATAACGCACCAGCCTTGGTGTGTTATGTTTCTGTGGTTTTTTGAAGAACGGGTGAGTATAACGGGCCATGGGAGGCACGTTACACTCAGCATAACACCCCATGCTTGGCGCGTTATGCCCTGTATTTCTGGTTACATTGCATTGTTCGGTTGAGTATAATGCACAGGGGGAGGCACGTTATACTGAACATAACGCCCCAGTGGTGGTGCGTTATGGTCTACATGTTTGTATGCTTAAGTGTTTGGGTGAGTTTAACGGAGGGAGGGAGGTGCATTATGTTCCATATAACGCCCCTGCCCTAATCTGTTATTTTAGGTAATGGTCCTAGCTTGGCCCGTTATATCCTCTGGCATTCTAAACATTTGCCATGTTTAAGTTATTTTATAAAACCATAAACATGTGCGAGATGCTAAGGAGCAAGAATTCTTGAGCCTCGAGCAAGGAAACATGTCGGTAGCTGACTATGAGGCTAGATTCTCCACTCTAGGTCAGTATGCTCCACACATATTTGATGAGGCACGTCGAAAGGTGAAGAAATTTGTCAATGTCTTCGTAGCAATGTCTGACGATATGTGGCCACCCAAGATCCTGACTCCTATGCTACGGCACTGAGGCTTGCTCATCTAGCCGAGCAAGAGAATGTAAGGTAATAATTGAAACCATAAATATTTAAGGGACATATTAAGTTAGGTTCTAATGAATATACATGAATAGGCTCACCGAGGAGTAGAAGACGATGGGACAAAGGCCTATGCAGGTAGGAGGAAGGCAGGGCAAAGGGAAAGTGTCATGCCAGGAGGTAGTACCAAGGAACAGGCCGGGGGTTCCATTCTGCATCCATTGTGGGTGCACCCATCTGGGGCAGAAGTGCTAGAGGACAAATGGCAAGTGCTACGAATGTGGCGAGGCCAGACATTTTGCGAGGAACTGCCCTAAGAAGACTCAGTAAAAGCTGGTACCGCAGTAAGAGAAGATTCAGTACAGAGGGTGAGTTTATGCACTAATGAAAGAAGAGGCAGGGCCGTGGCTGATGGTTTACTTCTTGTAGATAATGTTTATGCAAAGGTTTTGTTTGACCCGGGAGCTACACACACATTCATATCCACTACTTTTGCTAAGCAACTAAAGAACAGACCCAAAGTCACATTCTTTGGGGAAATGGTAGTCAGTACACCAACCGGGAAACAAGTCCACACCAAGCTTGTGATACCTACTTTAGAGGTCAAAATCAATGGGAGGATACTGCTAGGGGAAGCATAGATCTTAGAGATGGCCGACTTTGATCTCATTTTGGGGATGGATTGGTTAGAGAAGCACTATGCTCTCTTAGATTGCCGCCGGAAGAGAGTGATCTTTTATAAGCCGGGGGAGGAGACATTCTTCTTCTAATGCCCGAAGAGCAAGTCTGGGAGGATGATAGTATTAGCTATCAGGGCTTCCAAGCTGATTAGCAAGGGATGTGACTATTTCTTGTCTAGTGTGGTACTTGAAGAAGGCATTGTCAAGATTCTGGAAGTCTTGGATGTGGTCTGAGAATTTCCTAATGTATCTCCCGAGGACCTACCGAGACTGCCACCAGTTAGAGAGTCAAACTTCTTTATTGAGTTGGTGCCGGGCACTGCACCTATCTCCATTCCACCATACAAGATGGCTCCAGCAGAACTTGCCAAACTTAGGAAACAATTGTCGGAGTTACTAGACAAAGGCTTCATTAGACCCAGTGTGTCTCCATGTGACGACCCGGATCCTGGATAACAGATATACACGATAGGACTACCGAATATACCTGATATCACTTGGAACCCGCGAAGCCTCCCAAGGGCGGTAAAGCTCGTAAAGGGAAAAAAGATTGTTATAGGGTACATTGAACTGATAGATATAGCAGTGAGTAATAATATTTCATTAGATCGGTTTGCTAAAGTAGTAGAAATAAAATTTCATGCATAAATCTCATGATTGGCCAAGATGTCATCCTCATGGTTCAAATGAAACAAACAAAGATGCCATGTATGCGATCATGCCTTCATGCTTTACGATGCTATTTAATGTTATGTTATTGATACTTCGATGCTTTGTTGTATTCTTACATGCTTTGCTGTGCATGCTATGCTATAATTTGAATGCTTAAATGCCTTATTCATTGCTTATTCTTCATGATATCTTGGCAAATCAAATTTTGAGCACAGGAAGAAGCTGTTTAGTCCCACCGTCTGGGCATCATCATCCAAGTCCCACGGTGTTTGCACATCATTTCTCAGTTCCCTCATTCTTAGTGCTATCACCATTTCCCTGTATGCATTGTTACTATATGCTGCCTACACTATTAGATTATATCAAGGACCTTGTGGCTTTGGTAAATCTGGATTTTAAATTTTCCTTCATCAAAAATAATGATGATTTCAAAGGAATCTTAGTCGCACGGATAGGCCATTGAGCCATCCAAGACTGGGGACGATGGTTCCCTTTTGCAAGTTGGTGCAAGGATAAATGGGCTTCGACTTAGTATCAGCTCACAAATTGGTTTCTTGACTCGGTCTGGGCAGTTTAACAATATTATCTTTGATTATTTTATATTTTTATTTATTTTAATTTTCTCCTTAAACCCAGCCTGCATTCATGTAGGATTTTGAATCAACTTTGGAAAATCATTCTAATTACTTGATTTTGAGAGTTAAAATTGATCATTAATTTCAAGATATGAGATATTCATTGCCAAATTGTGTCCTCAGTTCGCCTTGTTGCCATTTTGGGTTGTTTCCTTGAAAACTCCTTTATTTGGATTTCTATCCTCTTGTTCAATTACCTTTCCTTTGATCCACCTTGGCTATAGCACCTCCACATTGGCTGGTAATCGCTCTCTAATGGTAAAACCTACAGGTTTGTGACCTGGGGTACTTCCACCGCGATGGAAGTTGATCGCGTTCTTATATCTCTTTCGTGCCCGTGTGGACACTCCTCCCTTTATCCAAATAATTATTGCTTTCATTGAATCTCCCCAAGGTCACTTCATCTCAAACTTTTGATTCAATTCCTATCAAGTGATGTTGATTACATGTCTCATCACACATTGGCATCTACTTTTCAGTTTGCTCGCACTTCTTTCCATTACATTTCATGTCGCTCCACTTCATTCCACTTTGTCTCACTCCCTTGCAAAGCAGACGCTAAGGCAGGGCAGCTGCAGACACGCTAAAATTGACATCATTTTGAGCATATATTCTATCACATTGTGATGCCCCATTTGACCCTCAAATTAACTTATTTGAGTGATTTTTCTCATTTTTCTTGAATCTCCAAGTTTCCCAAGCGTCCCACATGTTTTCCTATTTTTTCAGATTATTTTGAGATTTTTCTCTATTTTTTCGGGCCTTGAATCAATTGGTGGCGGGGACCTAGGCGCCATTTAATGGGTGCCCTGTTCAGGGGCGCCCATTCATGTAAATGGCGCCCATGACCTGGGTGCCCATTCCAATTGGCACTACTTCAAAAGTAACTTCACAGTCGATGGACGCCCATAAGCCAATGTCTGGCTCGGAAGAGGAAGATGGAATGGCCGATGGGGTCAATGATCCAAGCGCTTTAATAGCTTGTTCTTGAGTTGTTATCCCTTCTTCTGTTGGACTCTTAGAAGCTACTTCCTATGTGGGTGTTGGAGGTGGCAGAGGCTCCGATTCCACTGATTGCATAGATTGAGTCATAAGCTTAGGCACAATGGTCAATACAGTTGCTGGAACAAAGGCAGAACCTCTGGATGGATCCACTTTGGCTCTCAACTCTAAAGGTCGCACTAGAGCAAAACTCTCCCCTAATGAGCTCAGCTCTAGTGATGGCACTTCAGCTGCCAGTTGTATCCTTACTGGCACAAGATGAAGTATAGCAACCGCCTCTAGAGGAGCTATGGTTGCAGGGGGTGGTATGTCTGAAGCCTTTGATGAAATAATGGCATTCGAAGCCGGTGTCAACAAATGATCAGTGGCTCCAAGTTCCTGGAGCATAATTCCAATAAGCACCCAGGGTGACAAAATAAATGAAGTGCTATGTAGCTCGACAAAAGGGGTGGGCAGAGCTTACCCTGAGCATAGAATCCATCTCCTCAAATGCCTATACAGAGGATGATAATTCCACCGATGAAGCAACAAAGGGAGGGGTTATCTCCTCTTCCATGTCGATTCCAGTGAATTCCGCTTGCGATGTTCCCTCGAACGACAGTGCCAGCAACTTCGAAGGGCTAAATATCGAAGGACCACTCAGTAGCGTAGGAGGCGTCACTACCCCTTCGCTGACGGTCTCATATGCCCCCTCCTTGCCTTCAGAAGAACCATAGTGAACTTCTTCGTCAGAAGGGGAAGCAAAACTGCTGGAAGAGATGTCTATACTAGGTTCGGGCTGGCTCGCTACTTCTGTTGCCTTCTGAGTTGCTGAGCGGGTGGTTATACACTGCAAGGGGATAGTACCTTTCTTCAATGTAGTCTTATGCCCTTCTCGCAGTAGAGGGACATCCGCAGCCGGTGTCCTAACTTCAGCACTGACTACTTTGGCCGCTACAGCACATAGATATGCACAAAGTAGGGTCATAAGGTCATCAAAAGAGAGAGGAACATTCAAAAAAAAAGTCACTTAGCTTACCTCCGGATTCACTAGCCGGTGTAGGCACGGGCAGTCTGGTATCCTCTTGAACAACAGAGGGGCTCCCTCCTGCGGCTTCGGTTGTCTCAATTCTCTCCACCATTGTCATGGCAGAGGGTTCTCTCTCTATATCCGCCGCTACTTTTGCAACCTCCTCAGTAGTCGCAGCAACGATAACTGCTTCTTGAGCTACTGCCAAGTACCGAGGATGTTAAGTTAAGAGTGAAGGCACTATGAAGGGAATCATCCTTTATTTTGCAAATAAAAGTAATATCACCTCTGATTGCTTGCTGGGTAGCCTCCTGCTGAGCGGTAAACTCTTCATATGATGGCACGAGGCACAAGGGAATCTCAAGGACATTAGCTACAGAGGATGACTGCTTTGATAAGGCTTTTCTTCTTCCTCTCTCCTCCCTTCTCATTTTCACGCACGCCTCTCTCTCTCTCCCATTTTCTCCCCTCTCTCGCCCTTCCGACTCCGACTATAGACGGAGGAGGCTCGTGGGCGAGGTGGTGATGGGGTGGGGATGATCGGATGCGCGATGGGATGAGGATCGGATCGGTTTTGGTGCGATCCCGAATGGTAGATTCAAAGCTGACGTGGTTCGTGTTTTGCGATTTTCAGTGTGGATTAGTCGCTTCGACATGCGATTTCTTCGGTGGAGGAAGGGAGATGGATCACCTACCTTTCCTGCACCTTCCCGCGTGATTTCACGTTAAACGGTGTGAGAACGAGCGAGTTTGGGCTCGTTGTGGATTTTCAGAGTTCGTAGGCTTCATCAGAAAATGATGACGGTTCTACGATCGGTTAGTGTCAATGGACTCCCTAGAATGTTGGCATTCTATAGTCGCTAATCTCGCGTTGAATGGTGGTCTATCGACACCGGTAGGAGGCCGGGACCCTCGTTAACCCCATTTGGGTGATTTCTTTAGAATCTCCCGTTTCTTACAATTCGTGCGTCGTTTTGACTTTGGTCGCAGTCTATGTGATTGCCAGGGTGATTGTGATTGTATCCCCTTCGTTTCGGCACGAATGGGGCATGGAAAGGCCACGATCGAATGAACCCCTTGGTTTGCTCGCCGTAACGCCTTCGCGGTTCAATGGCAACCACTTAAGGTGCATGGGCGGCTGGTTTCGGACCATTTCACGTGTCTCGATTTCAAGTTGAGTGGTCAGTCGATAGACCGCTCTGGGGCTTGAGCGGCTAGGAGTGGTCCACCCATCCCTCTGTGAGCGGCTGGTCCTCAGCTGTTCATCTTTCCCGTTGGGTTGAGTGGCCAGGTTCTGTCAGCTTATCCCAGTTGACCGTTGGTCAGCAGTTTTGTGTCAGTTCAGACAGGCGATTTGGTCAAAATCATTCTGACCGACACTGTAGTAGGTCGGTTGGCTTGAGCGGCTACTCCTTAACCGCTCTAGCCTTTCGACGGCCCAGCCCTAACCGTCCATCCGTTTTAGTGTCTAGTGGTCAATTCTTTTGAGCGGTTGGCCCCTAACCGTTCATCCCCCTTGAATGGTCCGTTCTAGACCGTTCATCCCTCTTTGAACGGCTCCCATCTGGACTGTTCATTTCACCGAGCGGCCTTCTTCTGACCGCCCAGTGACTCTTATCCGTCATCTCGTCCATTGGTTATGATGGCCTGTCTCGTGTCTATCTGTCTTAGGTACGTGTCCTAGGGTGGTGTCTGCATGTCGGTGGTTCGCTAGATCAATTGGTTCAAGGTCGACTGCATGCGGTCTATTCCTCTACTATGATAGTTTTCCTAATAGCCCAACCCATTCTAGGCCTACCAGTGTCTTGGTCTCTGGTTGCGTAGTGGTTCTTCTTTGACTACTTATACCCAGAGTGCTATTTCCTGTTGTTTCGATTTTCGTATATCTTGACTTGACCTTATGGTTTACCCGTTGTCCCGTGGATGTCTCTTGATCTCCTATGAGGGCACCAAGTTGCTATCATCAAAACAAATATCACATCAAAAACTAGATGAGCATGAATTAGTCCTAGGGGACACAACACCACGGCCTAAAGGATTATGCTATGTACATGAGTAAATAAAATGACAAAGAGAGACCAAGTTAGCGTATGTATATGCTCATTTATTGAATCAGCGGAATGATTTAGCTTATTGTTGGCCGTGTGTTGGCCCTTTAGTATTCGGGTGATAACCCAGCTCGGGAATGCACGGGATGGGCATGGAGTACATGCCGATATATGCCATGCGCATGGCATGCTTAATGCTTGATTTTATGAAGGACGGGATTGATTCCCAAATGGGGAGTGAACCCAATTGATTATTTGTTAGTCCGGGACAGCGCGTGACCATGGCCACGATGGGGAAAGCCCCCGAGATGTAAATCCACACTGCGAAGCAACTTTAGTTTTCCCCTTTGCACAGGGTCTGGGGACTGCCCAAGATTAAATGATGTTGGAGTTTAAGGTTGTTTTATTGTTTGTTCATTTTTCTGTTATTGTCTTTCTTTTTGCTTAGCTCTATTCCACCTCAATTACAGCCTCTTTAATGCAAGTCCAATGCATGCATGAATGGGCATGAGGGTGAGAGCGAGATTGACGATGAGAAGGCCAAGGGGGGGCTAATGATGAGTTGACGCAGCTTGAAGGCTGCATCAGCGCAACGACTATCAGGGGGTTGAAGGTTGTGAAAGGAGTCAACGCAATAGAGGGCTGCGTCGATGCATCAGTGTCCAAGAGGAGGCTGCAGGCTAAGAAAGAGGTCGACGCAGCAGAAGGCTACGTCGATACACTAGTGATGACAGGGGCTACAGACTGCTAACAGGTTGATGCAGCATAAGGCTGCGTCGACGCGACCATCGTTCAGTGGACTAAAAATCCAATTCGATTGACCGAACTAGCAGATGGGTTCACCAGTATTTATTATTATTATTATTTTGACAGATTTTCTCATGTTATGGGTCCTGCCTGTGAAGTAGAGGAGTATGCATGCTTGAACTCAGACGTATGTGAAGCTCGATCATGCACTGGTAGAAGTGACTTCTAGTACGAGGTGGAGTATTTCACTCATGCATAGTGGCGACTTTCGGTCAGACGTGGCTCAACCCTTCACACATCACCATTTTATTTACCTCGAAGTCATGATGAACAGGCACACATGAATGCAATATGGGTATGACATTTTTAGATTCGTGATGGATGCAGGGGGTCTCCGTCTCCCCTCCTTTTCATATGTCCAGGAAGAACTGACAGAGAGCGTATGCGGTTTGATGCATGTATGATATTTGGGTTTATCCATGTGATGCATGCATGAGGGTTTTTTTTTTGTTCATGAAGTGCATATAAGGAGCTTTGATTGATTTTTCCCTTTTTAAATAATGGGTAAACTCGCAGTCGTACTCAACAATCTGTCACAATGGTGTCTCCGTCAAGTTCCTTTGGATTCTCCACAGTTCTATGTTGTTTCGGCAGAAGCTTCTCATCATTATTTATCTCATTTGTTTGTTGCTTCCTGACTTGAAGGACTTAAATAAAACATGTCCGAAAGATGATATCCTGCTTCCTCACCTTGATGTGTTGGTAGATAACACAGCTGGGTATGAAGCCCTCTCATTTATGGATGACTATTCAGGTTACAACCAAATCTGTCTTGCTCCTAAAGACCAAGAGAAAATCTCATTCATCACACCCTGCCCGTCGGAAGCGTCTTCCTGTCTTCTTCGCAACGGTTGTGGTCTCCACCCTGTTTGAGTTCGTGACTGCCGGAGAGAGCCATTCTTCTCCGACTGCGCAGGATAGGTCCGGTCTGTAACCTGAAGCCACTTCCAGAAGCCCCCATGGCCACATTCCTATGCTTCTTGAGGCGTCACTTGGCTAAAGCTTCTATGACAAGTCTTCTTCTATTACCAAGAAGTAGCACCCCGTTCAGCATCTGGAGCAGTGATTTCTCACTTTTCTCCCTTAGATGCGCTATTTTGTCCACTCTAGGACTGAACAGACACCCGATCACTATTCAGGCTGTCTCTGTCTACTTTGACCTCCTCTGGCATCCCCGCGGGTCTCATTTCAAAGAGGGATCGACAACGAATCCAGTGACTCTGACCACGCCCGAATCAGAGCCCAGGAGCACCCATGCTGACCTTATCTTCCTACTGTAGTGGTGTTGAAGCAGACAGAACCAGAGAACAGAGACCCTGCTCACGGCCCTGCCCCGACCAACGCCGGCAACCAGAAGCCCCCCAAAAAATGGAAATCCTCCTGGGACAACTATGAAGGTTTTGCCACTGGTTTTGTCACAATCAGAGTTCGGGGAAGTCTACAGTGGCAACGACAGTGACAATCTGTCCTCTATTCCAGAGGGCTGGCAGAGCCGACGATATTCGTCCACTTCGGCTTCTAGCGTAGTTTTCCCCATCCCGCCTGGCCGACTAATCACCCCTCCCTGTATGGAGGTACATTTTGGTTGTAAAGCTAATCCCCACCCCGAGTGCAACCCCCTTGCAAGGGGTGTAGTGATTGTAACTTGATAATTCAAGTTGAGGCTTCATCGGCGCGGCGTACGGGTAAGCCCACGCTTCCTCGCTCGCCCTCGCCTCCGACAGGGGTCAGCGTCATCACGCCGATAAGGTGAGCACCTGATCACTCTCCTTTGCTGGTAGCATTATCTTTGCAGGCTTATTATTGCTTTCAATTGCCCGTCGGACGGTGAGCGAGTGCTCGGTCTGGAATCCACCAAATCATGTGCCACCGCGGAGCGAGTTGTGAGAGTGGCCCTACATCCCACCCCCTCGGCGCGCTGGCCGCCGGTCGAATTGGGCATCCCAGATCCTTAGGGGTTCAGCCCCAAGCTATCCAACCCCCTGGAATCTCAAGGTCTAACCTCGGACCCTCATCCCCATTGCCAGTCCACCAATGGACCCAGGTGTGCGCGTCACGGGTGAGTCCGCTTGAGTGGGTCCGCCAACTCAGTTGTTTACTTGCAATTTAGGTCCATAGGTGGTGTCACATCAAATTGGTATCAGAGTAAATTTTAGACTTGTCTCTACTAAGTCTAGTCTGGACAATCAATAATAGAAGATTCCTAATTTCAATAATTTTCATATATATGATCATGGTATGCAGACCGAAATCCTCCTAAACTTTAGGTAGTTCAAGGAAGTGACAAGAGAAACAAGCAAAGTGTGTCAAGCATGTTTATAAACAATGTGATGTGTAGTGATAGGTAGATCTAGAGGGGAGGGGTGAATAGATCAGCCCCTTCTATGTAGAAATAACAACTAGATAAAAACTAAGGGACTGTAACACACGAACAGTCACAAGATGGGGAGCTAGATATGCAAACGATGATTAAGAACTATCCTACACAAGCATCTAGCGCCAAAGCAAGGGAGAAACACAAACCATAGAGAGACAAGATTTTAAGGTGGTTTGGTCTCTGCCTAGAGGCCTACGCCCACCCCTCACACAACTTGGTGAGGCTTCACTAGTGCAAATGCACTATCGCTAATTCACAGCTTCCAACAGAGAGACAACCTCTCTGCAAAACACTGCTACACAGCATGAGGGTACACAACCCAACCACCATGGACCAGTGAACGCACTATCCGTCTTCCTACACGTAGGTAGGGAGTAGTAGAAGAGTATAGTTTTGGAAAAATAAAACTGGAAAAATGGCAGACCAGATAGACTAAGGAGCAGAAGTTCTATAGAGAAAGAAAACTCATGTCTGGGTAGGAACTGGATGAAGCCTGGGCTTGGTTCTTCGTTTCTTCTCTCTAGTTCTTCTCCACAAACAAGAGAGCGTAGGTAGACCAGCTTCACTAGCTTCACCTCCTTCACCGGGCCTGACGATGAAAGAATGGTCTGCTCTATTGCAGATGTGCCTATGGCTGAAGGAAGAAGACTTGGTTCTTCTATGGGAGCTTCTCTGCTTCTCTTCTGCTATGTGCTTGTAGCTAGCTCTGCTCGAGCCTCTCTCTGCTGCTCTCGCTTCTTGTTCACAGCTTATCCTTTTCCCTCTTTAAGCTCAGCCTTATCCTCCTTTTTTCGTGTGCTCGATGCCCATTTCACTCTTGTACTATCTCTTTCCATCTTGAGCGTATCCACCTTTTTCAATTGAACTCTCCATGCGATCTGCTTTTGTAGAGTGTGTCTCCTAGCATACAGTGTTTTAGGTCAGACATTCTTTTCTTCTACCCACAGCGTACAGGATTGGTAGCCCTAGATTTGGTAACATGTAATTTGGACCATCCATCTCCATCGGAGAGGACAAAATTCCAAACCAAGGTGACCTCTGATTGGTTCAGAAATGATAAGGTTCAGTGGGTTTTCATTGACTGCTCAGACTACTTCAGCGGTACACCGCAGTTCCCATTTGCTAGCTGAACATATCTTCATCAAGTACAAGACTATCTCCTCAAGGTTTGACCTCTTTCTAGATGGAGACCTTTTCTAAGTGACTTGCCATTGGTCCACTGGGAAGGTAGGAAGCTTTTCTACCAACCGATCTTCTAGAACTTGTACTATCGAAGGAGGAGGCAACCATTTAAGTAAAACAGGGCCTCCGTAAGGATTAGATAAGGCAGAAGCTCTCTGATTGGCACTTTGTCACGCATAGACCCGGGGACCGACCATTGTGTCGGAATTGTCCCGCGGCTTGCACCTGTTGTACCTCGACCACTATGGCCCACTTGTAAACCATATAGCTCTCAAAAATTGTACAGCCATTTAGACGTATGCACTTGCATCCACGTTTGGGCCCTCAGCCCTCTTTTGTTGTGTCACCTAGCGTGAACCCCTCAGCACCTTTGACCCCAGTCAACCCCATCCTGTCTAGTGCAAACCTATAGTTACAAAGTGCTCCCTGCTCTTCACCCAGGACCTCAGGCCTACACAGACTTCTCTTCAGCAGTGGAATGAAGGTTTTTGGATTTAATCCGATGTAAATAAACACCAACTGCTTGCGGTCGGTGGGAAAAGACATCCTGTACATGACTCCCCACAGTCGCCTGCGCACTTGCACCTATGGAGCCGACCTTCCCTCCACGTGTCCCACACCGCTCGAGTCCACGTGCTGTGCCCTAGCAGCGCTTTCCCCGATCAACTTTCGATTCCACGGGTGATTGTCGAGAAATCGACTGGCACACCCGCACCCCAGCTACGTTTCCCTCAAAACCCAGAAACCTCCCGTGCCGTTCGATCTCCCCTTGACTTTTCGTAAAAGGTAAGTGCACGGTGCCGCTTTGAGGAAGATATGGCCATGAGAGGGGGTGCCCGAAGCACACTATATTTCAACATCTCTCGCGTAGTTATATCTGGCCCCTCACTTCGGTCACTGCACCCGCCGCACCGGTGAGAACCCCCGCCGCGCGCGAACATCATCATACTAGGATTTGTGCACATGCATTAGGTAAGTCTGAGCACATGCATAGATTTCTATCTACGCAGGTCGATGCACATGCACAAAATTGCATGGTCTAGTTGATGCTTGCATTCATCTTGTTCACTGTAAGGTCTGTGCATTGTCTCATGGGTAAACACAATAAGTCTTCCTGTGTGCTTCAGCAGTCTGAGCATATTCATACTTTCTTTTCTCTAAGGTCTACATGTGTTCTACACAAGTGAGTGCAACTGCAATAAAAGGACTGTATTCAGTATTAAGCATATATTCTCTCAAATGCTATGACTATAAGGTGTTTGATGAAATGCCTTACTTTCTTATTGACAAGATTAAGTTACGGTGGGACCCAGAATCAAACACATAAAAGGCTGGAAGGTTTATACTCGGCATGATCATGTGGCTCGAGTTCTTAACTTACAGGCACGTGATCCAAGGCTAGTCTGGATTAGAGTTTCAGCCACGTGGACAACACACCTTCAGCATCTGACACGTGGAATTCAGCGGTGCTTTCTTGAGTTATCTTTTCTGATAAAAAGTGGGTGAGAATGTTTCCTCCAGGCGCCAAACTGACAACTCTGTGGGGACCACAGAATCTCAGAAGCTCTATAAATAGAAGACCTCTATCATTCGAGAGAGGTGATCATGTTTTTAGAATTGAGCAAGCTTGAGTGAGAGCATACGGAGTGGTCCAAAGAGCTTGAAAAAGAGAGCCAGTGCAAAAATAGAAGAAGAAGAGAGAGCTCTCCAACCCTTCAGGGGCCTCATCAGCCTCTTGGGTGACTTCCCCAGTTCCTGGTAGCGGTAATCCGATGTTACACCGAGTTATCGGTATCCGGAGCTCTAGGTCGTTACAGTTAGTATCAAAGCGGTGTTGAGGAATCGTGTAAGCAATTGAAATCGCATAGCTATTGTCCAGAATCAGTCCATTTGCGCCGTCTATTATTGGCTTAGGATATTTTCCATATGATTAATGGATTTTCCTGTTTATTATCTGTGTTTGCTAGTCATTTCAAGATGCCGCCTCGACGTCGGAGAGTTCCGGTTCCCCAGGAAGCGAGTAGTGTCCCTCAAGATGTTCCTACTCCGGCTCCCATTATTCTGGCTCAAGAGGATGCGCCTGGCAGTCGCGGACGTGCTTTGAAGGAATTTTTGTTGTTTCATCTGTCGACTTTTGAAGGCCAGACTGATCCTGATGCCGCCAGGGTATGACTGGATGCGACCGAGCGCGTGTTTCGCTCTATGGAATGCGCGGAAGACGAGAAAGTGATGCTCAGCACTTTTCAGGTCCAGAGCGTGGCGCTGACGTGGTGGAATACGGAATGGGAGATTTCTTTCCAGTCTCGTCTACTTCGGCAGATTTCGTGGGCTGAGTTCGTTGCCACATTCGAACTTACTTTCAGTCCAGCTTACCTCAGGATGGATAAAATGCACCAGTTCTTACAGCTCGTCCAGGGAGGAATGTCAGTGCTTGAATATCGGAACAAGTTCATGGAATTGGGCCGTTATGCCCCCCATGTGTTAGCGAATGAAGCTTTGAAGACGAAACAGTTTCTTCGTGGTCTTCGTGCCGAATTGAGGCAACTATTGATCGTTGCTCGCATGACTAACATGAATTAGGTATATCAGGCTGCGGCAGCGTTGGAGTTGGACTTGGCGAGATCCTAGATTCCTTCTCAGGCAGTGTCGGTTCAGCCGACGGTTCAACTTCCATCTGGTTATCCACCTCCTGTTCCAGGTTTTTCTTCTGCTACTCCAGCTGCTAGTGGTGTTGCTTCTTCGGGCAAGTCTCAGTTCAGAAAATTCAAGAATAAGAAGAGGTTCAAGAAGCGATTTGACCAGCAAGCATCGTCTGGTGCAGTACAGCAGTCAGCTCCTTCTTTCCTGCAGTGTCAGGGTTCTGCTAAGAGCCAATTCAAGGGTTGTGCGCGGTGTGGTGACAGCCACCCAGGCAAATCATGTTCTTTGTCGGTGGTATGTTTTCGATGTGACCAATCGGGTCACGTAGTGAGAGACTGTCCTTTGCGAGCGATTTCAGTGCAATTTGCTCCGGCAGCTCAATCCCAGCCGTCTCAGTCGCAGTTCAGGCCTCCACTTCTACCACCGCTGCCGTCTCAACAGTTCCAGCAGATTCACCCTCAGGCTTCAGCAGCATCTTCCTTCCAATCCTCAGCAGCTGCCAGTAGAAAGCTGAAGGGCAAGGTGACTCATATTTCGCGGGCTGAGGCTGTGGCTTCAAATCTTGTCGAAGGTACTATTACTATTTTCGGTTGTGCGGCTCGTGTTTTAAGGGGATGAAGTCCCGCGATCAATGACACCCAAGAGGGGAGGTGAATTGGGTGATGGAAAATTTTAAATTATCTTTGACGAATTTGAAATTTATCTGATGAAAGAAAGACTAATGATGTAGATCTATACAGTGAAATTATCAGATATGATATGCTAACCAATTAACGCAGAATGAAGATAGAAGATAAGGAGCAAACACACGAGGGATAGCAATTTGGTTCGGATGCAACAACTACAACCTACGTCCACCCCTCACCGGCGGTGAGGATTCACACACTATCTTGCAAATGATTACAAGATAAGACACACACAAACACATTGGGAGATGAGGGCTCCCAAGAAGGTGTAATGACACCTTAACAGACACAAATCCAACAAGGATGAACCACACACATACACACACACACGGATCTAGGAAGATCCACACACACAGGAGTATTCAAAGATTACAAGAACCACACTTTGAAGCTCAAGAAATATGGAAATGGAACACAAGAAAAGTCCTGATTCGCTCCCCCTTAGTGGATGAAGAGTGTTTTTGATGCAGCTTGATCCCCCAGCTTGATCTTCACTTGTATGGGTTGCAGATATCCTTGAGAACGTGGATCTTTTGATGTAGAACTCTGGACGTAGCATTGTTCACGCAGCTACAGGAGCCCTTTCTTTCACCCTTGATAGCCTCCTTGATCTCCTTGTGTGATTAGGGTTTTTGACCGCCAATAAGATGTTTTATAGACCTAGGGTGGTCAAGAGACAAGCCCTCGACCAGATCCATAAATTCTGGCTTGATTGGGGGCAATGGGATTAAACAAATGTGCAAGAGAATCTCTCCACGAGCAAGAATAAGAAAGTCAACAATGAAGTCTTCAGTGCTGGCAGTCGATCGGTTCTGGGCTGGCGGTCGACCAAACAATGTAGACAGGGGGTTTTTACATTCTAGAAATTTCGGTCGATCAGTTTGTGTCCAGCGGTCGACCGAACTCTGCAGACATGCCTTCTTTTCAATTCTATTATTTTAGGTCGACCGCCCATTGTGGAATGGTCGATCGAAAATCCCCAGTCTTGCAAAACTTAAATGTTAGCCCAATGTAAACTAACCATAGGATCGATGCTTGGATTGGGCTTGTGTTATTATTGATTTTAAGTCTATTCAAGTGCTTTTTAACACATTAGGAGGATTATGTTCATTTAAATGAGTTAAGATGGACTTAGACCTTGATTGCATAAAATCCTCGTTCTAATGCATGGCACGTAAGAGACATATGTCCTGGGGTTTTGTTATCATCAAAATCACTTGGATATACCCAACAATCTCTCTCTTTTTGATGATGATAAAACTCTAGGTCATTTAGTTTCATTAAGTTCAAACCATTAAATTACAATGTGTGCCTTTGAACAATTTGAAAATTGAGGTCAACTTGAAATCAATGTTTGAAATTCGTTTGAAAACTTGAAATCTTGAACTCTTGAATGCAACGTTTGAGAATTTTTCAGCACAAACCATTCAGCATTTGTTTGAAGACCATAGATCGTGAACTCTTTAAAAGTACAGTCTAAAGCAGTAAAACGTACCAAATGCCAAGTGAACACTCGGCCCGACAAACTGGCAACTAAGAACCTCCACGCTGCACCCTCGAACCACGAGGAAGAACTGTAACACTTGAAAATCAGGGGTGAGCCTCCTATCACTGGCTCAGCAGGAGTGCCGTGAAACCCCAACCGAAAATAACGGCGGTACGAAAAGTAGCAACTACAGCAAGAACAACAGTAGCAGCAAGAACAGTAAAATCTCGGCTCTACAGCTACTCCTACTGTATCGGAACAGAGCCCAAGACCCCGATCCCACGGTCTGGGAGCAACCAGACACGAACCACCAGACTACGACCACCCTAGTCACGCTACCAGGAAAATGACACGACGCCACTGTTGTGGAGGCCTGTCCTCACAGACAAAGGCCCACTGAAACCACGCGGTCAGGAAACACAATCACGACCTCACCGTCGTGAACTCTACGCCGTCTAGGGAGAAGCCCTCGGTGACGCTCACTGAAAACCCTAGACCTCAACTCCAGAAGAACACCCGAACAACACACGAAACCTCATCTCGCAGATGGGTAACGGAAACCCGCGACACTACAACTCACGTCACGTGATGGGAGTACCACCCACCAGAAGCAAGGCTGGATGCGTCCACTAAAGACTTAGTCCGTAGCCTCAAGTGTCCCGCGGTGACACCCCAGGTGGAGACTAAGACAACATACAATAACCAGGAACACAAAACAAGGACTAACTGGGGTCGCGCTCGTCAGTGCGGGTCCGATGCCCTCAGCCACGTGTGCACACACAAACCATGCATCCTACGTCAGATCCTCTAGCTGGTTCTTCCCCCGAAGCCCAGACTCGGTTGCGCATGGGGGCCCTACGGTAACCAGCCTAAAAATCATCTCACTCAGGTCATGCTCTCCACCACTCCCAAGTGGGTCCGCACACACGTGCGCAGGAAAGCTACGACTAGTGGGGGCTCACTAAACGTGAACACTGAAAATCACGCACGCACTCATCTCGAGTAACGAGAAGAAACAGGTGGCTCGCGGCCACCAGACTCTGGACAGCCCACTAGACCTAATAACCCAACGGTCCTTGAGTCACAAGACTCGGGTCAAGATCACTGCACGTGACGACACAGCGCCATCAATCCGGCCTAATCCCTAGGTCTTAAACCATGGTGACACGATTCTCAAGGTAGCTCACAAGCTGCTGAGTGGATCTCTCATCCATGGGACACACGAAAAACTTCTAGCCCTGGGCTGGGTAACTAGACTTACAGTCCAAGGCCATACACACGGCCCACTCGGAAACCATTGCTGGCAGAAACTCACGCCACACAGGGAAGACCCGCCGTACTCATGCCGACTCACGGCGACTCGATTTAGCGCAGTCACGAAAGCTCAGAACATAAGAGGGTCACCCAAACCCTTAAACCCACGAGCACACTAATAGAGTAAATACAGTACCTCTGGACACCCAAAAACACGGTTGTAGACACGCTAAAATTGACGTTACTATGAGTACATCTCATATTACCTCGGGGCCGACAGCGGGGGGAGATAGCGCGAGAAGGAGGCAATGATATGCGACGGCCGTCTGCACTGCGGACCAAAGCGACGACACCCAACGTGGGATTTCCACCCCGGGCCGTCTAGGAGATCCCATTGTCTTCTCTGAGGATGACCTAGACGGTGTGACCACACCCCACTCCAATGCTTTGGTGGTTTTGGCCACCATCAACCAATGTACTGTGCATCGCATTCTAGTGGATAATGGGAGCGGACCCGACGTTATTGCCTACGACTGCCTTGTACTTATGGGTGTGGATATATCTCGACTCGCACCGTTGCACACACCGCTATATGGATTCTCTGGCATGACCATCCGCCCGGAAGGATGCATCTCGCTCCCGATCACGTTTGGGACCGCATCGAAAGAGGTAACCTTCCTCGCCGACTTTACTGTGGTTCGTGCAATGATAGGATATAACGCCATCATTGGCCGAGGGATCCTCAACACGCTTCGAGGTGTTCCCTCCTCTTATCACCAAAAGCTTAAATTCTCCACCTGCCGGGGGGTTGGGGAGGTCCGAGGAGACCAAAAGGAGTCCAGGAGATGCTACCTGATCTCCATGTGTGATCGACGTCCCAAAGAAGTGCCGCCTAAGAAGAAGGCGAGGACCCAAGATCCGAGCCCGAGCACGAGCGCTCCGACAGAAGACTTATACCTCATCCAGGTGGGAGAAGACCCGGGCAGAACATTAAAGATCGACGCGAACTTATCCGAGCACGATAAGCAAGCCTATACAACGTTCCTCACCGCCAACCAGGACGTGTTCACTTGGTCTGGGGATGAGCTGTTCGGAATACCACCGGAGGTTATCACGCACCAACTAAGGTTGGATCTCACTTACCGCCCGGTCCAGCAGCGCCGAAGGCGTTGTAACCCCGAGCAACAGGGTATTATCAGGGAACATGTAAGCGAAAAGCTTCGCTCAGGGCTACTCAGGCCCACCCAATACCCGGACTGGGTAGCCAACGTGGTCCTGGTCCCCAAGAGTAATGAAAAGTGGTATGCGTCGACTACACTGATCTCAATAAAGCTACACCCAAGGATAGTTTCCCCATACCACAGATCGACCAACTAGTCGACGCAATGGCCGGGCATGAAATGCTGAGCTTCTTAGATGCCTACTCCGGTTATCACCAGATCAACATGCATAGACCCAACCAGAACAAGATCGCATTCGTCACCGATCGCGGCCTATATTACTACACTCGAATGTTGTTCGGGTTGAAGAACGTGGGGGTGACCTACCAACGCCTTGTCAACCATATGTTCGACTCGTAGATCGGCCGCAACATGGAGGTATACATCGATAACATGCTCGTGAAAAGCCTCCAAGCTGCCGAGCACTTGGGTGACCTGGCGGAGACCTTCGCCATGCTCAGAAGATACAACATGAAGCTCAACCCAGCGAAATGTGCGTTCGGAGTATAGTCGGGGAAATTCCTGGGCTTGCTCGTCACCCACCGAGAGATCGAGGCCAACCCTGACCAAATCCGAGCGGTGCTGGAGATGCAGCAGCCAGGGCGGGTGAGGGACGTGCAGTGCCTCACCGGTCGTGTCGCCGCCTTGGCTCGATTCCTATCCCGAGCCGCTGAACGGTGCCTCACCTTCTTCCGACTGATTAAGCAAGCTAATCAAGTACTGGAGAAGAAAGGGCAGGTCGACTGGGACCAAGAGTGCGAGCAGGCACTTCAAGAATTAAAACGCTACCTGGCGACCCCTCCCATCCTCGCCAAGCCACAGAAAGGAGAAGAGTTACTCCTGTACCTGTCTGTGATGCCGAGCACCATGAGCGCTGTGCTCACGCGAGAAGAGGCAGGGGTCATGAGGCCCGTCTACTACATCAGTCGAGCGTTGTAAGGCCCGAAATTTCGATACTCGCGAACTGAAAAGTTCACCCTGGCACTCATTACGGCTGCTTGCAAGCTGCGACCGTACTTCTTAGCTTACCTAATCGTTGTCCTCACCGACCAACCACTGCGACAAATCCTCCAGAACCCTGACACCTTGGGAAGGCTGATCAAATGGGCTATCGAGTTGGCAGAATTCGACGTCAAGTTCCGCCCGAGGACTGCGATCAAGGCTCAAGCTCTCACCGACTTCGTAGCCGAGTGCACCATACCCACTGAAGACTCACCCGAGCAATCCTCCGAGCCCACATGGGAGCTATATGTCGACGGATCGTCCTGCACCTTGGGGAGCGGAGCAGGATTGGTCCTACTCTCTCCGGAAGGGCTCAAGTTTCAGTACACCTTACGATTCAACTTTCCAATCACGAACAACATAGCCGAATACGAGGCACTCCTCTCAGGGCAGCACATGGCAAAACACTTGGGGGCGACCAGCGTACGAGCGTACAGCGACTCCATGCTCATCGCCAACCTGGTGGGGGGAGAATTTGAAGCGCACGAACCCTCCATGGTCAAGTACTTGGAGCAAGCTAGGGCCGCGGCAAAGGAGTTCTCCCACTTTGAGGTGGTCCATATCCCACGAGAGGAGAACGTCCGAGCAAATGCCCTGTCTCGCCTGGCGTCAGCCACCGCGGTCTCCAACTCAAGGTCGGTCCTAATAGAAGAATTATCGGCGCCGAGCATAGATGAGCCAACCCCCCAGGTAAACGCCATCAACTACGAGCCCTCCTGGATGGACCCCCTCTTGGATTTTCTCCTTCGGTAATAGCTCCCGAGCGACCGCCTTGAGGCTTGGCGCACGCGAGCAAGAGCGGCCCACTTCACAGTGGTGGACGGCAGATTATATCACCGCTCCCTCTCAGCTCCACTATTAAAGTGCTTGTTCCCTACGGAAGCCAACCAGGCCATCCAAGAGATCCACGAAGGACTCTGCGGGAGCCACATGGGGGGTGAGCACTCACGCGAACACTAATTCGACAAGGATACTGGTGGCCCACCTTGCAGAAAGACTGCCTCGACTATGTTCGGAGGTGCCCTTAGTGTCAGAAATTCTCTCACCTACACCACTAGCCAGCTACGCAACTACAAGCCCTGATGGAGCCTCGCCCATTTACCCGGTGGGGGGTGGACATACTAGGTCCCTTCCCCTAGATGCAAGGGAGGAAGAAATTCCTCATAGTTGCCATCGACTACTTCACCAAATAGATCGAAGCTGAACCATTGGGGAAGATCACGAGTGAAGCAACTTGGAAGTTCTTATTGCGAAGCATCATCTGTCACTTCGGGATCCCAAGGGTCCTCACAACTGACAACGACAAATAGTTCGTGAGCACTACCTTCCAGGAGAAGTGCTCGGAACTGGGGATTTGGAACCACTATACGTCGGTGGGACATCCCCAGGCTAACGGGCTGGTGGAAAATGCAAACCGAACATTCCTCCACGGCATCAAGACCCGGCTGGACCAAGCAGGTGACTCATGGGTAGACTCGATTCCGAGCATCCTATGGGCCCACCAGACTACCGCTAGAGTAGCCACCGGGGAGACACCCTTCCACCTCGCCTACAGCGCTGAGGCAGTGCTACCGATGGAAATATCCAACCCCTCGCTACGAGTGGGACACTTCGATGAGGCCAGGAACAACCAAGCAATGTGAGAGAACTTGGACCTGCTCGAGGAGGATAGGGCAGGCGCGCAAGTAAAGCTCGCAGCGTACCAACAGAAGCTGGCCCAATATTACAATGCCCGAGTTAAAGAATGACACTTTTTTCCCGAAGATTTGGTTCTACGGCGAGCAAGCGTTGCTGACCCAAGAGGAGCCGCAGGGAAGCTCGCACCAAATTGGGAAGGCCCGTACAAGGTGGCGGAAACACTCGGCAAAGGAGCGTATAGGCTAGTGACGATGGGGGGGGGGGGGGAAGAGATACCCAGGCCGTGGAACTCCAGCAGCCTCCGGAATTTTTTCAGTAAAACGTCACCAGCCGTAATCCACAAAGGTACGAAGGTTAGAAATCTAGCTTGCTTTGGTTCTATATAAAGCGCCGTCGCGCCGCGGGCAGGCTTCCGCGCCCGGGACGTGACAATAAACCTCAGCTAACCAAGTGATAGGAAGAAGGAAGAAGACCACCAGAAAGTAGAGACTAGATGCGTCCACTGACGGCTTATACTGCGTCTCAAGCAACTCCGCAAGTCTCGGAACACGATAAGCGAGAAATGTAATAGTATCAGAATCAAGTACTAGTCAGAGTAACACTCGACAGTGTCAGTCTAAGTCTCTGACCACGTGTGCACACACTGACTCCTACCTAGAGCCAGGTCTCTAGCTAGTTTTTCCCCCCAATAGGACACTACTATTTAAGCAGGGGCCCATGGCAACTAGCTTAAAAATCACACAATGGGACTACCCCTCCACCTCTCCCAGGTGGGCCGACACTAGAGGCCACTGGGCTATGACTAGTGATTCTATCACAAGGAAAGAGAAAGTAATTCCATCGAGATGTAAAATATGCCACAATTTATAAAATACTTTAAACATGGCGATAATACAGCAATTAAAAGCATAATTGAATAATTATGATACAAATTAAAATCTGTATGAATTAAACGGTTGGGACACAGCCGCTCAGTGACTGGGCGGTCTAACGACAGGCCGCTCAATGGGCCTGAACGGTTCCACCTGAGCCGTCCCACTATAACAGTATACAGAGTTCTGGGAACAGAATGGTCAGGGGTAAACCGCTCAAAGCACAGGACGGTCTGGGCTGGACCACTCAATGGAATGAGGGTCACAGGACGGTCACACGACATGCCGCTCAGTGGGATTGAAACGGACTAGGGTTGGCCATTCAATCATCACCGCCTTACTGTTTACAGGGGCTGCACGGTTTGGAGTGTACCACGCTATGGTTGGAACGGTCCACAATGGACCTTCCAATGGTTCTATACGGTCTGGAGTGGACCGTGTTTAACAAGGCGGTCTCTAGTTGACCGCGCCATTACCGCAGTGGCGAGGATGGGTTGTCTAGACTGGCAACCCCTCCCAGTCGACTCAGATCGACGGGAAACAAAAAGCTAACAAACCTGCCAAACCCATACAATAGTTCTACAGCTATACAAGCCATCAAAACTGAAATACGATGCCCATGGAGTCAATTTTAGGAAATTAGACTAAAATATACTAACATGGGTTTATGCACAGAAAATGAGGAAAATGGCATCGGACGGCGACGCATGGAGTACCAATGCACTCCTAGCCAGACAAGGATTTCATCCCCCTACCTATTGCATGACGAGATTGGCGTTCTGGTGCCAAACCGCCGAATGGAGCCACGCCGATCTTCCACCCGTACCCGCCTCCACGCTCCGCGGATTGAGACAAGCTTAGCACTAATGCGATCCTCGCGTCGAGACCTTCCCAACGGTACAACATGTGCCTCCGTCTGCAGCCCAGACAGACGAGCACAGTGAGAGAGGGTAATCGGCCGCATTCATGCGTGAGAGAGGGTGAGGGAGGAGAGAGAAGGAGTGTGGGGAGAGAGAGATGTGTGAACCGTCCCTATAAAAGAAGATGGGGTTGGATGCCGAGCCATCTACGTAGCTGTTGGCATGGGAGCCAATAATTATATAGCTGTTGGCGTGGGAGCCAATAGTTGCATAGCTGTCGGCTCAGAGGCCAATAATTAGATAGCTGTCGACTCAGAAGCTAATAATTGGATAGTTGTTGTCATGGGAGCCAATAATTATATAGCTGTTGGCGTGGGAGCCAATAGTTACATAGCTGTCGACTCAGAGGCCAATAATTAGATAGCTGTCAACTCAGAAGTCAATAATCGGATAGCTATTGGCATGGGAGCCAATAATTATATAGTTGTTGGCATGGGAGCCAATACTTAGATAGCTGTTGGCGTGGGGGCCAATAATTGTATAGCTGTCGGCTCGGAGTCAATAGTTGTATAGCTGCTGGCGTGGGAGCCAATACTTAGATAGCTGTTGGCGTAGGAGCCAATAATTGTATGGCTGTCAGGTCAGAAATCGATAATTGGATATCTATCGGCTGAGGGGCCGATGATTGAAAAGTTGTCGGCTCAGGGGCCGATAATAGGATAGCTATCGGCTCAGGGGCCGATAATTGAATAGCTGTCAGCTCAAGGGCCGATAATTGAATAGCTGTTGGCTGAGGGGCCGATGATTGAATAGCTGTCGACTCAGGGGCCGATAATTAAATAGTTGTTGGCTCAGGGGCCGATAATTAAAAAGCTATTGGCTTAGGGGCCGATAATAAGATAGCTGCTAGCTCAGGGGTCGATAATTGAATAGCTGTCGACTGAGGGGCCGATGATTGAATAGCTGTCAGCTCAAGGGCCGATAATTGAATAGCTGTTGGCATGGGAGCCAATAATTGGATAGCTGTCGGCCTGAGGGGCCGATGATTAGAAAGCTATCAGCTTGGAAATTGATAATTGGGAAGCTGTTGGATTAATACCGATAGTTAAAAGTCGTCGACTTAGGCATCGATAATTAGAAAGTTATTCGCTCAAAAGCCCATGATTAGGAGGCTATCGACTTAAATGCCAATAATTACAAAACCTGAACATTCTTGAATACCTTCAAACAGCTATTGGTTTGATCACCAATGGTTAGGGCATTGGTTAAGGGGCTGCTGACCCCAGAGGCTGATAACTGAAGAACTTCAGAATTGTCGCACATTCTGTTGTCTCTTTTTCGCGAGAAATGACCTATGAGGGGTCATGACGGGCGAGAGCACATCATCTTCGATGATCTGCGATCGGCTTTGTCTCTACCTGCGTCAGCATCTGCCCCCAGAATAGGACACCACCTGTATCCTGGTTCTTTTTGGGCTTCCATCGTAATCTAGGGAGCTAGAGATATCCCTCAGAGTGCATCGCTCTTCAGATGGCATGGTGTAGCTGTGCTGACCGTCCTCTTGAGGCTTGGCATTTGGTGAGGACGCGGCGGGTCCATCCTGTGCTCGCCTATGTGTAGTTCGCCCTTCTGAATCAGGCTTTCAATGATATCTTTAGACACATAACAATCCTCAATCGGGTGCCCCCTGGATTGGTGATAAGGGCAATCTCCTCTCTCCCCTCTCTCATTCCTCACGTCACTCTCTCCCTCTCGTTCTCTCTCCTCTCTTCTCCTCACTCTGCGGGACGCGCGATCGTGGTGAGGTGGCTGAGGCGGGAACGTGATGGAGTGATCGTGGAGCGTGATGGGGTGAAGAATAAAGCGTGGCATTGGCGCGATCCCTCAGTGGATTCAAAGCCGACGTGGTTTGGTCGTTGTGACGATTTCCGCATGGTTTAGTTGCTTCAGCGTGCAAGAACTTCGGTGGAGGTAGGGAGATGGATCACCTGCTTCTCTGCTACGTTTCCCCACGATTTGGAGCCGAACGGTGTGAGAATGAGTGGATTTTACTTCAGTCTGGGCAAATCATACTTCGGGGGTGTACGTCGGGTTCGCCGAAAAATGGTGACGATTTTCAACTAAATTGGTATCATTCGAACCCCTGGAATGTCTGCATTCCATTCCCGCAAGTTTGATCGAGATTGGTCGTCATTTGAAACCGGTACGAGCCCGGGAACCCATGTGACTCAATTGGGGTCGATTCGGTGGAACCGCCCGTTTCTCACCGTTTGTGCGTCTATTTGATCCCTTCCGGGGTGTGGAAGGATGATTTGGCCATTATGATTGTTTCCCCATCGTTTAGACGCGATTGGGGCGTGGAAAGGCCGAGATTCGACCGATCCAGCAGTTTTCCCACCGTATCGCCTTCGCGGTCGTTTCAGAGACCGTTTCTTACCTCTCGCAGTACATCAGTCCACCGCAAAGCTTCGAGGTATGTCGGTTTAGAGCTAAGTCAGTTAGGGTCTTCGCGGTCTTGCGATAGACCGTCTTTAACGGATAGCGTCCCATAGTTGGACCACTATGCCTTGTCCAGTGGCCCATTAGTTGACCGCTAGACAGCGTTTGTATGTCAGTTTGGCTGAGCGGTCTTACGATAGACCGCGATGCTTGCTTTGACGGCCCTATGTTCGACCGCTAAGCATCGTTGACTCTAGTCAACAATTCTAAGTCGGTTAAGGTAGCGACCTAAGCTTAGGCCATCTATAGTCTTTAGCGGCCCACCTCTAGATCGCTAATTCCTGTTTGACCGAAGTCAATAGTTTAAGTCGGTTAGGGTCGGTGTCTCTCGCGGCCCATATGTAGACCGCTAAATCCATGTAGCGGGTCTATTATAGACCGTTTGGTGGTCTGACTGGGTATGTCAGTTTGAGGGTTGGCTGGCTCTAGCGGCCTATTATGCGACTGCTACAGTCATCTCGCGGTCCATTCTATGACCGCTACAGTCTCCTCACGTCCCTGTCTATGACCGCCAGAGACCGTGTCTCCGTGTAGAGGAGCGACTCTTTTGCTGACTGCTTGGCTTACCTAGCGGTGAAGCGATCGACTTCTTATCCCCGGAGTATTGTTTTCCCATTATTTTGGCTTTCCAATCGTCTTGGCTTGACCTTGTGGTTTATCCGATGTCATGTGGATGTCTTTTGATATCCTATGAGGGCTATGGCCATGTTATAAGGTAGCCAGGAGTGCCTTTCTATCGAGCGGCCTTCTGCCCTTCTTCTTCTTCCTTCTTCTTCTTCCTCCCCACGCCATGACCGTGCCCCCCCTCCTTCTCTCTCTTCGACCGAACGCGACTACGACGACCCTCTCTCCGGCTGCAAACGATGGCGGGGTGACGGCGCGGCGACGTAGGCGGTGATGAGACGATCTCGTGGGCATGTGGTGTTCGTGGGAAGCGTGGAGGAACAAGGATTCTAATGGCATTCTTCGTGGTGTGTGAACGATCCGGCGTGTCTCGACGCGACCCAAAGGTAGGGGGACGATCCCTAGCCTCTTGCATTCCTTCCCCGTGAGTTTTAGCCCGACGCGAGGCTGAGAGGGGTTATTTTCGCGCCGGGAAGGGTCGTCCATGTCACGGGGAGAGTTCGCCTGATCCGTCATTTTACGCCCCGATTTCGCGTTTCAAGGGCGTAGGAGCATGCTAGGGGACTTAAGGGTCTATTCCTTATGTTTCCCCCTCCATGGGGCTTGTATGGGGCCGAAAATGGGGTTTCCCAGTGGGTTCGCCATTTTCGGGTCGGTGAGTGATAAACGGTCGAACCAGGGCCCGTTTATCACTTGAGCGGCCCCCACAAGGCCGCCCGTCTGCCTTGTGTGGCCATGGTCTGACCGCCCAATGGCTTGCGCGCACTGTGTATGTACGACCAGTCATGGGACCGCACATCTATGAGCAGCCCCATGTCAACTGCCTAACCCCTGAGTTTTGACCATTGCTTGTGACTGTTGCACAGTGCACTGGGATGTGTGGCCATGGTCTGGCCGCATGACCCTTCTTGTGGCCAGGGGCAGGCTACACGTCACCTGGTGTCGTTGGCAGTGGTGTGGCTAGAGTTGGACCGCACATGCCTTGTGCGGTAAGGTCCTAGCCGCACTTCCCTTGTGCGGCCAGGGTCCAACCGCACATGTGTTTTACCGTTGGTGGATGGACGGCTGTGCGAGACCGCCCATCCCCCATGTGCGGCTGAGAGTCAGCCGTCTTTCCTTTGTGCGGCTAGAGGTTGACCGCATATGCCCCATTTAAACCAGGATAAGAATGGTTCGTTCCTGACCGTCCAACCCCTGATGCGGCCAGTGCCTGACCACCTGTCCCTGAGCGGCCCAGAGTGGACCGTTCAAGGGGAAGACCTGAACCGGTATTGCTTCTTTGGCCGATTTGAGTTTCGAATGCATGGACCTCGGTCTACGTGTTGACCCGTGGTCTGACAGATGCTGGGCATCGTGTCGAGGCCAGGTGTTGTACTACTGTGTAGTCCCAAGAGGTTTATTTTCGGCTCGGGTCACCGTGCGACGGTCTGGTACAGGGAGCGTTCCTTGTACTACCGGTTCTGACGTTGTTTTCGTAGCTTGAGAGTCTACTCCTCCTGAGACACTCCACTAGTCGTAGCCTTCGGTACGCGTGTACTGGCCCACCAGGGAGTGGCAGAGGGGCTACCCTGAGGATGATTTTTAGACTAGTTTTCGTCGGGCCCCACGTGTAGCAGCCAGAGTCTGACTGAGGGGAAAACCAGTTAGAGGCCAGACCTAGTGCGTACGGTCGTGAACAAATTTTAGGGATAATGAAGAATAATTGAGAGAAACATTGTTTAGAGAGTGATTCTCTTTTTCCTTCCTAGGTGTGATGCCCAAGAACCCTAGATCTTGCGACGAGATCTAGTTAGCATATGACTCACCCCCATTTTTGACACCTTTCTGATCTTATCTGGATTCAATAATTTTACCAATGTTACTACTGTTAGTCGTGGCCATTCCAGCGCTGGTTTCACCTTGATCGGACTGTGGATCTTGGGAAACAATTCTCACCGTGAAGCTGCGCGTTGCTGTTTGTCCGTGTAAGATAGATCTCATCTTCTTCCTTACGAAAATCCTCCTAGCCTCCTCTCAATGCCTTTGGGCCTGAGGCTTGGGTGGGTCGAACAACTTTCTGTCTTCCTCATGATGCCGCCAATCATGTGCTATTCTGACGCCCGTGCTAAGAGTCGCGATGAGTTTGATAGGGCTGCGTAGGGTGACCTGTGCAGATCCGGCCCAGAACCTACTGCACCTTGGAGGACATCCCACGACTTCCTCCCTCCATATCTGACCAAGTCCTTTGGTCAGGATCTTTCACCCGGCATCACCGGCATTCCTCAAAAAGTGACGCTCTGTTCGAACACCATAACCCCATTTTCTTATTTTTCTCATTCGTCTGTGCTGTTCTGCATGAGCAGAACCAGAGCCGCCTTGAAGATGCCGTCACGCCTAAAAAGGATCAGATCCGGATGCACCGCTTGGACGAGGCATTCTTCATCTTGTCCTCTACATGTTCCAGGAGACGATGCCCTATGCCGACTCCGGACCAAGCTGTACCACCTCCTGCAAGTTTACTATGCAGGCTGGCTAAAGTGGGCGTAACCAACCGGTCAGGAACTAAGCCTCGCCGCCTCATCTCCTCAACTCCATCGAGTGTTGCCAGTCAACCTGTGTTCCTATAGCCCCATATTTAGCCTTTGTAGCCTGTTATCTCCCTACGAAGAGTGGGCATTATTATTTGGATTGTAATACCACTTTTGTTATTGTGTATCGGGGTTGTCGGACTCGGTCGGGATTTCTTCCCTACACACTAGTTGTGGAGGTACGTGTGACGTTCCTTTTCCCAGCATTTGCTTATTTAGTATGCTTTCATATATGCCACACTTATGCCAATAGGACCCCTAGCCAGTTATGAATCACCGCGGTTGAGAGTTGTAAGCACCCGTCTCATAGACCCAGTCAAGCGTCGAGCTCTATCTGGATCACCCTAGGCGATAGTGGTTCCTTAACTGCTGCGATCCCACGCTTCCCATACAAGGATGATCATTGGGCTAAAGAGTTTCTTGTTGAGAGACGCCTCCACCTGGAGGAATGCCATGGAGGTCAGCTGCCTGGCTTACCTTTAACGTGCAAGTGCTGGCCGCACTTCAAGTTGGTCATAGGTCCTAGCCCATTTGTGTCCTATCCCGCATTAGTCTTTGTGTGTGTTTTGATCTTGTAATCGTTTACGAGATAGTGTGTGAATCCTCACAGATCGTGAGGGGTGGACATAGGTTGCTATTGTTACATCAGTGCTACACCCTCTCCCACTTAAAAAGAATTTGGTCTCTAAATTCAATTGCATATATGGAGACATGGAGGGTGCAAAGTATTTACAATGTAGAATAATTCTAAAAATCTCTTTCGCATGGATTCCTCAGTTTCCCACATGGCTTCTTATTCCAAACATGTGTTCCATTGTACTTTCACCATGGCATTGGTCTTGTTCCTCAAAACTCAGACCTCTCGATGAAAGATCTTCATCGGCTTTTGTTCATAGGTAAGGTCCTTTTGAATCACCAAGTTGTCGTGGTCGATGATATGGAAAATAACGTGCACGTACTTCTTTCACATAGAAATGTGAAACACATTGTGCACTTCCGATAATTGTGGTGGCAAGTTAGGCAGTAGGCTACCTCGCCAACCCTTTTTGATACTTCAAATGGGCCAATATATCTCGGTGTAAGCTTACCCTTAACACCGAATCTTCGAATACCTTGTCCAGGAGAGACCTTGAGAAAAACATGGTCTCCAACTTAGAATTCTAAGTCTCTTCTTCTAGTGTTAGCATACATCTTTTGTCTGGACTGAGCTATCTTGAGTGTTTCCCTGACAAGTTAGACTTTCTCAGTTGTATCTCTTACCATATTCGGACCTTGAAGTTGTCTTTCACCGATTTTGCCCCAGGATATCGGTGAGCGACAACTCTTGCCATATAGAACTTCAAAAGGTGCCATCTGAATACTGGCCTGATAGCTGTTGTTATCAGTAAACTCGACCAGGGGCAAGTGGTCTTGCCAGCTTCCGCCGAAGTCAATGACACATGCCCTTAACATGTCTTCAATGACTTGATTTGCTCTCTCGGTCTGACCATCCGTTTGGGGATGAAAAGTCATGCTAAAATTGAGTGTCGTCCCCAAAGAGTGTTGTTGACCCTTCCAGAAATGAGAAGTGAAGCGCGGGTCTCGGTCAGACATGATCGACACAGGGACTCCATGCAGTCTAATGATCTCTTTAATGTACAAGGCGGCTAGGACATCAACTGACCTACGGCTCGTGATAGGCAAGAAGTGTGCCAATTTGGTCAATCGATCTATGATCACCAAAATTTCATCATGTCTGCCCTTAGACTTAGGCAAGCCCATGATGAAGTCCATGTCGATGTCTTCCCACTTCAACTTGGGAATATCAAGAGGATGTAACTTTCTGGCGGGCCTTCGGTGTTCCGCCTTCACTTGTTGACATGTGAGATAGCGAGATATGAAGTACGCTACCTCCCTTTTCATATTAAGCCACCAGAATGTCTATTTTAAGTCTTGGTACATTTTTGTAGCTCCCGGGTGAATCATGTACTGTGATCGGTGAGCTTCTTCCATAATCTTCTTCTTTAACATAGGACAGTCTGGTAGACATGTCCTTTCATGGAATAGCAGTCTTCCATCAGATGCCAACTTGAAGTCGGGTCGATCCTCTAGCTTGTCCATTACCTCTACCAACATAGGGTCTTCTTCTTGTAGCTTCTTGATCCCAGGTAGTAAATCCGGATGTAAACTCATATGTGATAGAGTAATGCAGAGTGGTTGGATGCTACCGAGTGCATCTTCCAATGCATGGAATGCGTCGAGGATGAACGGGTTATGTTGGCTTCTTATCAGCTTCAAGGTAGTGCACGCACATGGTGATCCACGGAGTGAGAGGTTGCCTTCCCTTCCCGTTCACTTCGACAGATCACATGGGCTGAGTTTGTTGCTGCATTCGAACATGTCTATACTCTAGCCTACCTGAAGTTAGCCAAGATGTATCAATTTCTAGAGCTGACACAGGACGAGATGTCAGTGCTGTAATATCGAGATAAATTCATTAAGTTGGGCTGATATGCACCCCACATCTTTGCCGATAAGACTGTGAGGACTCAGTAATTTTTGCGCAGACTGAAAGTAGAATTGAGCCTGCCACTGTTCGCTAAACATGTGATTGAGTTGGATTCTGCATATCAAGCTGCTGTCGCGCTAGAGTTGGAGTTGGGGAGGACTCGAGGATTTTCTTAGACTGGAATGGTTCCGTCGGCCGTGCAGCATCAGCCGTCCCACCAATCGTCTGTTCCCAGAGCTTCTTCTGCCTTCTCTCCTACCGATAGTGCTTCCTTCCAGCAATCTCAAGGCAGAGGTTTCCGTCATCAGAAAATGAGGAAGAGGTTTGATCAGCCGGTGTTTTTTGATCCGAGTCAGCAGTCTGGTTCATTTGTTCGACTGCGTCCAGATTTTGTTGCTTTTTAGCCGAGGTTATGTTCCAGGTGTGGTGGCAGTCATCCAGGTGTGCTGTGCTCTCTACCGGTTGTTTGTTATCGTTGTGATATGTCAGGGCACATCTCCCATAATGGTACATTGAGGCAGCAGATGGCGCAGTTCTCGCAGAATTCACAATCGCAGCAGCCACAGTTCCATCTTCTGCCATCGCCTCAATCCCAACTGTTTCAACTACCAGTTCTTGCACATTCTTAGCAGTCGTCTACCGCTACTCGTCCGCTGAGAGTCAGAGTTATACACATCACTCGCGCGGAGGCGTTGACATCTAATCTGATCGAAGGTACGGTTTCGATTTACGATCACATAGTGCATGTTCTTTTCGATTCTAGTGTGACGCATTCTTTCATCTACGAAGATTTTATTACCCATATTGAGAAGCCAGTGAATGAGGTTTCCTGTGATATGCTCGTGGAGTTGCGGTCTGGCGATTTTATGTCTACTCCTCTGTGCTGGAAAATTCTTCGGTTATGGTCAGTGGTCGGAAACTGCCAACGAGGCTTTATGCATTACAGTTAGCCGACTATGACGTGATTCTTGGTATGGATTAGCTGGAACTTTATGGTGCCGTGGTTAACTGTCGTCTCAAGCGAGACTACTTCATGCCACGCGGATAGTCAGCCTTCTATTTTCAAGGTATCGATTTCTGTTTTACTCAGTTATCCTTTTTGATCTGTAGGGTGTGTCGTGTGTCAATTGCCTCCTTGTCCTTCGTTTAATTTCAGGGATGAAATTTTTTTTAGGGGGGAGGGACTGTAACACCCGTAGTTTAGCGGATCCTTAATGGTGTGGATGTAGGATTTGTCCGGTGAATACGACCCTTTCAAGGGCGTCAATTAATCCGGATAAAGTGGTAAGAGGGAAGCTTAGACCACTTAATCAATTCCAGAACTAAAATCTTGGTGGGCATCTTGTCCAGATGATGTAGTAGATCATATTGCATACCCGGCAATGGATCTGCCTCTTCCTGGTCAGCAACCTGCTGCGAGGATTGGGGATAGGGTGGAGATGCACTAGTGGTAGGGTAGTTTTAATGGAACAAGCTCCCACTCCGTAAGGCAAGGTTCTGGGTAGTGGGGTATCGGATGGGCTCACAGTGGGTGACTTAATGGGCCCAATAGGGTGGATGATGGGTGTAGGGGGTAGGCGTAGTGATGGTAGCGGGGGTAATCGGGGTAGTGGTGGTGTGGACGGGTCAAGTTGGGAGGAGGATGGGAGGAGGATTGGAAGGTGGCATGGCAATAATAGGCGGAGTGTGTACTTGTGGGGAAGCGAGGATGGGTGGTATAATGGGAGTGGTAGGTGGTAAGATGAGTGGTTTAAAGGGAACGATAGGCGCGGATGGTGTAGTGGCAGTGGCTCGATAGTTTGGCGAGAGGATAATGGGGGTAGGAGGTGGAGGAGGGTTGCAGTAGGTGTGGTGGAGGGCCATGAGCCGCTGAACGAAACATTCATCATCATACGACCACCTGGCATTGGGGGCCGGGCGGTGGACCATGTTAACCTGAGCCGGTGCCTATGGATGAGGCTGCGGAGCAGGCGGATGGCTCGGCATGGGATTTTAATGGATCCCTAGATCCTGCGCAGGCTATTGCTGTTGTGGCGGTTGTGGCTGCGACTGTGGTGCTTGTTGCCGCACTTGCTGCCTCGGCGCCTACCTTCTCTTCTCTTTAATCTCAGTAATGACCTTATGCATTTCGGCACAATTGATGCACTACCCTTCATGTAAATCATACACAAAATCACTGAATTGGAAGCAGTTCTCTATGGTGTGCCCAGGCTACTGGTGGAATATGCAATATCAGGACTAATCAACGGTCGGATTCCAATTAAGCCATTCTAGAGGAAGTTGAAATGCACCAAGGCACATGAGGGCCGAGAATATGTCTGGGAGGGTCTCGGGCAAAGAAGGATATTGGGCCCTCTTTAGAGCCAGGAGTTTGGGTGCGTAGCCATTAGGAGGTGGAACATTGTGGTATTGCGGGGGTTGTTGTGGCTGCTGGGGAGCGGGGAAGGAAAGTTGGGCATTTTGTGGAGCGGGAAAAGATGGCTAGGGATTCTGTGGAGCGAGGAACTGAGGGTTATGTGGGGGTTGTTGAAAGCGGGGTGGAGCGGGTTGGTTAGGGAAGGGGAAGGCAACAGCTTGCACCTGCTCATTGGTCTGGACTCCTTTGGTGACTGGCCCCTGAGGTTTCCTATTATACTTGTGCTTTTGGGCCTCAAAAAGATTGTGAATGGGAGAGTCCTTGAATTGGGTCTAGATGAACCTAGCCTGGCTATATAACTGCTACATATTGGAGATATCATTCATGGCCAAAATGTTGCAGAAGGTAGGTGTGGCATTAGAGATGAGCAACGGTTCGCTCGCCACAGAGGGGGGGAAGGAGGAGAGAGAAGCTACTGTTGCAAATGAGATGGTTTGAAGAAAAAGACGAAGAACAAGGGTTTATATATTGGAGTTCCCTCCCTTACTAATTCGGTGCGCCATTTAGCGCACCGGATTAAGCCCCATTCACCAAATGGCATGACGATTAACGGCGCACAGTATTAACCATAGAAACTGACCCCGTCGGATTAGCATCCGTGCCGGTTTAAGGGCCGTTCCGAGGTTTCATCATCCGACCCGGGAATCTACCCAGACAAAACTCATCCATCGGTCCAGCTACGCTCGTGCCTTGCTCACAACACCGACGGCTGGGGGGCATTTGTTGGCACTAAAAATATGTTCAATGGTGATCAAGCCTCAAAGATGAACGATGTGGCCCATTGAAGTACAGAAGCTAAAGGATCAATACACTGAAGCCTTCTCAAGCTGTTAGAGCCTCAGGTCACCTTGTATGAATGCCGGGGACCCTACCTCAAGAGAATCAAGATGAATTGACAACCAACTGACAGTGCGACCAAGCCTGCCCAATGAATCGGCATCGACTCTATCGTGTTGCATATACCACACCTGTTGTCTGACCATGGACAATGGTCTACCTAGTGGCCCGCCACCTGAATGAAAGAGCCTCCTGAGGTGAAAGAACGCCCTTGGTCCTTCAGAGCGAGGTACCGAAGGCTCTGTCATTAGAAGACCCTGATTACCCGGCATGGGTACAGCTTCTCAACATATTGGGCCCGTTAGTGGCCGAATGATCACCTAGTCAAGGTGGAAGTATCCCGGGTGCTATTCCACTCCTCAAGAAAGCTTTGAGCATGATTCAGGCCGAGCCGACAGCACGAACCGTAGTGCCGAAGGCCGTGTCAGCGGAAAGCCTGCATGTTCAAGCCGAAGATACACGAAGTGCCGAGGAAGGCCGTACATCACCCCGAGAGTTTCATCAAAGCTTCCCGTCAAGGTTTTGCAGGACCGCGATGAGATGAATGGTTGCAGTGACTCCCCGAACCATCCCTGGGACCACTGGCTAACACGCAAAGCAAACGAAGTTAATGCGGCAGGCCCTTTAATCTGATGCGCTCCTATTATGGCGCCCTCTATTCCGGCGTGCAAAAGCTTGAAGAACCCTCTTCCCGGCGCGCCAATCTCCACGCTGGATTAGGAGGTTACTATATACTACTTGGTTCGACCAAGTGAAGAAGGAGAGGAAAATTAAGAAGGAGGGCAGAGAGAGGGGGAAGCTGGAGAACAATTGGGGAGGGCAATTAGAGAGAGCCAATTGCACTTGGTCGTCCGAGGGAGAGAGTTTCCTTGGGGGAGAAGAAGGGTTCCTGAGTGCCTCCTCGCCACCACCGTCGTTCTCTTCTCTGCTGAAGCCCTCCGGAGCCGAAGAAGGAGAAGACGATATTCTGTTTTCTGAGGAGAGATTTAGGTGGGTCACTGTAGTTCTTCCCGTCGATTTCCCTCTATTTTCTATCCTGATACAATGTAAGTGAGAGGGGCGGCGATGATATGAGCCCCTGGCTCCGGTGAAAATCTAAAAGGGTGCTTGAGTCAGTAATGTGTTAATTTAAAGTTCCACTTTTCCCTCATCCTAATGAAACTCCGAAAAGGACAATCACCACAAGCCCCATCAGAGATCTTTTTCTATAAACCCTTGTTCGGCCCTTGTCATCATCGGTAAGATCAATCGACATTTTCTCTCTAATTTGGACCTTTCATCCTTGTTAATGAATAAACCTTTGCTTCGGTATTTAACCAATATCGATGAATAAACCTAGGTTTGGCCCTTGTCATCATTGGCAAGATCGGTCAATATTTTCTCTTTAACTTGGACCTTTTGTCCTCGTTAGAGAATAAACCTTGGCTTCGGCATTTAACCAATGTCGATGAATAAACCCAGGTTCGGCCCTTGTCATCATCGGCAAGATCGATCGACATTTTCTCTTTAACTTAGACCTTTCATCCTCGTTAATGAATAAACCTTTGCTTTGATATTTAACCAATGCCGATGAATAAACCCAGGTTCGACCCTTGTCATCATCGGTAGGATCGGTCGACATTTCCTTTAACTTGGACCTTTCATCCTTGTTCACGAATAAACTTTCATTGCTTCGGCATTTAACCAATGCTGATGAATAAACCCAGGTTCAGCCCTTGTCATCATCGGTAGGATCAGTTGACATTTCCCTTAACTTAGACCTTTCATCTTTGTTAACGAATAAACTTTCATTGCTTCAGCATTTAACCAATGTCGATGAACAAACCATCATTGACCCTTGTCACCATCGGCAAGACCAATCAGTACTCTTTTAACTTGGACCTTTCATCCTCGTTAATAAACAAACCTTTGCTTCGACATGCAACCAATGTCGATGAACAAATCATCGCTGACCCTTGTCACCATCGACAAGATCGATCAGTACTCTTTTAACTTGGACCTTTCGCCCTCTTTAATAAACAAACCTTTGCTTTGACATTCAACCAATGTCGATGAACAAACCATCGCTGACCCTTGTCACCATCGGCAAGATTGGTCAGTACTCTTTAACTTGGACCTTTCGTCCTCATTAATGAACAAACCTTTGCTTCGACATTCAACCAATGTCGATGAACAAACCATCATTGACCCTTGTCACCATCGGCAAGATCGGTCAGCACTCTTTAACTTGGACCTTTCATCCTTGTTAATGAACAAACCTTTGCTTCGGCATTTAACCGATGTCGATGAACAAACCATCTCGACCCTTGTCATCATCGGAAAGACCGGTCGACATTTCTCTTTAACTTGGACCTTTCATCCTTGTTAATGAACAAATCTTTGCTTCGACATTCAACCAATGTCGATGAGCAAACCATCGCTGACCCTTGTCACCATTGGCAAGATCGATTAGTACTCTTTAACTTGGACCTTTCATCCTCGTTAATGAATAAGCCTTTGCTTCGACATTCAACCAATGTCGATGAACATACCATCGCTGACCCTTGTCACCATCGGCAAGATCGGTCGGTACTCTTTAACTTGGACCTTTCATCCTCGTTAATGATCAAACCTTTGCTTCAACATTCAACCAATGTCGATGAACAAATTGTCACTGACCCTTGTTACCATCGGTAAGACCAGTCAATACTCTCCTTAACTTGGACCTTTCGTCATCATTAATAAACAAACCTTTGCTTCAAACATTCAACCTATGTCGACAAATAAACCCTACCCCCAATTTTCGTCACCATTGACAAAACCTACCCTTGACTCTCCTCGTTGTTCGCTAAAGACAAAGAATCTATCTCTCACTCGGGCCCTCCACCCCTATCAAGGAATCAACATACTTTTGGTCTCCTAGCAACTTCGTCACCATCGGCGAAGCCCGTTAATAGGCCTTCCAACCCTACTCTGCGGCCCTAAGTGGCCACTATACCCTTGCCCTTGAGCATCTGACCTACACTAGCCAAGGTTTGGCCCTGAGAATAGTTACGCCACGGTGGAGCGAACCCCTCACCCCTTTGCTGAAGGCATGAGCGCTCTCCTGCCCTAGTAACTTATCTATCCAGGCCAAGCTAATTGGCTAAAAAAAAGAAGAAAAAAAGAAGAAATGAAGTCACATTTTAGCGGCAAATAAAGATATTTCATTGCTGTGAAGGAGCAAGATGCACAACTGCTCAGGACGTCCCCCGAGGTAAATAAAACTCTACCAAAAAAGATGAGAAGTCAACAAAAAGGGCTACTGCAATGGACGTCAGAAGATGTCCTCCAGCTCCATGATGCCCAAGGAGGGGTGACGGACCAGCTCCTACAATCGAGACTCGACAGCTTCCAGCTGCGATAATTTCTCTTCGAGAGAAGCTACTTGTCCTTTGGCCAGCTCAGCTTCCCCCATACTCTAAATTTCCTGATGCTCAACCTCCTAGAGCTCAGCCTCAACCCTGGAAAGTTCAGCACGCAGTTTAGCTATCCTGGCTATTATAGAGGTCCAGCGTTGTAAAGACATGCTGGCCACACTTCTCATTTGCTCCACAGTCCCTCTCAGAGAGGCAAGAGCAGTTCGGCTTTCAGCTCGCTCCAGTTTCATGGCCGTTAGTTGATCAGCTATATCTCGGCCCAAAAATTCTTGTCTATTGACATGTTTCAGCAGCAACATCACCCGTGGCATCCAATCATCCATGGGGCAGCCAAGAGCCATTAGTGAGCGGGAAAGGTGCTCCACCAAGCCCCTCAGCTGTACATAAGTCAAATCTCGGCTGGCTGCTATAGTCTGCTGAAGGGTTCCCAAAAACTACCACACTATGTCGCTAGATGATTGCAGACCAAGTGGTGACATCTCGGGAAGCTGGAAATCCACCCTACTGTCCACGGCGGCCCAGATATCATCACTCTCCTCAGAAGATGATGATGGCATAATTTGTAGGGCACCTGCACTAGAGTCAACCCCAGCAACTGATGTAGCGATCAGGGTCTCGACAACAGCAACTTCCTTGCCAACCTCTCGGGGTGGAGCTGCACCAAGAACCTCAATGGCCGAGGACACTTGCTCCTCGTACTCAGCCTGGATGACCTCCATAGAGGCAGTATCAGTAACAAGGGCCAAGGCCCTGGAAGCTCCAGCTTCTCCTTCCATAATTTTCCCCGCTTCTATCTCGGGAGGACTACTCTTCTCCGGGGACGGCTCTTTGTCCGCACCAAGTGGCTGAGATTCCACGACTGTTGTCGATTTATCGGCCCCTGCAATTACGCCAGGTCCCTCCAGGCCTGCTGCTGGCATATAATCTCTGGGATATCGCAGAGCGATTGGCCGCAAGATTGGCAGAATGGTTGGTTGACCCGCACCTAAAGCTGAGAGAGGCATCTACACCATTATGGTTGGCAGTATCACTTCAGTCTGCACCACGAACATATATGTCAGCCAGCTGATATAAAAATGATGAGAAGAGCTGTAAAGTGAAGATGGTGGAGTATGTCCTACCTCGACTGGCACTAAGCTCAAATCTCCAACGGCAACCTCCGTGGATCTAGCCCCTTCACCTACAAGTGGACTTGACGGCCCAAGCCCACCCCTTGCCAACCGGGGTGCACTGAAGGTTGTGTAATCACTTTCACAGGCCGAAGACGCACATGCATCCTCAGTCTCTATTTCAACAGGTGGGAACCCCTCGTTAGTGGAGTCACCATCGTAATCAACCTGTTCGGAGGAGGAAGGGCTCTCTGCTTGCTCCTGACGCTCCACTATCAGAGCTGACACCTCGTAGATAGGAACGCCTCCCTCAGCAGGAACTTCCTTGGCCAATCCCACACTGGGAGCGCCAGTTGAACGAATCTCTAGAGTATGCTCGCCCCCTGAAATGGCTTGCTCTCTAGCAGTAGCCCCGTCCACAGCCCCAGCTTTTTGAAGTAATGTCGGTTGCATTTCAACTGAGATTTGAAAGCAAGACACAGTCAAGCCGACTGAAAGCATGATGAGTCTTGGAAGTACCTAATTGGCGATTATTCTTTGAGTTACATCTATTTGTCTGTATGTCGTTACAATCTTCTAACTCTTAGTAATAGCCCATGTGATTCGCGGATGTTAGAAAAATAAAATATCCTGTGAAATATTTCATATTGGTGTTAGGATTAACTTGAAATCTCTCAACTACCCTTCTCTTCTTTGCCTTTGGGTCCACTCACCCCAAGTCCCCAACCATAGGAAAGAGAGAAACCACTCGTGCACTGACCCCCTGTCATCACCCCAGGTCCGACCATGAGCGCGGTGCACCCATCTGGCAGCCCCCACCGGCCCCATCTGCCCCGCCATCACGGCCAGCTGGCCCAGCTCTACTGTCGAGAGCATTGTGCCAATCTGATACACCTACCGGTCCCATCTCCCCTGTCATCATGCCCAGTTCTGCCGACAAAAGCATTGCCCTCACTTGTAAATGGTCATCCATACTTAGAGCCAATGCCTGAAATTGTATGCCGTTCCCTTGCTGGGTTATTCATGCATGACAAGTGTTTGAGTATTTGCCTATATATATTAAAAATTCTTGTTTTGAAGTACAGTCATCGAATACAAGTGGAATGCAGTCGTCTCGAATTGGTGGGTTCTCATCTTGTCTGTCATCGATGGAATGCAATTGTAAAAGAAAAAATTATTAATTTACGTTTCAAATCACGAGAGATCGAAAGTCATGCGATTCTATTATTGTCCGTTTGCAAACATTCTCACAGATTGTAGTTTCTTTGAGTGGGTTCAAGATGCCACATATAACACGAGGATGTCAAATATTAACTGAAGGCTATGAAAGAATACATGACAAAAAAGTTAGAGCGACTGGAGATCCAATTGACGGACCTGAAATTATTGTTGTGTTTTTGCCGTTATTGTACTCCTTGTTAATTACTTTTTCAAGTGACCATGGATGAACAGAGGGCATCTGAGTTATGTATTGGACTTGTTATCTCAACTTTTGAAATCAAAGAAACATTTGTATCTCCCAAATGCATGTACGACATTTGCTGGATTTTCTTTTCCTGAATGTTGACACAATGACAGTTAGAATAGCTCCATGGTGTCACCGTTACTCTTGTGGTACGAACAGTGGACTGCAGATGCAATAGTTGCCTTGAATGAGAAGTCAGATCTGGTAACCTTAAACCTGTAGGCAGATGTAATGATTACTGTTGTCCATATGATTACTGTTGTCGATAAATCTGGTTATCCGGCAATCAAACACTCTGAAGAGCAATGATTCAAAAAAGTCATACATGAATGAGCCATCCTTTCCACGCAGATGGGTTAAGATTTCCATGTTCAAATTGCTCAACGGGGAACCAATTGAGTGCAATTCTCAATGACAATGAGCTAGCCAGCTAGAGAGTAGATAGATGGCAAGCTGGGCATTGCCATTGCACAGAAGATAAAACAAAACGCAAAAGAGCTCACAGATGGTAAACTGGACAATCCCATTGCACAAAACCAGAACACAGCTCAAACTCCATTATAAACATGGTTCAAATCAACTCCATAAAGCATGATCCCCCGGACCCCCACCTCACACGAAAATAAGGCAGGAAAGTAAGAGAGCAGGAAAGTACACTACCTAGCAAGAGTACGGTAGAACCAACAAGTTGTAATAAATAAATAGGAAAGCTGTCTAGTCTAATAGTACTGTACTGCAGAGCCTCGGCCTAACAAAACTTGAGTCCATACCTGCCAGCAGATAGGAGCACCACCCACAAGAAGAACGACCGAATGCGTCCCCTGACATCTTACACACTCAGTAACCAGAAGTACCACAAAATAAGGACTAGCTGAGGTCACGCTCATCAGCACGGGTCTGAAACCCCCAGCCCCGTGTGCACACTCAGACCATACGCCCTAGGCCTGTCCTCTAGCTGGTAATTCCCCCTAAGCCCGAACTCGACTGTATGTGGGGGCCCTACGGTAACCAGCCTATTCACCGTCTCTCTCAGGTCAGCCGCTCCACCACTCCCGGGTGGGTCAGCACACATGTGCCGTAAGAAGGCTACGGCTAGTGGACGTGTCACCGGTAGAACAGACTCTCAAGTCATAGCAAAATGACTCCAGAACTGAACAAGTACGAAGATCACCCCTCGCACGGCACCGACTCACGATGATGCAAGCCGATAATGCCACCTTCCAGGACCCCCATGGCACCCCACACATGCCCCCCACATGATGCCTAGCATCAATCAGATCACGGGTCAGCATGTGGATCGAGGTCCACTCACTCGGGACTCAAATCGGCACAGAAGAAACCACCGGTTAGGCCTCAGACAGTAAACGGTCCATCATGGGCCGTTCCGGTGTAAATGGATGGTGGATGGACCGCCTCAGGGAATGAAACAGTCCTCCAATAATTGCCTAAAAACCATCATACAAGGTGCACTATGGGCTGTGCCATCCACGCACGGCTCCTCGGGGACCATTCCAGAAGATGAACGGCCCAACAGAAGGCTGTCCCACCCCTGGACAAAACAGGAATCATACACGGCCAGCCTCAGGCCATTCAGGACCCACACGGTCCACGATAGGCCGCTTGGTGAACAGAACGGTCCCTATTAGGGCCGTCCAGCCACCCAATGGCATGAAAATAGAACGGCCAACCCTGGGCCGTTCAAGGTCTGCATGGCCAGCCCTGGGCCATGCAAGGAGAAGAACGGGCCTCACTGGGCCATTCAATCGTCCAATGGCATAGAAATGGAATAGGCAACCTTGGGCCATTCAAAGGACTACACGGCCAAGCCCTAAGCCGTGCCATCCCAACACTGTGTAACGATCAAGAAGCAACGGTCAAAACATCGCGGGAGTCACGCTGTCCCCACGGGGTACACGGTCGCCCATGGACCGTCCATGGGGTACACGATCGGTCGATGGACCGTGTACTCCACCGACGTTCCAAGATCATTGAACGGTCCATCTCAGGGCCGTGCAAGGGTGTACACGGTCTCTATTAGGACCGTGCACATCCCACCATCTCGAGAATGGCAAACCTCACCGGAAAATGCCATTTCGTGCCCCAAATGAGCCCGGTTGAGGGGGAAACGAATGGGAACTGACCGAAACTAGACACAACACCAACACACTAACACATCCACTGCCACAATAACACAAACAAACAGAACCAATAGGAACAGGAGCGGCGGACGATGACAACACTCTGGACAGAGCAACTTGTCAGTCAACTGCTAGGGGAAACCCAACAGTCGAGAGACAGCCGCTACGCAACTAGAAACACGGACAATGGCAGCTTCTAGATTGAGTCGTTAGGGTACTATCGTAGTCTAGAAAAAGACCACGGCCAGTCACTTAAACCAACCAATCCAGACAACCACCGACAGACAGACACCGCCCTAAACAAGGACCTAAGACAAACGAACACACAACACAGAACAAGCAACTGGTCTGTTCGGTAAACAGGACTATAACGCACCAGCATAGGGGCGTTATACCCACATAACACACCACGGGAGGGGCGTTATGCCAACCAGACTGAGAACTACAAACAGTTGATATGACAAGCCAACATAGGGGCGTTATATCAATATGACGCACCCAGGGAGGGGCGTTATGTCAAGCAGACCAAAACACGAACAAAATGAAGTATAACGGACCATAGTAGGCACGTCATACTAGTATGACGCACAAGGATAGTTGCGTTATACCCAATAGACTCTAAAATAATAACCACAGACTGAGGGCATATAACGGACCAAGACCCATCCGTCATAGCTACAAAACGCACAGGGTGAGGCGTGTTATATCAACCGCCATACCCAGCCAAACATCGGTCAGCAGACCATAACGGATCTGCACCTGAGTGTTATATTAACCATAACGCACGGGGAGGAGTCCGCTATGCTAACCGACTGACATGGTCTTTGAGGTGAACACGATCGTCGAGGGGACTGACATGGCAGTCAGCCTCAAAAATAACCAGACCATAATGCGCCTGGATAGGGGTGTTATTCTCCACATAACGGGCCAGTCTTGGTCCGTTATGCTCCAAGACCTCTGAAGACGAAAACTGATGAATGATGCATAATGGTCTATCGGGGGACCGTTATGCACATAACGGCCTCTGGTAGGACCATTATGCCAATCCGATGATCAAAATGGTGAAACGGCCAAATCGGCCCGTTCCACGCCCCATGCACACCGTAGCGCAGGGGAAATACACCCAAACAGTGGAAAATCCCACAAGGATTTCAAAAATACCACATGCACGCAACGAAACTCCTTAAATCACGAGATCTGGGCGATTATGATGAATCGACCCAAATCGAGTCACCGGGGTTCCCTGACTCCTACCCGTCCCAAATGACGACCAATCGACACGAAACTGGTGGGGTTGGGATCCTGACATCCCAGCGGTCAGTTTCACACTAACTACGTTGTGGATGGCTGCCATTTTTCAGCCAACCCTACGAACCCCAAAAACTATAGTTTACACTAAACTGGCTCGATCTCCCCCGATCAGCCACCAAACTATGCACGGAGATAGGAAAAACGTGTAGAAAGCGGAGAGGGTCCATCTCCCTACCTCCACCGATGAAACCGAGCGCCATGGGCGACTAAACCGTGCCGAAAATGCCATCGCATGCCGGCCATGGGGGGAGGAGGAGCCTTGCGCCCCTCTCTCTCTCTCTCCACAAACGCAAAGGCACCTCACCTCCAGTGAACGCATGCGGCGCTCCTCCGGTGAGCTAGCTCCGATGGGGACCCGTGGCGCTGTGGTCCAATGCACGCCACTACCACCATGCCAGAGCTCCCTCCGGCGGCCCTCTATCCCATCGACCATGCCGAAGCATCACCGTTCAGGCTCCACACGCGTGAGGATGAGCGAGCACGCACCAGGAACGAGCTCTCCATCGCCAGAAGCCCCTCCAGAGGCTATAAAGCCACCCATGCTACGAGCAAGCCCTCTCTCTCGGCCTGAACCTCCGAGTGCCTGAGCGAACAAGCCTTGGCGAAGAACCTCCAGTTCCCCCCTGCGTGTGAAGAGAGAGTGAATGTGTGTCTTGGGGAGGGAACGGGGTCAATGCCCCTCCCTCCCCCTCTTTGTTCTATTTATTATTATTTTTCCATTCTGAATCTGTCTGATCGATCCCCCTTCCTCCGTTTTTAAATTGTATATGCTGTTATTTTCTTTTTGGTTTTATAGTAATTGCTGCCAGGATCTCCGGAACACAGCATGATGTATTTGGTTCTTCTTTTGTTCAAGGGAATGAATGGAACTTTCTTTCTATCCAATGTGTCCTACTGTGTTCGGTAGTGGGTGAATGCTTCTTTGCTATCCAGTTGTAGATGAAGATGTGTTTGCAATCGCTTCTTTCTATTCCGCCTCCCCAAAATTTGTATTCCATTCTTTGGCTATCTCTGTTCCCCCCTTTATGCTGTGGGCTCTACTGAGCACGCAAATCCCCTTCCCAGTGCACCGGATGGATCTCGATTGCGGTTTTTGGACTGGACAGATCTCGTGCCTTTGATGCATGTGATTTCTATATCTTGATATATGTATCCTTCGCATTCAGCATATTTAATTCCTGTGGAAATGGCCATATAGCCCTCATCACCCACGCCCATGGGTTGTTGGGGTCCAGGGCCGGTTCGAAATTCCTTGACATTAATGCATTCCACTGCCCCTTTCACTTCACACTATGTTTTATATGTCTGCCATATACAAATGACAAACTATTTGTTGAAATGCCCAGTGGGCTGCGCACACACCAATGCCTCAGTTCACCCATGTATGGTAATGGCAGCATGTTGATGTCCTCTGTCCAATTTATTTTGAGGCCTCATATCCCGAATTAGCAACCTATTACTACGGATTGCATTGAAATTCCACACCGATGGGTTCATTTTTGAGAAGGGACATATTGTGCATGGTCTTCTATTTCCATTGAGTTACCCTCTGTCGCTACATTCACACCCTCCCGAAGGAATTGAGATAAATGGCCATAGCGCCAGCAGCCCCTGGCTGTACATTATAGAATGAAGGATAATTCTCGGGTATGTGGAGCACCCCCTTTTAGGATAGCCCTTGGGGACTCTCCCTACTTTTAAGGAATTGAAGGATAACCCCGGGTATGCGGAGCTCCCCTCGTAGGCTATCCCTCGGGCTTCTCCCTGCCCAATTGACTGAGAGGAAAAGATAAGGAGCAAGTGAGCGATGCCACTGCATCGGAAAGGATATTCTGAGATCGAGGAGTGTGAATGTAAATCAACTTGCGGAATTGCCTAGCCAAGAGAATGACCAAATCTGGATATGGCTTGAGCTTCGGGTCACGAGTGCGGTATGTGGACAGCACTTGCCGCAGAACAAGCTGAGAGTCTCCTATGATGTTCAAGTAACGCGCGCCTAGGAGGTAGGCATGCTTCAATCTAGCTAGGAGAGCTTCATACTCAGCGATATTATTGGTAGTAGGAAAAGAGAGCTGATAAGTGAGAGGAATCATCACCCCTTCCAGAGCGAGGAGAACATCACCTATCCCTCAGCCTTGGGAGTTGAGCGCACCATCGAAGTGCAGAGACCAGAAGGGATGATGGGTAAGGACATAGAGATGCTCATCAAGGAACTCATCCTAAATAGCGTCAGTGCAGGGAATAGGAAGATGGGCGAGATGCTCAGCGATGGCATACCCTTTGATTGCCTTCTGAATGACAAAGGTGATATCAAACTGAGAGAGGAAGCTCTGCCAGCGAGTTAATCTACTAGAAAGGATAGACTTTTCTAAGAGATAACGGATTGGGTCCATTCTAGAGATCAGCCTAACCTGGTGGGCTAGGAAGTAATGCTTCAGCTACTGAGCTACCCATACTAATGTAGCACAAGTTTTCTCCATGGAAGTATACTTGGCCTCTACTGGGTTAAACAACCTAGAGAGGTAATAAGCTGCCCGCTCTTTGCCTTCATCGTCCACTTGTGCCAGGACAGCACCTAGGGAGTCATCAATGATAGAAATGTATAAGATTAGGGGTTTCCCAAGGACTGCAAAATCGGGGGATTGGATAAATAAACTTTCGAATCCTCATAGGCCTTCTGACAGTCTTGATTCCATTCAAATTCAGCCCCCGCCTTTAGCAGTTCATAAAATGGGCGGCACCTCTGAGAATGTTGGGATATGAATCTTCTAATGAACTGTAGATGCCCAATTAATCCTCGAAGTTCCATGATATTCTTTGACAGGGGCATGTCTATAACGGCCTTAGCCTTATTAGGATCAATCTGAATCCCCCTTTTGCTAACTATGAAGCCTAGCAATTTCCATGAAGACACTCCAAATACACACTTCTTGGGATTCATCTTCAGTTTGTACTCCCTAGCTCTTTGAAGCACCTTAGCCAGAATAACGGGGTGTTCTTCCTTGGTCCTTGACTTCACCAAAATATCATCCACATAAGCTTCCATGTAAACATGCATCATATCGTAGAATATGGCCATCATTACCTTTTGATAGGTGGCACCTGCATTGTTCAATCCAAACGACATTATCACATAGCAATACGTGCCCCAAGGCATGGTGAAGGAAGTTTTTTCTTGATCTTCGAGAGCGATATAGATTTGGTTATATCCTGAATAACCATCCATAAATGACAAAGCTTCATACCCGGATGTGTTATCCACCAATACATCCCCGGGACTTCTCGGCGACGTCCTGAGCCGTCTTTCCCTTATGATGCCGTCTTAGAGTCTAAGGTCCATTGCACTTAGAGTCGGTCCCCGTGTTCGTCCCGCATCACCTATTTTTCTAGGGCATGCTTCCTCCTCCACTATTGGACAGGTTTCACTGATAGATCGAGGTTGAGTTTACGCGTCACCACCTCTTCGGGAATGATGGGGAGATCCTCATCAGACCATGCGAAGACTTGAATATACTCAGAAAGAAAATTCTTGTATTGCTCTTGTACATCGAGTGGTAAGTCTGCTCCTATTTTTACTTTGTGAGTCGGGTCATCTCTGAGGAAGAGTAGCAGCAGTTCTCCTCCAGGCTTTCCTGCCATCAGTTTATATATATATGGGGTCTTGGGAATCCCAGAGCCAAGATATATCTGGGCTCCGCTAGTCGTCGGGGGATACTCGTACAATGGTAACGAGCTCAGTTTCCACGCTCGGTCATTCTAATTCCTCGAGGAGGACCGACCAGGTGCCCTCTGGGCTGATGAAGGAGGCTAAGCGAGAGAGGGCATCCGCTCGAGAATTTTCTTTCCGAGCTATCTGGATTACATGAAAACTCTCGAACAGTCGGGCTATCTCCTTCACCAGCTGGAGGTACTTGCTCGTTTGCACTTCCCGAGCTTCGCAGTCCCTGTTGACCTGACTGGCGACCAATTCGGAGTCAGTGTAAATTCTGACACGTTTGGCTCCCAGGCGTCGCGCCATCCTGACATCAGAGATGAGAGCCTCATACTCGGAGACATTGTTAGACACCGAGAAACCAAATTTTGGGCGTATTGAAGTTTTGCTCCTTCGATGGATCAGAGGAGGATGTTGGCTCTGCAACCGGCCAAGTTGGAGGATCCATCAACGAAGAGATCCCAGGTGGGGCCTGTCATTGGCAGAGATACTTCTTCGGTCAGGATAGTGCTCTCTGCGATGAAGTCTGCGAGGGCCAGTCCCTTGATGGCTGTGTGGGGTCGGTAAGAGATGTCATAGGCCCCCAGGAGTATGGCCCATTTGATGAGATGACTTGAAACTTCGAGATGGACTAGAATCTTTTTCAGGGGCTCGTTAGTCAGCACCACGATGGAGTGTCCTTGGAAGTAGGGCCGGAGGAGCTTGGCCGAGGTTACCAAAGCTAGCACGAGCTTCTCGGTTGCGGGGTACCTTCTTTCAGCCTCGAGAAGCACCTTGCTGACGTAATATATCGGCTTTTGGACACCTCTGTCGTCTCAGACTAAGATCGAGCTTACTGTATAGGGCGTCGCCGAGAGGTACAGGTATAGCGGTTCCCCAAGAGCTAGCTTCGACAGCACTAGAGGTGAAGCTAGGAACTCTTTCAGCTCGGTGAATGCCTTCTGGCACTCACTATCCCAGGCGAAGGTGGCAAACGCCAGCTTAGGCCCCCTTAGCAGTTTAAAGAAGGCCAGGCATCGTTCCGCCTCCCAGGATAGAAAGTTATTGAGTGCAGTAATTCTCCCAGTCAGGTTGATGCGGGACGGACCACGACTCGACCTAAACTCTAAGCAAGCTCGCGGTCGCCCCTAACGAGGGAAGCGTACGGACTCCCTAGGAGTTGTCCTGGCACAAGTGGATGATGAAGGTAGGGAAAGGGTAGTATACTATCTTTCTAGATTGTTTAATCCTACTGAGTCTAAGTATACTACCATGGAGAAGACCTGCGTACCATTAGTATGGGTAACTTAGAAGCTCAAGCATTATTTCCTTGCCCATAAGGTCCAGTTGATCTCTAGAATGGACCCGATACGTTACCTCCTGGAAAAGCCCATCCTTTCTACCAGATTAGCTCGCTTGCAGAGCTTTCTCTTGCAATTCGATATCACCTTCGTTGTTCAGAAAGTAATCAAGGGATACGTTATCGCTGAACATCTGGCCCACTCTCCTAGCCCCTGCACTGATTCGATCCAGGATGATTTTCCTGATGAACACGTTGCTACAATCACTCATCTTCCCTTCTGGTCTTTGCACTTCGACGGTGCACTCAATTGTCAGGGCTGTGGGATCGGCGCCATTCTCCTTACTCCAGAAGGAGTAACCATCCCCATTGCATACCAAATCTCTTTCCCTGTCACTAATAACATAGCCGAGTATGAGGCTCTCCATGCTGAACTGAAGCACGCCTACCTTTTAGGCGCGTGATGCCTGAACATCATAGGAGACTCTTAGTTGGTGGTGCGCCAAGTTCTTTCAACTTATCACACCCGTGACCTTAAACCCAAACCCTATCAAGATTTGGTCATGCTCTTGGCTAGGCAATTTCGCAAGCTCATCTATATTCATACCCCTCGTTCTCAGAACATTCTTGATGATGCACTTGCATTGCTAGCTTCTTCCCTCTCTTTCCTCTTAGTCGTTCCACTGAGACCATTGTGGTCCAGCGGTTAAATGCTCCTTTCCTTCAGAATCCATGGTTTGACAACTTTAGGAAATCCGTAGAGGAGAAGGCTGAGAAGGAAGATCTGAAAGTGGTGTCATTAACTGAGCTCAAGGAGATTTTGGAAGAAGTGGAGTTGCCGTGGTATCATGAAATAGAGTAGTACTGTAGGGATGGTTCGTTCCCAGAGACGGCCAACGCTGAGCAGTGAAAGGCCATCAGAAGAGTCACCCTAAGATACACAATTATCGCATGAGAATTGTATAAGCGTGCTCTCAACAGAATTCTTATGAGATGTGTAGATGACGATGAGGCCTAGAAAGTAGTAGAAGCAGCTCACGCCAGTAGTGTGGATGGCACGTTAATGGTCAAGCTTTGGCGAAGAAGATTCGTAGGTAGGGCTATTACTTGCCAACACTAGAAGAAGATTGTTCCACCTACGTCCGTAGGTGTCTTCAGTGTCAACTTCACGCTGACAAAATTCACGCTCTCGCTTCCTCTCTCCATCCTCTCTCTACTCCTTGGCCATTCTCTATATGAAATTTTGATATTGTTGGCCCACTCGGTGATCCTAACACTCAGGTTAAATAGAAGTCTTTTATCCTCACCGCAACTGAGTATTTCACAAAGTGGGTGGAAGCTGAAGCTTATGCAGAAATCAAAGCAACCACAGTGTGCCGCTTCATCATGAAGAATATCATTTCGCGGTTCGGGACTTCTGATCTGAGGCACTTTCTGAGGGGGAGTTAGAGAATTTTTCCTCAGAACCCCATCCTTTCTCTCTTACTACTTCATAATGTTGGTTCCATTTGGAAAGTCGGCTAATGTTGCTCATTTAAAAAAATGATGAAAAATGAGCTTTTAAGGGCTCGGTCGACCACTTCAGTCGACCACTCGCCCCGTGCCGGTCGACCGAAACCGACGAACCGGCCCAGTCGAACCAACAACTGAACCATTTTATAAGGGGTCTTAACACCCCATTCTCTCATTCTATCACCCCCACTCTTCTTCCAACACATTTCCCTAACCCTAGAACCTCATATCTCCCCCTCTCTAGCCTAACAACTTCATCTTTCCTTCACCCGCACTAGATTCGGTCAGTTCGTCACAGTTTCGGGACGAGATCTCTGCGGCCGTTCGTGCATTCGTGAAGCCACCTCCAAGGTTCCAGATTGTGGAGAAGATCATTCCAAGCCCTAGGAGTGTCTTTTGGTCCATCTTCATCCTCGGGGTTGAGCTCGATCTTCAAGGGTCTCTACATAGGGTTTTCTAGCTCAGGATGTCACCTGATGGAGTTCTCGGTGCTCTCCCCAAGGGGAAGCCAGTGATCAGAGATGAGAGGCCCCAGCTTATCCACCACAACAAGCACTTGCACCTCGTCGGCCACCTCGATTGCCTCCACGGCCTATCATCGACCTGCGCCTTGTTGATTTCAATGAGGTGAATGAAATCCTACTAGATCTTTGTGCCATTTTTGAGATTCAGCTGGGTTGGAGTGACTTTGTCACTAGATACACTAGGTACTACCCCAACCTTGTCCAGTAATTTTATGGAATTTGGTTGATAGAAATGGGGAGTTATATATAGCTATTCAAGGTATTGAGATTCATATCACTCCGGATCTTTTTGAACGTGCTTTAGGAGTCTCAGCTAGGGGTGTAGACTTGACTTTTGGCCATGGTGAAGTTGAGGCTACTTTTGTTGCTATGACTAGATGTGATTATGCGCGTGGAGTTAGTGATCTGATTCAGTTAAATGCCAATTATTTTCCACCACTACAATGGATTCTACATCACATGTTTGCATCCCTTATCTATCCAAAAGTGGGAGCAGAAATGAGGTGACAGTACTACACAAATTTTTATTTTATCATGTTATGAATGGCAATTTAGTCAACATGGGCCGGCTCATGATAGATTTGATAGAAGTATGCCGAACCCAATTGAAGATATATTTGCCTATGCTTCACAGTTGACTGGAGTGTTCATATATGTTGGGATAGATTTTGGTGCTGAAATGTTCATTTGAGTTAGGCAGGATGATATCTACAATGCCCACAAGATTTTGACAGATATGGGATATTACTGGGGTCTCGATGGTGTGCTACGCTACGCTTTGCCAGTTTATGGGGAAGAATCTGCAAGCAAAGAAGAGCCCGAGCAATAGCAGGGTCCAAAGGAAGTACCCCCTCGAGCTCAAGTAGAGGATCAGCCTCTCCCGCCTTCACCTCCTCATCTGGATCTAGAGGTGCCCCCTGTTGCGATCAACCCGTTCTGAGGATCGGGAATGTGTGATTTTCTAATTTTTGGTATTTTTGGGTTTTTCTATATATATATAACCCCTTTAACCCTCTCTCTCCCCATTCTCTCATTCTCTCCCTCTGCTCTTTCTCTCCCCCTCTCCCCAGGCAGCCGACGGTGGCGGAGGTGGGCGAGACGGAGAGGTGGCGAGGCGAGGAACGAGGAATGGCTCGAGGATCGAGGCTCGAGGGCACGGTGAAGCCGGTTCGTGAGCGTGGAGGCACCGGTGGGGTTTCGTGACATTTTCTTCGTAGATCGGCGTCCATGACACGTCAAATCTTCGGTGGAGGAAGGGAGATGGATCACCTACCTTTTCTGTAAGTTTTCCCTACAGTTTCACGTTGTTCGGTGCTAGAACGGACGAGTTTAGACTCGTTGTGATTTTTGAGAGTTTGTAGGGTTCACCTGAAAACGGCAATGGTTTTCAGATTAGTTAGTGTCAAATGACTCCCTGGAATGTCAGCGTTCCATTGTCTGTGATTTCGTGTCGAATGGTGGTCGAGAAGCCCAGAAACCGGTAGGAGGTCGAGAAGCCCGGAAACCCCATTTGGGTCAATTCGGTAGAATTGCCCGTTTCTCGCCGTTTCTCAGCCGATCTGACCCCTGTTGGAGTCTAAATGATCGGTAGTGTGATTGTCGTTGTTTCCCCTTCATTTTGGGACGAACGGGGCGTGAAAATGCCATGATCGGGCCGATCTCACGATTCTCCCGTCGCGGCAATGGCACTGTTTAACAGTAACCGTTTAAGGCTTGGCGCGGTCCGGAGCTGACCATTCAGTGTAGGTCGGTGGGTGTCTACGCGGTCGCACGATAGACCGCCCAGTGAGTGGCACGGCCAGATGTGGACCGTGTATTCCTCTGGAACGGCTAGTGACCAACCGTTCCATTCCCCTTTGTGTTTTGAACGGCCTTTGTCTAGCCATCTTGTTTCCCTGGGCCTTTGAACGGTCAGTCGATAGACCGTTCAGTTGCCCATGGCGGTTCGTGGAGCGATTTCTCCCTAACCGTTCCATCGTTTTGAGCAATTTTCTCGGACCGTTCTGACCGGTTTGACCGAGCTACTGTAGTAGGTCAGTTCATTTGAGCAGCCTATCACAGACCGTTCAATCCCATTGAACGGCCCTGTGATGGACCGTCCTGTTCCTCTCAGTAGCCTTGTGTAGACCATTCAGTTTCCTCTAAGCAGCCTCGTGTAGACCATTCAGTACCTAGAGCCTGTGGTAGCCCAAGAGAGGACCGCCAAGCAATCCTCCACGTTTACCGTGTTTGTGGTGTATTGTGTTGGTCTCCGGTCGACCCGATTGTGACCCAGTGGTTGACCTTCAGCCTCGTGAATGTCCCGGACACCATGAGACCTGTGTTTGTGGTTTGGGGGTGTCCGGAGGTGCCGCGTTGTGCCGATTGGCGTGCTCATGAGTTTTGGGATCCGGGTAACCCCATGCGTGTGCTCCGAGTATCCGTGCGGGCCGTGTGTATGGCCTTGGACTGTGAGTCCAGTTTAAGGTAGATTTTATAGAATAGAATTCAAGGACAGAACTTTGAGCAAGTAGGACTCATCATGAAAATCCTCACAAATCGAGATATGGCTAGAAACTAGGTAAATGGTGCCCACTAAGCTGCCATGATTTACAGAAGTAGCACCCACACAAGTGGTCGCTTGTCCCTGTGAATAGTATAGGCTGGATGAAAATAGCACCCAAACTCAGGTCACTATTGCAAGATATAACGACACTTGTCCAGTCACCAATTCCTTATGGCACCCAGATCAGTGTCGCTGATTATTGACGGAGAACACACTTCTCAAAGAGGCCAACATCAGCACTCTAAGAGGGCTAAATCATCACATTTCTACAGAGTGATGTGACAAGACATGGTGTCATGGGTTTTTAGGGTACCACCTACTCGGCGGCCCTAAGAGAATCTAAGACTTTGCGTAGACTTAAGGAGGTCTCTATGATGAAATCACCAGTTCGAAGGAAGGAATATCCTGCGGAGGGCTCAAACATCACCGAGAATTAGTGGCTAATCGATAGAAATAGTAACAGGGACTCCATCTACGGATGTGAGATGAGAGTGCCAAGTAACCCACGATATAGGTTAAAAATCACGGTTAAAAAAAATAGTAATCAGGTAAACTGCGCCCTTACAGAAGGTGCTATTTATGTAATTAGTGATTTTCTGGAAGGTCATTCAATCAGGGTTATACTAGAATAATCAGAATAATCAATATATATTTTCAGGATTTATAATTTGTAACCTTCAATTAGCGACAGGGTGCCGTGGCATTTTATTCTTGAATAACGCCCTGTCCTTGGCCGTTAATTCACATATGTTTAATGGATTTTTCTGTGATGTAGCAATATCAATTTTGTTTCCTTATTTCCTACAATATAGTGCCTCTGTGAGGGGCATTCTTTTCTGAATAACGACGTGGAGACAATCGTTGTTCCTTCTAGACTCAATCCTATTTGTCTTTAGAATGAATAGTAGCACTTTGCCAATTAAATGAAATTTCACCAAGGTAAATACATGGATAAGAAGAGAAAATTAGCAGGATTCCAGAACTATTCTCATGCAATAATTTGGATATCAGGTTACATGGTTATTAAATTTTAAACATGAGTATTTATTTACTCCAAAATGAAATAACGACTGTGCACATGGGCGTTGGTTGAATAAACGCCTAGTTAAGGATTGCTATTCACTATGACTTGGTAGAATGAAACAGAAACTGGAGAAAATCGTCATGCTATGGACTATATGCATGATATGTCTAAATTTTATCATGTTGGGCTTCGTTACATGAGAACACCAACCTGATTGGGTCGATCTGGATGATAGAACGTGGAGAGAATACAAAGATATGCAGTAGTAGTAACTACAACTATAGGAAGATAATGATGCTTCGGCAGCAACCAGAGAAAAAGTAGTAGGCTTCTTTCACGGCAACTGCAATCGACAAGAATAGGGAGAAGGAATACACAGTATCAGCCTACGATCGTGAAGAAGAAGAATGTGAAAGCTTCCTTCTTGTACGTCAGCCTAAAACTACAATCAGAAGAAGTAGAAGAGGCAAGAGCTCTTCTTGGAAACGACAACAGCAACAGCCGCATCGGGAAGATGATGGAAAAGTCGAGAACGTCATCGTCTCTGGCAGAGGAGCTCCTTCAAACGTAGTAGCCAAACGATGCTAATTCGAAGGGTTTATATTTATAAGGGAGGAATCCTAATATGCTACTGGAATGCTAATGGAATTTAGCCTTCCACGTATTAGAATCCTATATGTGTAAAACTTTCCCTGCATGTCCTCCCACTGCCACATCTGCAGTCACTATCCTAGTTGGGATTAAAACCCTAACACTGTAAGCAAGTTTAGACAGGAAGGGGTAATGTATATATATTTTTGTAAAGCCCTATTTTTCCTATTTTTAGGGAAATAGTGCCTATTTAAGGGAGCGCTCTTTGATGTAGTGCCTTAGCAATGCTATTTCTTCATTCTTTCGAAGTGTCCATCTGAGTGTTGGGGTGTCTTGTGTGTTAAGGCCCATTAACTTTTATCTAATATGTGTGTGGGTTTGGGCCTTGTTCATTTTCTTTATTTAGAAAATTTTCCTTATGTTCAATCTATTTAGAGATTTTTATTTCTATAATTGTTAGGGTTGCTACACCCTCCCCCACTTAAAAGAATTTGGTCCCCAAATTCAATCGTATATAGTCATGGAGGGTGCAAAGTACATACCAATTTGGAATAAGTCCAGGAATATCTTTTTCATGGATTCTTTGGTCTCCCATGTGGCTTCCTATTCTGAGCATTTGCTCCACTGAATCTTGAACATGGGAATTGTCTTGTTCCTTAATGCACGCACCTCGCGATCAAGGATCTTTAAATATTTTTATACATAAGTAAGATCCTTTTGTATCACCAAGTCACGATGATCTATGACATGTGATGGATCATGAATATGTTTCTCCAACATAGAAATGTGGAACACATTATGGACTTCAGATAATTGAGGAGGCAAGGCGATGCGGTAGGCAACCTTGCCAACTCTTTCCAGTGCCTTGAAGGGACCGATATATCTTGGTGTAAGCTTGCCCTTAACACCAAATCTTCTGATGCCTCGTCTAGGGGAAACCTTAAGAAGGACATAATCTCCAATTTGGAATTCGAGATCTCTCCTTCTTGTCTCGGCATAGGTCTTTTGTCTAGACTGAGCCATTAGAAGTCTCTCTCTTATGAGTTGAATCTTCTCGGTGTTATCACTCACCATGTCCAGGCCTAGTAGTTACTTTTCGCCAACTTCATCCCAACATAAGGGTGATCGACAACTCCTTCGAAGCATGCTTCAAAAGGTGCCATTTGAATACTTACCTGGTAACTATTGTTATATGCAAACTCGACCAGGGGCAAGTGATCATGCCGGCTTCCATCGAAATCGATGATATAAGCTCTAAGCATGTCCTCCAGAATCTGATTTATTCTTTCGGTCTGACCATCTGTTTGAGGATGAAAGGCTATACTGAAGTTGAGTCTTATCCCCAATGAATATTGTAGACCCTTCCAGAAGTGAGAAGTGAATCGCGGGTCTCGGTCAGACATGATCAAAATAGGAATTCCATGGAATCTGACAGCTTCCTTGATATATAAAGCAGCGAGCACATCAATCGACCACTGGCTCTTCATTGGCAAGATGTGTGCTGACTTGGTCAATCTGTTAATGATGACCCATATTCCATCATGTCCTCTTCTAGATTTAGACAGACTGATAATGATGTCCTTGGTGATATCCTCCCACTTTTACTTAGGAATATCTAGAGGATGCAGCTTATCGGCAGGCTTTTGGTGTTCTGCCTTGACTTGCTGGCTGGTGAGACAACACGACACAAAGTCTACTACTTCCCTTGTCATGTTGGGCCACAAAAAGGTCTGTTTCAACTCTTGATACATCTTGGTAGAACTAGGATGAATCGTGTACCTTGATCTGTCAGCTTCCTCTAATATCTTCTTCTTTAGTTCCGGATAATCTGGTACACAAGTTCTTTCTCGGAATAATAACCTTCCATCTGATGCTAGCTTGAAATCAGGTTGTTGTTCCATCTTGCTCTTGATTTCTACCAGTACTGGGTCATTGTCTTGGAGTCCTTGTATTTCAAAGATAGATCTGGTTGTATCCTTATGTGTGATAGAGTAATACACTTGTTCTCCTTGTCCATGCTTATGTTAAGTTTAGAAAATTGCTTCAGCCACTTCCACTTTTGAATCATGCAGTTGGCTAATAAGGCTCTCAGCTTTCGACTGAGGGCATCAGCTACAGGATTACCCTTTCCTGGATGATATTGTGTTGAGAAGTCGAAGTCCTTAAGGTATTCAAGCCAACGTCTGTGCCTCATGTTTAACTCTTTTTGTGAAAAGAGATACTTCAAGCTCTTGTGATCGGAGTATAAGTTGTTCATTGTGCTATCTCTGTGGTCACTTTAGCTTCTTACTTACCCCCCACACCATCCTTTTATCCCTTTCGAGTCTTCGGGCTCGTGGGAGGTGGGCCGAGGTTCGGGTCGCGCCAGTTCCTTTCCGGTACTCGGATCTCGGGTCGTCACAAGTGCGGGCTCCTGGAGCGGAGGGTTTCTTCCGACGCATGTTTCAATATATTCTTCAGCAGCAACAGGGAGGTGAAGCTGGTGAGGGTTCGACGACTCGGGGAGGTCATGGTCGGGTACTGAAGGAGTTCTTGCAGTTTCAATCGCCTCCTTTCAGTGGGTAGCCGGATCCCAAGGTGGCCAAGGAGTGGCTGGATGATTTGGAGAGGATCTTCAGTGCGATGGAGTGCACTGAGGAGGAGAAGGTGGTGTTGGCTCCGCATCGATCGCAGGGATCAGCCCGATCCTGGTGGATGTCAGAGTGGGGAGCAACATTCCAGTCTCGTCCCCTTTGGCAAATCACGTGGCAAGAGTTCGTCATGACTTTCGAGCGTGCTTTCTATCCGTCTTTCATCAGGTTACAGAGGCTGCGCGAGTTCTTAGAGTTGACCCAGGGTGACATGTCAGTGTTGCAATACCGATCCAGGTTTATCGAGCTGGGCCGTTATGCGTCTCACATCATGGTGGATGAGGAAGTAAAGACTGAGCAGTTTGTGAGAGGTCGGAGGTCAGAGTTGAGGCATCCCCTTCTTGCATCGGGTCCGGTTAACCTGGATGCAGCTTGCAAGGCAACAGCGGCGCTGGAGAGAGATTTACAGAAGGTCTGAGGGCACGACAGTGCAGGTCAGGCTCAGGCAGGTCTTAGTCAGTCGATTGACGTGCAGCAACAGAGTATCGTCCAGCTCCCAGCAGGTGGTTCAGGGGCAGCTCAGTCTGTGGCTTCAGCGTCAGAGTCATCGTCCCTTGGTTCGAAGCTCAAGAAGTTGCTCAAGGAAGCTGATTTTGGTAGGAGGCGTTAGGGTCGTAAGGAGCTGACGCAGCAGTCAGTAGGCAGTGTTCAGTAGCCTGTGTCTTATCAGCACCAGGGTTCGGTGAATGGTTCTTGGGGTGGGTGTCTCAGGTGCAGTGTTTCTCATCCAGGCCGGCAGTGTTCGGTGCCCGTGATTTGCTTTAGGTGTGACCAACCAGGGCACATGGCACGTGACTGTCCGCAGAGACCGCGTCAACCGCTCGAGTTTTAGCTGCAGTTTCAGCCCCATAGTTATCATCACAGCCGTAGCAATACCAGCAGCAAGAGCAGTTTCCTCAGTTGACTCGGTCAGCTACTGTAGGGAGGTAGAGATCCCAAGGCAGAGTTACTCACATGACTAGAGCAGAGGCTGAGGCGTCACAGTTGGTGGAAGGTACTCTTTCGATTTTGGGCTGTGTGGCTCGTGTTTTGTTCGATTCGGGTGCTTCTCATTCGTTCATTTTGGAGGATTTTACTCAGCGCGTGGAGGACCCGGTGGCTGAGATGTCCTGTGATTTGGTGGTAGAGTTGCCTACCGGTGACTTTATGATCACCCCGTAATGACAATAACGTATATATATACAAAAGGAAACGTGTCATATCTGCGTATATATGTACACATGTACTTATACATGTGAACATTTCGCACGTACTCGGTGAATGTGCCCGTGGGCGCTCGTAACAATAAGGCCGAACCACCGGCATCGCCTCCTCGACCTTGGACGTTGAAGCCTCGAACCTAAACTCCGAGATCAAAGTGCACCCACACGCACCGCTTGTCTCATCCTTCGCCCGTGCCGCACGTGAGTGGGGGGCATTTGTGGACGTGTAAAATCGCACGTCCATATATCACGCTCAGTCTCGCATTGACGACGGAACTGAGTGGAGAAGCCCCCCGGAGAGATTGGACGTCCAGACTCTGAGGAATGTTACTGCCATTGTGGGGAAGTAGGACACAACTCCCTGAATATGTACACTATCGTGAAGCCGTCTTCGGAAGCACGACAACGAAGAACAACCAACCCCAGGAAGCTCACAATCCCTGAGTCCCTGAGGAAAATCAACAGACTGCAACCATTGCTGGCAACGGGTTCAAACTGGTCTCCAACGGCACGCCTTGAAGGCCTTGACCCGACATGCCCCAAGGGCTCTCCAACGGCGCGCCCCAACCTGGCACGCCCCAAGGGCTCTCCAACGGCACGCCTTGAAGGCCCTGACCCGGCACGCCCCAGGGGCTCTCCAACGGCGTCCCCCAAGGGTTCTCTAACGGCACGCCTTGAAAGCCCTGACCCGGTACACCTTGAAGGGCTCTCCAACGGCACGCCCTAAAGGCCTCTCCAGCGGCACACCCCTCGTGCCCCCTCAACGGCAAACCATTTAAGCCCCTTCAATGGCACACTCCTTGTGCCCCTTCAACGGTACACTATCCCAGCTCCCTACTCGGCACATCCTCCAAGCCCCTCTAGCAGCCCACCTGTTGAGCCTCTCCACCCGGTGCAGCGTTCTTTCCTCTGCACCTGGTGACACGTTCCAGCCCTTGGACCGGTGCCAACCGGCGGCAGATACAGCGGTCACTACGTGCAACCCTCGGTGCGCAGCATAATTACGTCTGGCCAGCTAAGATGTTGCTGAGCTGTCGACCCCCTGGCCAGGCACGCAAGCGTCCTCCTGCTCATGGACAAGACCAGAAGTCAACCTCAGACCAACTCACGTCGCCATTGATTGTCAACGGGTCCGGAGGTATAAAGGCCTTCATTCCGGGATGAAAAAGAGAGAATAGACAACTAGAGACGACCAGAGCGGAGACACAGAAGAAGAAGAAGAAGAAGAGCTTCGACTGTCCAAGTTCGGGAGGCTCAGGGAGCTCCGGGGAAGAAGAAGAAGCCAAAGAGAGAGAGAGAGAGTAAGCAGTAGGGAGGAAGAGAAGGAGAGGTTCATGATGTAGCAGGAGTTCATGTTCTTGTCTTTCCCTCTTCTTGTTGTCTTCTTTATTTTTCCCCTCATTTTTTTTGGTTGCATACCATTATACAGGCTCCCCTGTGACCACGGTCTATGTATCGTCCCTCTCTCCGTGAATGAAAGATTATCTCTTCTTTTGTTGCGATTTTTAAAACATTTAATACATGAAGGGAACTAAGTGCCAGTGATTAGACAAACATTTTGAGTCCAAGAAGAATTGATGAAGAAAAAACTTGATCGACTGGTGAGCTTAGGATGTCTACAATCTAGATAGCACAAATTATTCCATCCTTAAATTATTTGTAACAGATGAATATCTTCTTTCACTTCATGTTATGGCCTATAGTCTGCACTGATTTCAAAGGCTTGAATCTGGAGATCATGCCAGTGCATGTCCTCCAATTTGCTGAAACTAATATTTCAGAGCTCTTTGGTGATAGATATTATTGGCCTAAATTGTGGTCTTACTCACAGGGCTTGCAGAACCACAACCTGTACTGGACTTGGTGGGGGCCAGTTCTGTTCGTGGTCCTCATTCAGACAAAGAAGCACCCTGTTCCTGTTTTGCAGGACTAGTTTCATCTGGCTCCTTAAATACCCATAGGCTATAAAGTCATTAAAAAAGGATAAAAATAAAAAAAACTAAAAAACTGGAACCAGCTAGCTGGAAGGGGCCAGCTGGTTTTGCTTATTCCACACGATTCCACCTTCTTTCCTTCATCCTTTCTGTCTGCACACCATGCTTAGTCATGCACAGATATCACATAACAAGGTAAAACGCGACAAATGAAAACATGGTCTAGCAATTTATAAAGACATTTTAAAGTACAGACAGGAAGGACAGCTAAAATCTGAGACGTGATATCATATCTCCGGCACCAAGAATGCACATCAAATTTTCAGAAGTGATCTGTTTTGTCTTAGAAAGTAGAAAACATCCACGGCAGGAGCTGAAACAATGAGTAGGTCTCAAGTGCCTGACCCTCTCTGGGGTTTACCCAGGACCAGCCAAGGCTGTCTGCTACATCAAAATAAAAAATGCGCAGGGTAAGTTATAAAAAGAAAAACATCTGATTGCTGAAGCATTGCATAAATCACTCACTTGATGCATAACCTTAACCCCTTCAGAATGAGCTCTGTCTACAAGCTCCCGAGGATAATCACCCCAAGAAACATGCAGTACTGCAACCTTCTCATCCAACAGAACTTCTATATTTTCCTCATGAGGGAATGCTAAAACAATCCCTACCCCAAATTGCTTGTCTGTCAAAGCTCTTGTTTTCTTTATGAGCTCCCTTAGATACTCAGGTGACTCCTGTATGGTGAAATTTAAGGAAAACAATTAATAACTTAATGATGCTATAACCCAACGTAAGAGAAAATGGATAAATGCTAGTTTCTCTTATACAAGATTCCTCATATGCTGGCTTCTTATACAAATAATAATTTATATTGATAAACAAGTATCCAATCCACGTAGATATAAAACATGAATTTCTACAATCTATTGCCACAGAAGTTTCAGACAGCCACCATGAAATGTAACACTTGTTGCCTGTATCCCGCAGGTTAAGGAGACTGGATTCTGTATAGCGAACACAAATATATTGCTAACCTAGCAGTGCAGTACTTAATGTAAGACATGCTTAAGTACCAATAAAGCAGTTAATGAACTAAAACCAACAGTTAAAAATTCTAGCACCCAAATCCCCCATTTCCCCCCTGGTCAACCCATGTTTTTAGGCAGATCCACTTTCTGCCCTCTCAGCTCTAGACCTATGAGCTAGCATGTTATAAATTCAACCATGGCAAGTATAGAGAGATTAAAATTCTTGCCATAGGCTGGGGTTGTAGATCTCTGAGAGAGCTTTCCAACGGCGCTGGTCTCCCTTCGTTCTGAGCTCTGATCTGATCACAGCAACTGTTCTCTCCGGGTCGTGCAGTGCTGTAACAGCAGAACAGGCTCGTGGACAGCAAGCCGCAATGACCCCCAGGCCGGCTGCCTCGCCTTCCACAAGGCAAACCAACACGTCTCCCTCTGAGGGATCATCCCTCCAGGAGTCCCCGTTATAGCAGTACCACTCTCGGCCCACTCGGCCCATCATCCAGGATGTGGACCCCACAATTGCTAGCGTGTGCTACCACCGGAGCTGCCCAAATCGCTGCCTGTCAACCCGAACCCGCTACTCCCGGGTCCCATGTGTAGCCCTTTACCTCTCTGCATGGAGTGGGTAGTAATATTCATTGTTGTAATTTAAGTAATTACTGTACTGGGAGTACGAGTCTCAGCCAAGGTCATCTTCCCCACGCCCGATAGCGTGGAGGTATCGTATCCATTTCCCCTCACTCGGCATTTTACTTTACTTGTATATAATTTTATATGCCACTGCTAGAGTGATAGGATAACTAGCTTGTCAAATTTTATCACCACTGCGAGAGTGAGTGAGTGGAACTCATCCCGTGACTCGACCCGAGCATGGAAAAGTCGATACCCTCAACTCATAGTCAGTTTCTCAACCATGCAGTCCACACGCTTCCCTCGCTAGAGACGTCCGCGAGCTAGAGTCCTAGGTTCGTGTCGTCATCCTGCATCAAATTGGTATCAGAGAATGGTTGAGTCTAGGGTAGTCATTGTTTAAAAAAAGAAGAAAAAAAGGTTTCTTGATTTGCATTTGCATTCCTCTATTCGGTATATCAAAAGACGTTACCGAAAATATAGGTTACGCCTATTTGGAAGGTAGCCCCTTGCGTGAGATTCACCTCCGCCACGTATCGGATATTGGTTAGAGTCTAGGTTTGTATTCGAGTCAGTCTATCATGTCCCGTTGTGTCGGTATGTCCATCATGTAGTTCCCAAGTGTCCAATAGACTCCAAGTCGCCCAGGTCTTACAACTGGTTACATGGCACCCATGGGCTTGGCAACCATCCCCTCCACTTTTGTAGGCCCGAAGCCTCAAACTTCTATGACTCCAAGGTCCCGAGCAACTACCTACATTGGGAAGCCCCCATGGACAAATATTTTGAGTGTTACCCCATGTCCGAGGCCAGGCAATGCTCTTTTGCCAAAGAGCGGCTTTTTCACGTTGCGGCTAAAAAGTGGAGAAGCATTGTATGCTTGAGGGAGATTAGGAGGCAATGGCTCATTGAGTCACGGTGGGACATGAAGAGAGAGCTTAGGAAGGTCTACCTTCCTCACCCGGTCCCCTCCAACCAGTCCCACCCATTCACCAAAGATGGACAGCAATTCGCCACCAGGCCCTGAAGCTATCAGTTCATCCTCGGCTCCCCCAACCTCTGTCTTTTTCCCTTCTGGCTTTATGACATCGACCGAGATTATGTAGCACCTTCTAGCTATTGTCTGGTTACCCCGGACTTCCCCGATGTCATATTTAATGGGAAACATCAGTTTTGGTGATAGGTGGAGGGCACGGCCTTCATTCTGCTGAGGATACCTCGACCGAAGATGGCGTTATAGGCCGACATCCCCTTGATCACTATGAAGTTAACCATAATCGTAACGATCTTGGGAGGGGTATCAAGAGTGACCGACAGGCTTAGGGCTCCCTCGAGATATGTTGCATGGGCATTGAACCCGCAGAGGGGGGTTCGAATCGGGTGGAGCTTGGATGGGTTTTCACCCATCTTAAAAAAACACTCATATGAGAGTACATCAGGGGTACTACCATTGTCAACTAGTATCCTATCTATGTTACAATGGTTTATCACAGTCGATATTACAAGAGCATCATCGTGCAGGGTAATTATCCCTTCCAGGTCCTTCCTCGGCTATTATCTCCGCCTGATGCTGGGCCGCTAGAGATGACGTTGATGTGGACTCCGCGGGGTTGATTGTCAATCTCTTCTGGAGGGATGTCGCGATCCTCCCTCTGCTCAGACACGTATCGGGATAGGTGTCCCCGGTGGACGAGATGCTCGATCCCATCCTTGAGCTGATGACAATCTCCAGTATGGTGTCCATGGTCATTGTGGAACTAGCAGTGCTTGCATCGGCTGCGGCGCCTTAGGTCAGACTTCATAGGCTCGGGTTGGCGGAGGAGGCCCGAGCTCTTGATGTCTTCATATATCTCGTAGACGGGGGTAGATGGGGGCGTGTACCGCTCGTATTTATGAGGGGGCTCCCTGCGGTCTCTGTCTTGATTCTGCCTTTTTGGCTAGCCTGAGCCTTCCTCAGATGATCGCTTCCTATCTCCCTCTCGACCTGAGCCCGTCGCGCTACGACAGGTGCTGAGGACTTCTTCGCACTCTGCATGGTGTAGGGCTAGGGTCACCAGATCGGCTAGAGAGGTGGGCAGATGGAGGACTAGATCTCGTCGCGGGTGCCTCCGGGCAATGCGGTGATGGCCGAGGCAACATCCAGGCGACGGATGCGTAGGGATTCTGATTTAAATCGATTGATATAGGCCCGTAGCTTCTCCCCCGGTGCCTATTTTAGTGCCAGTAGCCCCACAACTGACTTAGGAGGGCCGCTACCGGCGAAGCTCTCCTTGAAGATCCACCAAAACTGTCAAAAGTGATGGATGCTGCCGGGGACGAGTGCTCGGAACCAGACTTGAGCACCTTGGACCAAGGTGGTCACGAACGCTCGACATTTGATGCCGTCCGAAGCCCCTTGGAGAGTCATCAGGGCGTCGAAGTTGTCATAGTGGTCGGCTAGGTCTCCCTGGCCGTCGTATGATTTGAAGGTCGGTAGCGAGACTCGATCGGTAGTGAGACTCAGCCTTCAAGACTTGGTTGGAGAACGGGGATTGCTCCTGACTGAAAGCTCTCACTATGCGTGATGGTGGTCCTAAGACCTATGGCCATGTACCAAGGGTTAGGTTAATAAGAATAATTATTCTACATGCTTGGATGTATGTAGCATCATTTCTCAATTCACATATATGCATGTACATATCTACTCAGCCCTGGCAATTCTTTATCTTGGCAATTAATCAAGGGTCTTTCTCCTTCCCCAGAGGATATAATTAATGTCATAGCCTTTATCGTATGACCAATTGACGGTCTCGACGTGGACTTCACTTTTGTCTGACCAAGTCAGATCGAGCGCACAACAAATTGTCACTTAGTGACTAGCACGCCTACATAAAAAACTCAAATAAATAAAATAATAATAATATAAAAAAAGAGATCTCATCCCCCACAAGTTGGCACGTCCGGTGGGACCGTAGTCTCCCTTAATCTCTTTGCCAAGATAAACGGGCCCTTATGGCCCTCCCAAAGAATGCTGATTGTTTGTTTGTTTCTGTGATTTCAGGAAACAACAATAGTTGCCGGATTTACTGCTTTAACTTTCAGTCTCGCGATTGTGGCCGACCATGCCACCCATGTGTACCTGGAGGTACCGACTGTCTTTGGTTATTTCCCATCAGTGGTTGGCTTCCCCAACTTTTTTGGGGTGATTTTTGCTGATGTGCTAGAAGTGGAAGCTTCACAGCCGGCAAAAGGAGGCATCAACAAGATGCCTAGGGTCCATAACACCTGAAGCCGCAGGGGTCCACCAGTAGGCTAGGTTCAGCTGACTTGCTGCATGGTGCACCATGTAGCTCAGGGGGCTCGCCCCACCTACCACAACAAGCCCGGGGGTCGCCGCCAGTGGAATTCCGAAAGAAGAGCTATTGCTCCTATCATCGGACGCCTGTCGACGTCCGACAAGTCCATACTGATCGGTGGTGTCTGTGTCTTCCTGGATGGATGCAATGCCCATGTGGTCCTGGATCGGGTGGTCTCTGTCGTACCAATACGCAATTCCATCCAAGTCCTCTCTTGGAGGAGGGTTGAGAAAGAGGAGGCCGGATGCCAAGGCTGAAGAGAGCTGGCCCCAAGGCCAAAAATATTCAAGCAGGTGTGGGTCCCAAAGTGGATCCAGCTTGTTCGTCAGGAAGCGCTTCAGCTCCACAAACCAATATCCCATCAGTAGGGGGAAGATTTGAGCAACTCACTGGGAGAGCCCAGCTTGCTTACATCCCTTTGGTGGGAGGTCAACAGCTATCCCCAGTTCTCCACCAAGGATGGGGTCAAGATGAGATGACCGATATGGTCAGAAGATATTTCAGGGGTCTGGGTAACCCCTCGTTAGGCCAACAGTGGCTACTTCAGGTAGCCGCGACCGAAGAAGGAGGCAACTTACCAACGGTAGTCGAAGAAGAAGAGGAGAGAAGAATGACATCGTCTGTTGATGACAACGTGTATCTGATGGGGAGATCAGCGACCCTCCATGCCCCGGCTTCAACGTCGGCCCCTCGAGACGGATTTGACCATGGTTTGAATATTTATTTCTCCTTAGCATGATGTATTGAAGATTATGACCTTCCATAGTAACTTCACTATTGGGGAAATATGTTTTTAATTTCGTTCCCGACCCTAAAGGAGTAACTATGGTTAAATCCGATGGTAAGGGAACAAGTGTAATAGGTAATATTTTTGTAAAGGAACTAGCAATAAAGGAGTGAGTAGCACTTGTATCAAATAACACAAAAGTAAGATAGGAATGAATATGAATTGTACCTTCACTGAGTTCCCCTTATTTGGTTAGCTCCTCCTCCAATAAGGCATTCAATCTAGCCTGCCGCTTTCGTCCATCATTGTTCCTTGTAGATGTTTGCTCTTTCATGAGAGGACAGTCAAGCATGTGGTGCTCTTGACTTTCACATCTTAGGCATGCACCCAAATGCTTCCAACATTCTTCGGCCACATGACCAAATTTTTCACATAACGAGCAAGCCGCCATGACTTGCTTATCTTCATCTTCTTTGACCTACTTGCTCAGGCAATCATCCTTGTCGTTTCCATTCTGGGATCACTTCTTGTTATCCTGAGAGTTGTAAGTGATAATGAATTTCTCCTGCTTCTTACCTTACCAATCAGGCTTTCGGCTCGACTCCACCCCTTTGCCTTTGGGTTTATCAACCTTCTCCAAGGTCCGTTCACACAGGTGTGCCCGTTGGACCATCTTCGCATAGGTCTGAATATTTTGTGGGCCAAGTTGCTGGATGAAGATGGGCCGCAATTGGTCGATAAAGTGATTTGCCTTCAAAAGATCAGTGCTCACTAGGTGCTAAGCATAGGGTGCCAAACGAGAGAATTGTAACTCATATTCCACCACTGTCATCATGCCTTGACGTAGTGATGCGAATTCGGCTGCCTTCCTCTCCTTGACATGTTCGGAGAAGTTCTTTGCTTGGAAAAGAGCAAGAAACCCATTCCAAGTATGTGGTGCATCTACAGGTGGTGCCGGAATAGACTTCCACCAAGTATGGGCATCTTTATTTAACTAGAACGTTGCGAGACGAACCTTCTCTTGGTCAGCACATTGCATGACCTTGAATATACGGTTCATTTCATCTATCCAATTTTTTGCATCATCTGGGTTGGAAGAACCTAAAAATCACGGAGGGTTTAAACTCTGGAAGTTGCAGTGCAGATCACCAGCACCTCCCCTTGCGTCGGCTTGAGCCATATTTTGCAAGGCTTAGGTGAGTCCCGCAATAGTTTGTTGCATTCCACCCTAATCAACATGATGAGCCATTGTGAGAATAAGTTACCTGAGAAGAGTAATAGATTCGTTAATTTTAATGAAATTGGTGGGATTATTCTTAGAGATAATTTCTAATTACTATCTCATCCCAGGTTCTACCCAATTTCTCTCATGGGTTGGGAATTTCTTTCCTTGTTTCATAGGCATGGGTCCCTAAGCCTTGGACTTAACCTATGACATGACATCTTTTCGAAGAATAAGTAAGTCCTGAGACCTACGCTCTGATACCACCTTAACTGTCACGCCCCGAGCTTTTAATATAGCGGAAGGAATCTCAGAGACGTGGACAACCGGCATGGTAAGCCAAACCCAGCCTCTGGGTTGATCCGCCTAAACCCCTTGGGGGAGGGGTTTAGGCAGACCAGACCTAGCCCCTGGGCTGATCCGCCTAAACCCCCCAAGGGAGGGGTTTAGGCTGACCAGACCCAACCCCTCGGTTGGTCTGCCTAAACCCTCCCTCCCCCACTCTGTAAACAAAAAAATGTATTTTTGCAGGGGTTTATGTAGACCAAGTTCTACCCTCAATTTGGTTCACCTAAACCCCACCTGACCCTTCATATTCCCCTATAAAAACCCCCTAAGAAGTTCAAGGCGTAGAAGAGGCATGAGAGGATGCATGAAGCACACCCCCCTCGAACTCCAAAGGACACGCGAAGGACTTAGATGGCTGGTTATTTTTGTTAGGCTCACGTCGAGGGCATGTCGGATGATCGTCCCTCATATGGTGTTTAGCCAAAACACAAACCTCCTCCAAGGCACCCCCCTGCTTTGATGAACACACCTGGTCTGGTCATCGTTTGACGATCGTATGTTGCCCGGATGTTGCTTGATGAAGTCACCCTGCCCGGGCCCTATCTTCATAAGTGTGCATGCCCTTGGTTCCTTGATAGAATCCCGTTCGGGCCCTATCTCGATAATTGTGTATGACCCTAGATGATACTTGACGAAAGAACTCTACCTCGAGCCCTATCTCGATGCTCATGTATGACCCTGATGCTGCTGCACGAAAGCACCCTACTTAGTCCCTGCCTCGGCGGTTATGCACTGCCTAGGTGTCACCTCGATAATCAGGCCCTTAAGATAGTTATCTGAACAATGGGCATACTTCACGAGTCTTGATGCAAGATGAAGTGTCAAGCCCCTTCCTCTGTGAACACGTCCTGAGCACGACCGTCGAGGTCTTACGACACCCCTCTCTTTCAGTCACATCGGTGCCTCTAGCACCCGACTGCCAATCTTAGATGCGCCCCAAGCATGACCATCGAAGTCTCACGATCGCCCAACCACTCCAGTAGCAATAGTGCCCCTAGCACCTGACTACCCAGCTACCTTAGTCACAATGGTGCCCTTGGCACCCGACTACCAATCTATCTCAGTTACAACAGTGCCTCCAACACCCGACTGCCAGTTACTCCAGTCAGATCAGGGCCCGCGACACCCGATCGCTCAACAACTTTAGTCACAATGGTGCAATCGGCACCTGACTGCCAGCAACTCCAGTCACATTGGGGCCCGCAGAGCCCGATCACTCAATGACTCCCGTCACATCAGTGCCTCCGGCACCCGATTACGAGTCACTCCAGTCACATCGGGGCCCGTGGCACCCGATCGCTCAACAACTTTGGCCACAATAGTGGTGCCCCCGGTGCCCGACTGCCATCTACTCCAGCCACATCGGGGCCCATGGCACCCGATCACTCAATGACTCCGGTCACAATGGTGCCCCCGGCACTCGACTACTAGCTACTCCAGCCATATCGGGGCCCACGACACCCGATCTCTTTACAACTTCAGTCACGATAATGCCCCCGGTACCCGACTGTCAGCTACTCTAGTCACATCGGGGGTATCCTCAGCCGAACGAAGGCCGTGCCCTCCACCTATCACCAAAAACTGAAGTTTCCCACTAAATATGGCATCGGGAAAGTCCGGGGTAACCAGGCAATAGGTAGAAGGTGCTACGTAATCTCGGTCCTTGCCATAAAGCCAGAAGGGAAAAAGACAGAGGTCGGGGGAGCCGAGGATGATCCGACAGCATCAGGGCCTGGTGGCGAATTGCTGTCCGTCTTCCTCAAAGGCGACCCGGCTCTCGAAGTCAAAATCGGAGCTGATTTACCACCTAATGTACGAGAGCAATATAAAGAGTTTCTTTCGGAGTACATCCAAGTCTTTGCGTCATTTGATGAGCATCTTCCCAGGATTTCTGGGGAGATGGTGGTGCACAAGCTCAACCTTGACCCGTCGATAAAGTCTGTCCAGCAACGCAGAAGAAAGCATGCTCCTGAGAAGTAGACGATCATCAAAGAGCAGATTATTAAGGGAAAGAAAATTGACCTATTTCGACTGGTCCTTTACCCGCCGTGGCTCGCTAATGTCGTCTTAGTACCCAAAGCTTCGAGTAAATGACGGATGTGCGTGGACTTCACCGACCTCAACAAGGCCACTCCAAAGGACTATTACCCACTGCCAAGTATCGACCAACAAGTCGACTCGACCTCCGGTAATGAAATGCTCAATTTTCTGGATGCTTACTCCGGCTACCATCAGATCCGGATGGATCTCGAAGACATCGAGAAGATGGCCTTCATCACCGACTTCGGCGTATACTGCTACACCCGAATGCCTTTCGGGCTAAAGAACGCCGACGCAACATACCGGAGGCTGATCAACCACATCTTTGAAGGACAAATCGGTCAGAACGTGGAAGCCTACGTTGACGACATGCTCATCAAGACGCCCAGGGCTGAGGACCACTTCATCGACCTAGCCAAAACCTTCAACACCCTCATGAGGTACAACATGAAGCTCAATCCAGCGAAATGCGTCTTTGGAGTTCGATCCGGGAAGTTCTTGGACTTCTTGGTGACTCAACGCAGGATCAAGGCCAACCCCGACAAGGTTCAGGCTATCCTGAACATGAAGCCGCCCGCGTGCATCAACGACATCCAGCGCCTAACAGGGCGCATCGCTGCTCTCAATCGTTTCTTGTCCCGAGCGGCCGAATGATGCCTACCCTTCTTCAAATTGTTGAGGGTGCCCAAATTAGCATCAGCTACGTTCGCTTGGGACGAGGGATGCCAGAAGACTTTTGCAGAGCTAAAAGAGTTTCTGGCTTCGCCCCCAGTGTTGTCGAAGCCAATCCTGGGTGAAACTCTGTACCTTTACCTCTCGTCAACTCCCTCCACGGTGAGCTTGGTCCTAGTCCGAGACGACGCAGGAGCGTAGAGGCCAGTATACTACACCACCAAGGTGCTCAACGAGGCCGAAAGAAGGTATCCCGCAACCGAGAAACTTGTGCTAGCGTTGGTGACCTCGGCCAAGCGCCTTCGGCCTTACTTCCAAGGGCACTCCATCATCGTGCTGACCAACGATCCCCTGAAGAAGATCCTCGCTCACCCTGAGGCTGCGGGTCGCCTCGTCAAGTGAGTCATAATGCTCAGGGCGTACGACATCTCTTATCGCCCCCGTTTTGCCATCAAGGGACAGGCACTCACGGACTTTATCACGGAGAGCACCGTTCCATCTGGGGAGGCTCCACAGTCGATGCCTGGGTCCACCTGGGACCTTTTTGTTAACGGGTCCTCCAACTCGGTCGGCAGCGGCGTTGGCGTCCTCCTCAGATCTCCAGAAGGAGCGGAATTACAATACACCTTGAAGTTCAACTTCCAGGCATCTAACAACGTCTCTGAATATGAGGCCCTCATCTCGGGAGCCAGGATGGCACGACGATTGGGGGCTGAACGAGTCAGGATCCACACTAACTCCCAGTTGGTCGCTAGCCAAGTCAACAGTGACTATGAAGCTCGGGAAGCACCGATGATCAAATACCATCAACTGGTAAGAGGAATAGCCCCACTGCTCGAAAGTTTTAAGGTCGTCCGGATAGCCCGGGAGGAGAACTCCCGGGCAGAGGCCCTCTCTCGACTGGCCTCCTTTGTGATGCCCCAGATCCTATCGGATCCTTATTTTCGAGTTTCGGACCTATTTTCTTAGAGCGTTTGACTCTGTCGTGTCTGGAATTTCATTTCGGACATCTTTCGTGTTTGGATCGGCGCGATCCGGGGTCATTTCGGGGGTCTGGAGGCGTTCCGCGACTTTTCCCGTGTATTTTTTCGATTTCTGGTCCAGTTTCTGACAAATCGTTCGGCACACCGTTGCGAGCGAACGTGGTCATTCACCCGGGCGTGAGTGGTACCGTTGCGATCGGTGCGTTCCGAGGATCGCGAAAACGTGATTTTCTATTTTTTGATATTTTTGTGAATTTCAGGATTTTCTATAAATATGCCGTTTTCTTTTCATTTTTCATTCTTCTTCCTCTCACTTCTCGTGCGTTCCTCTCCCCCTCTCTCGCCCATTCGACACGATGGAAGCTCTGTACCGGCTGCAGACGGCGGCGAGGCGACGGCGCGACGACGTGGGTGACGGCGAGGCGATCGTGTGGACGTGCGGCGAGCGTGGGAAGCGTGAGAAGGCGAGGTTTCAACGACGTTCTTCACGGGATCGAGCTCGGATCGGTGTCCCGTCGCGAACCGGATGTAGGGTGACGATCCCTAGCTCATTGCCTTTCCATTCCCACGATTTGTAGGCCGAGGCGAGGTCGAGAGGGGTTTATTTCGTGCTGGGAAGGGTGAGCATTCCTCGGGGAGAGTTCGCCTGATTCACCGTTTTAAGCCGTGAATACGCGCTTTGGGGGCGTAGAATCATGCTAGGGGACTTGGGGGTTCGTTCCTCTTCATTTTCCCCCTCCGTGGGACTTGTTTGGGGCCGGATGGGAGATCTCGGCGTGGTTCACCGTTTTCGCACTGACGAGCGTTGTGCGGTCGAACCAGAGACCGCACATCCATTGTGCGGCCCTGGCCTGGCCGCACATCGGCTCGACGTGCTTCGAGTCAGGCTCGACGCGCAGTGGAGTTGTGCGGTCTATCGCGAGACCGCATATCCCTTCGTGTGGCCCTAAGCTGACCGCCTATCTTCTGGTTTTGACCATTGGTTTGACCGTTATATAGTGCACTGGGACGTGCGGCCAGGGTATGGTCGCATAACCCTTTGTGCTGCCGTGGGCTGGCCGCACGTCTTCGATGCCTTTTTGGCTCGGCGCGCAGTGGGCTTGTGCGGCCTGTCAGTGACCACACAACCCTTGAGGGGCCCAGGATGGACCGCTCATCTTGAGAGTTTTGACCGTTGCCCGTTACCATTACATAGTGTTTTGGGGTGTGCAGCCAGGGACTGGCCACACATACCCTTGTGCTGCCCGTGTCTGGCCGTACGTCCCTTGGAGTCGAGGCAGGTCGTGCGGCCAGAGTTGGACCGTACCTGCCTTGTGCGGCTAGATACCAACCGCACATGTTGTTCATCGTCGGTATTGAGAGGCCGAGGTCTGACCGCACATCCCTTGAGTGGCCACTGCTTGGCTGTTCATCCTGGCAAGGGCGGCCGTGATGGGACCGCCCATGCCTTTGGATGGTTGGATTATAACCACCCTTCTTCCGTGTGGCCAATGATGGACCGTTCATTATCTGAGACCCAACTGGTGGTTTTTCGTGCCGATTCGAGTTCCGGGTGAGTGGACCTCGATCCACGTGCTGGTCTGTGGTCTGACTGATACTGAGCATCGTGTGGGGACCAGGTGTGGGGCACCGCGAGGGGTCCCGGGATGTGACATTTTTGGCTTACGTCACCATGAGTTGGTGTTGAACGAGGAGCGATTCTTGTGCTCGTTTACCTTCAGAGTCGATTTCCGTGACTTGAGGGTCTGTGCTTCCGGTGACCCACCCGCTAGTCGTAGCTTCCAAGCCGATCTGACCCCTGTCGGAGTCTAAATGATCGGTAGTGTGATTGTGGATGTATCCCCTTCGTTTCAGAACGAACGGGGCACGGAAAGGCCATGATCGGGCCGATCCCAAGGTTTGCTCGCCGTGACACCTAAACGGCTTCACAGTAGCCGCTTGGGGTATAGGGCGGCTAGTTTCTTACCGTTCAATGTGTGTTAGTTCGGGTTTGAGCAGTCCCGCGATAGACCGCGCTGGGGTTTGCGTGGCCTGTTGGGTGCCGTTGTGTCCCCATGGGCTGTTAGTTTCCAGCCGTGCCAGTTTTCCCCTGGTGTTGAGCGGCCAGCTAGTGACCGCTTAGCATGGTTGACCTTGGGTCGACAGTTTGTGGCGATTCATGGGGCGGTTTGCCCCTAACCATTCTATTCCCTTGAACGGTTTGGGCAAAACCATTCTGACCATTACTGTAGTAGGTCGGTTCCCCTGAGCGGCCTAGTTCAGACCGTTCAGCGTCCCAGGGTGGCTTCTTGTGGACTGTCCAGTCCCCTGTGAGAGGCCTTTCATAGACCGTTTAGCCCCTTTTTGAATGACCTTTCCCTAGAATGTTCATCTCCCTGAGCGGCCCCTTTATGTTGCAGTATTATTTGTTGACCCCGATGGTTCAACCATTGTTCGTCTGTCTTAGGTCAGTGTGTTAGGATGGTTAGTCAGTCCGTGTCACGGGTCTTCTATAGACCGCTTGGTGGTTTGTTGGGCAGGTCAGCCAGAGTTGATTGATCCTAGTGGTCATATCCTTGGCCGCCACAGTCGCCTCATGGCCCTACCCCTGTCCGCCAATATCCTTGTCTCGGTGTGCATAGGTGCTTCCTCCTTGACTGCTTGGTTTCCCTAGCGGCCGAGTGTTGGATCGCTTACGCCCAGAGTGTCGTTTCTTGATGTTTCGGTTTCCATTTGTCTTGGCTTGACCTTATGGTCTGCCCGTCACCGTGGATGTCTATCGGCATCTTGTGAGGGCCGGGACCATAATGAGATGGCCAGGAGTGCTTGTGTATGGTGTCATCGTCTGGTTCTGGTCAACTCGGTGTGACCCAATGGTTGACAGGTGACCTTGTGTGTCTCGACAGTTCTGTCCAGTTTGAGACATGATTCTGGATGCTGTGAGGTGTCGTCTTACCTCATTCTGCGTATCAAAATGTGTTGAGGGTCCTCAGTGTTCCCTCAGGTCTCTGTGAGTTGTTTCCTGCGGTGAGTCAGCTTCTCTGGCTTAGGATTAGATCGATTGGTGGCTTGTTCTGCTTTGTATGATGATCTTGACTCTGAGTCGTGAGACTTAAGGATCGCTGTAGCTTCAGGTCTAGTTGTCTTGTCCTGAGTCTGTCGGCAGTCTCCTATGCTACCATTGGTGCTTCGTAGTACGTGTGATAGTGCTTCCTTGCTTGTCTGTACTTCAACACTCGTATTTTAAGTCTCTGTGTCTAGTGAGCCTCCACTAGTTGTAGTCTTACGACATGTTACGGCGTGTCAGCCCTTGTGGCGGGCTAATTCTCGTTGTACAATTTTTAAGCTATATGGATGTTCTGCCTGAAGAAGTCTGCTGCTGCTGCCCTAAAGAAGATAAGAGTGAAAAACCTGGAGAGCACTTGTGCCTTGAGCAGAAAATCTGTGAGCAAGAGAAAAGAAGAAAGGAGCAGCCCAGCACTTGGTCTGACCCTGTCCAGGGCTAAGGAGAGAAAAAAGAGAGCCATGAGCACTTAGAGAGAGCGACCTTGTTGCCAACTTGAACCTGAAGAGCAAGAGTTCAGATCTGAGTTCAAATCTGCTTTATAGCTTCAAGACTTTGTTCTGAAGCTACATTTGTTTTCTTATTATGCTTTGTTTTTTCCTTTGAACTCCGCATCTATTTTTGGTGTTTGGTGCTGTGTTGACAGTTGTGTTAGTCTGGTGCTCTGTTTTAGAGACTGGAGTGGACTTTGGCTACCTTGCAGTCGTGTGTGTCCATTGGGGGTTCGTCCCCATGTTTTGATGGATTTGTAGCGTGCTTTGTTTTTGTTTTTCCTTTGGGGCTTGTCCCAGTGTAGTGTTGTGTTTCTACAGTGTGGGGACAGTGTCCTCGTGAGGACTGTATCCTCGTGGTACGTTGTGTATCAGCTTGCGTGGGGCTCGTCCCCATGTGTTGCTGGGTATAGTAGGGTGTATGTGTGTGTGGGATTCATCCTCGTGTGGTGCTACGTGCAGCAGCGTGAGAACCTTGTCCTCATGAGGAGTTTGCTCCTTGTGTCAAGTTGGATGTCAGCGTCTGTAGGGGACTTGTCCCCATTGTTGCATCTTCAGCAGAGTGAAGCCTCACCGAGTTTGGTGAGGGGTGGACGTAGGTCTATAGGATTGCAGACTGAACCACCTAAAAAATATTGTGTGCAGTGGTTTGTGCCTGTGTGTTTGATTCCTTTATTCTATCCCCACTCAGAGGTACTTGCGTATTTTAGTTTCTCACAATCTAATATTTTTGGACACTGAACACACACACACTAACAGGCTCAGTTCTCACAAGCACTCAAGTGCTCGGTGGTTGTCCTGTGTAGGGACTGTCTGTGCATTCCAACGCTCTTAGCCTTGTGCCATCTTATTGAGAGCTATCCCTATTTCTTATAAGTTTCATTTCAGTTCGACTTGGCACATCTTGTTAGGGAACATAAGTGTTCCATTTATCTGCAGCTCATTAAGTGATTGGATTGAGTTTTAAATTGGGCATTATTACTAAAAGGATCTATTCACCCCCTTTAGATCCTATTGGCTTACCCAACAATTGGTATCAGAGTTGGTCTCTGCCATACACAGATCCAACAGTCTGCAGGGAAGAACCCGATGCGTTTGCTATAATGAGCTCTTTCGTAAAATAATTCTCCCTGATTTCCTCGCCAGTTTTTGATGATTCTAATTTTGCTAGCTGGCTAGGAAAGATGTGTGTATTTGTTAACTCTTTTGATTCAAGGTTATAGAACCTTATATCTGATGGTCCTCATGAGCTGCCATCAGATAAATCTGAATGGTCTGTTAAACACAAGACTAAAAATATTGACAATCTTGCTGTTTTAAACTTTTTGAAAGCTGTGGGGTTAAAAACCCAAAGCCCCCAAGTACCCACCCTTCCAATTATGTGTCTCATTCATAGTTCACGCTTATAGATATTGCACATCCATAAACTAATCTGGGTCATTTTCTCTTGTCATTTGTGTTGTCTTGCAGGTCTGCAGGTGTTTCAGTGTGAGGCCCAACCCTCCTGGCCGGCCGGAAGGGGTGGAGGATTAAGTTTTCGGCTCAGGTTCTGGAAGATCTTTGCAGCCTACTTCTGACCGTCTGCTAGAGATAGCAGCCTATTTTAGACCGTCTATCCCCTGTCTGTCGCCGAGTGAAGACCGTTCAAGTCCTATGCCCTTGTCTTCCTCCCGTGTTCTTCTTCAGTGCTGGTAGTGGCCTATCGTCCGGTCATCTTCATCGTTCAATGGTCGCAAGAAGACTGTCTTCATTTCGCACCAGCGCTGTCTTGATCTGGCGAGTGTCTTCATCCACCTCCTTGTCTAAGGTACGTAGTGCGTCTCTCTTTGCACTATTTATCTTGGTGGCGATCACGACTTGGCAGTGCGTGGGGGTGTTGATTTTGTTGTGGCGTTTGTTTTATTCCACATTCCATTTGATGCCACATTAGTCACACTTATTCACCCACGCCCACACTTTCTTTAGGTTAAAAATATCTACTTCCTTCTTTTTTGGCTATCACGGTGGGACACATTATGCCCATCTCGTTTTTGACATTGTTGACCTGCTTCTCTACACTTGTTTGATTCAGTTTTGAGTATCAGATTTTCCATTTCCTTTTTTCTGTGTTTTCTGCTCTCTGGGTTAGTTGTGGTCCTCTGTGGGCCATCTCTATCATCCAGCGGTCGGTCGATAGACCGCTTAGTTCTGCCTCAGGTACGTCCCCCCTTAGTTCCTATCCTTCACTTCTTTGTGTGTCTGTTGCTCTTTGCAGTTCTTTCAGGGCCATTTTATGCAGGTGACGGTCATTCACAAGTTCGCTTCTCTCACTCAGGTATGCACTTGGTCGTCTCTGTTGCTGTCTAGTTTAGTCTCTATCATTTGTGTTCACTGCTCCATGGCATATTGCGGTCCTCCTAGGACCGTTTACCTCCCTGTGCGGTCTCCCATCAGACTGCTATTTTATTACAGTACACTATGGAATTGACACTTGTGCTTTGTTGTTCATCATCTTGCTACTCATTCTGGGTGCTATTTATCTCCCCCTAGTTGTCATTCATGTTCATACTCTTGTTGCCATAATTGTAGTACTATTTGACCATTACTTGTTAGCTCTAGGCTAGAATTGGCATGCACTCCGGCACACATAGGATCATACATTTTATCATAGTAGTTGCATACCTACCTTGGTAGGAGATCATCTCGCCTCCATATTCCTTGGAGTCAACTAAGTGATCCTACTTGGGACCTCCATAAGTCCCCGTGAGCTGTTGATTCTCACACGGACACCGGGCAGGTTGTACCTTTGCCACCCCGTGTCTAGGTTGCATTTGAGAGAGAGAGAGTTCACACATAGAGTCAATCAATTCCCCAATCCGCCCCTGGTAGGAATCCTATTTTTGTGTGAAAAGGTTCACAAAAATAGACTTTTGTTAAACACTTGAGCTTCCATGAAAAAACAATAAACAATTGGGGGTGATTGGTAAATAATAAAAAGTGCATTTGAGTAATATGTGGTGTTAACAGCATTATATATATATAACATGTGCATTCTTTTAAATGGCTACAGGTTGTTGGTATAACACATGCTTGAGCTTGCAGCTAATATGGCTAAGAGGTGGGTTTCTTTCACGTAAAGGCCCACGACGGTTACATGCGGCAGTAAGGTGGGCATCACGTAGGAGATGGCCATGTGGCCCGCATTAGAAATCAAGGTGGCGGTAATGCATAAAATGGATATCATGTACGTGGCGGGGTGTTTGGATGAGCACTTGCGTCTCTATGATCACCGCGGGAATAACGGCAGCGGCATGGTGATGGGCTTCACGTCGGCAGTTAGCACCCGCTAGTACCACCGATGAGATAAGTGTGCATGCAAGATTACCGGAGGACACTCGCGGAGCTGGTTGATAGCGGCGACGGTGGAGCTGCAGGTCGGACGCAATGCAAACAGGGCAAGGCTTGGCTGAGGAAAATCCCGCATTTGCATGGGATAGTTGGCGAGATAGGCGCATGGACGCTGGGGCGGTTTTGGCTGGCAAAATGCCCACGCGTTCGGAGGAGTCTTCCATGAGGGAGTCGGGGGGTTGCTTCTCTATAAAGCGACCTACGAAGGCTGCGTGAGGGGGGGGGGTTGATTCTGATTTTATTTTTTTTAGCTTTCTCTCGCAGCTCTCTCTCGGTTGGTTCACAAACGTACGCCGCGCGTGAGAAGAGCCCAGCGGGAAGAGGGCAGTGCCATCTTCGCGGCGAGCTTCATCCGCCGTCCGGGGTCCGCGTCCATCTGCTGCGACCTCCCTTGTGGGCCTTCCTCGACTGGGTGGTGCAGCACGGCAGCATTTGTCCTCCTCTGGGTGCGTTCTCTGGCGGCCGTGGCGGACTCTTCTGCTGCACGAAGGGTGTCCGCAACAGCTCAATGGGAGTCGACGCAGCAAGCCTCCGTCCGGCCCTTCAGCAGCGAGCCTCCGTCCCTTGCTGCAGGAGGGCTTGGATTGCAGGGCGCGTCCGTGGTGGTTCTGCTGGGAGAAAGACGGGAACGGCGGTTCTTCCGTGGTGGCGCTACTGTCCCTCGCGTGTGGAGCCCTCTTAGTCGCGGCGAGTCTCTTTGGCATGCTTTGCTGCGTTCGTGCAGCCCTCTCCGTCAGCCGTTGTTGCGTCCGTGCACCCTCTCACTAAGAGGAGGGGAGGGCATCAAGCCCTTTCGTGCCGATAAGATTCTGCTACAAATCATTCTCTCTCTTATTTCATCTCAGTTTGTCTATTTGGCCAGTGTAGTATTGTCCTTACTTTTTAATTTAGTTAGTCCCATTAACATTGGTTGCCTTATGTTTGATTAGCACAATACAATTGCACTCTAGTTAGAATTTTGATTCGGTGTAAACATTGTTACTGTTACTCATCACCCTTTTTATCTTTTTAGTCAGTCAATGAGTGTGGTAATTTACTCCTCAAGTCGTGGCGAACACAATGGCGAGCAGCAGGACCCCACGGAGTGAAAGGGTAAGTGATGTACCCATCACATTGAGCATAACCATGACCTAAATCTACTGTCGATGACATACCTTAGGTCACATCGAAAAATATGTACACTGAAAAAGGCAGAAATTAAGAACATGCGTACAGTAGGGATCCCAACATCTCAGATAGTGTCTGCACTTGCTAAAAGAAAAGGTGGAATTCAACAGCTTGACTTTACAGAAAAAGATTGTAGAAATTTCTTAACTTGAGAGCGTTAGAAGGAACTAAGAGAATGAGATGTACAAAAATTGCATAACCATTTTGTCAAACAGAAAATGAGTAGTCCAACATTCTTCTACATGATGGATTTGAATAATGATGGACAACTAAGGCATGTTTTCTGGGTGGATGTAAGGTCAAGACTAGCTTGTTCATATTTTAGTCATGTAATATCTTTTGATACTACTTACTTGACAAACACGTATGCCATTTTGATGCGGGACGGACACGCGACCTGGGACTCTAGTTTACGGTCATCCCTAAGCGAGGGAAACGTGAGACCGTGCACAATTGAGAAATCGACAGTGAGTCTCGGGTAACGGCTTACCGCGTGTACTCGGATTGAGTCACGGGACAGGTCACTCACTCTCGCCCTCTCGCAGCGGTGATAACAATATATCGAGCTAAGAATCCTAACACTCACAGCGGCATATACAAATAGATACGAGTAAAGCAAATGCGAAAGAGAGAGGAAGCGGATTTACCTCCACATGTCAGACGTGGGGAAGACAATTCTGGCCAAGCCAGTAACTCTCGATACAGTAAATATTTAAATTACAGTAGTGAATTTTGATGTCCACTCCACACAGGGAGGTAAAGGGCTACATAAGTGGGTCCGGGAAGACTGATCTTGGGTTAACGGGCAACGTCTTGATGTAGCTTCGGCGGCACGGGTACTCACGACGTGGGGCCCATGTGCTGGTCAGCGGGTCCGAGTGGGCCCGGAGTGGTACCGCTGTGACGGTGGCTCCTAGAGAGGCGCCCCCTGGGACGGAGGCACGCTGGTTCATCTTGTGGAAGGCGAATCGGCTCCGGTCTTCACTTGTTGGAGTTGCTATCCACAGATCTGAAGTTCTATTTTTACAGTGCGTGACCTAGCGAGATCAGCTACTGCGATCACTCCCGATGTTGGATCGACGCGAAAGAGGTACCGTTGGAAAGCTGACTTGAAGTACTTCGATCTATGGCCAGAGAAAGAACTTTGACTATCCTAGATCTGGCCTTGGTGGAATTTCCAAGTTACTATCTGACAGACTCAGAAAACTCAGGACATAAATAGATTTTCCTGAGAATTAGCGTTGACCGACACCCACACTTCGTATTTGGAGGTTGACCTCTTCATGAAAGATGTAGATCTTGAAATCAGGAAGATGGGAATATTTTTTTATGGGACTTTTAATGGAAGTTTCGATTTTCTAGAGATTTTGCAGTGGACAGGGGTTGGATCTAGACTGCACAGGATAGAATAGATTCCACTCTGATTCAACCAGCTGAAAACATGTTTTATGTATGCCCGTTATGAGTATTTTGAGATTCGATAGGTCATTGATTCTCCTATCCAGATTTTTATTTACCCTTGTTTTAGGTCTTGTATCTCCTTGAGCTTTATTGCGTTCGTCCCCTCAAGTCCCACAGCGCTATGCTAGTGGGTCCCATGTGACTGCAGATACAAGTCCTCTTAGATTAATTGTCCTTCCTCCCTTTTCCAATGACTTATCTAATCGCTTAATGCTCATGCGACCCTGTATGAAGCTCGATTTCTGCTCAAGAATTTTCTTGAGCGGGCTGTCTTGATTAGGCTTGTTTCTTTACCGAAACACTCATTTATCAGTCCGCCAGGCTCCCTTGTAAAATGGGCATTCTAAAGGGGCATTTGTAGACGCCTAATTTAGGACATCCCGTGGATCCCCAGTTAGACTATCATATGAGTGACGCAGTCATTTTACCCGATTTATCGGTATTTATGCTTTTAAAGTCCAGCCCAAAGACATTTCGTTATTGGGCCACTCTCACGTGCAAATGCCAAGGGCCCATGGGCTGGGTGGCCAAACCACTGGCAGCCCATCCCCCTAGAAGGCAAGAGCGATGGCTGCCCTCTGCCTCTAGGAGGCCACTCTGCTGGCCACCCTCCACACCAAGAAGGCCACTAAGGTGGCCGCCCAGGTTGCTAGAAGGCCTAAGTGTGGGCCGCCCTCACCTATCTAGAAGGCCACTACATTGGCCGCCTAGGCCCCTGGAAGGCCACATGCCTGGCCGCCTACCCCCTGGTAGAAGGCAAGTACCCTGGCTTCCTTCTTGCAATTGCTGGTCAAAGAATGTGGCTCGTTCTCCCGCCACGCTCTGTACCATTCTCCCTCGTCGCCCACGATCAATCCCACGACCTATTCGAGACTTCCAGATGGAGCCTTGAAGTAAAAAACTCCTCTGTGGATGACAGAGGAGGGGGTTGTTTTGTTGGTCGAAGGTTGGTGGATCTTAGTGGGTTGGTCTCTCTGGGTTGGTCTCCTGACAGTCGGAGAGCTCGAGAGTAAGAGTTTTGGTGCGGACACCAGAGCTAGCAATAAGCACGACCCGGTGAGCCGTCGGTACTGGACACACAGCACTACGCGGGCAACGCCAGCATCCTTATGGCTGGGAGATAGTCTAGAGTCTCCATCTTGAGTCTTGGTGTTTTTCAGTATTTATTGGGGTTGTAATTGGTGTGTAGTGTGTGCTTGTACTTTTGGGGTTTAATTTTGGGTCAAGAGCACGCTAGTTGGGTTAATGCCATCAAAAGGGTCCAATTAAGGGTCCTATTTTTAAATTGGGCCTCAAGGCCACGTGAAGCCCAATTGGGCCACCCCCTCTCTTATGGGCCTCTTATATTAGAGGGCCCATTAGGCTGGTCTTTGGTCCATGGTAGAATTTTGACCAAAGCCTCCACATTTGACCATGGAGAGGGGGGCGCCCTCCACCTTTTCCCCCATGTGGGGATTTGAATATTCCCCTCCCCAATTTGCCCTCCACTCTCCTCCCTTTAGGAATTTTGAACTTGGTCTCATTTAAAAAAGATACTCCCACTTTTCAAAAATGGCAGTCAGGGGTGTTGCATATGGGAGTGATCGTGTTTGCTTTAAACAAGTTCTCATGGTTTGAAGAATCACATCAATCAAGGAAATCTTAACTTGCTTGAACATGCAATACAAAAGAAACATTTGCATTTTAGTTACTCTCTTTCTTCCACTACTCCGAGGAGTCAAAATGGAAGTGCAAATGTGATGTTGTAATCTCTTTTCTGGAGGAAATCTATTTGCCTTCAAATTTGTAAGATGTCTCTCCTTGCCATTGTTGGGATCACTGGGTAGCTCTGTGAGAAGGCTATAAGCCCCATGTTCATCAATGAAGAAACTATCCTGTTCAGCTCCTCCTCCAGGTATGCGTAATGCAACTTCAAACAAGTCATGAGTTAAATCAAATCTAATCCCCTTGACTTTAGTGGTGACCATAGGGATTTCTAGGTTGTAGGTCATATTTCTGTAACATTTGTTCACCAAATGTGGGTAATACACCCTATGATCTGTGGCAAATGAGCTCCACCCTTGGTACTACATAATAGGAAGTATCTGTGGGAACACCACATGTAATTTTTTGTCATTTTCATCAATATATCTAGGGATCAAAATTTTCAGAGAGTCACCTTTTGGAGTGTCCATAGAAGAAGGTGGAGTGGGCTCTTCTTCAGAAAACTCCTGAACTTCCTTTCCCGTTTATTTCGTACTGGCTCTTGCTTTTTCTTTTTGTGGAGCACTGGATTTGGATTTCTTCACTGCAGGAGCGGCTACAGAGTCTTTCATTTCCCTTTTCTTGGAAGACTGTTTCTTGCTAGCTGGTGGGTCTGGCCCCTTCATTTGCCGCTTCCTCTATGTAGACTTTGGTTGCGACTCTTCTGGTTGAGCAACACGAGGAGCATCATTCAAGGCTTTTGTTCTGGGCTCTATGATGCGCTCACCTTCAATAGGAGTCATCCGCCGAGGTGCGCGCTTCTTCCCCTTAGATGTTGTCACTGGTGGAGCCATCGCCAAAGCACGGAGGGAAAGAGTTTTGCAAAAAAGAGAAGGATGACAGGAGAGGAGAACGATAGAAGAGAAACACTACAGGGGCTCGCCTAGGGTGAGAGTGGCACTCTGGGGATCGTCGGAGATAGGGGAGACAGAGAAGAACCATCGGAGAGGAAAAAGAGAGAGAAGATGTCGAGCGAAATGCCCAAATGCGTTAACGCACTAGGGCTTTTGAAAAGGGGTTAAACTGGACGAATCGTAAAGGATGGTGTGAATTGGGTAGTTTAAGCTGATGACCCGACCGGTGGCGGCGACGCAAAAAGAAAGACGTGACGACGCATCTTTTGCAAACAGAAGCAGTGGTTTTGGTGATTTGAACAGGAGCATCGGTGCAGAGGATCCATGGCGTCGACGCAGTGATGGACAGAAGCAAGTACATGCAACAAAAGAGCCCGGGAAGTTCAGAAACCCTTAAATTTGACATAATTCAGGACTCCTAGGGAGTATTAGTCAATGGAGGAAAAGCATAACTACATGGGGCATACCCCAGCTCTGGTAACTGACGACTAACCGTGGGCAGTAGAACCATGCTAGGCCTTAGAAGCGCTCCTTAGAAGCCTCGCCTCACCTGAAACAACAGAAAACACAGGGAATGAGCCTTACAATCAAAAGGCTCAGTTGGGATCACTCGGACCCCTACCTCGTAAAATGAGAAACTGCATGGGAGGCAGCCAAAGCGGGAACTAGCAAGACGTAGAACGGAGAGCAACAAGAATAAAAAAATGGGAAAGCTCAGCTATGTCTAGTACCGACCACACAGCATGAAAGGTGAGGCATCGCGATAGAAAACCAAGAGTCACTACCTGACAAAGACAGGAGTACCTCCCACTAGAAGCAAGGCTAGATGCGCCCCCTGGCATCTTAGACTATGCCTCAGGTGTCCCCCTCATCGCCCCTGGCAGAACGGGGACACCGTACAAGTAACCACTAAAAAAGGACCGCTTGGGGTCGCGCTCGTTAGTGCGGGTCCGCTACCCCGACCACGTGTACATACACAGACTATGCGTCCTAGGTCAGGCCCTATGACTGGTTTTCTCCTCAGTCGGACTCTGGCAGCAAGACGTGGGGCCCTATGGTAGCCAGCCTAAAAACCGTCTCTCTCAGGGTAGCCTCGCCACCACTCCTTGGTGGGACCACACGCCTGTCAGAAGGCTACGACTAGTGGAGGGTCACTGAAAAGTAGACTCTCTAGCCAACGAAAAACAACGCCTGAACCGGACGAGGCACAAGGATAGCTCCTCGTACTAACATCGACTCACGGTGATGCTAGTCGAGAATACACCACTTCCAGGGACCCCACGACACCCACACATAGACCCACATGATGCCCAGCATCAGTTGGATCGCAGGTCTACACGTGAATCGAGGTCTACTCACCTGGGATTTGAATCGGCAAGAAACAAACTCTGGTCGGATAGAACACAAGTGGCGGTCCACTTTGGACCGTCCCAGGGGAAAGGCAGTCAGATGCTGGACTGCCCCAAATGGAGGTGGTCCTCTCTGGACCGCAAGAGGAGGGAGAGAAACGGTCTCCTGCAGACTATTTAAAACAAAAGCGGTCCACTCCTGGGCCGCCTCACGGTGTAAATGATCTCCTTGGGGCCACAACACTATGGAACTGCGAGAAGGGTGAAACGGTCACCTTTGTGACCATTGGGACCTAAAACGGTCTCCCTTGGGGCCACAAAGCGGGTTTAAACGGTCATCCCATGACCGCCACTCCCAAAATCGTTTCAATGGTCGAAAGATAATGATCAGAAATGCCTCGGGAGTCGTGCTGGCTCCACGAGGGTAGCGGTCGGCCGCCTGGCCACCACTGGGCCTTAGCGGTTCATCGCACGACGGCCAAGCCCCGCTGACACTTGGGGTCAGAAAATGGCCCACCTAGGGCCGCCTCTAATAGAAACGATTACTGGAAGGATCGTCTTCATTCTGGAAAATCCAGAATGGCGAGAATGGCCCAAAAACTCCATTCCACGCCTTCGAATTTAATTCCCCACAATCACTTTCTCTGGCAGTAGTAGGGTATTGTATTGACCTCATCTATTACAGCTTTGAGAATTAGGTTCATTACTATAAATGGAGTATATGCCCCTACTTCAGAAAGTCAGTCCATTTACTCCATTCTCTATCACTATTAAACCTGATATTACTCACGACTGCACATTGCTTGCCACGTATGGGTTAAGTGTTGTTGCTCTGCTCACTTCATGAACCATTGCATAGGTTGTTAGCTGATCTTTCTTCTTGCTACCCCTTCTCATCCATTCCTCCTTTTTGCTAATGTCAAAGAGGGAGAATAATTGTTGATTGTAAGGAAATGTTTTACAAAGGGGGAGAGATTGTAAGGAAGAGTTTTGTAAAGGGGGAGAGAGAGTCTGCATCTGCATGCATAACATTTGACCAAGCATCTTGTCATTTCAATTTCAAAATGCATCATCTTCTCTGAAGTGTCCATTAGTGTTGCCATCATCAAAAAGGGGGAGAATGTTGTAAACCTTATTTTGATGATGACCAACATTGATCTAAAATGGTGGTGCTTGTATTTTGATGTTTGGCTATTGGTCAAATGTTCATTTAGAAGTAAAGTCCATGCACGTTTAATGCCTGGTTCATATAGTTAGTCCGTGCATGTTTTGGACTTAGGTTGATTGGTATTAGGTTGCATCGTAAGTCCATGCACGTCTTACCCTCCAAGTCTGTGCATATCTATGTCATGTCCGTGCATGTTAATGTCCATGCATGTCTCTCTAATGCATCAAGTCCGAGCACATTCTAAGGACCTCGCATGATAGTAAGTCCATGCACTTTCTCTCAAGTCCTTGTACGCCTGCATCAAGTTCAATCACATTCTAATGACCTTGCATGATAGTAAGTCCGTGCACTTTCTCTCAAGTCCCTGCACACCTGCTTCAAGTCCGAGCAGCATCAAGTCCGTGCATAGTCCAGGTCAGTGTAGGTTTTAATCTATTCATTTTCATGTCAGTACATATGTCTGAGCACATGCATGCTTTGGGTCGCCATGTCCGAGCCTATCAGTTTAAGGTCCGAGCATTTAAAAGTATGTGCATCTTTGTACATACAAAGTCCATGCACGTCTTTTTTCAGTAGAGTCTGTGCACTTAAAAGTCCATACACATCTCTAGTTGCTTGCTCGTTGAACACAAGTCTGATAAGACTGTATGGACACCTAGAGACCAAATCCTACAGATGGAATGTCTGTACGAGATCCAGAAAGGGGGGATTGAATGGATCTGTTACCCGATTACAAAATTTGAACAACAGTAGAGTCTAATGCGGAATAAGAACAAGCTGTATCTAGACAACCACCAACTACTTAGCAAGACCCACTGAGACCGAACAGGTTCTATAACCTGGATCTAACACTACCCTTATCAAACATCGACTGCGTGAGGAACAAGGAATTAAAGCAAGACAAGCAACAAATTCAATCGCACAGTAGACACGGGCTTTTAAGGTGGTTCGATCTCAATCTAGAGATCTACGTCCACCCCACACTCCAACTGGAATGTGGCTTTCTCCAAAGGTCTAAAGAAGTCTCCCCCTCTGAAGTGTAAAAGGTGTTATACTCTGGGCAGAAGACTTCGATCATACCGCAGTATAAACCTCTAGAGATAGGGTAGCGGTACCTCAAGGTGTACAAACTGTGATATACGCCGGCCTTGACCAAAATGGGAGCATAATGTTGAAGGACGTAGTCCGTGTACTCCACTGCTCTGGGTTTGAATGCGTGGGCATTGGTGGCCTTCAGCTCGACAAACCACCCTACAGAGATCTAATGCTTGAAACGGACCACCAGGCAGTCCAGCAAGAAGGATTCTTCTCTGTATCCCCATTTCAGCGGGGCAAGAAATAGACCAAAGATGGGCTTCTCCAGGTCGACATGACCCGCAGTTTCATTCCAACGGGCGGGTACAAACTCAGGCGCCCTGGTCAATAGCCCATCCTCTGGAGCCAATCCTTGAAGTCCCAGCATAGCACTCCATTTTCGGGGTTCGCCAGGCAAATAGATAGGCCTTTCCCTCACTACAAAGTCTGTCAGGCTGTCCCTCTCGGCAAGTAGTGCCTGCTCAGCTCTCCGGACAAGGAATAAATCCCTCTTCCCTTGAAGGTTGAACCTCCTGAGGAAGGACATCAAATGTTAATCCTTAGGATGGTCCCGCCTAATGTCGAATCCGAGGTCATACTTGAAGGAGTCACCCTCGATAATGAGAAGGCAGGCAGTGTCCACTGTGTCAGTCTCCGAGTCAGAGGATTCTGCGACCACAGTGAGCTATTCATGACACCGGTCCAAGGAATTGACATTTTCCCACGTCACCACGGCACAGGATGTGGAAGAAGACGAGCCAGATGCCATTTTATGAACAAGAGGCACACAAAGAAGAATAAACAAAGTCAAAAAAATATGGATGAGAATGAAATTTTTGACAAAATTTCGACAGAGTCTCCCTAGCCTGGGAGTTTGCCAGAAAGAAGTAGGAACACATCCACCAAGGGACGATCCCTAAAACAGGCCGTGGGTATCACACCGAGGCTGAAACAGAACACCTAAGGGAATAGCTCTGAGGGCAAGCCTTGGTAGGAGCCTCCCGAGGTCCGGAAGGAGGGATTAGAATCCTAAGAATTGAACCAAAGGAACCTCTCCCTCACCTTACTCACTCGCCATCGAGGAAGAAGCAAAGGGGGAAGGGAGGAGAGAGAAAGAAATTTTGCAAATGAGGTTGGGCGAAGAAGAAAAGGAGGGAAAGCGGCTTATGTAGGCCCCCCTCTTGGGTTAATCTAGCACGCTAAATAGCACGCCATTTTAACCCCAGACGCGCCAAAAGGCACGTCATTTTACATTCTTCAAATCCAAAAGGCACGCCTGATGGGGACATCTCCAACCACTCCACATTATTTCGAGGGTTCCATTGCTCACCAGCTATGCTTCATCTTGTTCGCCACTTCATTTCGAGTTATATGATGTAATTTTTTCATTTCTTATCACATAATTTTCCTTTTATTTGAGTCCAGTACCTAGGTATAAGGGTCATTTACCTAAGTCTTGAGTCATAGGGTCAATTAAGGGTTTTCATATTATTTTGCATTAGCATTTGCATTGGCTTGGGAGACCTCCTCTCCCTACACTTCTAGGAGCCATAGCCCTCTCTTGGTTAAGGAAGGACCCTCCATTGAGCACTCCATCTCTTTGGACCGAAATCTCCTAAATCAAGCTTCCATAAGTCCCCGCACCCATGAATTCTCTCACGGAAGCTTGGGTGGGTTGTACCTTTGAAGTCCCTAGGTTTAGTTGGCCTAATTCGTGGTGAGAATAAACCTAGTTGGCATTGGAGCACAATCATATTGAAACTAGGTTCGTGACCTTGAGTGAATCACATCAACCTTGTTAAAATCCTTAATTCACATCAAGGTTCAACAATTAAAAATCAAACGCAAACATTTCAACTTATTTGATCTTTTGTAACCTGCTTTGATTGAATATTGTTTGCTTGCATAATGTTTCATCTTGATACTCAAATCAACATGTCTAATTTAATATATATTCATGAGGATGAACAACCCAGTACATCATATAATCCTCAATTCCATAATTCTCACTACAATCATTCTAGGGGACCACGTCCTCATTCTTATGGTATTGCCCGACCCATGGGTAATGTCTAATCTCATGGTCTCCCGCCTCAATCACAAGCCACTATTCCCATGGGACCATCTCCTCCCCACGATGAGAAGGTCTCCCAGATCTTGCATGCTATAGATCATCTTACCCCTCAACAAATCCAGGCCCTTAAGGCCGTTGTTGAGGGTGCACCTCATTCTTCTCATCCTCCTTCTACTCCCATTCGAGTGGCCCATCACCCGCCTCCCTCTCCTATTCATACTCCCATTCAGGTGGCCCATCACCTGTCTCCTTCAACACATACTCCTCTTTGGGTGGCTCATCACCCGCCTCCTTCTATTCCTCCTCTTTCGCGGCCCCAAGGCCCATCTATTCCTCACAACCCAGCTCGACCGGGCCCTTTTTCAGGTCAGCTTGTTAATCCCCCTCCACGGCCTTCTTATGCGGCCCCTCCTTCAAGGCCATCATGTTAACCCTCTGCTTATCTCGTTACACCCCTCCAACAAGTTCTTGTTGATAAAGTTGCTTTGTTGGAGGAACAATTAAAGAGGGTTGTGAGACCTCGGTCCACTCCTCCTCCTCCTCCAGTCAATCCTCTTCACGCCTTTCTGAACAATATTACTAAGATGGAGAAAGAATGGAAAGAGAGGAGAGATGATTATGGCATCAACAGTTCAAGTGAGCAAGAGCCGGCAAGTTTTAATGATCAAGTGGACACCATCCACCCTCCACTTATTCACACCATCCATCAATATGGCCCTCTGCCTCCGCATACGCAACACCATTACATTTCGTCACCCACTAATATGCCTCCACCACGGCGTCCACTTGAGCCTGACAATGAAGAGACGGCATGCGAGTAATTGAAGTTGGCACTCATTCCGAGTTTCCTTCACTTTCCACTTCCTCCACCACCCGAAGAATTCCCTGCTCAGGATAATGCCACCGTCCTCAATCCAACCCCTATTTTTGAGACTTATTGGTGTTACGACAATGGGTCGATACTCTAATCACCTACATCGGCACATCAGGAGTCTTCTCCTACACCTAACATCACTCACCCCATTCGGCATTTCCTCCGCACTAAACCTCCACCAATTACACCTCCACCAGCTACACCATTAACCTCCACAACACCGGCCTCCGCCGAGTCCACCACTAAACCTCCTCCAATCAATCTCCCATTGCCTCCACCTCGGCCCTCTATTATCCCGATAACCCCAAAACTAACCTTGCTTATCCATCCACCTACCCCTTTACCTAAACCCATGGCTAATCCCGAGCAGGGTCCACTCCTTTTTGCACTCGAGCCAACCATGTCCGCTTCCGAGCAAGGGGAGAAACTCGGCGTGTTTCCTCCAACATCTTCCACTACACCTCCACCATCTATGGAGCCTTCTGCCTCCGCTTCACCTTTCGCTTCCACTCGGAACGGGCGTCCTTCTACAAATACTTGTGCCAAAGATGATCAAGAGCCAGATAAGAAGGAATTAGCCATGACTATGTTGTTCAAAACGCAAGAGCTTATTCGCCGAATGCCAATCCATCTTTTTGTGCCGAGCATGGTTGAAGAGGCCAAGTCTCCGCCACTGCTCATTAAGAAGGAATGTCAAGTTTTGATGCCATATAAGTCCATGCCCAAGGGCCGGGCAGGGCACCCCTTGTTCTAACTTTCCACTCTCGAACCCATTCTTCCGTACAAGGGGCGAATGTCTGTTTTGTTCAACACTCCTCATACGCCACAATCCTTGGGCGACACGACGCTTTCCATTCCAACTTGTCAACTCCCTCACATTATTGTTCTTCACCCTCCAAGGGAGTTGTCATTTATTATTGAAGCTTCATCATGGGCTTTGATTTATCCATTGAGCCAATTGGCTATACCCTTTCACCGCCTTGGAGGGGCGGGCATTCTTCTGCTAAGGGGCCTTCCGCCTTTCACTCAACTTCATCCATGCTCCTGCCTATCTCCAATATCTCTTTGTGGGCCACTCCATGGGTGAGGAGGAGGATCTCATCCTCTCGCCCTTCATGTTCTTTGCATCTCATGCATTCCATGCATCCATCGCATGCGTTGCATTGCATTCACATACATCTACATTTCTTCTTTCGCGGGTTTCCAGACCCATATCTTCCCCGCCTTTTGGAACCTCCGGATCCTCCACATTCCCCATCTCATTCATCTCTATCCTCAGGATCTCTGGGTCCCCTTACAATTCCTGGGCATTGCACCCCCTCCAATCTTCTCTCAGGCCATCGTCCCCCTTTCCACCTCTTATGTCTGGATCCTCTGAATTTTTCTCTGCTTAGTGGGCATCACGCCCTCTCCAGATTTCTCTCAGGGCATCATGCCCACTCCCAACTCTTGCATCCGGACCCTCTAGAGTTCTCTCTTGTACTCTGGGGCATTGCGTCCCATGGTGTCTTATTCCTCTAGAACCTCCAGACTTCCTCCCAGGGCATCACACCCCTTTCTATTTCCTTCCTCTGGAACCTTTGGACTCGTCTTTCTACTACACCATCTTTTTCAGGCATCACGCCCATTCTTTCCCATCATTCTTCCGATTTATCATTCTACTTCTCCAAGACATTGCGTCCTTTATTCTCTTCTTCCTCTCCAATCATCTTTTTCCGTCTCTTTTCCTAGGGCATTGCGTCCCTTGATATTTCCTTCCTCCGGAGTCTCCGGACTCTTATCACCATCATGATTCCCCTCCTTTGCCTCCGGACCCTCTGGATCCGCCTCTCTCCATATACCAATTCCTTCTTTTGATGCCTTCTGATCCCGGATCCGATCTGACTTCTTCCACATCTACTGCCTTGGGCATCTACCTATTCTCCCACTGCTTCTGAGGCTTCAGTCCTCACTTCCCCTGTTGATTCTCCTTTTCTTCTATACACCGTTTCTTGTGATCAGGGTCTTTACGTCTTAGCAAGGGAGTTCTAGCCCTCACCTCTTTTTCTTTTCTCCTTATTCATCTGAGTCGGGTCTTGGTACCACTCCTTCTTGTTGGGCCACTTTCAAATCTTTTGCTTCCAATTCCTGCTACTTGAGGACAAATCCCATGATGATCAACATCGCCTCTGGCTGCTGCTGCTTCATAAGGAGCATAAGGTAACATATTGGTGTAAGTATGCATTTTCATGATGTCATTGCTCATTGCTCCACGCATGATTTTCAAAATAAAGTGCTTCTTAACTCGATTAAGGGTTGTATTTTTAGGCCTTTATCCGGTCTTTATCTTTATTGAACTTCAGAAAGAGTCTTAGGCTTGCTTTTGCAGCACTTTGGCTATAAGAATCCTGTACTGGAAGTTCGGCATTCCCTCCCCGCTCGTTAAGGGCAACCCTTAGCTGGGCACTCCACACATTACACGGTGTCCTTAGCCGGCTTTTTGGCCCGACTAAGGGCTCACGGGTCAGAACATGGCCTGCGGCCCAGCCCGAAATCAGGCCAAACCCGTGGGCCTGTCGGGTCAGCCCGGCCCATTGACAACCCTACCTGTAGTGATCAGGGCGACCGGCCCCTCTTGGAGACTCCGGCCCAGCTACCACCTCCTCAAAAAGAGCCACATCCCCCTCCTTAAGTTCCCATATCCATCCAGAGTCGGCTTCGCAGGTTGAGTTCCATCCTCTCCCAGAGGAGGCACCGCTGTCAGCAAATGAGTAGCCACCACCTATAAAGAATGAGGATGCCCTCCGATACCCAGCGGGAGAGAAGGCAAGTCTAGCAGCCGACCTAAGAGAGACAAAGCTTCTTGCTCCATAGACTACTTCTCCATGAACTGGTGTGCCTCCGCAGAGAGGCCCCCCGCCTAGGCACCTCTCCCTCTGAGCACGACCGCTTGGTCTGTCATCGCCAACTTCCATTTCAGTCGCCTCCCAGCCCCTAAGCACTGTTGTAATCCCTTGGGCCATCGTAAGATTATCAAAGGAGGATACCACCGGTTCCAAATCCTCCCCGCCAAGGAAGACTGACAAGAAACATCAGCGAGGAGCACCCGGCCAGCGACGGAGGAAGGACAAGCACCGGAGCCCCACCGAGAGCCGACACCGATTTGGGATCCACCCCCTTATGAGTCGAGCGAGGACGAAGGGAGTCTGTGGGTCTCGGAGACCCGATAGGGGGGTGGATAGCGAAGTCGGGTAAGTTGCGGTTATCCAAATACCCGCCAACTATACCCGCGAGAGAAACACCTGCCCCTGACCCATTTAAAACTCCACCTGGGCCCACAGAGCCAATTGGGCCAGAAGTTGACCTCGATCTGCGTTCGAAATTCGAAATGCCCGCGTGAACTAGGGTCCATACGTCTTTTTCGTTTGAATGGTTGGCCTATAACCCGAAAGTCGTTGACGGTGGAGACTGCAACTCCTGTATCCTCAACCAGATGACGAACACCACCACGTCAATGACAGGAATGATGATTCCTGGCATAGCGGCCGGATTAGACACTTGAATCGTCGCCATGACCGCCATTCGCGACCCTATCTTTGTAAACCCAGGCTACCATCCACTAGCCACCCAAAACCCTTTAGAAGGAAGTCGACCCCTACAGAATCACAGAGGAGTAGTGGGACCCCCTCTAGGATCAACCGAATCCAGCTGACAGCGGAGTTAGGGAAATTCCCCGATATTCCGACCACCTCTGGAACCTGATGAGAGTGTTGCCGGCGAGAATAAATCGTGCTTCCAGTACCTTGTCCAGCATATTCTCATCCTGCCCAACCACTAGAAAGTGCTTAGTGGTGGCCTGAGCGACCTCCCAGCAGCCTCCCATACGTTCCCCAAGTCGGTCCTTGACCAACTCCGCAGAAGTGGAGCCTTCCAAAGTGGTAGCACAAAGACAGCACCTCAGGTACCACCGCCTAACCTGCACGAACTCCGCTGGGAACTCCCCAATTCAACATTTTAGAACCAGATTCAGAAATATATCCTTCACAAAAGCACCTTGCTCTTCTGAAATCAGAAGTGGAAGGAGAGAGGCCAGCCGATCACTGAGGATTCTAGAAATAATTTTGTAGAAGAAGTTGCATAAGCTGATCGGGCGGTAGATTTTGCAAGACTTGGGGACGTCCACTTTAGGGATCAAGGCTATAAGAGAAGATGTGAGCCCTTTAGGCATAGGGTGGCCACAAAAAAAGGCCTGGATAGCAGCAATGACATCGCTCTCAATGAAGTCCCAGCAAGCATGGAAGAAATGACCAGTGAGCCATCCGGACCCGGGGCACCATCTGGAGACATGCTGAACACAACCTTCTTAATCTCATCAATAGAAGGAATAGCACAAAGCATGGAGTTGTGATCATTGTTCAGCACCAAAGGAATAGATGCCAAGACCTCAGGGTGGATGGCATGCGATGAGGAAGAGAAAGCCTGAGCGAAATGAGAGACAAACCGATCAGCAATAGCTTCGTGACTGGTCACAATAGAACCATCCTCATCATGAAGTTCAGCAATAGTAGCACGTCGCACCTGAGAGGAGGCATATGCATGAAAGAATTTAGTGTTATGGTCCCCTTCTTTCAGCCATTTAAGACGAGAGCGCTGCCTCCAGAACATTTCTTCCTGGACAAGGACCCGACCAAGGTCCTCCTTGGCTGAAATAAGGGCTGAATGAGCAAGGTCAGAGGGCAGCATGTCAAACTTTTCTTGGGCATCATGAAAGGTTGCTTCAGCATTCTTGACATTAAGAGAGATATCTTTGAAGGTGTCCCTGTTCCAATCCCGAAGAAATCCTTTCATATGCTTGAGTTTAAGAGCTATAGTGAGCAGTAGGTAAGAGGACAAGGGAGCTGCACCCCAGGCCACTTTGGCATCACGGGCAAAATTAACATGAGCAGTCCACATATACTGAAAACAGAATCTAGAAGGTCTTCGAGGAAGGTCACAAGCAGCTGATATAAGTAGAGGGGCATGATCACTACATGCCCGAGACAAATGCTGCACAAAAATGGCTGAGCAAGACAAGGACCACTCACCATTAACAAGCACTCGGTCAAGCCTAGCCCAAATGCCATTGGCCGGCTGGCCATTGTACCAAGTGAAAGCCCTTCCAATGAAACCAGCATCTTGTAAACCAGAGGCCGAGACACACGCCTGGAAGTCCGAGATAGATAAGAAAAAAGCCCGTTTGCCCCCACGCTTCTCAGACGGGTCAAGGACACTATTGAAGTCCCCACCAACCAGCCACGGGCCATCACAGGTAGTGGAGAAATCAGCAAGATAATCCCAGAGGGATCTTCAATCAACCAATGAGCAGCTAGCATGAACAATAGAAACATACCACTTGCTGGAGAGAACAGAGTTAACAGTCATAGTAACATGCTGATCTGAAGAGTCAATCAAAGATACCTCAAATGGTGGGGGCCAGAAAACCCAAATGTGTGCTTTAGACGAAGGATCTGCCAAGCAACCAGCCATACGGAGTTTTTTCCTAAAAGATTCCATTTTCGCAGTAGGAGCTTTAGGTTCAATGCTTCAAAATTTAAAAATTATTTAGTTAAAATTATGTTATTTTACTTAATTAGAAAGTTTAAAACTCTCTTTTTCACACAAATTATATAATTAACATTAAAAGTTTAATTAATTTAGTGAGATTATAAGTTTTATAGTATTAATTCTATTAATATTTATTATTTTATTTAAATTATCGGGCTGAGCCGGGCCTTAGTCAGGCTTTGTCCTTTTTTCATAATGTCAGGCCTGACCCGGCCTTGCCCGATATATATAGGTCAGACCCGGACTGGTCTCGGGCCTTAATATTAATAAGTCGGGCCTGGGCCGAGTCGACCTAAGCCCGGCCTGGGCCGAGTCGACCGAAGCCCAGCCCAGGCCAAGTCGACCTAAGCCCGGCCTGGGCTCGGCCATTGACATCCCTATTCCATGCCCCCCTCAGACTCATGTGTTGTGAATTTACCGTCACATCTATATATAATGAAATTTTGGGAGCTAGGGCTCCTCATGCGTGGGTACTATTAATGCCATCTGGAATCACTCAGGATAATAATCAAACGTCATTGTATCTTTCATCGGTTTTACTCACGATAGGGTGTGCCAATCACATGTGTGATAATGTGTTCAGGTTCCAAGACTGGGATGGTCTGGACTAACCGAAGGTGCGCCCCTTCTGATCACTAAGAAGACAATGGTGGGCATTGGGTCGGGACTAGCGACCCGCCGTGCCATAAAGGTCGATCACGATGATAAGAAGAGAAAATGTTTGATTAATCGCCAAGCAATGGGGCTGCATGACCGATAACTCGATTCCTATATATAAAAACAAGAGAGAACTTGTTGAGAAGCCTAGCTACCTTGAAAGCCCCACAACGGGGTGCGCACGAAAATGTATTCAGAGCCACATCGGTCACATGTTGACTATTTCCTTATTGTTCTGTGCCCCCCTCAAACTCATGTGTTGTGAATTTACCATCATGTCTATATATAATAAAATTTTGAGAGCTAGGGCTCCTCGTGCGTGGGGAATATTAATGCCATGTGGAAGCACTCAGGATAATAATCAAATATCATTGTATCTTTCATTGGTTTTACTCACGATAGGGCGTGTGACAATGTGTTCAATTTCTAAGACTGGGATGGTCTGGACTAACCGAAGGTGCGCTCCTTCTAATCACTAAGCAGACAATGGTGGGCATCGGGTCGGGACTGGCGACCCGCCGTGCCATAAAGGTCGATCACGACAATAAGAGGGGAAAACGTTTGATTAATCGCAAAGTAATGGGGCTGCATGGCTGATAAGTCGATTCCTATATATAAAAGAAGAGAGGATGTGTTGAGAACCCTAGCTACCTTGAAAGCCCCACATTAGGGTGTGCGTAAAAAGGTATTCAGAGCTGTATCAGCCATCTGTTGACCATTTTTGTATTGCTCTGTGCCCCCCTCAAACTCATGTGCTATGAATTTACAGTCACGTCTATATATAATGAAATTTTGGGAGCTAGGGCTCCTCACGCGCTGGAAATATTAATGCCACGTGGAAGCACTCAGGATAATAATCAAATGCTTCATACATCTTTTCTCCCCAATCCTTCTTGTGAAAACTGACAATCTTAGCGAGGAGTGTGCATAAGGTCTTGTTGAATGCTTCAGCCAATCCGTTTGCCTGCGGATTGTAAGGGTTGGAGGCTCTCCAATTGATCTTGTATTTCTCGGCGAGCCGATATATCTTCTGATTCTTGAAGTGGCTTCCATTGTCGAAAATTATTCGGCTGGGAACACCAAACCAAAAAATGATGTTTTGTTTAATAAATCTGACAACCAGCTCACCAGTCACTTCTCTGAGTGCTATAGTTTCTATCCATCTAGAGAAGTAATCTGTTATAGCCAAGATATACTTGTGTCCAGCTGAGGAAGTCGGCAGAGGTCTGACTACGTCAGTTCCCCACTGAGCGAAAGGCCAGCTGGGAATTGTTGAATGCAGAGGTACATGAGGCCTCCTAGGTACAGTAGCATTCTCCTGGCATTTCTGACATGGCTTTGCAAACTAGCAACAGTCTTCGAACATAGTAGGCCAATAATAGCCTAATTTCTTGATTTCAATTTTCATCTTCGGCCCAGCCTGGTGTGCCCCTGCCGTTCCGGCATGTATCTCTTTCATCACTTGTCAAGCTTCTCTGGTGGATAGGCAGTGAAGTAGAATCTTTTTACGGGCATTTGCCATAATTCAGAACAATGTTCCACTTCTACATTCATAGGAGTCCTTGGTCCTCAGAAGCTTCTTTCTTTCTTCTTTATTTTTGGGTAACTGCTGGTGGAGAAACCACTGTAACAGATGCTGTCGCCAATCAGATTCCTGTGCTTTTTTGACTGCATTGGCTTCATATTCCTCCGGGCATGATTCCAGCACACTGGGAACTTGTCACCGATTTATCACAATAATGTTGAGTGTTTCATCTGGTGGGACTGCTAGTGAGTTGGCTAGTTTGGCCAAAGTATCAGCCTGAGCGTTATGCCCCTGGCCCACATGGCTGAGCTTAATGTGGTAGAAATTTGCCATAAGGCGCATAGCTTTCTGACAGTAAGGGCCCAGTTCTAGCATTCGCACCTCAAACTCCCCTTGCATTTACTTTATTATCAACATCGAGCCGCCGAACACCTGGAGCATCCGAATACCCATACCGAGAGCGATCTGCAGACCGATTATCAGAGCCTCATACTCAGCTTCATTATTGGTGCATGGCTTATTTATGGAACATGAAGTGTGTACCACTTCCCCTTCCGGTGACTTCAGGACAATGCCAGCTCCTGCTCGGACTCTGACCTGTCCGGTGGAATTAGTTTCTGTTCTCGATGCCCCATCAAAATATAGATGCCATGTAATCGGCTGAGCCTAGCATGCTTCCAGTGTTTCATCATCAGGAAGTTCAGTCCCTAATGGAATGTCTTCTAGCACAGGATGCTCTGTGAAGAAATTAGCTATAGTCTGACCTTTTACAACCCTCTGAGGTACATATAAGATGTCAAATTCCATTAGGATTACAACCCATTTACCAAGTTGACCCTTAAGTGTCGGCTGAGATAATATGTACTTGAGTGGGTCTACTGGAAGACCCAGCCGCTGAAGAGTTAGAGCGTCTATAAGTCACTGGTTTACTACAGGTTGCATAGGAACCAATGCATCGGTCCAATGAAGATTAGGAGATTAGAAGCTCTAATGAGGTTAGTTCAAGTTGTACCTTTACAACTTTTTATTCTCCTTTATATATTCTACCTACCCTCCAATTTTCATGACTTTAGGTCAAGAGGATAGGAAGTTAGAAGGTCAGAAAGTTGGTGGTTCGACGTAGGACGTGCCAGAACCTGCAGCAACTTCCAGTCAGGAATTCGAAGTCTAAAGTCTTACACAGAGGTAGGTTATCTCATGGATGGCTAAAAGTCCTCTGTTCCCACCTATTTTTATTAAGTATACATGGAGTATTTTTTATTTTATTGTCACTGTGCATCTAGGTTATTTCTGCATGCATGATTCCTCCCTTAATGATAAAGATGAAAATCTTATCTTAATTCAGGAGAACCTGTGCATCTCCCTGACTTTATGTCTTTATGGCATGTTTACCTTCTTGTCTAGCACGTTACATGCCTTTTGTTTCCTTAAAATAGACCTTACATATCCTATTTTAAATTCTGCCTGCTACAGACCAAAGGCGGTCTCCATGAGACCTCCATATTCATATAGGGGCCTCGCGATGGACCGCTACTATGAGAAATGGTCATCTTGAGACCGCCTTAGTTTCTCTATGTTCTGCACTCTGTTAACCAAAAACAGATTGTAAAACAGCCCAATTATTTGTATGCTCAGCCTAGATAATTTAGTTTCATTCCTATTTAAGCTACTGTATTCGTAAATTTGGTTATGTTAACTATCCATCTTGTTATATTTCATGTTCTTTATGCGGATTAAACTTATTTCAGCTTATGCTATTTTCATGCCAAAATGTATATTCTTGTATTAACGACCATATTTTTACATGTTTCATGGAATGATTTAGTGATGTTTTGATCACTGTTTCACCACGATCCCTTCTTATCTATAGTCTTTTCTTAAGTACATGATGTGTACTCCAGTGCATGGCCATTAGTTACACGTTGCACTTATAAGCACACCTCTTAGACTTGTGATCATCTCCGTTGGATAATCCTTCCACTGGACTAGGTGATCTTGCTTCAAGGTCTCTGTAAGTCTCCGTGAGCCTGCGATTCTCACTAGGACACCGAGCTGGTTGTACCCTCAAAGCCCATTTATCTAGAAAGCACTTACACTATTAGTGTTTTTCTAAGTTTCTGGCTAATAGCGGTCATCAGGAAGACCGCAACAATCAAGTAGCGACCCTCACCTGACCGCATTTTCCTATCGACCCTTTTCCTTGTTCTGGCATCGACTCCACATGATTGCGGTCCTATCTTGACCGCATGTTCCAAGAAACGGTCCTGTCCTGACCGCATTCTCATGAAACGGTCCGGTCTTGACCGCAACCACTTGTCTTGAGCCTTAACCCGAGGTTTGACCTAAGGGTTAGTTAAAATCTGTTCCTAGATGGTCCTTGGATTATCTGGAACCTCACATTATGTCTAATATGTTATTTACAAGGTCTGTCAGTCAATTGATCAACTAGGCTGTTGGAGATGCTCTTAGTGGTTTGCTTTTGGTGGAGGCAATTTTAAGATATATGGGATGGTCAATTGAGAACTGGAGTAAGCTCTACCAAGATCTGCCCAGCAGACAGTTGAAGGTTTGTCGATTTACTGGCAAATGTTCTGTCATGCTTCAGCATAGTAAGGCCTCAAAACATTTACCAACTGGATTTAGGTGATCACTTTGACATATGTAAGGAAATAGGCAATGGTTTTGCAACTAATGTTTCATAGAGGATCGTTGGATCTCTGTGCAGTTGGTCACTTCGTCAGCTGCCATATACCAGCCATGCAAAACCACCATTGTTGTAGTAATATGCATGCATTGGGAAAACCCACATTTGCTTTCTAATCTTTCTTTGCCTAAGAGCTTCCTTTCCCTGTAGTGGTTGAGCCGCCCATTATATTCCCTTTAGCTACAGTGTGATAAATCACTCACCAACATGAAGCCCCTAGTTGATGCAGGGTGCTGAAGGCTTTCTCATCCATGGAAAGAGTTCTATTCTTCGTGCTTTTTGTGTTTTATCCTCCTTTACTTTGAGTTTTGCATTGGATCATGGAATTTTCACTTGTTAATAAGAACCCTCTCACGAATTTTCTTTACACATACCTCCTGTTTGGTAGGCAACCACTGAAGTAGGAAAATTTGAAGAGGTTACTTTGGATCATTTCTTCCAAGTATGATTTTCAAAAGTTCTGCTGGCCTGTCCCAGTGTTGTCCTCTGGACAGATTACATGTACAATTCTCTGCATACAATTCTGAGATTTGATACTTACGAGAACAGCTTATTTCTGTTCTTGTTTGGACAGTCTAGCATGGGCAGTAAGCTGAAGAATTTTAGAACCTTTTCTCTCCTTTGAACTTGCCATTTTCTAGAAAAGCTTGCCGATTGAGTTCTTCAATCTAATACATGCTAGTCAGTTTAGATTCAGGATATCCAGCCTTTATTTGCAAATGCTGATGATTTTTCTTGTCCAAAATTTCTGCACACCATGACGTTCTTCATTTGTTGTCATCTGTGTTTCACACTCAACATAGACTAGTCAGAGGCGAGAGGCGACCGAGGTGACCAAAGGGTCGCCTCAAGCCTTAAACCCCCAGGTGATGGCCTAGGGCGTTTGAGGCTACATTTATTAAAACTACAAATAGGTCAGATATGTACATATTTCATTAAATACGTCAACAACACATAAAACCTATAAAAATACCTAATTTATACATGCACGTGTTATAGGAATGGGCTTTGCCCAAAGGCGTTCATGGCCTTGCCTAATCGCCGAGGCGAGGCAAGTGTTGGCGTCTCGTCTCGTCTCGCCTCATCTGCTCCCAAGATCTCTCCCCGACTTTCTCAACGTCGGAGTCAATATCACACTTAATTTCCAGAAACTTGGTTAAGTAAAGCACGTGAGTCCTAAGACTCTGTAGGTATTAGAACCAATTGCATGCTCACTACGTAATAACTTTTGCAGAATATTTAATTTAATTAAATCCCTTATAGATAAAGACACAAAATCCCGGCGCAACAGACTGCCTCTTTGAGGGGTATTACCTTGGAAGGAATTCGAGTCCTAATCCTGTCTTTTATATTTTTTTTTCTCTTGTCAAAATTAGAGGTTTTATAGAGGGGTTAGCACCTCTGATTTGGAGGCTAGGTTAGTAGACGACGGCCAAGGAAGCGCACCCTGCTGGCCACCATATGGGCTACACGCCACCGGATGGAGTAGGGGCCGCCTGGTAGTCTGGATGCAAAGCCCTTTTGTGGCCCATTTGTCATCTTTAGCCCATTTGAGCCTTTCTAATTCATTTGCATCTTTTGCTTAGCCCATGCTTTGGTCATTTCAGCAGCACTTGGCCCCTTTTGGGTTAATTCCTTTGCATTGTCTGACATGACATTCTCTTTCGAGAGCCGTTGCCCTGAAGGCAGCTCCGCTCGTATCTCGGCTAGTTAGATGACCGGGAGGTTGACGGGGGTTTTAAGTAGGCGATGGTTGCCCGATAATGCTTGGCAAATGGTTTAATGATTTGTTCGGCTTTAGTCATCCTGATGTCGGATGATAATTTGTTGGATAGCAGCTTTCCCGAGGAGACAGAGCCGGGTGCGATGTATTCGTGATGCAGTTAGCTCCTCCCGATATCCAATAGTACCAAGATTAATAGAATTGGTTCTTCATGCACTCTTCTGAATAGCATGGGCAAAGATTCCATGGGATTCAGACTTATTGTCCTTCCTTCTGTATAATCATTTTTTAGGTGTCAATAAATGCCCCCCACCCCTAGGTGGCGTAAGCGAGGGGCAAGCGACACGAGGCCTGTGGGTGTAGTATTTGATCATTCATCAGTCATCTACCCATTTGTTTTGGAGTTGTAGCCTTTGGGGCCACTCCAGGGCCAATAGGCTGGATCAAGCTCCTTTAATAGATTTTGGGTTGTTAAACTTGCTTTAATGGGCCTACAGGCTTCATCCGGTGGTGAAATAGTCGCTAGAGCTCTTGCTATGGTGACCGACCATTTCGATATGGCGGCTGTAGCTTGATGCAGCGACCAAGAGGCGTATGCTTCCGTGATCCGATGGCACCCGACCGATCTGACTGCTAGGAAGGCACGGTTGGATTCGGTGGCATGAAGTCCATTCGGTGGCTGGAGGGTGCCGACGGATCGACGGCCAGGGTTTTTTAAAAAACCCTACGGAGGAGAGAGGCCTCTCATTCTTCTCCTTCTACCGGTGGCACCCTCTCACCCCTTTTCTTATCCTCTTCACTCATACGGTAGCGGCGAGGGAACTCACCCCTTCTTCTTCTTTTCTGCTTGCTCACAGTGGCGAAGCCTTGTCCTACTCATGGCGGCGAGCTCTTCCACAGGTTGAGCCTTCGTCTTCCCTGCGGCTTCGACTGGTTGGAGTGGCGTGGGAGTTATCCCACGCCGTTATTTTAGGAGTCATCTCACCCTATGGTTGTGATATACTTCCTATTTTCCTTTGGTAGATTCCCGGATAAGGGGAAACTCTGTCGAATTTTTTTAGAATTTCTTTTGGCTCTTTTATCCGTTACATGCTTGGTCCCCTTGTTAAACTTTACTTGATACACTTGAAATCTTGCTAGCTCGTTCTTGACAATTAATGTCATTACACTCTCGTTATTTACTTTCTTTCTCTCATGCATGAACATGCCAGTTGCATAATGTATTAATCACTTAAAGATAGTCTGGGTCTAAAGATATAATTCCTACTGAGCGTTCGCTCATCAAGTGATTTTTCAATATTTTTCAGATAACTCGAACTCTGAATCACAACCCGATGGGGATGATCAAGAGTGATGAGAGTAGAGCCTCCAAACATCAGCCCAAGTCATATCATGTCTGAGAATCAACATATTGCTATCAAAGACTTGCGGCGTCACGTCTTCCCTTGAGTCATTGTCGTGTCTTTTCCTTTGGAGTCGTTGTCGTATCTTTATTTAATATTGAATCTTGGTGTAAGAGGCTTTTGTCATCAAGTGGATGGATATTATTCTTAGTAGTCTTTCACTGTTAAATGACGTTATGGTTTAAGATTTAATTTGAGATGGTATCAATTTATTATTATTTTATTATTTGCGCACTTTGTCGTTGTGTCAAAATTCTTAATGCTCTGATTGACACGAATGACATAACTCGTCACGTCCTCCGGGTTCCATCCCAAGGAGGATGAGTAACCTCCATGTATTCCCCCCTATTTATTAATAAAGCATTCCTTTTGCAATCTTCTCCTTTGCTCCGTGGTTTGTGCTTGCCTTTTGGCGATCCTCTTATTTTCTTTGATTTATGCATGAATAAAGGGATGCTTTCTGCAGTTGGTAAGGGGAGGCGAGGTGTCCCTTGTCTATAAATATTAAGGCTGGTGGGTAGGCCTGTTGCCCATCTTCATCTCCATTACATCATTGCGATGGCTCACAGTTCTCCCAAGACTGTGGCAACTGGAGAGAAGGTTCTAAGTCCCCCTCCCAGTGTGGGTGCCAAGGCAAACAGTCCTCCAGTGGCTCTGACCCATCCAGTAGCTGTGACAGCGAAGGATAAGGTTGTCGTCGACATTACTCTGGTTGCCATTGACGAGCCATTTGACTAGGGCAGCGACTACGCCCAAGGTTGGATGGCCGGGTACTGGGACGGCTATGATGTTACTATGGCCCTAGTTTGTCCCACTTATTCTCATAGACATGTACGCTAGCCGCATGAGGGTGCCACACTGGAGTTTGGTGATTTGTATTTTGAATAAAAGCAGAGACTCCTTGGTCCATGCCCATGTTGTACACACTTTTGATGAGGAATCACCGTGTGTGGCGAGCTTGTGAGAGTAGATAGATTCACCATGCAAATTTAAACTCATCGCACACGCATGCCTGTTTCCCTGGTGAGATCAGGACTCTTATTCACCTCACATTAGGTCCATGATGCATTGGGACTCTTCTGGCCTTTGAAGGCTTATGCACTGGTCGCGGTAAGTTTCAGGAGAGAGCGTACGTCTCCCCTCAGTGGGGGAAGATTGTTGCTCGTCATTTCTGGGATAGTAAAAGCATTCACCCTTCGGAATCTCGGGAGCTACCATGATTTCGGCCAGAAGACAGCTTCTCACAACCCCAGATCCAATCCGGGAAAAGCACACCTCTTAATCAGCCACTCGAGGCCTCCCCCTCCTTTAAGAAATTTCATCCTCAAAATTTAAGGACTAACAAAGGAGAAACAGGGAAGAACTACCCCTCGGATAAAACTACTGGAACAACATAAATCATGAGAAACATAGTTCAGAGGGACATGGTCAGACCATAATCACGAGCACATGCTCAGGACTAAGCACGACACAAGTGAATAGAAGTCTGACACCTCTGAAATAGGGCAACGTCGCTTACGTCTCACAGGAGAAGAGACACAACTGCCACGACAACAGATCACGAAAAAGGAAACGGCAGACACGGCAAGCATCAGCCTAAACAAGGAAGCATAGTCCTCTCAGCTGACAGCCTGACAACATCATCGGCTCCAGTGCCAAAGGCGACAGGGAACACCTGCCACATAGGACACCAACGACAAATTCACGGATAAATAACAGCAACACGACAGCACCGGACCACGAGCACAATCAAGTCAGTCCTCACTCAGACACTATACCAGGAACATGGAGTATAGCAAAGCTAACCGACAAGAGTTGGTCCATAAAGTGCTAATGATAGACAGACAGAATGATAGAGAAACAACACTTACAAAAACAATAACAATAGCACCCACAGGATTTCGATTCTACACCGGACATAGAACTATGGAACGCAACTTCAAGCAAGGTCACATCAAGGCATGACAGCAGTTGAACAAATGACTACAAGGAACGAGTCATGCATCGAGTAGCTCACCAAGAAAGACCCACGACAACAAGAAATGACAATCTCGGGAATGCATCTCAAGGACTTATGAGCATGCCTCGAGAACACAACTCCCAAGGGACAATACAGAGGAGCAGAGGGTACTCAATCAGCAGGAATGCTGACGGATTCCCCAACACTCACAAATGTCGATGCCAACGTTAGAAAATTACCAGCAACAGCACGACATCAAATGACATCAAGGCACAGGAAGCCAACATGAAGTCACATCGAGAAGAACAATTCTCTCGATCAGCTAGAATCTAACAACGATCCTCGACCAATGGGTTATTAGCCCACACACTTCCGCTGTGCACTCAAATTATGAACATAGGCATCATAAAATAGCTCAGTATCCGCATCTCAGCAAATTCACAATGCTATCACAATTCATGAAAAATCACAAATAAAATACCATGAGTATTGATCTAGCGAACAACCGATCACAAATAGCCTAAGTGCAAAGAAAGAGAGCACTAGCATCAGCATAAAGCACAAGGAAAAATACAAATCTCAGCTTACCTTCACACCCTGAAATAATAAATGAGCCTTCACAATACATCGGCCGTTGGACACGGCACGACAACTATGGTACGCGACAGCAGAGATTAGGTCCAAAGCCAAGCAACCGTAAAGCAAGGAGAAGATCAGGCTCAGAATAAAGCTGTCCACACTTAAGTAGACACAGGACAAAGGCATCACTAAGATAGCAATTCCAAGGCTTACCTCGAAAAGACTCCTGCGTCGGGCACCACACACGTGCTCACCATCGAGATCGACCCGCCATTGACGCCCGGCGGTGCGCCAAGCGTTCACCTGCTGAGCGTCACCCCGCCGATCTCCGGCTAACAGTCGCCCCCGACCAACTCCCTGCGCGGTCGGATAGTCTGTGCTGGCGCTCGTGAAGGGACAGGATGTCGGACACTCCGCAGGTCTCGGTGCCTGCCGGCTGGTACTCCGACCCATCCGTTGCCGGACAGGTTCGTTGGTGGGATGGCGCAGCGTGGACCTCGAACGTTGGAGTTGCTGCACCGCGGCCGCCCGAACAGCCCGTTCCGGGTTTCCCGATGCCATCTCGGCCAGTACCAACAGAGTCAACAACGGCCGCCGTGTGGGTGCTCGCCACCAGTCCGCTCTGGGTCGTTGTCGGCCAGCTCCTGGTTGTGCTCGCGAGTGGGGATCTGACGACGGGCAACTTTTCACTCGACTTCACAGGCGGTCTGACGGCGGTCTGCGTCGGTGTCGCGCTTGCGGTGATCCTGATCGTTGCCGCGGTGCGCGATTCGAGCCGCCTGCGAGTGCTTGGATTCGACCGGCCACCGAGCCCCGCGTGGATCCTGCTGACGCCCATCGCCTACCTGATCGCTCGCGCGGTCCGCGTGTACCAACGGATCGGACGCGGAGCCGCTCCGCTCGTCTTCTTCGTTGTCGCCGGGCTCGGCCTCGGAGTCGCCGGCGCCGGGGCTGGAATTGCGCTGCCCGGCTATCTGGCGCAGCACGGTCGTACAGCGCAGTCGGCGAATGCGACGAGCTTCGCCGCGGGTGTCGCCCGCGGGCTCGCGACAAGCGGCACCAGCTACGAGGTGACCTGCACGCCGTTCTCGCCCCCGACTACCAGCCCGATCAGCATCATTTGCGACGCGACCGATGGCACATCCACCGACCACAAGATGGTGATCGAGGTCTATCCCGCTACGGATCCCGGCGCCGAACCGACCTTCCGGCTGGTGAGCGTCAACCCCGCATTCTCCCGATAGGCGACAGTGTGCGAGGCGCGGTCAGCTCGACTTCGCGAGTGCCTTCACCAGGGCGGCTCCATTCGGCGAACCGAGCCCGGTGCAGGCATCCCAGCCCGGACCAGCCGAGAATGCCCCGTTGTTGCCGCTTGTGATGTCGTGGAAGCCCGACTTCAGGGCGTAGAGCCTCGGCTGCAGCAGTCCGAACGGCGCGCCGGACTCCTCGGCCATCCGCGCGACCAAAGCCGCCCAGAGCGGGGCAACGGCGCTCGTTCCGCCGTAGACGGCGCGATTGCCGTCGACGAGTACCTGGTAACCCGTCTCCGGGTCTGCGTTGCCTGCAACGTCTGGGACTCCCCTGCCGCCCGAACCGGTACCCGCCGGTACGCCGGCATCCTGCTGCCAGGTCGGCAGGGCGAACACGTCGCTCACGCCTCCTCCGGTCGCGCCGGAGCCGGCCCCGTCGTTCCAGACCGTTTCGCTCTCGATCTTTGAGCCGCTGCCGCGCAGGGATGTGCCACCACATGCGAGAGCGTGCGGGCTGGACAAAATCCCTATATTATACCCCTCTATTGAGGCAGAGACTCCTGCTTTCTCTGATATTCGAAGCCTTGCTGCAGAGAATGTGGGAACATTCTCTGAAGCCTTGCAGAGGAGGGAAGGAGTTGATCTTCTTCCTTTTTCTTCCTCTCCTTTCAACTCCTGCCACACAGAGGTAGGTGTTCTCATGCTTTTAACCAAACTTGCAACTAATTACGGTATATTAGCATGTAACATTTGTAATTAGCTCATCTCCATGCGAAATTAAGGTTTGGACATCATATTTTATCATTTATTAAGATAGATCTATCATGTTTTAGTAAACTATAGCCAAATCTGTTAGCAAATTTGTAGAAACCTGTTAGTTTACTTAAGTAACCGCATGATATTCATATTTAAATGACCTATTTTATACATCATGTTAAAAATATATAAGAACCTATTCGTTTACCTAAGTTAATTGAAGAAGAACTCCATGTTACATATGCTTAAACGACCTGTTATGTACTAAGTAACTACGTGATGTTAAAAACTTAATATTAGTGAAGTTACAGCATGAAACAAATGTATGAAACTAGATCTATAATCCTAATAACCTCCTCTATCTGTCCATTTCATTAGTTTTTCATAAATCAGCTTAATTTGGAGGGTGACCTTGACACGGACGTCATTCAATGAACTGCAGCTGTATAACAGACGCGTATTCCACTCAGAAAATGCCCCTCTTTGAAGGGCGCCCCCCCTTAGGGTGCCTACTAATAAAGGGCGCCCCTCCTAGGGTGCCTTCTAGCAGAAGGTGGTCGACCCAAGGGTGCCTTCCTCTGAATGACGACAGCCCCATGGGTGCCTTCTAACTACAGACTATTAAACTAACCAATTCAGTTAAACTTACCTTAATGAGAGATTAGTACCCTAAGCCATTTGTCATTAGTTGAAACTTGATTAGTTAAACCTCTCTATTAGTTAAAACTAGATTAGTTAAACCTCTATTAGCATTAGTTAAACCATGGGCTAAACAATGATTAAACTAGTTAATCACATAATTAACCCTCAGGTAGCAGTCTGATAGGCGCCCGACCCAGGGGCACCTCTTACTAAGAGGAGTCTACCCCCTGGGCACCTATCACTAGAAGACGGTAGCCCTTCGGGCGCCAATTTCAAGAATGTGACTAACCCCCAGGCGCCTTCTAATAGCGATTAGTGAAACCATCCTGGTTAAACCTCCATTACCATGAGTTAAACCCAGATTAGCTAAACCCATGACTTAGGTAGTCAAACCCTCAGTCATTTAGCTTAATCAGAGCTTAAAACCCTCAAACATTGGTTATGCTTCTATTGCCATTAGTTAAAACCAACAGCCATTAGTTAAACCTCTATTTAAACCTCTGTTAACCACCTAGGATTCATCATGCATTGTGGATTTTTGTTTCACCTTTATTTCAGTGGAGTTTCCTCATTTATTTCAGTGGAGATTCCTGGCTACTTGGTTTGACATTCCACTTATTTGCAATGCGAGGTAGGCAGCTTTTTCCTCATGATTACTTGTCATTGTCAATGGCCGCCTCCTAGAACTGGGACTCTCCTGTGGCAGAGCTCTTTGACTTCAGATTCTGCTTCTCAGGAAAGGTTGGGAAGGATGCTCTCGTCCTCATAGCTCTCTCTGGGCTTACCGAGCTACCAGCCTCTCCTCCTCCCAAAATGTCCAACCCCTCATGGGATTGTTCAGAACAAAGTTTTTGTATGTGGGGGGCTTTTCCTCCATCCACACTTTCAAAAATAGAGTACGTGTGAGACTATGTGCGTCTCGACCCCTTAGAGTGGGATTGCATGAGGAGGACATGCCCGGAGTGGGTAGAATTGTGGAGTTGACTGCAGTTACCAGGAGGCAGCCAAGTCGATGGCCGTTTCAAGGAAGTTGGGTGGCCAAGGTTGTAGCCGCCTTGCGGAACTGGGCAGCTAGCACCCTGGCCACCTTGGTCTGGCTAGGGCAGCCAAGTATTTGCCCGCCTTGGGATTCTAGGTGGCTAGCACCCTGGCCACCTAGGGATCAGTGCAAGATATATATCAGTACCTCAAATTTCACCTTGAGGGCTCATGCCCCCAAACCCTCGACCTTACGACCACGGGGGCGTTGCCCCCCCCTACAATCCCCCGCTAACTTACTGTAAAGTTGGATACACGAAGGGATAAGGTGGAACCTATCTAAACAGAGATGAGACCTCACATGTCCAATCATCCAAGAAAGAGTGTCACTTCTATGATAGTTAGACATGGTGCGTGGGATGTCTGAAATTAGGTGTCTATAGGGCCCCTTACCTTTACAATTTGAGTTCGACTGGGGGGAGGAGACCAACTAGAGGACCAGATTTAGAGGAGTGAATCTGTGTGCACACGTGGTCAGGGACAGTGGACACGTGCTGACAAGCATGACCCTAACTAGTCCTTGTTCCATGGTTCTTGTTATGGTGTCTCAGTTATCACGTTCGAGGCATGTAGGAGACACTCGAGGCACAGTGTAAGACATTAGTGGACATGTCTAGCCTTGCTTCTAGTGGACTCTTTCTCCTATCACTGGAAAGGTAGTGACTCCTCCCTATTGGTTTATACAGTTATCTCGTGGTTACACGTGTCGTTTGGCTTAGAAACAGGTTATATGATAATTGTGGTTAGCTGTGTTACTTAGTTGTTTATTCATTTGATATTCTTACATAGCTCCTAATCTTACAATTTTTGCTTATTGTCACTGTGGATATTTATTGTAGTTATTTCCTTATTATTATTGTGTTTTCTCATTGTGAGGTAGGGCTCTACGGGACCCTTACTAAGCTGATGAGATGGATGAGACTCACCCCTTATTTTTCAAGTGAAGCACGGCAGACTTCTAAAGTTCTGTGTGGTGTTGGTGAGCAACTGTAGGAACCAGTGTCACCAGAGGTGGGGTATGCCCCGTGACTGTATACTTTTGGTACTTGTACTATTATGTGGACTTACACTTGTAAACTTTTGGACTAATGTACTTCTATGCACTATTGTGTTAATGTAACATATATTTTGATAGTGTAGCTCCTTTAGCATAGTTCTCTAGTTAAATTACCTTTACGTTGTCAGATCATGTTGTCATTTCCTACTTTCAGATCCGCTGGATGAGGACTTTTCTGTAAAGGAGTTCGTCGCGCTTCTGAATTCAGAGCTCAACGAGGAACTTCCAGACTACTCATCCGCTCTTCGTACTGACGGAGACGCAATAGCTCGCTACTCGGCTGCCCTCTTAGCTGGGCTGTATGCAGGGAAAGAGGGGAGCCTGGCTCTCGCGTGGAGACTAGTGGGGACCCGAGGGGCCCTCTCGAGTCGGGTGCAGTTAATGCTACCCGCGGTGCTGGTAGGAATTTTCACCACAATCCTTTTGTTTGTTGTTCTCTACCGTGTAGACTCAGTGATTGACACTCTCCTCTTGATTTGTAGCTAACTCACTAGTGGCGGGGTTGTCCAACGCATTGGAAGAGACCGACAGGGATGATTTGGCGCGGGAGGAGTCCACTGACACTCTCGCCACGGGGCCCACGGCTGCACCCCTGTAGCCGGAGGCACAGATAATGAGCCCCTTAATGCCGCAGAAATCCCAACTTTTGCCAAATTTCGTCTGATGCCAAATTTCCACCGCATGGGATAGTCTGGCTTGGTGACCCGCAGCCCAAACCTTTTGTAGGAGCTTAATTAATGGTTGACACACTCATTAATCGCGCCCGCGCTTTGTTCCAAGGGGGAAACCTCCCTGATGTAGAGAGCGTGCGTGATACCCTTTGGACTGGCACCCGGGGTTATCATGCATTGGGGCTGCCCAAGGAGCCCTACATGGCGGCTGTGGAGGACATTTGGGCCGAATTTCAGCGCTTACACATGGCCTCAACACGGGAAACTTGCAGGCGGAGGATCCAAGAATTAGAGGCAGAGGTCCGCACCATATCTAGTGGAATAGAGAGGCTTGATTCCCAGGCAAGGCAGATTCAAGACCGTCGTCCTTCTTTTGAGGCGGCCGCAGCTGAAAACAGGAACCAAGCCAGATTACTTCGGGAGACAATAAGAAATATCTTGTAGCGAGTCAAGGAATTGGAAGCCACAGCTGAATCTGATACAAAGGCCGCACAGGAGCTGCAGACCGAAGAGGACTCCCCCATCTCAGAGCGCCAGGTGATGCAGACAGCGATGGTGGCAAAGCTCAATTGAGGATTTGACGAAAAAGAAGCCTCCTCATGTGTGAGGGTGCACATTTTGTCACCTCTCTCTCCTGTTTTTGTTATTTTATTTTTACGGTTAGCCCGAGGGCTTGTCTCGGACTCCCATTTTACAAGTAAATGAGAAAAATGGATTGAGGCATCAAACACTTTGATGGAGTGTTGCCACTGCGTACTATATATTTTTCTTTTTCTTTTTTTATAAACTAGTCGTAGTGCCCTTGCGGGTTTTCACCACGATCAGCCCCCTTTCACTTTTTCCAGCGCGCCCTTTCGGGTTTTCACGCTGAAGGGTTACCCATTTTTGCCTGAGACGTCCTTTCGGATTTTCACCTCAACCGGGTTTCTTTGGCCCTTTTACCGTCAACCATCCTTGTAATGGGAATGGCTAAGTCCGTCGGGGCATTTAGGGGGAGTTGAAATACCTGTTGTATTCAAGTTGCATATTTTAATGTTGTGATATAATGCATTTGTGTTGATTCTAAGTTGCAATAAATGAGATTTTGTTCAAACAGAAAGTGTGTTTTTGAAAAATTCTTCTGGCTGTTATCTGTGCGTCGACGCACTGATGGAACTGCATCAACTCAGCAGTTCAAATTGGTCATATTTTGTATTCTATCAAGACCTCCTGAGTCGATGGACTGATCAGTATGTGTCGACCCATCATTTCAATATGATTAATGTCTTCATCTTGTTTAAACTGATCTATAATCTTCAATGGTCCTTCGTGCTCATATGTTTCAAAACCAATCTGAATGCAAGAAAGTTGAAAATCTTGTAGGTGTGCCTTGAAAATGAGAAACATGAAGCAATCACTCTATCAAGGGAGTCAAGGTACATGGGAAATGCTGGAAGATATAGACTTCTTCAAGGATAAAATGAAAAACACCCATACAAAGAACTCAGGTGCTATCTTTCTCACTTCCTGTAGAACAAATTCTGTGTTGATGATAATAGCATCTGAAAGTCCCTTCTGGAAAAATGATTCATATTGCTGAATATTGTTGGTTGAATGAATGTGTCTGGGGTCAGCATGCATGTGAGTATATTTGCATTGCATTTTATTTGTCATATTGCATGTAGGATCAATTTGAGGGGGAGTCTTCATTGCAATCATTTTTGACCCCATCAGTGCATCATCATGTCATGATCCCCTGGTATATCAAATGCTAGCATGTAGAAGGATAGACCAAGTCTGTCTGAAAGGTGCCAGTATGCGTAGAGGACTACCTCCGCCAGGTACCAGAGGTCACTTGTGCATTTAGACATAAGTCATTCTAGTTTGAGTCAAAAGGTTTTAAGTATGTTAAAATGAATGACTGGATTGAGGGGGAGCTGAACTGGTTCAGTCCAAATTGTCAGGTATCTCAATAATTCTTGTGTCAAACACAACACCCTTTTTCATGCTTCATAATTTTGTGTTTGCATATGTCCATCGATGCTGTCAATCTATTTCTCTAAGAGATGACAGTGCGTCGACACAACCAAGAGCTAGTGTCGACACTGCAGTTGAGTTCTCTTGAAATTAGTGCTATGTCTGTGTTTGTGTGTCGACACCGTGTACTCCATGTGTCGACGCAACAGTTTAAAGTTGATGATCCAGTTCATTTCTTCAGTTCTTTCCATCTAACTTGAACTGTGACCATTCCTTCCTCATGTGCATAATGCGTATTACCCTCTTGAACAACATTCTTTGAAAATCTTTTCCTGAGGAGGAATTTTCTTGTGCAAATATGACTGAGTTCATACACTTAAGGGGAGCTTGAATTTAATATTCTCTTCTTAAAATCTCTTATTGTCATTTCAGACCAACCCCAAATTAAATTGTTGGTTTGAAGTATATAAACCTTAAATGTGGGTTTAAGAATCTTGAAAATGACAATCTCAGTGTATGGAATAGATTTAAAACAGACATAAGGAACTGTGACCTCACTCTTCCTGAAATCTATTAGAAATCACTCAAACAACCCAAATGTGAAAGCCACTTTAGGGTATCATGGTGTAATATGAGATTTACTCAGTGTAATGTCAAAAATAGCGTATCTACAATTAGGTATTGACGTCACTTTATGAAGGCGCCCATTGAAGAATTGACGTCTTCTTAGAGGGACACCTTTTTTTTTTTTTACTGCCAACAGCTACTAGTTAGGAAAGTGACATGGTGACCAGAGTTATGGCATAATCGGTAGTCAATTGGCAAGTCGGGCCACTAGTTAGATTTTTTTGCACATAATCATATCTTTTTGTATACATACATAAAAAGGAACATGCGAAGGGGCTAATATTGTCCATACTCTTAGCTAGGAGAGAAAACTGTGGGCTTCTGATGAGAGAATATCACTGACGGATGACAAGGGTATTGACGACACCTGTGGCTTCCTGGGCCCAGCTCTTTCTTAGTCTAAACGGGGCTACAAGGGACCCTGCTGAATCTTCCAGTTGCCCCCTGTTGGGGAGGTGCGCGGCAAGCTGAGTGCTCCTGACTGCTTGAAGAAGGCTATACCTTCCGACTTGCTTTGTAGGTTTTCGACGCCATGGCTTTTTGTTAGTTCTCATAGAAGATGCCAAAGTGTTGCATGTACTACCATATTTGCATTTATATTAATAGAAACCGAGTTACACAGTCATCAAAAGTAAGATTACAAAGCGGTGGCTAGGTCAAGATACAAAGCTTGAGAAAGAGGAGAATGTTTCTCCATTGATGGGGTGAGCTTCAAAGCCATTTTTCTGAGCCTCTGTTGACGCCCCTGTATGATATCATCGGGCGTTGTTTTTCTGATGTTTCTACTTATTTCCTTGGAGCTTTGACCTCCTGGATATTTGTCCGTGGTCGATCTTCCAATATGGAGTACAAGCTTCTGAGGCCAACGAGTTGGGGATTGTCGTTGATTGGGTTGAGATGAGATTTGCATCACTACACTGACATCTTGGCTGAGCCCTACACCAAGATATTTCCAGCTTCTCTTCACCTTCATCGTTGGAGTGCTTCATTTTAGGCCCAAGATGAGATAAAGTATTGTGGCTCCTAGGAGCCGAGGTAGAAGACGCGAGGCTGTGGTAAGCCCACCGAGTCATGGGGTAGGAGGACGCGATCTGCATAGGATCGAACTCTATACAAGCATCTTGAGTTGGGAGTCCTGAGACAGGGTTGGAGAATGTTGATGGTGGAATCTTGCTTGATGACGTAAGCTCGTCGGTCGCCCAGGGGATCACGGATCTCTAGGTTAGAAGATGTAGGCTTGAACGTCCCTTAGACAAGCTCCGGGACCGTCATGCGAAAGTGTTGGGACTTGGTGTCTTCTTGCCCATTGGGATAGTGGTGAGGTGGTCCTAGGCTCCCTCTTGGCCGATGGCCTGGGGCTTCGTGGTCAGAAGCCAAGTTGACCATCCCACACTGCATAGTCGAAGGCACAAGAGTATCTTATCGGGCTTCTCAATTGTCCCGTGAGAAGCAGCTACCACCCTGAGAGTACCTTGCTGAGTTTCTCCTGGGTGGCGTCCCTAGTTCTTGGTAGCGGTAATCCGTTGATATCAGGTTATCGGTACCCGGAGCTCTGGGTCGTTACAGTTGGTATTAGAGCTGTGTTGAGGATTTGTATAATGAATTGAAATTGCATAGCGTCTGTCTAGAGCAAGTCCATTCGAGTCGTCTATTGCTGGCTTAGGATGTTTTCCATGATTACTGATGTGATTTTTGTCGGTATATGCTTCCTAGGTTTCGATGGTGAGTAGTAGAAAGGCGCATGTTTCCGGGGAGGGAAGTGGCACTTCTCCTCCAGTGGTTGTTGTGTTGGTTTATGTGCCTGTGCTTGGTCAAGTTCCAGCGGCTCCCGCTCAAGTTGTGGAAGGTTTATCAGGTGATGAAGTTGGAATGCCGACTGGTGAAGCGCAGGTGAGACCCCAAGGGCGTACTCAGGTCGAGTCTGCTCAGCCAGGTGTGCCAGGTTTGCAGTATCACCTTGTCCCTCAGCCGACAGGGTAGTTCTGATAGGTCTATCTGTCGAGCTTACCTGGAGTTCCTTCCGTTATCCCTGCTGCCAATGGTACTTCTTCCTCTTAGTCCAAAGGCAAGAAATTCCATAGATTCAAGAAGTCTAAGAAGGCTCAGACGTCCAAGGATCAACGGGGCAAGTAGTCGATTGCGACTAGAACCTCCTCTCTTGTGCTGGTTAACTGTGGTGCACCTCCGTACATGAACACCAGGAGCATGTTAAGGGAGCGTGAGAAACGGCTTGCCCAGTAGTCATCCGCTAGTGCTATTCCATCGTCAGTACCTTCTTCTCAGCAGCCTCAGGGACCCACTATCTGTCAGCCGAGATTATGTTCAAGATGTGGTGGTAGCCATCCAGGCGTGCCATGTTTCTTGCCGGTAATCTGTTTCCACTCTGATCATCTGGGTCACGTTGTCCGAGACTGCCCTTTAAGACCGAGACCGATGCAGTTCTCGCTGTTTACCAAGCCGCAGCAGTCTCAGTTCCGACCTTCACCACCACAACCTCAGCAAGACTCACTAGCGTCTCAGCTTCCCCGTGCTGAGCAGTGACGTCTTATCCTATGGAAGGTGTGATTCTACTTTTTGATCGGTTAACTTGTGTTTTATTTGTCTCAGTTGCTTGGGTTTTATGTGATCTAGTTATTCCTTTGTTGTTCATTGTAGCAATTCTATCTGTGTGATTTCGATTTTTCTCCTCTCCTATCCTTCTCACTTCTTCCGTTCTACTTTCTCCCTCGTTTCTCTTTTCCCTCTATTCCTCTCGACGCAGGGCACACGACTGTGCCGAGTTGACCGAGGTAGAGATGCGATGGAATGGGTTAGAACATACTGGAATGACGGATGAGGTGGACGTTAGCAAGATTCGTGGGTGGATCCTATGCTAGCGTGGTTTAATTATTTTTTCGCCTGTGATTTTCTTAGAGGTCTGTTTCTCTATGGGCCAAGAGGCTTGTCACCTCCAATGTCGATAGCCATGTGAGCAGTCCACGTTGTGCTTCATGTCTTCCAATAGAGTATTCAACTCTGCTCTTTTCCTTTACATGTAGCCGATCCCAAATAATTCGGATAAGGCTCTGATGATGATGACTCTGATGTCTGGACCCCTTTACCTATTCCCTCTATGGATGGTCATCGATATTTTCTTGGTTTCATTAATGATTGTTCACCGGAGGAAGTCTCTCAGCTTGTTCAAGTGTTCTGTAAGATGGTTAAGAATTAATTTTACAGGAGGGTGAAAGTCTTCAGATCTGATAACACTCGAGAATATTTTGAGAGACATCTCAAGGTCCCTCTAGAAGATGATGGCATTATTCACAAGTCCTCATGTGCCAACACTCCTCAACAAAATGGAATGGTGTGACTGAACGCAGGAATTGGTATGTCCTGGAGATCTCTCATGCTCTTCTCTTGCATCATGTCCTTCCCAAAAAAAAAAACTGGGGTCTTGCTATCCTCAATGCATCTTATCTTATCAACTACATGCCATCTCGGACATTGGGCAACCAAGTTCCTCTCTTGGTTTTATGTCTCTCCAAGTCTTTATTTTCTTTGCCACCTTGGGTTTTGGGTGTTTGTGTTTTAGTCATAGTCTTGCACCTGGAGCTACTAAACTTGACCCTCGAGCTGCTCATGGGATCTTCCTGGGTTATTCTACCACCCATAAGGGCTATAAATGTTTGATCCCAAAACTAGGGAAAATATATTCAGAAGATTTTCACATTTTTTAAATCTCAATCTTATTTCTCTTCCCCGGTTTCTTCCAAGGGGGAGGCTTCTTCCAGTGCTTCCTCTCTTCTTCTTCCTTTCATCTCTCTTGGTTGTCATGATTCTCGTGTCTTTACCTTTGCTAGTTGATTCTACCACTATTATGGCTACGTAGACACCTTTCACATACTCTAGGGGCACATGGCGGTGGCACAAAAGGGGGCCCCCCACTGCACTGCCTTCCCACGAGCATGTTGCACCCTTAAATCCTTCTCCAGCACCACCTTCAGGTGATCCCCCTTCTTCCTCTGACCTTCCTATGGCACTTGGGAAACACTCCAGATCTTATACTCACCATCCTATTTCTAATCAGGTGTGCTACTCTCATCTTTCTCCTGCTTATTTCTCATTCTTGTCTGTTATTTCTTCTCATCACATTTCTACGTCTTTTGCTGAAGTTGTGACAAACTCTAAGTGGCTACAGGCAATGAGCAAGGAAATGATTGCCCCCCCCAAAAAATGCCATACAGGACTTGGTGGGCCTTTCGTCAGGCCACAGTTTTGTGGGTTCCAAGTGAGTTTACACCATCAAGTAATATGCTAATGGCACAATCCAGTATTATAAAACCAAACTTGTTACTAAAGGTTTCACCAAAACTTACGGTGTCAATTACTCTAAGACCTTTGCTCCTATTGCCTAATCCAAAATTTTGTGGGCTATTGTTTAACTCACGAAATTTGAACGGATAATTAATTTACGGAGGGAGGGGACAAAAGAGACAAAAATATTAGAGACATGCACGTTCGTTTCTTGGCATGGATATAAGAGCCTGTTACAGGATATAAATTCAATATTCCGTGAATTGAGTTTATCAGACAGTAACGTTCCCCACGATCGTGGCAGGAGTTTTCCATTGAGGGGCGATTACCCCGGAGTCGGTCGATCCTTGGATAAGTCTTACGGCGCTTGTGGGACGTGCTCGTCTGTTACGGGGTCGAAGCCAACATCGTGGGGGGTAACGGTCGATCGCCAGAGAGTCATCTGGCAGTCATTGCGCCTGGCCCAAAGCCTTTTTTGCACTGTCGAATCCGATGCCGAGTCATAGAGGGCCGCGCCTTCATGGGCCGCGGCCGTCGGGCGCCCTTGGGTGCATTGCAGGCCCTGGGTTGAGTTGGGCTCACTGTAGATGGGCATGTTATGGGCCGAGCAAGATTTACTCTCCTCACTAGCCCCCTTACTCTTAGTTGCCGAGCACTTTACAAGGAACTGAGAGTCAAACATGAGAGGGTCAATTAGAGGGATGAACTTGAGAATGATTTCCTCGTATCATCCAGGCCGGTGGTCCCAGTCCCATGCTTGGTGCGTAAGGTGCTCCTGGCGGTGGTAGGCGCCACTCTTGTAATCATGATGCGCGTTCTGTTGTCTTGGAGCACGAGCTTCGAACGAGTGTCTGAGCCTGATGACCGTATTGTGATAGCGACATGCGCCTTTTCACCTGCCCTAGGGTTCTGAAGTGGCCGTTCTGCCTTGGAAGGCTTATAAGAACTGTCGCAGAGTCTTTCCTAGAACCCCATCTATAACAACTCAGAGTTCAGGATACCGATAACCCGATATAAATATCGGTCTACCGCTACCAAGAATTGGGGACGCCACCCAAGAGGCTGATGAGGCCCCTGAGGGGTTAGTGGGGTTTGTCGAGGGATTGCATTAAAAATTAGAATTCGCAGACGCGCAGTAATAATTTTAGCCACAATTAATTATAATAGTGCGGAAGCATTTAAAATATTAGAGTGATATTTATATACACCAGTCCAGATTTACAACAGTAACCAAGAATGTACAAGTCCCACAGCAGGAAGAAAAGACAAGGCTACAACTACACGAAGCATACCCTGGACAAAAACACAAAAAGGACAGACCGACGACTGGCACTCTACACACGGTCTCCGAAACCACGAGAACTACTAGCGGACGGCTGAGACGGCTCACCTGTAAGAAGGAAGGGTGAGTCACAGCCAGACTCAGTAGGGATCACGTGGATCCCTACAACACACTAAACAAGCAAGCAGACAGATTAAATTGCAATTAGAGCATGCATTTAAATAATTAAATAGGCAGATGCACTAATTCAACATGCTTCTAGACTAAAACAGAAATGTCTATCTAGGCAAGTAAATCGGCTAACGAGATGCCAACATAAATGAATAAATAACAGGAGCAGCAGCTAACAACAGGAACTAGCGGTAAAAACTAAATCTACCAACAAAATAAACTCAATCCTTCCAATGACTGGAGAAAGAACAGGGAAAATACCAACAGAAGAGAGAGACCAGATGCGCCCCCTGACGACTTACACTGCATCTTAGGCAACTCGCGAGTCTGGGCCGTGACAAGCGAGAGACGTAATTAAACCGTACCAACAAATAGTTGATGCTATTGCTGATAAGATTCTGCGTACACTATGGCCGAGCAACAGGCTGGTTTTATCTGTGATGGACTTGAATTTCCCATGGGCATATGCATCACGCAAGCCCACCACCGCTCCAGTTGATGTTAAAATCAAGTCCTAGATTAGAGACTCTAAAGGATGGCACATGATATTAAAGTTAGGCTATCAGCCAGGCATGGGTCTCGGCACGCAATCATAGGGGCAAACTAAGCCCATCCCTAGGGGCAGAAAGATGAGCAGAAGAGGCATCGGCTATCGGGAGTCATCATTATCAATGTTAGGAGACTCCGGGCCGTTAACATGGAATTACCGTCAACATTTTGTCAAGGGCCACTGCAGCCTGGTACGTTGAAGACCCCACCGTGCCAGAACCAGAAAGAAAAGATTGTTGCTTGTGCCATGTCCGGACCGCCTTTGTTGCTAGAGGGGCCGGTAGATGATGTTGTTGATTATTCAGATGTTCTTGTCAAGATGTTTGCTAAAGAAGAAAGTCCGAGAAAGCCCAAGGGGTGGGTGATGCAGTATTCACGCGGGAAGCTAGCCCGTTGTACGAGGGGAGAGGGGAGCTCAATTGTTATCTTCACTTTGCCTCTTTCCCGCCTGATTTCTATTTTTCAGCAGCTAGTTTTTGCTCCCCATTCACCTCCTCTTCTTGTTGATCCGTTAATGTTTTAGTCTCCTTTTCGGCATGAGAGGCCGATTGAATTTCTAATTATTAATTATCCATGCGGCGCTGCCCGCCAATTGATTTATCGTCCAGGTGGTCGCCTGATTCACCAACAGACCTATCAAATATGTGGTTCTCCTCCTCCGACCCCTTCTTCGATGTATTCTTTCCATCACTTCGCCCTTGGGCCCTTCCTCCTCCTCCATCAAATTCTTCTTGCGGCATGTTATTCACCGAGCTCGACAAAAAAAAATGCCAAATTTAAAACTGAGATCTCAGTGGAGGATTACGCTATGTTTTGCTCATCCTCTTCAAAGGGGCACGAGACCCCTGCTTCTTTTCCAGTAGATTTCCTATCTTCTAGGTTATATGGAAAGTGTGCAGAGTCTCCTAGGCTAGAAGAGTCAGTTGGGGTAGAGTCTAGCTCTAGTGTTTCTGGCCTTTCCACTTCTGTGACGCACCTGATGATGCGTCACTCCAGAACTGTTCCAGATAGGTTCCTTCAGGATCTTGCCCAACGTTGTCATGCCCTTCTGAAATGTCCCGAGTTTGTAGCAACCACCATCATCTTAGAGGATGATGAGGAATTAGACGGGGTATGGAGTAATGACGGATTAGGCATTTATGAAATCGTGGATGAGAAGGACCCGATTGATGATGAGGATAGCGACGTGGACGACACTGGTGATTTGTATGCACAGGGATTGAAAAGATTCGATGAACCATCGTCAGCGGTGGATGAAACCACAAAAGAAATTAATCTTGGTACAGAAGAGGATCCCAGACCCATAATCATCTCAGCTAATCTCCCTCCTCAGGTTAAAGAGGAGTTAATGAAGATCTTGAGGGACTATAACGATTCCTTTGCCTGGTCCTATGAGGACATGCCAGGTCTTGACCCCACCTTGGTAGAGCACATGCTCATACTTAAGCCAGGGGCAACACCCGTGAAGCAGAAATTGGGAAGATTCCACCCTCAGATGGCATTGAAGATGAAGGAGGAAGTTGACAAATTACATAAGGCCACATTTATTAGAGTTGTTTTATATCCTCAATGGGTGGCAAATATAGTCTCAGTAATAAAAAAGGATGGAAATGTTCGAATTTGTATTGATTTCAGGGACTTAAATAAAGCATGTCCGAAAAGATGATTTCCCGCTTCCTCACATCGATGTGTTGGTGGACAACACTATCGGGTATGAAGTCCTCTCGTTTATGGATGGCTATTCTGGATACAACCAAATTCGTCTTGCTCCGGAAGATCAAGAGAAAACCTCGTTCACCACGTCCTGGGGCACTTATTGCTACGTGGTCATGTCATTTGGATTGAAGAATACAGGTGCCACGTATCAACGAGCGATGATGACAATCTTCCATGACATGATGCATGTTTATATGGAAGTATACGTGGATGACATTCTGGTGAAATCGAGGACAAAAGAAGAACATCCTGCGATTTTAGCTAAGGTGTTACAAAGGGCTAGAGAGTACAAATTAAAGATGAATCCAAAGAAATGTGTATTCGGAGTAGCATCGGGGAAATTGCTAGGGTTCATAGTTAGCAAGCGGGGGATTCAGATCGATCCAAATAAGGCAAAGGCCGTTATGGATATGCCACCGCCAAAGAACATCACTGAGCTTCGAGGTCTGATTGGGTGTTTGCAATTTATTCAGAGATTTATATCTCAACATTCACAAAGGTGCCACCCATTCTATGAATTGTTGAAGACAGGGGATAAATTTGAATGGAATGAACAATGCCAGAAGGCCTATGAGGATCTCAAGGTTTATTTGTCCAATCCCCTGGTTCTGCAACCTCCTGTCCCTAGGAAACCCTTGATATTATACATTTTCGTTATCGAGGACTCCCTAGGAGCTGTCCTGGCTCAAGTGGATGACGAAGGAAAGGAAAGGACAGCCTATTATCTTTCTAGGTTGTTCAATCCTGCTGAAGCTAAGTATACCATGATGGAAAAGACCTGTGCAGTGCTAGTATGGGTAGCTCAGAAATTGAAACATTATTTTCTTGCCCATGAGGTCAAGCTGATCTCTAGGATGGACCCAATCCGTTATCTTCCAGAAAAGCCTATCCTTTCTAGCAGATTAGCTCGCTGGCAGAGCTTTCTCTCTCAATTTGATATTACCTTTGTCGTTCAGATGGCAATCAAGGGATACGCTATCGCTGAACATCTTGCTCATTCTCCAATCCCTTGCACCGATTCGATCCAGGATGAGTTCCCTGACGAACACCTTGCTACGATTACTCATCACCCCTTCTGGTCTTTGCACTTTGACGGTGCACTCAATTCTCAGGGCCATGGGATTGGCGTCATTCTCCTCACCCCAGAGGGAGTAACCATCCCCATTGCTTATCAGCTCTCTTTCCCTACCACGAATAACATAGCCGAGTATGAAGCTCTCCTAGCTGGACTGAAGCACGCCTACCTTCTAGGCGCACGATACCTGAACATCATAAAAGACTCTCAGCTGGTACTGCGCCACATTCTTTCAACTTATCGCACCCGTGACCTTAAACTCAAGCCCTATCAAGATTTGGTCACGCTCTTGACTAGGCAATTTCGCAAGATCATCTATATTCATACCCCTCGTTCTTAGAATATCCTCGCCGATGCATTGGCATCACTTGCTTCTTCCCTTTCTTTCCCCCTCAGTCGCTCCACTGAGAACATTGTGGTCCAGCGGTTAGACGCTCCTTCCCTTCAGGATCCGTGGTTCGATAACCTTAGGAGATCTGTAGAGAAGAAGACTGAGAAGGAATATCTGAAAGAGGTATCATTAACTGAGCTTGAGGAATTTTAGATGAAGAGGAATTGCTATGGTATCATGAGATAGAGCGGTATTGTAGGGATGGTTCGTTCCCGAAGACGGCCAACGCCGAGCAGCGAAAGGCCATCAGAAGAGTCGCCTCAAGATTCATGATTATCACAGGGGAGTTGTATAGGCGTGCTCTTAACGGAGTTCTTATGAGGTGTTAAGATGACGATGAGGCTTGGAAAGTCGTTGAAGCAGCTCACGCAAGCGAGTGTGGAGGGCACGTTAATGGTCAGACTTTGGCAAAGAAGATTCTTAGGCAGGACTATTACTGGCCAACCAAGAAGACTATTCCACCTATGTCCGTAGGTGTCTTCAGTGCCAACTCCATGCCGACAAGATTCACGCTCCTGCTTCATCTCTCCATCCTCTTTCTGCTCCTTGGCCATTCTCCATGTGGGCTTTTGATATTGTTGGGAAGCTCGAGCTCAATCCAATCTCGGGTGTGTGGACGACCCGAGCCAAAGGGAGGTAGTGGTGATGCCTCCATCACCAGGCTAGCCTCTACCTCCCTCCGCTACAAGGATTAAAACACAGAAAAATACGCAAATCATGGGAAGATGAATCAAAGAAAAGAAGAGTTATTTCAAATGAAAGTTCCCAGGCCATACCGTGTCAACCAGCTCTGCCTCCCTCTCCTCGGCCAGCTCGAGAGTAGCCTCCTGACGGCCCTCTAGCTCCTACACTCCCTCTGCCTGGGTCAATGGCCCAGCCTCTCCAGCCTTGCCATCCCTCACACGAACATACGCCAGCTCACATCGCTAGAAAAGAAGGGGCAAGTGGTCAATCAAATCTCACAACAATTGTAATCAATACTGTTTGACTCACCAATTCACAGATTTCGTGCTTCAAGTTTATGATGGTATGATCTAGAACAACAATCTGATCATTGAGGATGCGAATGGCCTCTGTCTCTGGCATCCACATAAAGGTCTCATAAAAGAGATTAGATGGCATGCTCTATGATGTTAACACCATGTCATGGAATTAAGGAGATTCACCGCCAACGTGTCGAGACGAAGCCATCTGGCAAACCGGCCTCTGTAGTTGGCCAAATATGCTTCACTATCCTTCAATCCCGGATCCTGCTCTAGGGAGGCACCCTCCTGCAGTGCCTCTGCCTCAGTGTGGTTGAGCAATGTCGAGTCCTAGTCACTAGCAGAAGTCCGCTGGCACCCACGATTTGATCCATGCTGAGTGGGGATCATCATGGGGGGTCGATGCCACCCCAAGGTCCGCTGGACTAGCCACAGGTATAGTGGCTCCCTTACGTTCACATAGAACAACACTGTGTCCCTACGGAACCAAGCTCGCCTGTCGATCACCGAAGATTGGGGAGTATCCTCCTCACCTGCATACGGTGTCCACACCACCTGTAAAACATAAATTAAAAGGTCTTGTTAAGATAAGCTCACATAACAAAGTCATATGAAAACACCAGAGTTAGTTTTAACAAAATAGTCACCCTGTGGTGTGGGAACTCATCCAGTGCTGATCACAGGTTCGAGAGCTAAGTGGCTACTAGGTGACGGTCTCGAAGTACCTCCCACTGACCCACAAGTGGGACCGCCCAGGTCCTGTCGCAAGGGATGGTGCCGCGACCCAATGGAAAGTAAGTATATCGCCAAATCTAACAACACAAAAGAACAAGGAAATCATGAGTGAACCAACAAATAGTTAACAATAGTAAATTTGGTTCGAGGGTAGGCTCATACCTGTAGGAAGAGTGTGAAGCCCCTCAGGTTCCCTGAACTTGGCCTGAAAGGGTCCATGTGGTCAAAGAGGTGCACTAGCATCTCTCTTCCCCATGCCAGTGGGGCCACCTGCTGGAGGTCACGTATTAATGATAGGTACTTCAGGTTTACGTTATTCGAGGAGGTCACGAGTAGTAACCAACCGATGAAGTAAAGGAGAAAGAGCCAAACTTCCTGGTACTCGCCCCTCTCCCTCTACTTGATCTACACCTCCGACATTGGCAGGCTGGCAACTACCAATCTCCGCACTGCACCTTCGAACCTCGAGGAGGAACCTCAACACCTAAAAAGAAAGGGGTGAGTTTCATCTCATTAGCTCAGTAGGGGTCCCACGGATCCCCGCCATGAAATAATGGTGGTAAACAACAACGATAACAATAATAATAACAACAACAACAATAATAGGAGTAGCAACAACGACAATAACAATGGAAGTAACGGCCGTAGCAAGAATAGTAACGGTGGTAGTTGGTGGAACCACGACTCTCTAAGCTACTCCTAATGGCAACAGAAAGTAAACCTCGATCTTACAACCGGGATTGCCAAACCAACGAAAAACTCCAGCTACAGTACCAGAGAAGAGATCACGACACCTCTATCGTGAGGGCCCATCCTTGCTGACAAAGGCCCAACCAAGACCACTTGGTCCAAGGGTACATGTACGACCTCACCATCGTGAACCCTACACTATCTACGGGTGAAATCTCGATGACTCTATCGAGAACCCTAGACCTCAACATTAGGAAAAGTACACAGAAACCACCTGAAGAACCACATCCTCACTGATGGGAAATCAAGCCTCGAGTCAAGAGAGTCTCGTGTCGTGTGATTAGAGAACCTGTCCATTAGCAGCAAGGCTAAATGTGTCCACTGACGACTTAGTCCGTGCCTTGGGTGTCTCCCTACTCGCCCCAGGTGGAGACTGAGACATTGTACAAAGTAACACAAGGATAAGGGTCTAGTCAGGGTCATGCTCATTAGCACTCGTCCGTAGTCCTCGATCACGTGTGCACACACTGACTGACTGTGCTACGTTAGGCCCTCTAGTTGATTTTCCTCCCAGCCCAAACTCGAGCGACCATAGTGGGAGGCCCTATGGCAACTAGCCTAAAACTGTCTCTCCCGAGTCTAGCTCTCCACCACTCTCAAGCGGGTCGACATATGCGTGCCCAGGCAAACTACGACTAGTGAAAAATTCACTCGATGTAGGAACTTTTAGTAGAGAAGAAAACACCGGAGTATTGACGATCTACGCATGCACCCCATCACAAGTATCGCGGAACACAGGGTGGCACGATGCCACCAGACTCAGGACGACTAGCTAGACTCGCTAATCCAACAGCCATAGAGTTATGCAACTCATCCCAAGGCCGTTGTATCATACGACACTATGCCATCAAATTATCCTAGTTCGAGAGTCAGAAATAATGGTCAAAGAACTCATGAGGTGGCTCACAACTGCCAGGTTCATTCCCTCTCTAAGAGAGACTAGAAAGCCCCCAACACCCCTGGCTGGGTCACAGAACGAATGGTCATTGGCCATGCTCATGGCCCTCACGAAAACTACTTTCCGAAAAAACTAACATTGTACAAGGACAGCCCTCCACACCTACACAGGTACACAGCAACTCAAACTAGTAAAACAAAGAAGTCTAGAACACGTGAGGTCACCCGGACCCTCAAAACCACACAGGCATGCTAAACGAGACAACACGACATCTCCGAACACCCCAAAACACGAACTCGATCATGATAGTTCGAACGGCATCGACTCGACACCTACGATTCCAAAGAAGGAACTATGCCAAAGAAACAAACAACCACAAGCTCACAAGCGCCCCAAAGAGGGAAGCGCGCCGATCCGCACGGTTGAGAAACTGGCAGGGTCTAGGGTGGTCAACTCCACACTCGTGACTCAGATGAGTTACGGGATGGTCAAACTACCTCACCGCGGTAGTGATATAAATAAATAAATGAGCTAGGCGCCTATGATCTCACAAGTAGCGGCATCAAGAAACTATACTAAATGAGCAAGCTAAACCAAGGAAGGAGTAGACACATACCTCCATGCTTGAGGCATGGGGAAGAAGCCCGGCCAAGTCACACGACCCCTAGTACAAAGCTAAAGAAAGATACAACCCAAACAAAGCCCACTCCTTGTAGGGAGGTAAAAGGCAACACAGCGATCCAGGGTCGTGAGATGTGGGGTGACGGGTTCCGGGTCAATGAAGCTCGTCATCCACGTGTACCGCTGCGAACTGATCGGGCTGAGCTGCAACCACAGATCGGCCTGGATCCAGCAGCAAGGAAGGTGAGTCCCGGGGGCCAATGATGGAGCGACGGTCTCTGGAGGGGGGTAGCGGTGGACGATGATCACTCTAGAGGAAGGTGCACACCGACGGCACTGACGTGGACCTCCGGCGTGATCTCAGATGGTGGGCAGACTACTAGCCGGTCTGCCCTGGCACAGGTGAACAACAGGAAGATGTGGCTGGAATGTGACCCTTTGCTCATCTGTTGATCACAAATTTTGGCGTGGACGCTAGTGGGGACGTCCCAGGGACGCCCGTGGAATCTCAGCTGCAACCGAGCACCGTGGTGGTCATGGAGAATTTTGGAGCAGACCCCTGCATGTTCTGGCTCATCTGCTGGTAGCAGGATAGGGGGTGTAAGAAAGGGGTGGAACCAGGGCTTCCAGGCAACTTTTGGAGCAGGGTTTTCTCTGGTGGACATCTCAGGGTCGTGGGACAGTTGAGGAGAAGTGGCGGGGTGGCGTGTAGTGGGGGTTTTAGGCATAGGAGGTGAAAACAGACATTGCTCGGTTCTATAGAATAGTGCAGGCCAAACTGAGAGCTCTAATGGAGGGCGGGGCAAGTGGGCAAAATGGGCTCAGAAAAATGTAATAAAATTCTGGGGGAAGGGTTGGGACGTGGAAAAGAAGTGCTCAAAATTTCAGGGCGTTTGGAGACATTTTGAGGGATGTCCCTTTGTAAGGGTTTTGGATCTATCTCCACAGACCTCCATAGAGACTGTCTGTGTGGCTAAAAGAGCTCTGAAGGGATCTCTGGCCTCTAGGCGACTTAGGGTGTGAAACTTTGTGGGCACGTGGGGACATGTGGAGGAAGAAAAACTATGAAGGGGTGGAGGCAATCAGAGGATGGGAAGGGGGCGTGCCAACCTGTTCTTCGCAGCTCTGTCCTGCAGACAGACAACCAAGGGCGAACAGGGTAGTAGGGGGTCTTTCTCCTCCACTCTTGCAGAATGACCTCGATCTATGAGCTCCAGGCTTGGGGTTCTCCCCCTTTCTTTACACCTCTTTTATCACTCCAGGATTGATGCTACACTTGCATATTCTAATGGTTTTTTATCTCTTGTTTCATCTTTGTTTTACAGGAGAAGCATGATTGAACGTGAGGCCCTCTTCCTCTAGCCAGTTGGAAGGAGAGGAGGTGTAATCCACGTTGTTTCCCGCACCCCGTTGTCAAGCGCGATCAAGTCTTCATCCTTTTCCAAGGTATACGATTTCGTTGCACTCTTTTCTCTATCCCTTTGGCGTTGTTAACCCTTGGTGGCGATCACGGTCAGTTCATCCCTTCTTTATTGCCCCTTGTTCATACTTTCATGCTTGTTCATGCTTATTATATTATTTGCATAGTTTGGGGTGGGGTAGATCAAACTATCCACAACCTTGATTTTTTTGGGGATCGTGATGGGACGACTAGTGCTCATCATGTTATTCATCCTCTCTTGTAAGTTGGGTGTGTGTATGTGCATGTCTAGATAGTATTTCCTCCATTTTCCTATTATTCTAGGTATTTTCGGGTCTGTCAGGGAGTTGCGGTCCTCTCTGAGGCTGCCAAACGCTGTTAGCGGCCATCACTGGGCCTCCTTGCCTCCCTGCTGGCTTTGCGGTCTTCCAGTAGACCGCTACCTAATAGAAACGGTCATCCAGAAGACCTCTACCTGCTTTCTGGCAGGTCTGCGCACAGGCTCACGAGGGTGTCTTTCTTAGACGATTTGAGTGATCTCCCGGGGTCGGATTGCTCTATTTTTGGGCCCTTTTCTAGACCTTCATATTGTCTTTCAGTCCATATATCACATGCATTATTTGGGTCATATTTGCATAATTCAATTGTGTCTTCAATTTTGAGTTTTCTACATAAAGTTTGTTTAGGGACAGACTCACAGGTACGTCTTTGAATGATGATTTTATTGGGTTCCTGAGGTTTGATTGCTTGCTTCTTGCTTCCATATTGTTCCCTTTTGTATTATCTTCATTTTTATATTTTATTTACATTATTTAGGTCACGTTTGCATAGTTAAATCTTGCCTCCATTTTAAAGTTTTATGCATAAAATCTACATGTAGGTCCTGGGGCAGACTCACATGTACGTTTTCCATTGATGATTTATTTGCCTTCCAGGTTCTGATTATGTCTTTGATTGGTTCTATCTTACTGTCCTTTGTGTTAGCTTCATTTTCATATATCATTTTCATTCATATCATTGTGTTTGCATAGTTTAATCTTGCCTTGATTTTCTATTTTTAGACTAGAAATTACATGCACTCCAGTGCACATAGGATCATGTATTGCATGTTGTAGTTGCATTCCCCCTTGTAAGTGATCCTATCGCCTCCATATTCCTTGGGGTCGACTAGGTGTGTAACGTCCCGAGTTTTTCAGACATTTTTCGGATCAGGATTCGTGACTTTCGGATCACTTTCGGGGGTCCCGGAGCACGTTTCGTGATTCACGCGTGTTTTTTCCTAACGGACCTTCGGAACCCTATATAGGGTGAATTGTTGCGTTCTCCTACTCTGGGACGGTACCAGTGTTATATTTTTTAGAAAATTTGGATTTCCTATCCTTTTTCTTTTTTTATTCTTCTTCTTTCTTCTTCTTCCTCCTCTCTCCCTCCTGTGAGAACCGGCCAGCCCCTCTTCCTCTTCTTCCTCCGGCGACGACCGTGGCGGTGCCCCCTCCGACTGCAGATGGCGGTGAGGCGACGGCGGCAGCGAGGTGATCACGGCGGCATCCGGTTCGTGGAAGCTCGTGGGAGTTCAAGGGTTTCAAAGCGATTTTTTTTGAAGATCGGCGTTGATCCGTCGCGTTTCGGGCGACCTTGAGGTAGGGTGACGGATCCTTAGCTCATTATTTACCTTCTCCATGATTTCTAGGCTGATGGGAGGTCGAGAGTGGGTTATTTCGCGTCGGGAAGGGAAAATCATGCTTTGGAGATCGAGCGTCGGATCTAGAGTTTTATCGCATTATTTGATAGTTAGAGGGCACCATTGGATGCCTAGGGGCATGGGGAAGGGTTCCCCCCTTGTTTCCCCATCATCTGGGGGTAATCGGGGGTGTGGAATGGCGAATTCCACCGTGTTTCACCGTTCTCGATTTTTCGGAACAGAAACGATCCTAATAGGAACCACTTCTAAGATAGGTGGCCCACATGGAGACCGCTAGCCAACCAGGAAGTGTCGGCAGGGTATGCGGTCACCCGACAGACCGTTATCCCCTGCGGCGGCCAATCGACCGACCGTTTCCCTTGCAGAGCCAGCGCGACTCCTGAGGCATTTCTGACCGTTGAACAGTCTTTGGGCTTAGCGGTGATGAGATGACTGTTTAACCCCATCTGGCGGTCCCAAGGGAGACCATTTCAGCCCCCAGCAGTCACAAGGTGACCGTTTAACCTTTCGTGCAGTTTGGTGGCTTGGCGGCCCCAAGGGGGACCGCTTAGCGTCTAAAGTGGCCCAGAGGTGGATCGCTTGGGTCTCAAATGGTCTGAGGGAGACCGTTTATCTCTTGTGAGCGATGGATGGTAGGTGACCGCCCATCCTCCTCATGCGGTCCAGTGAGGACTGTCTCTCTCCTTAAGGCGGCCCACCATTTGACTGTTTGTGACAGGGATGGTCCAGAGTGGACCGCCACCTGGATTCTGTCTGACCGAAGTCTGTTTCTTACCGATTCAAATCTCGGGTGAGTGGACCTCAATCCACGTGTTGACATGTGGTCTGACAGATGCTGGACATCGTGTGGGGGCCATGTGTTATGGTGCCGTGGGGTCTCGGGAGGTGGTGTTCTCGGCTTGTGTCACCGTGAGTCAATGTCAGTATGAGGAGCGGTCCTTATACTTTGTCTGATTTAGGCATTATTTCCCATTGGTTAGAGAGTCTACTCCTTCAGCGACTCTCCACTAGTCGTAGCCTTTTGACAGGCGTGTGGTCCCACTAGGGAGTGGTGGCGAGGCTACACCGAGAGATGGTTTTTAGGCTGATTACCGTAGGGCCCCACGTCTTGCTGTTGTACATATCCCAATGTTTTGATGATTACAAAACCAAGACTATGTTGAGCAACATGAATTCCTTGTACTTAAAGGCAATACTACACTATGCAAACATGACCCAAATAATGCAATTGATAAATGGATGGAAAGACAATACAAAGGGCTACAAAACGGGCCCAAGAACGGGGCAATCCGACCCCGGGTGCCCAAGTTATGCATCAATGAACATGGCCCCATGAGCATTGCACTAGAACTACCAGAATCAGAAAGTGGTCTACTAGATGACCATTCTTTAAGCCCTTGCAGTCTACCAAACGATCGCAAGGCTACCAGAAAGGCCCTAGTGGCCCAGTGATGACTGCTAGGCTCGCCTGGCGGTCCTGAAGATGACTGCAAGGCTCGGACAGACCCAAAAACACCGAGAATAGTGAGAAAATGGAGAAAAAACTATCTAAACATGCACAAACCCACACCCAACTTGCAAAAGAGCATGAATAATGTGGTGGGCACTAGTTGTCCCATCGTGATCACCAAAAAATAACGGTGTTGATGTTTATGTTACCCTTGGCCCCAAACTAACTATCTATGCATCATGATAGCATGAACAAGCATGAACTGGCATGAAAGCACAAAGGAAATGGGCGATGAGAATAGAAGAACTGACCGTGATTGCCACCAAGGTTGCAACAATGCCAAAGGATGCAGATATGAGAGAAAGGGTGCTGTGTACCTTGGAAAAAGAAGATTTGATCACGCTTGAAGAATGGGGTGCGGCAAACTTCGTGGATTCAACCTCCTCTCCTTCCAGCCGGCTAGAGAAAGAGGGCCTCACTTTCAATCATGCTCTCCTACAAAACAAAGATCAAACCACAAGATAAAAACCTTTTAGAAACATATAAGTGTAGCATCAATCTCGTAGTGATAAAATAGGGTTAGAAATTGAGGGAGAATGCACCAGGGGGAGCTTTTTAACCCTTGTGGAATGGTGTAAAAGATAAGTGTGTGTATTGTGATGAGAATAGAACAAGTAGGGGGACAAAACACGTAGTATAACTACTGGCAATGTGCATGCAATATGAAGAAAAGTGCAAGAGTGTAAGGAAAGTGCAGAACTGTGTGATGATTTGTTAAATTGGGAGAGCTAGAACTAAGAGAAGAGACTACTAAATCAAGCCCTTGAGCATGAGAAATATAGTTAATACTTTCCTCTTTAGGCCAGGGTCGAAGAGAAGAGACGGCGGTGCAGTATGGCTTTGCCCCCAACCGAGAAAGAGCCCCCCTTCGCGACCTGTGAACCTGGGTGCTTTATATAGACAGAAAAGCCATGGGTTTAAGTCTGAGATAAACACCAAAAATAGGAGATCTAAATGCATAAAACTCCAAATAATATTGGGGATGGTGAAACACTTTTTAATGGGTAGGCGTGCCAGTCACATATGTTATAAATTTATTGTGCGGTCGATTTGACTTGGTCAAATGAATGTGAGGTTCATGTCGGGACTCGAAACCCGCTATACCATAAAAGTTACAATATGAATTACGTCCCCCCAAAAGAGGGACAACCCTTGATTAATCACCAAAATAGAAAGACCGTGGGGCCCATAGAATGTATGAAAGATGTAATTGCATGCAAGATCAGGTCGGTGCACATCTGCATTATGCATTATCCGGCTCAATGCATGGAAGCCAACTGAAAAGGTTTGAGCATACTCCAAACCAAGGTCTGTGCACATGTGCAAGCCAACTATCAAGGTATGAGCATATTCATAAGAAAGGTCTATGCATGTTTGCCTTCTGCATAAGAAGAAGGGACTGTTTGATGAAATGCCTTAACAAAGAAGAAGGCCAAGCTACTATAGCAGTTTGAGCCTCTGAAGAAGTCTGAGTACTATAGCAGGCCGAGCTACTATAGCAGTTCGAGCCTCTGAAGAAGATCGAGCTACTGTAGCAATCCGAGCTACTGTAGCAGTCCAAGCTTAAGTTGGAGAAGGCCGAGCTACTATAGTGATCTGAGCTTCTGAAGAAGGTCGAGTGTTGTAGCAGTCTGATCTTAAGCTAGAGAAGGCTGAGCAACTGTAGCAATCTAATCTACTGTAGCAGTCCCAGCTTTAGTTGGAGAAGGCTGAGCCACTGTAGCAAATCTGAGGAACTATAGCACTCCAAGATACTGTAGCAATCCGAGTACTGTAGCACTCTGATTACTATAGCAAACCAAGCCACTGTAGCACTCCGAGCACTTGTAGCAGTCTGAGCTAAAGTTGAAGAAGGCTGAGCCACTATAGCAATCCGAGCTACTGTAGTAGTCCGAGCTTAAGTTGGAGAAGACTTAGCTACTGTAGCACTCTGAGCACTGTAGCTAACCGAGCCACTGTAGCAGCCTAACCTAAGTTGGTGAAGGCCGAGATACTATAGTGATCCGAGCTTCTGAAGAAGTCCGAGCACTGTAGTAGTCTGAGTTAAAGTTGGAGAAGGCCGAGCTACTGTAGCAATCCGAGCTTAAGTTGGAGAAGACTGAGCTACTGCAACAAATCTGACCGACTACAGCACTCCGAGCTACTATAGCAGGATGAGCACTGTACCACTCCGAGCACTGTAGCAAACTGAGCTACCGTAGTACTCTGAGCACTGTAGTAGCTCAAGCACTATAGCAGCCCGGGCACTATAGCAATCCGAGCTATTGTAGCAGTCCGAGCTATATGAAAGAGGTTTGAGCTCATCTGAAGATGGCCGAGCTAATGTAGCAGTCTAAGCACTGTAGCAGTCCAAACCACCATAGCTGTGCCGAGCAGAAGGCAATAGAGAAGGCGAGCAAAGGGACTACAGAGAAGAGAAGAGAGAGATAGACTGTGCCGGGCTGAAAAAGTCGAGTGCTCACACGTTGTCGCATCGACTCCATTAAAGATCTCTATCTCTTCTCTCTACCATACTTGCAATGGTTCTGAGGAATTCTAGAGGATTAAAATAGAACTGTAAACCTCCAACAACATGGATTTTGAGGTACTCCATCTTTCTATTATCAACCAATGAGATATGGTCCTAGAATGGTACACAGAACAGAAAAGTGGCCAGAGCCAATGAGGAAGTAGGTCGTAAGATTTTCTTCCATGTGGGTCATTAAATGCTTAGATCTGGAGCAGAAGAAAAGACTTCTTATATTCTAGCCAGCTCAAGTCGTACAAGATAAGAATGATGATGATAGATGCTTATCCAGCCAATCAGGGCTCAAGCCGATAGATGTTCCACCATCGACGTTCCGACCTACAAATGTTCAACAATACTCAAGATTTCCCCAGATGATTAAACCATCGGCGCCCGAGCCGACAGATGTCAAAGTATCGGTAGTGAAGCCTACAGATGTCAGATATTCAACCATCGGCGACCAAGCCGATAATTGTCAGATGTCAAACCATCGGCGACCAAGCCAACAGATATCAAAGTATCGACAGTGAAGCCGACAAATGTCAAATATTCAACCATCGGCGACCAAGCCGATAGATGTCAGATGTTCAACCATCGACGACCGAGCCAATAGATTTCAGATATTCAACCATCGGTGACCAAGCTGATAGATGTCAGATGTTCAACCATCGGGGACTAAGCCGACAGAGGTCAAATATTCAAGCTTTGGCGACCAAGCTGACAGTTGACAAACACTCTACCATCAGCAACCAGGCGGACAGATGTCAAACACTTAATCATCGGCATCCTAGCCGGTAGATACTCAACCAATGGTTTAGGCATAAGCCCAACATTGACAATATCATCATCAAGTCCCACCAGAATCCACTTCAGTGAGACGATGAAGAAATCTGCACCCACGTGCCCCGCACACTCGTCCCTCGCCTACGCCACCCATGGGTGGGGGGCATTTGTGGACACTTAAAATATGATGGTATGGATAGCCAAGCAAGGTCAGTTGAAGAAACGAAGAAAAAGCCCTAGATAAAGGGATGCATCGATGCACTGTGACAATTGCATCAACGTAACTGAAGGCAGAAGAAGAAAAGTGGCCCTTGGAAGCTAGCTGTGTCAACGTAGCACCCAAATGCATCAACACATCTGAAGATAAACAAAATAAAAGGGCGCCAGATGTAATAGGCTGCATCGATGTAGGCGTTGACGCACCCTCAAGACGCGAAGAGAACCGTGGTCACTGCGAACATGATCGTGGCATGTGGGTTTGGTTCTATACAGCAGTGCCAGCTTCCAGAGAGAGCGTGGAGGCCGTACAGGGCATGTGGATCGAAGACCTCCAATGATTGGAGGATATTCTTGCCCCTTGCCTTGGAAAAGAATAAAAGCCCCCCTGCAGCTATAAAAAAAGGGCCTCCGCCTAGAAGGACTCTCTCTCTGGACTCTCTCTAGTGGCTCTATTCTTCTTCCCCCCCACTGGTGCTATTTGAAGCCTCCTTGAGGTGATTTCCAGAGTTCTTCTATTGTGCTCCTGTGTGAAGAAGGAGAAGACAAGAAGGGAGAGAGAGAGAGAAGGTGCTACTTGGGGAGGGAGAGCAGTCAATGCTCCACCCGCCCCCTTGTTTCTCCTTTCTTTCACCGCTGTGAATGATTTTCCCTATCCTTCAATTTGTTTGTGTCACAGACGAATGGTGCTGGATGATGTATTTCTTTTATACAAAGGCAATGAATGATAGTCTTCATTTCGTGTTAAGTAGAGATGTAACAACTTAAAATTCTATATATGTATTTTTATGTGAAAAATAATACCGAAACTGATACCGAAACGGTACGTATCGGTTTCAGTACCGACCGAAACCGGTACCGAAACCGATACTGCCATCCTTGGTGGAGTGGCTCCACGCCACCTCCTTGAGGTGGTATGCGCTCTCCTGAGCCCCCCCCCCCCCCAGGGACACTCATCAAAGAAAAAAAATAAAGAGGAAGAAGGAAGTAAAGATGACAAGAAGTCAGGCTAAGCCTATCACTTCATTATTCATCGGCAAAAAGTGGAACCCGAGACAAGCCCTTGGGTAACTATACAACTAATGGATGTTGAATAAATGAAAAAGTTAGTAGAAGGCATCCAATATTTGTAAAAAAAATGATACATAAAAGGGAGAGTGAGAAGCAGGGCTATCGAGGAAGTTGATGCATGCTCTTCTTCTGCTCCACGACGCAGACTCGTCGAGAAAGCACGTCCTCTCGAATGGTGGCCCCGTCTCGAGAAAGGTCCTCTGCCTCGAACACCACCTAACATCCCTCCTCCTCATGTTTCTGAGAGGCAGCAAGCTGGTCCTAGACCTTCTCCATTAAAGCCTGTACCTCACACCTCACCTCTGTTGTGTGGGACAACTCCTCCTGGGTACGAGTCTGTGCGGCCTCAACCAGACGCTCGCGGTCAACCACCGTTGCCTCTAACTCTGCGACCTCTGCCTCTTCCTGCTAGATCGCTGCCAGCGTCCTCGCCCTTCACTCCTGATGGCGAGGAGGTATGTAAAACGGGCCCATAAATCCCCCAGGGTGGCCATCCAAGGCTCTCTAGGAAACCCAAGACAATGGTAGCCCTGGGTATAGCTCTCTAAGCTGCTCCTCAAGACATCAGCTGATGGGAGGGGATCCCACTGGATCTGTTGCTGAAGAGCCTCAATCATGGTGGCAGCCATACCGACACAGCTAGAAGGCTTAACCGGCTGAGGAGTCTCAGGCCACTCAACGCCTAGGGCAGGAAAGTCCTGAGGGCCCTATGAAGCCCCGCCAACTACAGCTGCAAGAAAGAAAACAGGAAGGGAATAAGAAGTGATGATCACAATACCAGAAGAGCAAAAGATAGAGAAATATACAAAGAGCCTCAGGGAGCTGGGATTTGGAAGTGATGATCATAATATGGAGTTTTGGGAGCTGGAAGTCATATCATCGTCTATAGCCTCGTCCTGACCCTCTGAGGAGGTCTCGAGGGAGGTCCCGGAAGTGCTCTCAGAAGTACCGAGAGGACAACGATATCCTTGTCAGTCAGAAAGACAACAGGCATAAAGTCGTAAGATAAGAACGTGAACATAAAAGGAAAGAGAGAAAGAAAGGCAATGCTTATCGATAGAGCTACTCTCGCTGGAGACAACCTCAATGTCCACATCCTCCCCCGAACCCTTTACAGAAGTCTGTATAGTAGACCCCACGCCAGAAGCTACTATAGCAAGAACAGTAGGGCGGGGATAAGGTAATTTGGATACCCATCCCTGCACATGAAGTCCCACCATGAAGCTTCCACCAGGTGGGCATCCCTGTTCTTATATTATCTCCCCGCCAGCAGAAACTCAAACTTTGGCGGGATAGTGTAGCCGTAGCCAAAGTTTCAGGCAAACCAGTATGGGTAGTATGGCTCTAGGACGGTAACCCTGGACCTGTGCAAAGCAAGTACAGTAGGGTGGGTACTATGCACCCACTCAGCAAAGGCCAAGGGAGGAGACTCCTAGTGGTGCAGCAGCGTATGAACCAACCCGTCTCCCGCCTATACAATAAAGGGGCGAAAGTGCAAAGAACAACAGTCAAAGCCTAGACCCTCTCTGCCTCTGCCTGGAAGAAAAGACATAGCCTGGCGAGCACCCTCCAGCTACGCAGAAATATCTCCATTCGGCTTATTGATGAAAGAAAATATCAACGGAGCTGCATGGTTCTCCACCTCGGCCCTAGTGACGAAGCCTGGGAAAAGCAAACCGGCCCAGGTGCTCAAATAATGGGTCGGCATTAGGATACTCCTGTCTCAAGAGGAGGTGTGGATGGTCAAAGCCCCAAAAGCATGATAAATTATGGCCAAGGCCGCAGGGGCAATTGGCCAACGTCCACCCACAACCCACCAAGCACGAGGGTAAGAGTAACTCGACGCGGAAGACTCCGTCCTCCTCGTGGGGGACCACAAAAGTAGCCAGCCAATATGCTAAATAAGCGGCGAGATATGTGATGTCTAGGAGATCATGTGGGTTCCACCCTCCTCTCAGTGCAAATATATAACAAGCACAACGCCGAATTCGAATCTCCACCTAAGTGTAATGGTCCAAAGAAACCCCTTACCGGGCAAACTCATTATAGAAGTAGAACGGAACGTTGTAAAAGTGGCGAACCCAAGCCATCAAAGAAACCCTCTCGATGTGCACTGGCTTGTCCTTACCTGCCCGGGCTAACTCACTCCAAGTCCTCAACAAACACCTATAGCAATAGGGCATCTGGTACTACCCTTCGCCGTTAATGTGGCTACGGTGTAGATCATCAAGTACCACCTCCTCATAAGCCTCGCTGACAACGGGCAAACCAGAAATGCAGTGAAAAGACCATAAGTCAAAGAAGGTCTCACCCTCTGCAGTAGCAAATGAATTCCAGCGGCGGTTAAATCTCTCCACCAAAGCCTGCAATAGTCCGGTGAAACACAGACAACCATACAAGGCGACGGTCACAGCATGTCTGTCCACGCCCTCTCCAACGGCACTCTACAGAAATAGAGGACGCCATGAACCACTCGATAGCACCGTGGTGATAGTGGTGCGAAGGAATAACGGCCCAATCACCGTACGAATCCGACACTATCTACCATAGAATGCCATCAATCAAACATTGGTGGTCATACCCATCCCGGGTAAATTCTAGGCCAGATGGAGTCAAAACCAGGCCATCCATAGAGTCTGATGCAGTATGGTGATGGCTATAAATATCCTAGGAAGCTAGTGTTAAAGCTACAACCCGCACCCTGAAATCCTCAAATCTACTAAAAAAGCCTAGGCAACCTGCACAGGGAAACTGCTGCTGCAGTAGAAAATCATCTGAATAACTCGGATATGAGAAAGCACCAGCACCTAACATGCTTTCCCGGCCCTACAGGATGGCCCGCTCAAGCAGACAACGCTTCCTCGCCAAAAGAGGGTCCCCAGCCTCCATGTCGACAAGGATGTAACTGCAGATGAACTCGAAAATATATCGATCCAATGGGAGTTCCCGTGGATATCCGCCCGAGTGATCATAGGAATACATCCCATTCTCGCAGGAAATGTAGGCTAAATCCATCGCACCCTCGCCGTCAGTGCCCTCGTCCAAAACCCCTTGGCTATCAAAGTCAGGCCTCGGCCAATAGCATTGAAGTTGTCAAAGGTAATCATGGGCGGAGCGAGCAGAGGCATTGGCTGGTCTGTCAGCCTAACCCATGGGCCCTTCTCTGAATCTTGCTCCACGCGCCTCCGAGCACGCCCATCCTTGCCGAAGTGTGCGCCATGACAACAAGTCCACTGCAAGAGGCGAAGATTTCAACAAAAATACGTCGATATGCAATCAAAAATTCCTACCATGTCAACAAGACAAAAGAAAAATGCAAGAAATTACAGAATGCACGAGCCGCCCATCACCGTCCCCGACTCCGACGGACGTCCCATGTGGGGCATTTGTTACACCCATTAATTTTCTCAAAATAATCGAGATAACAGGAGAGAGAATTCATCCCGTGAAGGTTAGAAAACGGCACGAATCCGAGGCCGCTTCGAAGCCCGGCTCGAATACGGTCCCAGGACGTCCCGCCGTAGCAACAGCATAAAGCAAGGAGGTCTGGCGACAAGCAAACGGTCATGAAGACATTCCGAGGCACTTACGGAGTGGTCACACGTGGAGCGGAAGCAATCCAACGAGAGCGGCGCAAGGAACGGAGCACGAAACGACCTCGGAAGCATCAAAGCGTTCTTCAGAACTTCTCCCCCTTTGTCATCAGCAAGGAGGGGGTGAAGGAGGTGGCTGCTGTGGTGGAGGCAAAGTGCCGGAGCTCGTGCTACCGGGGAATTGAACCTTCTGTGCCTCATGGAATTGTTGTTGCAGGTGCGTGACTGTGGCTGCTAGAGAATCGACTTCATGAGTCAGCTGCTCATCCCTTTGTTTCACAAACCGGTGTAGAGTCTTGATGTTTTCATTGATATCCTTTAACCAGTTGTGCAGCATATCACAAATGTACTCTGTCTGTGCCCTCTGTTGGGTCCCTTTCGGTGAGAGACGAGAGGATGTGGCTTCAGTTTGAGGAGGAGGACACCATTCATCACCTGTGTCTGCCAAGGTTGGTTGGAGTTGGGCTTTGTCCAGACGAATGAGTTCCAGAATTTCAGTACCGACCATATCAAGATTGTCCTACACTACATTCATTTTGGCTTCAGCTTTGGTGGTGCTGTTCACTATGAGTGTTGTATGAGTATGGACTTTTGCTGCAGGCTTTGAGGAGGCATCAAGGAGCTTGTTGGAGTCAAAATAAATCTTTCCTTTCATCCGGTTGGATGCATCAAGTAGCCGTGAAGCATTGGCATTAGCTGTTGCTTCTAGATTGGCTGTGGCAGCAACAATTCTAGTGGTCTCTGTGGCCACTTGTTCTCTGATGGAAAGTGTTGCTGTAGCCACTTGGTCTAAAATATGGGTGGAGGTGTCCATCAAAGTGGCATACTTGCCGTTGAGATTTCCTTATTCTTCACGGATGGCAGAGGCATGCATGACCATTTCAATCATTTTTTCCTAGGTTTCAATATGAATTGCCCTCAGTCTCTTCATAATCATCTCGGCCCTTTCACACACGTGCATGATAGAGTTCAGGAAAGCTTTCAACCTCTCATCCGATCTGTATGTCTTTCATAAATTTTTCCCACCTGCTGGTCTGTACTTGCTCATAGTGAATCTGTCTGGTTTCCAACCTTTCCACTTCCAGACTAAGCTGGAGGAATGATGAGTTCATGTGACTGAATTGTGCATTCAGAAATTGGATTAGAGAAGGGTGTACATCCAAGGGACTGCCAGTGGCACCGTAGGCTATCCCTCGTGATGTGGATGCTTTGGCATGAAATTCGGGAGGAATATCCCTTCCACCAAATACTTGGGGCTCATTGTCCGGAGACAAGGGAGGTTGATGCCAAAGGCTACCATCATACCAGGTTCCTCCTCCTGCTGCTCATAGCTCTACTACTGATCATATTGCATGTCCATATAGAATTGTTCCTCGAATTATTCAAAATGCTCATCTAGATTAGGATGTTCCTGTTGTGCAGGCTGGGCCTGTTGAGCAGGTTGTTCCTCATGGGCTTCCTGCGGAGCATGCTGTGCTTCAGTTACTAGAGGGACCGACTGGTGACCTGGCAAGTCCCGTACAATTTGATCCCCTTTCTTCTTGAAATGCATGTAATTCTCAATGAATCTCATGCAATACACATTGCTCCTGGGAATGTCTTTCTTCTTCTCATCGGTCAGAGAAAGCCATTTGAGATTTGAACATTACATAAGATATCCTTAAACCACGCTTAAGTACCCTCAATCCTCACTTTTGATTACATTAACGTGGAACGAGATAGAAACTTAATTCAGGGTTTTGTGAATGCCTTCAACTCCCTTGGTCTGCATTGTTGCTATGGCCCATCACTCTCTCAAGTCCATGGTAGAGGAGGAAAATATTCCTATTGCTGCTTCTATCACTGCGGCAGAGATGGATGCCACACCTGCAGCAGATGTGTTGAAGGAAGGTGTTGCATTTGCTCTAGTCACTGCCCATGAATCGCTTGGCTTGGATAGTGATTTTGATCGAGGTTGGATGGATGGATACCGGGATGGTCTCGATGCTGCCTTGGCCTTAGTTTGTCCCACTTACTTTCCTGGCGACCCGTGCTGGCCATGCGGGTATGCAAAACTTGAATTTGGATCCTTGTACTATGAATAAAAGCGTGGGCCTTTCGTTTTGTTTCGTCATTTCCTTCTCACACTATTGGGGCCGTTGCATGGATGATGTGTGTGTATTTGGCATAACTTTCCTGTGTGCAGGGCGTTTGTGAGAGTAGGTAGGATCGCTGTTCAAATCCACCCTAGGGGCGCATGGCCCAAGTGTACGTCCTGTTTCCCGAGAGGACCAGGACTCTTACCCGTGTTGGGGGTCCGTCCTGTCATGCTGTGGCTGTAGGCAAGCTTTCGCCTTCTTCCTGAAGAAGGGAGGACTCTTACTCTCCTTTGACTAGGTGTACGCCCCGCTTCCTAAGAAGGCCAGGACTCTTACCCACCTTCGGGGATCAGAGGCCACTTTTGAACAATTCTGGGGGAGCGTATGTCCTTCCTAGATGGGAAAAGGATTGTTGCTCCCTTTTAGAGGACTTAGAAGTCACCGTTCATTTTTTGAGAGGGTAGGAAAGCCCGTCTCTTGGGAGCTCAGAAGTTGCCACTATTTTGAGAGAGCATGAGTGCTCGTCTCTTGGAGGCCCAGAAGCCACCATCATTTCTGAGGGAGCACGAATGCTCGCCTCTTGTGAGCTCAAAAGCTACCATCGTTTTTGAGGAGCAATGAACGCTCGCCTCTTGGGAGCTCAGAAGCTACCATCATTTCTGAGGGAGCATGAGTACTCGCCTCTTGGGAGCTCGAAAGCTACCATCATTTATGAGGGAGCATGAGTGCTCGCCTCTTGAAAGCTTGGAAGCTACCATAATTGGGCTAAGCTGACGATGATCCCTTAGTCGAGGTATCGGGATGGTGAGGAAATGTGCCAATAATCATTTATTGATAAAAACTTCTGAGGTTTATAGAATTCCAAGTCCTTGGCACCTCTCGCCCATCCAACGTCATTAGCTTGTATTCCCCTTTGTTCAGCACTTCTATTACCCGATACGGGCCTTCCCAGTTTGGGGCTAGCTTTCCCATAGCCGCCCCGGGGTCTGCCATGCTAGCTCATCGCAGCACAAGGTCTCCAGGGAGAAGGTGGCATTCTCTGACGCGAGTATTGCAGTTCTTGTTGACACACGTTTTCAGCCTACAAGTCGATGTCTCCTGTTCTAATACTTTCAAGGAAATTAATTGCTACCTAGCCCGAAACGAAATCAATAGTTGGCAGTCTTCGTCAGGTAGAATTTTTTTTTTCCCAGTCGTGCAAACCCTTGAAAAATGGCAAGAACTTATGATCATTGCTTGGGTTTCATAGATTTCTCTGAATGGAGAAAGGGTATCCAAAATTTTCTTAATATTTTGTAGGACAACCACGGGTTATCTCAACATTCAACGAAGGGAAAATTAAAGATCAGCTTGTTGTTGCCAAGGAAGTAGTATTTTCACTTTAATAATTAAACACCAGAAGTTTCTAATGAAAATGGTTAGAAACCTTATTCCATTTCAGAGGAAACAACAGGTGCGATTTGGAACCTGCTGCCTAGTGAAGTTTAGTTCGCCACCCTCCCCTAGTTGAGGGAGGTCCCGGGTTCCAACCCGGTTATCCCCTCCCCGTTAAAAAAAAAAAAACACCTACCAAAAAAAAAGACGCAATTTGAATCACAAATAAAAACTAGAAACAACGTCACAACTTACAGCAGCAACATTGCACCTCTAACTAACCTGCTAATGTTGCAAATGTAACACTAACATCACAAAAGATAAATAACCTCTTCTAACATCCGCAGAAAAATTAGAAACCAAGTTGTTCCATTCCTTGCACTACTTAATTAATGTTCCAAAATTTTTGTCACCACTTGAAGAAATCGGGACCAGCAGTTGTAAGTAATTCCTGAGCGGCATCTTCACCCATCGAAACCATATCATCAAGAGAATATGGGCCTCTTCTTGAAGTCTCAAGCACTGAAAAGGAGAATATTGGGATTTGATCACATGGATTGTGAAATTTTAAGGTCCAACGGAAAGATGATTTTTCACATTGAAACAGCTATTACCTCGTGTTCCATCCGGGGAAGCAACCAGGCCTCTGAAAACACAATATCCCTCTTCATCCTTACAGGCGTAGCCAGCTATTGGAGTGCGGCAAGACCCATCCAGCTTTGTGAGGAAGGCCCTCTCACAGGTAACAGCTAACCCTGTTTCCTCGTGATTCAATGAAGCTATATAATTAACCTGCAGCAGTCATTTCCATATTCATACTAATGTTACAGCATGTCCTTGCATTGTCTGGATAAGAGAAGAGAAAGAACGGGGGAAAAGAACAAACAAGAAAGCCAAGTGTGAATCTGCAGTGCCAGATAAATGAGAGGGCGAATAATGGAAACAAAACTGCCAATGTCCCGGTCAAGGAACAGTAATCCTCATTAGATGGCATCTATACAATGTCACTGTAGCACACGGCATTTGTTGAAACTCGATGGTTGGTTATTGGCATAACATTTTCAAGGGATTAATCAGCCTGGTCTTTAACAGGGTCTACGAATCATGTACTAAGTATAAAATCAAGCATCAACCTGCATAGCTAAAGAGCATTTTGGTTTCACTAATCAATTGTTCACTAAGATATATCCCGAGTCAAAATACTAAAAGGAGAGACATCAGCATTCAACCTTAGATCAGATAGAATGCTGCAGATCATCCCTTGTGGCGTGTAATCCCAAGATTTCTTATGCTATGTATTATCATTTTGAGAATGAATAAATGAATTGAGATTATGTAGTTCTGTGACTCTAATTGATCCTCGAAATCTATTTGTCCTTTCTCTCTCTCTCTTTCCCTTTATGTGTGATTTCTCGACGGCCAGGATCCGCCTGAGCCAAATATAGTGCCTCGTGGGGCGACGGATGTGCAGTTTTCATTTGTTTTCGATTTGTTTGTATGGCGATTCCCATGTAAATAAAACCACACTGGCCACCAGAGGCTCATCAACCTCCAGATGCAGCCACTGTGCGCCCCTGGGCACATCTCATCCGGCGATGTCATCTACCGTTTCTGGTTCACACCGTCGTTAGCATCGCTTCATCAAGGACCTGGTGCATACCCACCGTCTCGTGCGAGGGCCAGAGACCGATGGAATCATGGTATGGCTTCTGGTTTCTCTTTGGATGAAAGAGGAATAGTAAACAACTAATAATATCAGTTTATCTAGCACTCTACTTCGCTCGCAGCTCCCACTACTCCTGTCACTGTATTACTGTGTGAATCAAACCATTGTTCTCATGTGAGCCAGTTATCCATCGCTCAGGACCCTATGGCTCACTCAGGACCTTCCCTGAGTGAACAGAGCATCCCTATAGGTACAATCCCATTTGATTTCTCCCCTTTTCTGATCCCATGTTTTCTGGCATTTCACTCTATTTTCACAGGATTTAAAAAATGATATGGCAGCCAGAGTACTGTAGCTATAGTGCTCGCCGCCGTCTCGCACTCACGAAGCACTGTAGCTACAATGCTTGAGCTGCCGTCTCCCTCTTGCAAATTACCCCTATAGTCACCGAGTGGCCCCGCGTTGGCCGTCGTCTCACCCTTTGGCCACCGAATTGTATTCTTACATTTTTTGCCGCCGTGTTACCCTTGTGCCGCCATATCACATGCATTGGCCGCCATCCCATTTTCCCTGGCCGCCGGACAGTGCCTCCCACGCCCAGCTGTCGTATGAACTCTTAGCCATCAGGTCGTGTGAAACCATGTAGCCACCGTGTTATGCATGGCCTCTGTCTCATTCAAGTGTGCCCAGCCTAGTGTTGTATATAACACGTTTGTATCTGTACCCATGCATGCATCGGCATTTGGCCATCGTTCACCCCATTGTACACGTACGCAGCACGTCTTAACCACTTAGCATAACTAGACATGGCCCCCCCACTTTATTGTGCATGTGAATAAGCCATGCATGCACACCCGCCACCAACCCATCTGGTTGCACCCACATACGAGCATGCATATACATACACGTGCATTAATTGAACACCAGCCCCTTCATTATTATTGACACCCATTTTTTACCAATAAGTTGAGTCTTTTCTCTTACTTCCATCTGTTGATGCCTCGAGTTGTCCATTGCTCGTTGGGCTATTTTTCTGGTACATCTTTGAGCCTATTTTATAGGTAGCCTCCCTCCCTGGCTAGGTTTGCTTCAATTCAGGGCTTAATGGGCCTTGATTTTGTTTAACTTATCATTTTTCCTGAGCAAGAGCCACTTCACGACTTGGTGGAGAGGAATCTTGCGCCCTCATCTCCTTCCCTTTCTCCCTTGCACCCAAGCTATACTTTCATCACTGACTTAAGCATCGGAAGGTTTACCCTGGGGATTCATCCCTAGGCACCTCTGACTCATTTCCCTCTTTGCAGTTCTAGCATACGTGGACATCTTTCTCAGCTCAGGCACCGCGCGAGATAACCCCTCTTCAGCCCTAATTTAATTCCACAAAGAAATCCTAATAAGAATCCTATTTTCCATCAATTATTATCCTATCTTGATTCCTAGAGAAGGGGGTTAAAGGGATAATAAGATAAGAGGAAAGGATAAAGGCCAATCCTAGGAGGAGTGGGAAGGGAGGGGTGCCCTCCTTCCCAGCCCCACTTGGGCTAGGGAGGGGGAGGGGTGCGCCCCCCAAGGTGGGGCCACATGGGGGGCAGCTAGCCCATGACCTCCTTGGGCCTAAGCAAATATGGCCCATTAACTTCTCAATTCAGCCTAATAAGCATAATATGACCCCAATGCAATCCAATTGGCCTCAAGTTGGCCTACAAAAAATCCAGAATGAAGTAAATAAAAGCTCCAAACTCCTGACTAGATCTCTAAGCCATCTCCAAGCCACAAGGAAGCCTGCAAGTCCCGAATAGCTCCATGTGTCCTATAGTGACGCTCTGCCGCATCACGCCGATCTCTTGCTCAGGTGTCCTCACCATTGAGTGTTTTTTTTTGAATATGTTTGAACAGTTGCCCGCCTGGATGCCAATGATTGAAGATCTTGAATATCTTTAAACATCTTCGGACAACTGTCGGCCTAGACGCCAACAGTTTAAGAGCTGTCAGCTTGAGCGCCAATGGTTGAAGAGTTTGAATATTTAATTTTTTATTCTTTGACTAGCTATTGGCCTGGATGCCGATGGTTGAAGAGCTGTCGGCTTGGACGCCGATGGTTGAAGAGCTATCGGCTTGGATGCCGATAGTTGAAGAGCTTGGATATTTTTTGAACATTTTTTGAATAGTTGTTGGCCTAGACGCCGATGGTTGAAGAGTTGTCAGCTTGGATGTTGATAATTGAAGAGCCTAGATATATATTTTTGACCATCTTTGAATAGCTACCAGCCTGGACGCCGATGGTTGAAGAGTTGTCGACTTGGATGCCGAAAGTTGAAGAGCTTGGATTTTTTTTTTTTTGAACATCTCTGAACAGCTGCCAGCCTGGACGCCGATGGTTGAAGAGCTGTCGACTTAGATGCTGATAGTTCAATTGCTTTAAGATTATTTAACATTTGGTTTCTCCTTTCTTACGCGGAGAGACCTGCGAGGGGTCGTGGAGGGCAAGAGCACATCTTCTTCGGCGAGCCATGGTCAGCTTTGGCTGTATTTTCATAGGGCATCCTCCATAGTGTGTTAAAGCAAGTGGAGCCATGGTTATATCTTGCTGAGTCTTTCATCTAGGGAGGGTACCTCTCGGAGAAGCTCTTTAGCTTCATCATTTTGCTATCGGGTTTGGCGTCGGCCGACTTTACTTTCTCTCGGTGTCATTTTCCTCATTTGCTATTAAACATAAATTCTGGACCACCTCGTCCAACTCATCGTTCTTCTCGGATTTGGACTCGCTCTCGTCCTCATCACTCCATGTCGCCTTCATGGTCTTGGACTTCTTCACTTTTTCTTTCTTCAGTTTCTTCTGAACACTTGGACATTCGCTTCTCATGTGGCCGACTTTTTCACACTCATAGCATCTAATCTCCCTTTTCTTCCTCAAAGCTTTCTTCGAATTTTTTCCAAAAGAAGTGCCATCTTGTCTAGCCTTTCTGAAGAGTTTTCTAGCTTTGCTAGTGATGACATCCACAAGTTCTTCCTCACTGCTATTTAGACTTGACCCTTCATTGCTCTCTTCAGAAGATTTCGAGTAGGCTATAAATGCCACTGATTTCTTTTTGCCCTTCTCTTCCTCTGTTCTCTCAATGTTGATTTCATAGGTCATCAAGGACCCAATCAACTCATCTAGTTTGAGTGTAGTGAGATCTTTAGAGTCTTCTATCACAGTCGCTTTTGTATGCCATTGTGGTGACAAGGACTGCAACACCTTCCTCACTAGCTCTTGATTTGTATATTCTTTTACTAGTGCCTTCAACCCATTGGAGATCTCCATAAGCCTAGCAAACATGTCCGAGATGGTCTCATGTGACTTCATCATGAAGAGCTCATATTCTCGAACCAACAGATTTACTTTTATCTTCTTTACTTCTGACGTTCCTTCGTATATGAGTCAGAGCTTCTCCCACATTTCTTGCACAGAGGAACACATAGATATACGTAAATATTCATTCGGAAGAATAGCACATTGAACAATATTCATAGCCCTGAAATTTTCACATGAATTTTTAATATGCTCTTCAGTCTAACTATCCTCATCATCGGGTAATTTATGAGGACCTTTACTAATGACTTTTCGACTATTATAATCATGTGCTCGCAAAAACACTATCATTCTATTTTTCCAATAGGAATAATTTGTTCCATCAAAGAATGGTGGCCTATGTATAGAATGTCCCTTAGGAATCATTCCCCTATTATCCATCGTCTGATGATCTATCCTCTTCAACCATGAGATTGAGTAAAATCAGAGACTTTGCCCTGATACCAATTGTTGGCCCAGATAACAATATACGTGGACAATAAGGGGGGTTGAATTGTCCCCAATCACGATGACCAATTTTAAAACTAACTTACAGAATTAACAAGATTGAGGAAAATATACGATATAAGAATGAAATAGATCCTCCCAATCTCGCTTAGCCCACACGACCAAGATAGAAATAGAAGCAAGCAAGCAACCACAGAACACGAAGATTTTTAGGTGATTTGGGACCACGACAGGCTCCCTACGTCCACCCCTCACCGAACCGGTGAGGCTTCACTCACTCACAACGAAGCACATGGACTAAAAACTCCAACACACATGGAGACTTCGTCTCCATAATGATCTAACACCGAGATCAAATCGCACACACACACGCTGCGCCAATCGCAGCAATATCCACACGACCGTATGCAAACGGTCCACCCATGTAAGAAGATGGAGCAAGATCAAGATCATAAAATAAAATGGCCTTTTATTAACAAGAATGCACTTCATAACTATAAAGGCTACGCACTAGCAAGTTATGAACAAGAAAGTACTAGCAGACATGTAAATTATCACGAGATTGCCTCATGATTTTCACCCGTCTATAAAAAAAGTACTCCCAACGTAATGCTATACCAGTGTTCATCGTACCCCATAATTTTTATCACGTTTCCAACTATCTGTCGAGGGGGCTAGCGTGGAGCCTTTGGACACTATCCGTGGCCTCTCTTGCATCTTCAAGTTGCAGATCAAGCTACTTCTATGAGAATATGCTAAAGTTTGGCCAATAAGGTATAGTTCAATAATAATTCCATGATAATGTAACCAAGGCAAAGAACGCACCAAATAAGAGATCATAAGAGTTCAAAGATGATTTACGACAGGGTCACGCTACGGAAGGAATCCAGCAGGATAACGACATATTCTTAGATTTCCATAATTCATTAGATAGCTTTTGAATAAGGTATGGAGTTCCAGACCATCAATAGATCATCTAGGAACTTAGGAAAACCAACCCCAAGGTCCAACCTCAGGTTAGACACATGGAGACAGAACATGGTCATATCTGGACCATTTCTAGAAACACGCGGTCATGCCGGGACTGCTATGATGAAGAGGTTGTTGTGACCCTGTGGTTTTGATGATGTCAAACACTAAGACTCATTTGATGATGTCAAACACTATGACTCATCATGATGTCATATGCGGTTTTGATATTTCATGTGGTTTTGATATTGCCATACATGATGATGATCATTGGTGCATGATGTCTCATGTGTAGATGTTGCATTGATAATGTTTCTATGACACATTGTCTTTTGATGTCATGATTGATCCTATGATGATCTTATTACATATGGAAGATGTATGTCATACTGTGCAAGAAAAGGTTCTGAAGTTAATTCAAAAGTCATGAAGAAAGTGTCGACATTAGAAGTCAACTATCACGGGAAAGAGAGATTAGATCAACTGTATACAGCATGCTAGATAGGTCGATGCATCATCGGATTCCATGGTATTTAGGTTGAAGCATCATTGGTTTTTATAGTGGTCAGGTCAATGCAATGGCTCAGCTAAAGACCAGCATGTCGATGCATCTTCATGCATTGAAAAAGTCAGGTCGGTGCACATATTCACTTCGAGTCTAGAAGGTCAATGCATATGCATAAGTGTTTCATTATAAGGTCGATGTATCTCCCACTGCTTTGAACAAATAGGTTGATGCATAGTCTAAAAGGTCGATGCACATATGCATTTCAGTCTAAAGGGTCGATGCACAATGGACCTTGTGTTCAGCAAGGTCAATGCACATTCCACACAGTATGTGCCATCAGGTCAGTGCACTATTACTGTCACGCCCCGAGCGCGGAAGATTACTCAGAAGTGGCGTGACGATGTCTAAAACGTTCATGTCAATCAGAGCGTAGTGCATTCTGGTAGACTTAGATGGACGTGGTCTTCCTTGTAGAACGTGGATCTAGAGGGGAGGAGTGGTTACCCTCACCGACCTCGACCGGGGATGTTGTAGGTGCGGTGGGAGCCACACCAGGTGAGAGTTAGGACCTTTCTCAGGTTTTTCACCTTGTCTTGTCATAGGGAAGTCCCAAACATTGCTGACCCATTTTGTGTTTAGTGGGGTCATGCAGGTCCTTTCGATGTGCTGACTGAGATGGGCCAATCCTCCGTGGAGCTGGGGATCGAGTGGCCTATGTCTATTCTGCCACCGGAGCCACTGCTGGACGCCAACGTGGGTGTGGCCTTGCGCCGGCGCACCCGAGGCTACGTAGGAGGTGACCCCCTGCCTTCTCCAGAGGAGCTTCGGCAGCGGCTGAGGGACTGCACCCAGGGCTACCACGGCCTTCGGTTCCCACGCGAGCTCTGGATGCGGAGTACCTACTGCTCCTAGAGGCTCAGGAGCAGAGGGCTTGGCGGCTAGCGGCCATCCGAGAGGTGCAAGAGTAGCGGGATCGGCTCGCGTTGGCGATTGCCGAGTAGAGGAGGTGCGAAGATGCGACTGTGTCACTTGCTCGGGACCACGCCATGCGGTTGAGCGAGGCAGAGAGCAGGGCAGAGGCTTTAGCAAAGGCCCTGGAGGAACAACGGTGAGACGTGGAGCTCGCTAGGGTCAAGTGGCAGACTGCCGAGATAGGGGCCAAGGTGAGCATGCAGCTTGCATTGACCTTGGACGTGGAGCTGGCTGCTACAGAGTCTCATCTGGCGGCACTTGAGGGGAGCAAGCCTGGGCTATGATTGTATCACTTCTTCCCCTCCATTTTTGTTATCCGGACTGTACATCTTTTGTTACCCTAAGGGCATGTCTTGGGCTCCCTTTTATAGAGTATCAATGACAAATTCTAGATTTTGACGATGTTATGTGCTGAGTTGCTCCACTTCTTATTCCATGGAACAGTGTTGGATGCAGGGACTAACTACCACTTGCTGTTAGTCTGCTTGATTCTTCCCTACCATATACTGGTACAGGGGGCAAATAGGCCGGGTTCACCCGATTTTTAGGTGTTGAAATGGAGGACTGGGTTTGAATTTTGGATACATGGAGTTGAGTGCTGGGTACTGGGGAGTAGGGGAAGAGACCAGACGCTGGGGGCCCGTTCCTAGAAAAGGAGGGCCCGTATTGCATGAGGTTAGTGTGGGTTCGTCAAGATATAGCGGCCTATGGGGTTAGCGTTGGAAACTAATTCTGGATGCCAGTTATAGGTCGATGCCTGAATGCTAGTTATCTTTATGTCGTTGACTAACAGTGTATTCTGTAGTGGTTTGAGAGACTAGGGCTGGGCCGACCGGATGGTCTTGGAAGGCATCGCAGCCAACGGGTAAGACTGGGGACTTGGGTTGGTCGGCTAACCTGTGAAGGATTTGTAGCCGGGATGTTGGAACTGGCTACTGGCACCAGAATTGAGTAGCTGGCCTATGGAGACATAGTAGCCATGAAGTTGGAACTAGTGACTGGTACTGGGATTGGGTGGCTGGTCTGTGGAGGCGTTGTAGCCTCTATACGAGAACTGGTGACTCATCGTATAGATAATGCCTCCATATATTTAAAGCGAAGATTACCGCCGCCAACTCTAGATCATGGGTAGGATAGTTCTCTTCATGTGGCTTCAACTGACGGGATGCATACACCACAACTCTACCATGATGCATCAGCACGGTGCCCAAACCTACACTGGAAGCATTTGTACACACCACAAAACCTCTTGACCCTGAAGGCAACACCAACACCGGAGTGGTAGTGAGCAATCTCTTTAGCTCCATAAAGCTCCGCTCACACTCCTCCGTCGAGACAAATGACACATCTTTTCGCGCAAGTCTAGTCATCGGGGCCGCAATACGAGTGAAATGCTGAATGAATCTCCTATAATAGCCTGCAAGCCCCAAAAAGTTCTGAATCTCTATGACAGAACTCGGCCTCGGCCATTCCACTACAGCCTCGACCTTGGCTGAATTCATGGAACCACCATCACCAGAAATTACATGCCCTAAGAAGTGCACCTCTCAAAGCCAGAACCCACACTTGCTAAGCTTGGCATACAGCTGGTGATCTCGCAAGGTCTGCAACATGACCATCAAATGATACACGTGCTCCTCAGTAGATCACGAGTACACAAGGATGTCATCCATGAACACGACCACAAACTGGTCCAAGTACGGATAGAACACCCTATGCATCAAATCCATGAACGTCGCCGGAGCATTGGTTAGCCCAAACGGCATCACCAAGAACTCATAATGCCCATATCTCAAGCGGAACGTAGTCTTCTTAATGCCAGACTCTCGGATCCACAACTGATAATAACTCAACCTCAAATCAATTCGCAAAAACACCTGGGCCAATTGAAGCTGATCGAACAAGTCATCAATCCGAGGCAACAGGTACTTGTTCTTAACAGTCGCCTGGTTCAACTGCGGTAGTCAATACACAACCTCAGGCTACCATCTTTCTTCTTCACGAACAACATAGGTGCACCTCAAGGGAGAAAGCTAGGATGAATATACCCCTTGGCAAGCAACTTCTGCAACTGTGCCTTCAACTCTCTCAACTCTGTCGGTGCCATGCAATAAGGGGCCTTCGACATAGGTGCCATATCCGGAACCACCTTGATCATAAAATCAATCTCCTGCTGTGGTGGCAACCCTGGCAACTCCTCAAGAAAGACATCGGGAAACTCACACATGATAGGAATATCCTCCACTTCCTGACGCTGCTGATCAACCATGACCACCGAAGCGAGAAAACCTTGACACCCTGAATCAAGCAATCAACGAGCCATAATGGCTGAAATAAGAAAATGGGGAGAGGAAGATCGGATACCTTGGAAGTAGAACGTGTACCTACGGGGATGCTGGAAGTAGACCCTATTCGAGCTACAATCCACCATAGCACCAAGGGCCACGAGCCAATCCATGCCCAAAATCACATCGAAGTCTTGGAGAGGCAATGCATAAAGCCTGGCTGGCAAGTTTCACCCCTCAACCAACACAAGCACCTTCTCGAAACATTTCGGGGTGCGCATAAAAGCACCGGTAGGCAACTCCACTGCCAAATCACAAGTACATGCCCTAGCTAGGGTAATGTTTCAGTCCAGTATTTCAATACATTGTAAAATGATTCAATCTAATGTAATATGTATCACTCCAGTACAATGCATTTCTTTATAGTTAAAAAATGGAAATACTGCAGCTTTGTCATTACAGTATAGCATATTTCATTCCTGTGTAAAATGTATCAATATAGTACAATATGTTATTTTTTACTAAATGAAAAGAAATCTCTACACTATGTTACTCGATTGATAATTCAAAGTGTATCAGTCCAATGCAACATCTTTTGTTATAGTGCAGAGAATATCATGGCAGTTCAACGCTTCTGCTTTTTTTATTCTGATTATGATCATCCCCGTAGTCTAAAGTGAGGGGGGATTAGAAATTTGAATAAGGAAAAAGAAAAGGAAATGAAAAACCCTAGCGAGGAAGATTTCTCTACCAGAAGTTCTCAAGCTATAACTCTCCTTTAAAAATCCTCTCTCCTGACAGCTTAATTTGTTGTAGGGCTATGTCATCAGCTCGACGGGCGGTGGAGGGGTTAGATGAGTTGCCAGAAGTCGGGTCCCATGCGATGATGGAGCAGGAGGCTGTCGCCAGTGGCCAATGTGGAGTCATAGATGTTGAATGGTGTAGGAATGGAGCAGCACTGGCCAGACGCCACAGGGATTGCAGAGCGTCTTGGGCCTCATGGGCTCCATCCACCACTACGATATCTTCCCAGAAATGTACATCTCCGTGCCGAATAGTGCTGCGCCCCCCTGTGCAGAGGCAACCCCCTAGGCCGCTGCACTGGTGGATGTCTCGCTCATCGATGCCGGAGAGGACAACGACTTGGCCACCCCTAAGATCAATTGCAACCACTGCAGGTCCTCGCTGGAGATGGACTCCTCCTCGAAGTTGGATTGCCACTCGAGCTTCGTGATCTCATCATACTATTTCAGCCAACACATAGCAATCGATCGCCATCAAAGATCAAGAGCAACAAATCGCAAGAGATTTCCTGCTCAATTCATCAATTTCTTTGATCTCTTTCCTTTTTTCTTTGGTGTTTTGGCCCCTCTCATATCCATGCGAGTTAACACATAGTTGAGAGGATGGGAAAGTGACGGGGGCAAAATAAGAAATTGGCTGAGGACTTTTTTGTGCATTATACAAGGGGAATGATGGTCTCGATTTCTCTAAGAAAGAGTAAATGATGGTCTCAGGCCCAACGAGAAGTGTTGTCAAGTCACAGCCTCGTAGATCAATAAGAGCGTGTTCCAATTTTAGGACGTCTAATAGCAATGACAACGTTACACAAAGCATTATTATTGTTAAGTTAGCCACCCTCTCTTTCTTCCATGTCATATCATTGGTCCAAAGTTAGATCAATAGGATGTAGCACCTGTTACTTTACGCCCACGAGGGCGTAGCAAGTATTACTCCATGATGGAGTAAATATTATTACTGTAGTAAGGTGGTGATCATGAGATGTGACATTTTTATAGCATCTTTATATTGTAACAATGTTTTGAGTTAAAAAATTAAATTTGTATAATTAAAAGAACTGAACAACTCAGTAAATAACAAAAGTCCGGCAAGTTGTCATTAATACTCTTTAAAGGAGCTCAAGACATGCCCTTGGGGTAACAAAATGCATACAATCCAGATGACACAAAAAAGGGGGCAAAAGGGGGTAGTATAATCAAATCCCAGGCTCGCTCCCCTCCAGTACCGCCAGACGAGACTCAGCAACCGTGAGCTCTACCTCCAAGGTTGACAAGAGCTGAACACTAGCCTCGACATAGTCTCAACAGCCTGCCACTCAGCACTAGCATGCTCTGCGGCTCGCAACTGCTCTTCCAAGGCCTTCCTCAAGGCCTCAACCTGGCGCTTTGCCTCGCCCAGTTGCGCAGCGCGATCTCGGGAAAGCAACACGACTGCCTCAGCATGGCCCCTCTGATCCGCTACGACTGACACAAGACGGGCCCATTGCTCCTACGCCTCTCGGATGGCCTCCAGCTCCTAAGCCTCTCAAAGCCACAGGTACTCTACCCAGATCACAGCTAAACCAGACATCTAAAGCTCCCGGGGGAAGCTGAGGGTGTGGTAGCCCTAGGTACACTCCCTCAGCCGTTGCCTAAGCTCCTCGGGAGAAGGTAGAGGGTCGCCTCGCAGGTAGCCCCAGGCTCGTTGGAGCAAGGCGGCGCCCACGCTAGCGTCCAGCAAAGGCTTTGACGGGTAGGCAGACGTAGGCCACTCGATCCCCCAGCTCAGGGAAGAGTCACCCATCTTGACCAGCATGCCAGTGGAGCCTGTGCAATCCCAACAAACACAAGGGGAAATAAGTAACATATCCAAAACTCCCTGTCATAAATAAGGTGGAAAACCTGAGTAAAAGTCCCAGCTCTCACCCAGTGTGTCTCCTGCCACACCTGTGACATCTCCCGTCGGGGTCGAAGAAGGTAACCTCTCCTCCACACCTATGGTGTCACTCGTCGAGGTCAGAGAAGACAGTGACTCCTCCACGACCCGGTCATCTCCAGTGGCCACGGGTGGGATGGGAGGCTCCCCCCGGCAGCTCCCGCCAGGAGCCAACATGCACTCCCCTTCCGACTCAAGTCATGTTCACAACACAGAAGCATCATCACCCTGCCGTAAAGCTTGAGCAAAGGCTAAGTAGGGAAGGGGAGAGCCCCTGCTTACCTCCGAAAGCAGCCTTCATCTTAGCCTCCTCGACGAAAGAGGCCTCAGAAGAAGAGGGGCTAGAGCTCAAACTCTCCTCTGTCTCCATGGCCAAACTGTCAGTGCTTGAAGGGCCAGACGAAGCCTCTGACGAGCTCCCAGAAGTGGCCAAACCAGAGGCCCCTACAGATCAGCAAGCCAAACATGATCGCTACACAATTCAGCCTTACATAGAGACGACTCTGCGGTTAAGGGTGTCAGACAAGAAACTCACCAGCAGGGGCAGCCCCTTTGGAAACCCCCTTGATGTCGACGATCTCTTTGTCACCCCCGGTCGAAGTCGCAGTGGTAGGCTCACCTTCCGCTGCTCCAGTCGTGTCACGGGGAAGCTCACCTTCCTCTAGAGGGGAGGAAGTACCTTCAACCAACACCAAAGAGGCTTAGCATTAACGGGAAAACTAGAAAGTCCACTACAAATGGTTAAGGGCTCAGTCACGTACCTGAGGGTCCCACACTAGAGGACCCGACCAGCCCCATGGTACAGGCCGACACCACAGTGGACAAAGGCGCAAGAGGCATCCCTGCCAATAGCTGTGGTAGCACACTCGGCTCATCCTCAGCAACAGATGAGATCAGGCTGCCCACAGTCCCCAGCTCTCCCTCGAAAGAGGGGAGGGCCGCTGATGGACCAGCACAGGCAAGCTCATGGATCATCTCCAGGATGGCAGTCGGGTCCTCACTGGGTACAAAAAAAAGAATAATAATAAACGTAGTCAATAACTCCAGCCCGTCAAAAACACAATAAAGAGAGGGCAATTCCCTCCACAGCAATTCAACACTTACCTGAGCCATCTTGGGTCGCCACCAACTCCTGCTCCTCAACCTGCGGAAGCACTTCGCCCTGCGCCTCAGAAGGGGCCATGGCCCCCGACACCCCTACCATCCCTACATAGGGCAATTGGCTATGTCAGTCTCCAGAAATAGGTAAAGTCATACCCAGTACATGTCCAGTGCCAGAAGCCCTTACCTGATCGGGCGTCCTCCGAAGCCTTCCGCAACTCGAAGTCGGGGAACATCTCGATGTTGGGGGCAACTTCGTCCATCACACGGAGGAACCCCTCCATGTCTATCTCACACTCGACCCAATCATCCGGCAAAGGGTCCACCTCTTGAGGAGGCGAGAAAGCCACCTCTGTGCCAGTCTCCAGTGGAGGTACAAGAAACAAATCCAGCAAGATAGGGTTAGTCAGTCGTCATGACTAAGCCAACAAGGAACAACGAGGCAAATGCAATGCTTACTCAAAGTTGGCTCTGCCTTGACATGGTCACCAGCCTCGGGTCTCCGAGAGGACTCACCAGCACCTGCTGCTTTAGCATCCACTCGAGGGCGCTTCCGCCTAGGCTGAAGGCCCCCATCTACGCTCCCGGAAGATGTCCTTGTGGAGGGAAGATCCCCCTCTACCGCAGAACTTGTCGACAAACATAGAAACACACAACATCTCAGTCATAAAACTCAGAAAATGATAAAGTTGAGACAACATACTAAGGGAAAGATCTCACCGGAGGTCGCGAATGGGGTCAATGGTAGGGGGATAAGCTGCTCTGGCCTCAGCGCCAGCACACGGTCAGCCTTCGCCACCGCCCCAAACGTCCCTCAGAGTGTGAGCACACTCGATATGGGACACTTACTCTACAGGTCCGATTGACCCGATCACTTGGCCGATGTGACGCCTCCAATTGTCGACTGTCATGTCGACGAACCTCCCCTCACGAAGCACCCGGTCTAAGGAGCCCCTCTTCCCGAAGCCGCAGTCGGCTAGGAATTGGGCCCACCAAGTCTTCGGTGCCCTAGGTCGGGATGCCCCAGCTCTAGTCACTGTAGGTGCCCCCTCCACCTACCTCAGGGGCTTCAACGCCCCGTTGCTGCCTCGGCCCACGAACAACCCGCCCCGACTGTTCCGGGGCCACTATTGTGCCACTCGCTCCGCTTCCCAGTGAAGCCTAGCAAAATGGGTCCTCAGGTACTCGTAGTCCAGTGGAATGGGAGGTAGATCCTCCCTCAGAAGACCCTCCTCAGCTTTCCAGATCGCTAAGGCCTTCTACCGGTACAGGTGGCTATGCTCAAACCACCACCTAGCGTAGTGGACATCGAACCTTCCTCGACACCCCAGTCCTGGCATCGATAGTCGCTCCGGCTCCCGACGACAGTAGAAATCCCACCACGCTATAGCCAGCAAGTGGATTTCCTGGCCTCTGTATTATCGGCTCGTCAAAGGAAACTCCCAATTTTACAGAATCCCCTGGTCGTATCCGACGTTCCTCGTGAACTGATGCGGGTAGTACGGCTCCAAGGAACTCATCACAGACCGATGCAGCGCCAGCACCACCGGTCAGGTGCTCATCACCCACTCTGTGTACAGCGCTGCGTCTGGCTCTCGTTGGTAGGGGAGGGTGCAAGTGGCCCCTCCACCCGACGACACCAGGAGGAGGCGAGAATCCCTCGTGGCGCAGCCCGTTGGGGTTTTATAGATGGTACTGTACGCCCAGAGTGCCTCGTACATCTTATCTTCCTAGTCTCTTTTGTTGGAACTGACTATCTTTGCCAGAAGGGTGCACAATGTTTTATTGAAGGCTTCTACTAGCCCATTCGAATGTGCCGACTTATCCAGCGGTAAATTTCTCGATTTCGTTGTTCGATACCGAGGAATCGAGGTGGATCCCAGCAAGATCAAAGTGATCCGGGAGCTCCCGCCACCCAGCAACCTCACTGAACTCAGGTCACTCCAGGGTAGACTGACCTACATTCAGAGATTTATCTCCAACCTCTCCGGCCATGTTGCCAATCATCTGCATGCCTGCGTGGTTCACACTACACCATATTGACAAATTGGAAACATAGAAATCTAAGAATAATGGCCCTGGATAATGTGTTCTCATAGACCCTACTGAACTTCATGATATCATCCTCTTTGCTACCTTCTATTAGCTGATACTTTAACTTTTAGGCTGATGTTTGACTCTTATAAGAATGTTTTGATTTCATATTTCAAACTACTTTGACTACTGAAACTATCTTGATTCAATTTCTCTACTGAGTGTTCATTGTCTCTACATTTGTTTCTCCTGCAATACAATATTGCTTGCAAGCTCCTGAGTCTGCCTCCCATGTCTGCTATGTTTACTTTTCAATGTTTACTCCCACTTCCTGATGATGCCAAAGGGGAAGAAATTTGTGTTGCATGGGTATTGCTTGGTATTGCTTGGGGGAGTAGTTGAAGAACTACAATAAAGCAACAAAGTTTTGTCATCATCAAAAAGGGGGAGATTGTTGAAGAATGTTGATTATGACATAACATTGTACTTTATATATGTTATGTGTGACTGTATGTGTGTGGCTCATGCCTTGAGTTTTGTGTTGAAAATCTGCTTATATATGTATGAATGAATATCCTTCTCTTGAAGCATTTTGTTCCCAAAACTTGTTTAAGTGTGCAGATCTAATATCCCAGAAGTATGGGTGAAGTCAAGGCAAAGATTGCCTAAGCAAAATTGCAAAACAGGGAGTTAAGACCTTGATCATCAGGTCATCAGATATCTGCTGAAGATTCCTTCAGGTCAACATGCCCTTTCAAGTCTTCAGACGTAGCTAAGGCCGACTTGTGAAGGACTTCTACTTGGGCCAATGTGCCCATCTTAGATTCCTGTGAGCCAAGCCAATTTGAAGACTCTCCTAGAGTGCATTGATAACTCTATCCTATCAATGAAAGGATCATGGAAAAGGTTTGCATAGGAAAAAGGAAGACTCGCCTCCATTGAACTTCTCATGATGAATGCTCTAGTTCAAACTAGCGCACACCAGGTATTTGATGAAATACTGTTCAGATTAAGAAGATAGCAAAAGAGCTCAACCATGGTGCATCTGAATTGTCATCAGTGCAAGCAACTAAATTCAGTAGTAATAGCAGCATAAGCTCAGCATATGGTCACCAGCTCAAGAGAAGATGACCTATTAGGAAGAAGCATCAATGCGCCAGCTGCATCAAGCAATGCTAGTAGCCAATTAGTTACTATATAAATTCAACATCAACAAATCCAGCAAATGCTAGCAGCAAGCCAACAACAGAAGCCAACAAGCTAAGTTAAAGCAACATGCCAGCAACAACGACAGTAGCAGAAGCAGCTTACTCATGTAGCATCAACTACAATGTTCTAATAGGCAACAGCTAGTCATCATACAAGGATCTTTAGATGCAAAAGATTGTGATGTTGTAGGTTCAAGGATGGTCATTGAACCTTCACATATCTAGATGAACATGGTAATATCTAACCACTCTTTACCCTTGAGAAAAATGGAGGTTTGTGTTGGTTTTTGATAGATCTTCGAGAGAGATTTTCAACACCACTGACCGCGTGTCGATCTGACGTCGGGGTTGATCGCAACGGCCGTTCTCCCCGAACTGCGCAGGCCATTTCTGAAACGGGACAGCAGAAAAAGGTACCACCGTTAATTCTTCTAGAAATACGCCAGGGTTGATTCAGCCCCTGCCACTCTAGGAGGTCATCTCGGGACCTGCTACTATCATCTTGGTGGTCCTCTGCCCCCAGAAGCCTTCCGGAGGATGTGGCTCCTTTGTACACCCGTGAGTGTTGTCTTGCCTTCCAGCACGTTGCCGAGCTTGAGCCGCCGCCTGTAGCCGCCCGGGACCCATCAAAGTGTAGCCCGCCAACCCAAGCTCGGTTCTCCCGGAGTTGTGTGTAGCCTGTTACCTCCCTGCATGGAGTGGGCCATTATTTTCACTGCTGTAATTAATTATTACTATTGTACTGGGAGTTACCGTCTTGGCTGGGACATCTTCCCCACGCCCCGAGTGTGGAGGTACAATCGTCACCCCCTTGTAGTCGTAGTTGTATGCTTTCTTAGTATAAGTTATTACTGCTGCTGCTAGAGAGCATGTGTTAGGATCCTAACTTGTCAATCAAATCAATCACCGCTGTGAGAGAGAGAGTGAGACCCGTCCCTTGACCCGACCCGGGCACAAAAATGAGAGTTGACCACCCTTGACTCGTTGCCGATTTCTCAACCGTGCAAGTCCGGTGCTTCCCTCGTTAAGGGACGGACACGAGCTTGCTAGAGTCCTAAGTGTGCATTTCCAATTGGAGTCAAGTCCGCCCGTCTCATCCCGCATCAAATGAGCCCACTTAAAACAAGCCCATAAACCAAATTTTAAGGCATTTCAAGCCCAGCCCAAAATTAGAAACGTAATTAGGATAATTTCTTATTTTTATTGGATAAATAGGGGATAATTAAAGGAGGAATTTGACTCAAATTCAAATTCTGGTGCCTTGGAAGGTTGCGGTCTATCACGCGACCGTCTCTTGGTAGTAGCGGTCTAGGGGCGACCGCCACCTAGTTCTGGAAATGGGAATTATAGAAGCATGGAAAACTTAGATTTTTACCCATCCTATCGCCAGGGATCGAAGTGATCTGGCATGAGAACTTGTCTAGGACTCTTAGGGGATCGGATTGGTACCCTATTGGACTCCTAATTAGATCTAAAACCTCAGCCCTAGGGCATTCCCTATAAAGAGAGCCCAAATTTGATCTGTGTGAACCCTAATTTTGGCTCGCATGATTCGAAGGTAAGACTTTGGCATTTCATGTTAGTCCTTTAGAAGTTTTTGTTCCTCTTAGTATCTTCTAACCCTATGCTAACTTTCGCGCTAGAAGGTCAAGAGGTTAAGGAGGTAGAACGCCTAGAAGTTGCTCGTTCCACACAGGACGCACAGGAACGAGAGTGTTCTTCTGTTGGGAAATTCGAAGTGTAGGGATCAACCCAGAGGTAGGTTACCACATGTTTGCTTAAACATCAAGTTAGGAATAAAAGCCCTCAATTATCTCATGATTTCATGCACTATATACATTCTTGGCTTTGCTACTCTCGCTTCCAACAACTGGACTGGTACTCCGGGTACTGCAATTGCTGACTTCGACGATGTTGCCTCGGGCTACACCCGTCTGAAGGAAGAGGGTGTTGAAGACACCGAACTCCGTGCAGTTCTAACTTACAACGACAAGCAGGCTCTTGGCTCGGCGATTGTCTCGGACAATGCTTCGCTAACCGATCTCGGTGACGGTATCTATCGTCAGGGCTTCACTGGCTCTGTGGCGGGTATTCCGACCCTGTTCACTCAGCAGCTTCCAACGCTCACGACTGGTACTCGTACCAACGGTGCCGTTAATGGTGCTGCTCAGAATGTCAACTATGCTGACGTTGCAATCTCGACTGCTCCGGGCTTCTACATGACTCAGACGATCTCTGTTGACGGTCTTGGCGCCAACGCCACGGTTGTCGATGGTGAGGTGCTTAACATCGCTGGCGTCAATGCCTTCGATAACCGTCTTGGTGCATCTCTCGGTCGTCTCCAGCAGTTCCGTGTTGTGGGTAATCATACGGCCGATGGTGCGGGTGCAATTGCTGACCTTCGCATCTTCCCTGCGATGATTGTTCCCGGTTCGGGTACTGGTGGTAACGTGGCGGTTAATACTGCCAACGCCACTGTGACTGCGGCTCCGGCTGACAATGCTGTTGTGACGTTCCTCGGCACGGCGTCTTCGCCCTACAAGCCGAGACTGATCATCAACAAGCAGTCGATCGTTGTTAACACTGCTGACCTCATCATGCCTGCGACGGGTACTGCTTCTCGCAAGTCCCTGACGAAGGTTCCGCTGAGCGTCCGTATGTGGCAGGACTCGGTCTTCGCGACTGGTGAGCACCGTATTCGTTTCGACGTGGCTCTGACCGCCAACACTGGCGATCGTCGTCGCATCGTTCGCATTAACGGCGGTTCGTAAGTGAAATTGGGGAGGGGTTTTCTAGAGGTCCCTCCCCTCATTTTCGGATTACAGGAGTTACTGGTTACTATGAAAACTACTATGCAAGAACGGTATACGCCTGTAGTGGTGGCTGCCAATTCTATCGTGAATCTTCCTATGCAGGCGACTGGTGGATTCCTTTGTCAGACTAATGGCACGATTACGCTTGAAACGAATGCGGCAGAGGGGGTTGCTAGGGTTGTCCTTCTTAATGCCTTTCCTGTCACCGCTGGTGTCTATTATCCTCTTCCTGCCTACCTCGGTAGCAACGGTGGAAGATTTACTACGGCAGGTGGAGCATCTGGTCTCCTCTTTGCTTAACAGGAGAGACTAATGGTTGCTTCTATCTTTTCTACTCAGCAGCCTGCCTTTAGGAGAGGGGGTGATATTGATCCTTCAACTCAAGCACTAATTGATGCGATGACCGTCCCGCCTCCTAATGACCTCATAGTTCGTATTAATCAGCTGATTGTTGGTCTTAAGACTGACGGCATCTGGGATGCCATGACGGCTACTTCTGCCAGCAGGTTATACGTATGTGCGATCCACGATTCTCAGGCAGGCAATCTTGACTGGCTCAATCCCAAGAAGGTTAGTCTCACTATCATAATCTCATTATGATCCAACCTTCGTAGCACGTATTCAAGAACTTCATCATATCAAGCGGTAATACGCATAAATAAATAAGACATAATGAAGAAATTACCTAAATTCGAATGAGAATATATAAGAAATGACGCCATCATTTCATAAGTGATTGACTTGTAGGGCATACATTTCTTTCAGTAGTACTAAGATAGTCACTGTTGGTAGGTGACTAGTCAAGTCCGGGCGTGATCCATGTCTTCCGTCAGCAGGTCCAGGTTTTCTCATAATGTTTGATTGTTTTGTGCCTCATTGAATTGGTTAACTCTCAAAGTTGGATCAGATATTTTCACTGGTATGACTGCCTTAGCTATGTACGCCATATGAAATGGAGTCTCCCCAGTGGTTGTTCGAGAATTAGTACGGTGTGCCCACATGATACTTGGTATAGTGTCCACCTACGACTCACCAGCTTACTGCAGACGGGTCTCGATGCCATGAAAGAGAGTTATTGGCTGATACAAGTCAATTAGGCTCTCCCACTCATTGAAGAAAGATAAGCTTATTCAAAATATTTGTTTTTATTTTTTGCTAAATCATATGGACATAGGAAAGGGGGGTACTCGACTACACTTTGCCATTTTTCTTTTTTCTTCTTTGAATGGAGAGGGGGAGCCTAGGATTGAACCCATCTGACCTCCCCCAAAGGGTGGAGGTGGTGAGACCACCACGGCAAGCCATGGGCTCAACTGCACTTTTGCCATTGATAACAATACCTTATCTAAATTATCTCTCTGTTCAGTCTCAGGTTCCATAGCATTTTCTTATGTGCTTTACTGGAATACATGAGCACCAATCTTCTGCTTCCTATACTCATCCCCCTTGATGTTTATTGTGATACAAATATATATGCATTAAGTTTGCATCATTATTGCATCAGTGATTACAAATAATTCACTTAATTATTCCATAGTTTCAAGTCAATGTTAGGGGAAATATGACTATTGTACTTTTTTTGGAAACACAAATAGATGATATTCATTCATAGCATACGAAAATCACAGTACATGAATAATATTGACAGGGAATCGTACATGAGCTGCCATGCCTGGCACATAGCGTCGTCATCCCGACGAAAAGACATGAAGAAGAACAAGAGCTGTAGAGATCACAGACGCCCAGCAGGGTTAGGGCCTCTTGGAGGCGTCGAGGAAGAGGCAGCCGTTGATGAAGCTGACGGGTTCTTTCCTCGAGGAGCACGAGACTGCCAGACCGCTCTATCAGATGGCGGTATGAGAAGGGTGTTCGGGTGGCCAGCATCCCGTAGGATGCGTGGGGGGTATGCTCAGGATCTCCGAGCCCTGTTGAAACCGAGGATGAAAGCCCACATCTTACATCACGGATCCGGCCCGTGCTTCGTCGGGTGCTCAAGGAAGCGCCCATCGCCGGGAGAGGGAATCGATCGAGGGAGTATGGTGGAGCGGGGGAGAGATGGTATGTTTTCAAAAGGGTGTGGGGAACGACAGGAGGGTGGGGGAGGTGACATTCATAAACTCTTCTGGTCCATAGTCAGTTAAATTTCCCTAGAATTTTAGATCCCATTGATTCATGTGCCCCACTTGAGTGGCTACTCCACTGATCTTTTCATAAGCCGAGCAAGTGACCTCATAAAGACATGGAAACCTGCAAGCTGTAGTTGTATGTTCCCATCAAGGATCCTCCCAGAAATAAGTCAATTGGTTATCGCAATGTGAATGTCAATAGAGAATCTGTAGAAGTCTCCATCTGAATATGTGCCTCCAAGATTGAGGTTATGTTGTTGGCACCATTTCATGGATCAACTGAGTACTTTTCTCTGATAATTATTCCCCAAAGTGAATGCACCTCCCTTTCCGCCCTCTATAACCACTTGACTAGTAGGGCCATGTTAAGGGTGTTTACAGGTATCTACTCCACCTTCCTCCTTTCTCCTAAAGATATCACTCCATTTTATAGAATGATAACCCCTCTCTGCTTGCCCCTTACTTTCCAGAAGAAAACAGCTCTTTTTTTTAGAAAAAAGGTAAACTGCATTACCATTTTTATTAATAAACAGAGGTAGTACAATCAAAGAGGGGAGGAGAGGTTCCTCATCCTCTGAAGAAATATCTCACTAAAAGCCTACGGTTAGAACTTAAGACAATCTGCAGGTGCCTTGATGATATAACCACTCCAACTGCAACGCAGAATAATTGAACTTGAACGTGCACATTAAGTGCTGTTAAATGATGGTCAAAATTAGAAATGCACAATGACTTCAAGTAGAAAACTGATAGATCTGAGACCATTCCCATTTGATAATCAAAGGAGACTTGCACATAACCTGGAGTTCTGAACGGTCAGCATCAGTTCCTTCAAGAAGCAGATGATCCACAGCTGGATCAATGACCCGATTCCAAGGCCTCATGGTAAGTACACCAGCAAACAGAGCATAAAGATCATCACCAGCACCCAATTTAACACTATTCTCCTTTATTGCATTAACATCAGCAAACACTAGACCCTGGATACAAAGAATATGTTAGCACTAGACTACTGGAGAAAATGATAAGATAGCAACAGAATAACAGAGATATACCTTCCAAAGTGCAGCATAACTTATTCTAGTTGAAAAATCAAGTTCCTTGTACAGGCCATGATCAAGCAGGATCAACTGCGGTCTCCTCTTACCTGTACGTGAGATGAAAGGCATATCCTGAGTAGATAGAAAGTGGAAACAACACATGTATGATTATGGATAAAGATGGATCCTTGGAGTTGAAAATTAATAAGCTAGAACTCAATTTGGAAGTTGTCATCCATAGATGCTGGAAAAAGAAAGGAAGATCGCAATGGACTTGGAGAATAGTAAAGGCATATTTGATAACACTACTACCCTAGCATAGATACTAGGAAATTCAAAATAAGGCTTCTGGAGTAAGGTTTTCAAACCCGATACTGGTTTCGGTACCAGGCAGGGCAGGTACCGGTATGGGCACCGGTACCGGCTGGTATAGTACCAGTCCCTCCCTGCCCCACCTTTATATAAGCATATATAATTATACATTTCGAGATAGGGTAATCCTGATTCGGCCCTGTCCAACCCACACATTTCCTGACCAAACACTGATTAGTAACCCCATCAAGTAACTAAGCACATCCACAGCCCAAAAGGTCACACACACACACGTGTGTGTGTGAGAGAGAGAGAGAGAGAGAGAGACTAGCGCCCATGGTGGGCCCGTGTCCCCACCGCTCTCCCGGCCTTGGGATTCGAAAAGCCCACTGGGCTCCGTAGCCCATTAAACTACAAGCCCCTCTTCTGGTCTCCCCGATCGGCCCCTTTCCCCTTCTCCGGTCTCGGCCGCCCCACCGGGCTAGTAGGGCGCCGTCGACCCCCACCTCGCCAGGCCTTCCCCTCCGGCCTCTGCGGCCCAGCTGGTCCGGAAGAAGCAAAAAGGGACAAAAACCCTTTTTGCCCCTCCGGCCCACCTCCCTCTCCCTCGCCGCCCCCGCCGTCGTGCTCTCCATTTGCAGAGGGGCGCGGGCTTCCCGGCGGAGCTGAGCTGCTCTCCCAGATCCGGTGGTAAGATCCCGAACCTGTGCTCCTCTTTTCCCCCAAGTTGAGATTTCTGCCGGGCTCTTAGATCTGGTGCCGTCGCTTCGGCATAGCCAGGGTTTGTGTGATGGGCAGGGCCGTGGGGCTCCGCCGAATGCGTTGGGTTGTGGGGGGTTTGAACAAAGGTGGCGTTTTTTTTAGTGTAGAAGTGGCGGTACGTGGCCTGTTCGTGGTCTGATCGTGGGAGGGGAAAGAGGGGAGGAGTAAGTGGAGAAGAGGCCCGGGAAAGCCATCGTGGGTTTTGTTCTAGGAAGAGGGAGAATTGTTTGTTTGCTGCCATGTTTATGGCTCTGGTGTTCCAAGTTTTGATCTTTTTCTTCTTCTTCCTCTTCCCACCATCAGCTCGTCCAGTCTGTCTGTTGAAGCCAGTTTGGGCTTGCTCAGATCTGGTGGGTGGGTGATGTTTGGTTGGGTTCTCATTTCTGGGGGATGTTGGGTTAGGTTTGGTTAGTTGTGAGCATGGGCGTGGATTGCTCTGTCGAGGAAGAGGGGAGAGCGAGTTTGGTTAGGGTTCAGAAACGATGGGCCTCTGTTGGCCCAATTTGTTTGTCGGAACCGAAGCCCTGACATGTGCATGTACCCTTTGGTGGTGTGATGTTTTGAACCGCAGGCTTTTGGGCCTAGGCTTTTTCCAAAGCCCATGTTGTAGATGGTTGGTTTGGCCCGTGAGGATCATGGTGCCACCCCACACTTGGTGGATTGAGCCACGTTGGGTACCACGGGAGAGTAGGGCCTTTGTTTACGAGAGCTTTTACAAAGAGATTGTGGGGACAATCGATTTGATTCTGTTGGTATCATATGGCATTTTCTTTGCTTATAGGGATGTTTACATATATGCCCCTAGACTCCTGCATATTCTACTCTGTACCCCTATATTCTTCATATTGTCATGTATACCCCCATAATAACCGTATTTCATCATATATACTCATGTCATTACGTACCATTTGTTTAATTTAATTTTAGGTAGATTAAGATGAAAAAAAACCTAATGTAGCTATCAAGTTTGTTGGCTGCAGTTGCAGCAGTTATGTGCTACTGTTGCAGCTATTGAGCTGCTGTTGTTAGTGGGTTGCTGCTGCTGCCCTTGAGTGCTGATGTTGCAACAGAGCTGCTGCTGCACCTTCTGCTGCTGCTGCTGTTATTGTATTGCTGCTGTTGCAACAGAGCTGCTGCTGCACCTTGAGCTGGTGTTGTTGTTGCAACAGAGCTGCTGCTGCTGCTGTTATTGCATTGCTGGTGCTGCTGCACCTTTTACTGCTGCTGCTGTTATTGCATTGCTGCTGTTGCAACAGAGCTGCTGCTGCACCTTAAGCTGGTGTTGTTGTTGCAACAGAGCTGCTGCTGCCGTTGCAACAGAGCTGGTGGTGTTGTTGCAACAGAGCTGCTGCTGCTGTTGCAACAGAGCTGCTGCTGCACCTTCTGCTGCTGCTGTTGCAACAGAGCTGCTGCTGCACCTTGAGCTGGTGTTGTTGTTGCAACAGAGCTGCTGCTGCTGTTATTGCATTGCTGCTGCTGCACCTTTTGCTGCTGTTGCAACAGAGCTGCTGCTGCTGCTGCTGCACCTTTTGCTGCTGTTGCAACAGAGCTGCTGCTGCACCTTGAGCTGCTGCTGCTGTTATTGCATTGCTGCCATGATAATGATGTTGCAGTTATTTTGGTTAAGTAGGGTAGGATTTAATCAACCCAAAACCATTTGATCCCATGTACAGGGCAGACCCGGGGCAGAAAACCCCCTTATGGGGTTGGAACCGGGGCAAAAACCCCCTTTAGGGGTTGACCCAGGGCAAACCATCCCCTTTGGGGTTGGAACCGGGGCAAACCCACCCAAGGGAAGGGTGGACCCGAGGCAAACCCCCAAAATGGGGGTGGAGGCAGGCTATTTCAACCCTTTAGGCTTCAAATTGGGTCAATTCCCCTTGGATAAAAGGGTTGTGATTGCTGCTGTCCATACTTTAACTGTTTGTGCTGCTCTGTGGGCTGCCCAGTGCTGCTGCTGCAACTGAATTGCTACTGTTATGCTGCAGAGCTATTACTGTAGCCCCTTACTAGTTATACTAGCTGCTGCACCACTGCTCATGGTGTTGGCTGCTGTTGCTATTGAGTTGTTGCTGCAGTCCTAGGGCTGCTACTGCATTGTCTTCGAACTGCTGCTGTTGTTGTGTTGCTGCAGTTGCCCTTGAGTGCTGCTGCTGCCACTGGGCCTTGTGCTGCTACACTACTGTTGCAGGGCTGCTGCCATGGGGTTGTTACAGCTGTTACTGAGCTGCCATTATTATGCTGCTAATGCTGCAGCTAAATGGACGATGTGAATTTTGATTGACAAGTTACAAAAACATCTCTATATGTCTTTATGGACAAGCCAGCAGTGACATATATTGCACAGCAGAAGCCTTCTAGACAACAGGATACTATAACTTCAACATCACTCTGTCCCATAATTGTCCTTCATAAAATCAGCAGGTGGCATCTTGTTCTTAACCATGTCATTGTGGGCATCAGTGTTGAGCATAATAACAAAATATGCAGGGACCTCGACTAATCTAACATTTAACCCCCAATCTAGGTTCCAAAATCCTGACACTCAAAACAAGTAAGAAGATGATAGTGAGTTGCAAAACCCAAGCAGAGGTCACTTGAGGTGTTGTCTTGAGTCACTTAAGTGGTAGAAACAAGTACTAAAGTGCAGGAAGTAAAACAATAATATGCTCAATTAATTAACTTATGTGTGCTTTCACCAGCGAATCAAACAGCGGTATATGCCGTAAGATACATGGAACTCTAAATCGATGTCTCCAACCTTAAGACACTAATTTTAATCGATAGAAGACTTGACATGTAGAACCATCTAGACACACCACAATAAAAGGCTTCCTTTAGCCTCCTGACACTATTGATTCAACATCTTTAAAACACATTCATAGATGGACATATGAAAGAATAAGGGCAAGGAGAATATTAGAACTGGTTGCTAAGCAAGTCAACCTACATTGACTAATGAATTTTGGATTCCATCCAACCACTACTAGTCAACGCCAGCTGTGCTTTTTTCCAACTAACTAGCTAATAGTTCTCACACCAGCATTAATCCCAATGCACATTCATTTGTGGGTGGTTTATCTTTTATTAATGTCATAATGACCCAAGCTAAAATTTCCAGAACTAATGAGGTCGCCTATATACCAGTCATGGTCGTGCGATCCTCACTTTGGAGGTGTTGGCATCAAGCAATCCCAATTAGGCTTCAGCTTGTCAACCTCATGGGACATTGGCGATCCTGAAAGGCAGGCAAGTGTAGGACTAGACGAGCTACATGGTTTGCAATACTGTAGTGTACTAGACTCGATCACATATGCATACAAGCAAGATTGTAGTCATTGTCTTAACGTCTGTTAAGTCCAAGATTGAATATTGGACTCCATAGTTGTAAGGGCTACCGAAGGTTATAAATTTAACCTCCATAGTTATAGTTGGGCTAACATCCTCAATCCCTACACTGAAGGGATTAATGGTCATAAGGGGAAATAAAACTAGTGTGAGGCATTCTTCAACCCAAAGCCATCAAATGAAGAGGCACAATAACAACACATAGTCATCAATCTCCACTCAAAATCCAGAGTCATTGATCCCCATTCGAGATCCAAATAGTGGGCCACTCTAGCCCCTTTCCACCTTAGCATGTGCTTATCCTTGCATAACATTGCATGCCCTTAACAACTATATAATGGAAAACATTGGGATGGTTAGTTAACCCCCAATGATTTAGTACCACACCATATTTTGAAATTGAATGGAAGACTAACTTTTGGCCTTTATCATGTGGTGTCATAAATATTATTCACTTAGGATCCATGGGTATAATCCTTTGAGGCCTCAAACCCAGTTACCCAGCACATCTCGTGTGCATGAAATTCCACTAGTTCGAACATGTCATGTTACAAGTAAATTATACAGATGGTTCTAGATGTAAAATGCCTAAGGCATCTTGAACTTCAGAAGTCAATGACTTGTAATCATAATGCATCACAATTACTCAGCTACCTACTATTCTCTTTTGTGTTGTCACCATGTACCAAAACAGACCTTGCACTTTTGTAGGCCTCATCTCAGACTATGGTGTCCTAGGTATCATTAGCCTAGGGTCCCTTGGGGTCACTCCCTTGAGGCCATAAGATATTGACACATCGTACCATTAACTCTAAATTTCAAGAGCTAAATGTTTATTCTTATAAAGACATCAACCAACACGAATGATACTTGTACATAAGAATGATAAACTGTACTCCTGAATTCAATTTATGTGATTGATTCAAGTCTCATCAAAATATATATTTGAGTGCACTGTGTAATTTCCAGCCACCAGGAACAACCAAGAAACAATGGGTTGAACATCTAAAATAGGCTAGTAAGAGGAAAATTTTCACAGCTGTGCATATCTTACAGTCCAAATCTTATTTCAAGACATTGAAGTTTTCATCACACTCTCATAGACTTTGAACAACTATAAACAATTTAGATGCCAGTTTGTATTCATCAGTATGTGCATCTAAAATAATGTCTTACATCACCATGCATGGGATAGAGTGAAGCATGAAAAGATAAGGCGTCTAACCAATTTATGACGGTAAATTGAACTTAGTAGAAACATGTTTCCAGCAAGTTATATGACTCACTACCACATAAGCTTTGCAAGATGGAACTATTTAAGTCCCTTATGCAGAAACCAGTCTTAAGGTTGACCTTAGATCCTTTAAACCCGGCAGATAATACTTCTTAGGTGTGGGGAGAAATTTTGGAAGTAGCTCCCCTTAATTGGAAGTTTTGCAATGTAAAAGTCATCTCTCAACCCTAAAAGAAGAAGGAAAACACCATGTGAAGCCTACATCATGAAAATAGGACTTCATCCATTACTTCAAAACAGAATTTCACTCACTGATTAATGTCTCCAAACAGCTCATTTTCATCCATTACCTCCAAACAGAACTTCACGCACTGATTTATGTCTCCTCTCTTTCTCTGCCAAAGTAGACTTTCCTTCTTGCTTTTTGATTGAGGAAGCAAGGAGCCTCCATACACAACATAGGGCTGAACAACTGCTAGACTTTCGTGAATAAAACCCTGTGAACTCACCAGCACAAAATAACCTTACTGTTCTCATAATTAAATGCGCACTTTATAAAATATTTCACTTATAGACGTTGGGTTGAAGGTGGATTATCACATAAAATCAGACAAGATTCAGGGATGGGCGTAGCCTATTTTTGTCCTGTGTCACTTTGGTTTTATGATAACCGTAGTATACTAAACTATGCAAGTCCTCTCTATTTGTCTTAAGATCCTCAAAGTCATGTCTGAGACCCCTTACCTGGTCAAGAAGGTCTCTGTACATGTGGCATCATGGATCTGATCCACTGGGGTGTTTCACCTTGAGTGGTTGGACCATCTAGGAGAATGTTGACATGGCTTTGACCTACTAAGTATGTCCCGGATCTGATCCGTGAGAAGAATGGCTGTGCATGTTTCCTCTGCTAAAAGTGGATGCTAATATGGTCTGCTAGAAAAGGTAATGCCTCAGATTGGATCTACTAAATGAGTATCACTGCTTGAACAGATGGTGCTCCAGATAGTCCCTCAGAATGTGTAAACTAGGTGTGCTTCAATATGTCCCGCAGAACTTTGAATCGCAAAAGTTCTCCAAATCCCTGTTCTGCTACAAATTTGATGCAGGACAAAATGGGTCTGTGGATAGTCTCATGCATCTGTTTATTTATGGGCATGAATTTGAGCTTGATTATCAGTAGGTAAGATTTGAAGCTGGGCTGGATGACCTCACCAAGGTTGGAAGTAAAGCAGCTAGTAGGCCGGAATGCGCATGTGGACAGGGTCCTTGAACAGGTCCTAAAGTTAATGGTCCTTAGGAAGGTCATTGTAGTTGCCTGGGGATTGTATAAGGCTATGGTTAATGTGTGAACTGAGTTGAAGAACAAAAAGGTGGCATAAAGGAGACAAAAGTGCCAGTTGCATATGATGACCAGGTGGGAGGGTAGGAGGGAGATGGTAGTGCTGTGCATGGGAAAGGGCAGTGGCATCCAGTGCAACCCCACCCATCATTCAGCAGCTTCATGGTTGCAGCAAGCAGTGTGTCTTTGTTGGGAAACTGGTGGCAGCAACCTGCAATTGTCTCTGGCTTCCTCTTCTTTTTCTCTTTGGATTTCAGTGGAGATGTGAGGCCAGGTGAGTGGATAACGGAAACCACTCCCTTGCTCATTTTCCCCAATTTTCAATAATCATTAATTATGGAGACTCTCAGACTCAATAATGCCACGTGTTATCACATGGTGTGGACGGCAGTGCAGAGTAATGCTAGCAATGTATCTGCAGTCTTCAACTTGCATACAAAGTTTGAATATTTTTTTGTATTGCATCTGTCAAGATGATTGCAGAAGGAAACTTACTTTGCCCATTTCAAATAAGCATTTACCACCGCGGCCCCCCCTCCATGCAGCATGCCACCATCATCTCCAGCCCCTTCCAAGCATAATGCCAGCATGCAGCACCGTCGAAGCGAGAGCAGAGCATCGCCTGTGATGACGTGTCCCCTCCGTAGCAACGCCAGCGTATGCCCCCCACCCCCCGTCGGTCATCACCTACAACCTCAACGAATGCCGCGACTCCCCTATTTGTCACCGTTCTGAGCACATCTGCCTCTCCGAGCAGGCTAGGCATGGTGAAGGCCCCCCCCTCCAGCATGCCACCCCCTCCCAGCCACTCCCTTGGGCGGGCCCATCACCCCACGCCTATCATCCCTTTCCCATCCCTCACCACCCCCTTCTGGCCACCACTGCCTCACACTCCACACAGCAGAGCCCCTTACTCGCCCCCCCCCCTCACACCCACCATCTGTTCCCATGCAAACCACCCCACCTCTACCGTGCTGCCGTTACCTCCCCTCCACCTTACCAGCATCGTCGAACCTCTGCTCACCACCAGCCACCGCAGCACGACCCACTTCTTCATCCTCCACTCTACCAAGGCTACCCATGCACCCCCACACTCTGCGCCGCCCTGCCCACCTCCTCCTTCCCTTCCCCTTCACTTGCAACTGCAAGGAGGGTCCCTGCCAACAAGCTCACCTACAGCTCCGTTGAAAGAACAGAGCACAGCCAGAACTATCCGCTCTCCTCTCTGCTCACCACCGGCCACCTTCCTCCACTCTCTATTTCCCACTCAGTCATCCTCCCGCCATGCACCGCAACCCCCTCCCCCTTTTCACCATACTGAACCACCCAACCACCACTCTCCCCTCTCATGCACCATGGCTCCATCTGAGAACCCAGCCCGCCCCATGCCGGCACGCAACCGTCATCTCCGGGCACCCAGTTCACCATCACCATGCTCCTTCACAATAGTAACCCATGCACCAGTGCCACCCCGATTCGCGAACAGCCACCCCCCCTCTTCCTTGGAAATAACACCGCAGTTCCCCTCCATGCAGCACGCCACCGTCTTCTCTGGCCATGTCGAGAAGAACCACCGCCCACAGACGCCACCTGCCTACGCGTCATCTCATCTTCCCATTGCTACCCCTCTGCCAACCACGACGTTGCTGCCCCTCTCGAGAGGTCACCATGAAGAGCCCGCCGCCCTTCACTACCTAGCATCCGCCGCATCGGCCGCAAGCCCGCCGCGACCACCACCCAAGCTCCTAGCGGCCACCATGCAGAGCCAGATGCCATCACCGGCAACACTAGCTGCCATCGCCACCAATGCCTCTGTGTTCCCAGGCACGCGAGCTCGCCATCGAGCAGTCTGATAGTGGCATGCAGACCCCGATCTTCCTCGCCGACAGTGACTGCACCACCTATGAAGCACCACCAGCTGTTGTCGTCGTCGTGGGGTCTATGCCTCTCTACCAACAGTCCCGTTGCGGCCCACCCGACTGCCCCGACGGACCCCTCCCTCATCTGCCCCACCACTTTGTGCCACCCCCCACGGCGTCTTCACTGGCAATGAGAAGGAGTTCCAAAGTAATTACTTAGAAGGGTGAAGCAAGTTGTGAGATTAATTTGAGCTTCTTGGTACGAGAACGGCCATATGGGACTAGCTCAAAAATATGGAACCAGTCCACTAATCTCTACCAAGCACTCTTAACAGACTGCCACCCCTCTCAGTCTCTCGTTCTTGCACCGTAAAACATAAAACTATGGGAAAATGAAGTACACGCGCTAGGAAATCGTCCCCCTACCTCCACCGAAGATACGACGCGTCGTGGACGTCGATCCACGAAGAAAATGCCTAGAAACCCTCGCCGGTTCATGAGCACGCCCCCGAGCTTCCACGCGCCACCGGCCCTCGATCCTTGACCCGTCCTCGCTCCCACGTCGCCTCCGCCTCGCCCCCACCTCGCTCCATCAGCCGTCGGAGAAGAGAGGGGAGAAAGAGAGGTGAGAGAGTGAGAAAGAGAGAATGGGGAGAGAGAGGGGGTCAAAAGGTTATAAATATAAAAATCTAAAAAATGTTAGAAATTTAGAATATTATGAAAAATTATCTCTGTGATCCTTGGAAGACGCACAACGCAGTGGTACTATCCCGGAGTCGGAGAACGTAACGGTTCACCCTGCACAGTGTTCCGAAGGCTCATCAGAGAAAAATACACATAAATGTCTGAAAAAAATCCGGGGCTTTACACCTCCCCTCTTGATTGCCATATGTTGGGAACAACACCGACAATGGTATATTAAGTTCAATGATGCCATTACTTCCTTTGAATTTAAAGAAAACATTGTTAATCGGTGTATTTATATGAAGGCCAATGGGAGCAAGTTTATATTTCTGATTTTGTATGTTGATGATTTCTTACTTGCAACTAATGATTTTGATCTATTATATGAGACTAAGAAATTTATCTCTAAGAACTTTGAAATGAAAGATATGAGAGAGGCAATGTATGTGATTGACATTATAATATTTTGGAACAGATCACAAGGAATGTTAGGGTTGTCTCAGAAAGAATATATCAATAAAGTTCTATAGAGATTCAAGATGGAAAAGTGTTCAACAAGTGTAGCTTCAATTCACAAAGGGGACAAATTCATTCTTATGTAAGGTCCAAAGAATGAATTGGAATGTAAAGAAATGGAAAGTATTAATTATGTTTCTGTTGTTGGGAGTTTGATGTATGCTCAGACTTGCACCAGGTCAGATATCAGCTTTGTTGTGAGAATGCTGGGTATATATCAAAGTAACCCAGGACTGGATCACTAGAAGACTACAAAGAAAGTGCTAAGATATTTGCAAGGGACAAAGGATCACATACTTACTTACAGAAGGTCCAGTCATTTAAAGGCAGTTGGAGACTCATATTCAGACTTTGCTGGATGCTTAGATTCTAGAAAATCCACATTCGATAACTTATTCCTTTTAGTCGGAGGAGCAATCTCATGAAGTGTGGAGCAATCTGTCTTTGCTGCTTCCACTATGAAGACTGAGTTTGTGACATGTTTTGAGGCCACAGTTCATGAAAATTGGTTGCGAAATTTTATTTCAGGACTTGGGATTGTCGACAGTATTGTGCTCTCTTGTATGAAAACTCCTTATTCTTAAGATGTTGATCGTTAACATTAGTGACAAAGATTATCCTAAGACACAGTAAAATTTATTTGAGATAATAACGGCTTAGCAAAAGCTCTTTCCATTCTTATTTGGAATAAATCATTCATTTATTACAACCTTCGTTGTTCTTACTTATGCATCTATATACGATCTTATGAAGCATCATCAAAAGTTAGAAGTAATGATTCTCTTTGAATTGATTCATGTTTTTTTATGAAAAATAACTTATATACTTTTGAAAAGTCTACGCATTACTCTTATACTCTCACTTTTATAAAATTTATCCGTAAACCTCTAAAAAATTTATGACGAACTTCTCATGCCCCGCCGTCAATGGCCTCTCACGTTGGTTAACTCCTAGTGAGTTAAGAGGGAGAAAATGACTACTCCATCTGGGGGCTTTCTCTCTCTCTCTCTACTCTAACTCTCTAATGTAGTATTCTCTCTCTCATGCACACGCACACGCGCGCGCACACGCACGTGCACACACACACACAATCAAGTCACCGATCGACAATCGATCTTCTTCTACGAGTCGTCGGGGTTCTCCCTAGGCGACGCAGACAAGCTCCAGTGGCTGAAGAGGGGGAGTTGCCTCATGGTGGCCATGTTGTTCCCCAAGATAGACAATTGTTACCCGAGGTTGCTGGACTTCCAAGAGAAGTAGGTATCCGGTCCTGGTCGGACGTCGATACGATCACCTCCTTGGACGAGAAGCGGGTGTTGTATGCCATTACCATGGAGGAGAACAAGTCCATCCATGTGGTGAACCAGCCTGATGACCAGGGGTTCATTGACCTCCGTAGCAATGAAGCCAGTGGGGGTGACCTGCGTTGGAGCTCTTCAAGCCAACTGATGAAGGGGAAGATGCCCGATGAGGAGCTGTGCTACCCCAAGCTAGTGGCGCAAGGGGGGCGGGTCTTCTCCTCTATGAACGACAACATCTCTATGTTTTGTGACTCCGAGTGAGTGTTTACCTCCCGGCTGTGGCGGAGCTATCGCAGCTCATTTGCGACTTCTCCGTCTGAGAGTGTTAGAGAATAGTCTTGTATTGAAAACAGGTCGAAGATATAATATGAATATAATTGTAGTGTCCTCTCCACTTAATATCTTAAGATTTTGAGTTAGATGACTTAATCTAATAAAATTCAACATGGTATCAGAACCCATGATTATGATCTGGACTGCGCACCCCGTGTTTGTCATAGTCCACGTGACAGAGCTTAAAATCGACTTGCAGGTGAGGGGGCGTGTTAAAGAATAGTCCCGTATTGAAAATAGGGCTAAAACATAATATGAATATAATTGTGCAGCGTTCAACCTAGGGTTGTCAATGAGTCGGGCCGGCCCAACAGGCCAGCAGACTTGGCCTGATTTCAGGTTAGACCGCAAAACCTTTTTCGACCCATCGGTCCTTAGCCGGGCCTAAAAGTCTGGCTCGACTAGGCCCCACGGGCTTCGGCTTTAAGTTCCGCCCGCGGGCTAGCCCCGCCCGTTCGGCATACCTCCACCAAGTACCAAGGGTCTGTGTAAGCAGCTGACATATGTCCATTCAGATCATAGGATACTTTGCTACATCTGCTTTGTTCTTAGATTGAATAATTAAGGGGAAGTGTGGTCAGTTTGATTTGTCATACAAAATTTTGTTTTAAATCGTCAATGTTTTGCATGGGCTTGCATATGTGTGCACATGTGATGCATTCGCACTTCCTTGCATGATCTTCATGCCTAATTTGATCTATCACTTCATTTAGTCAAAGGGGACCTTTAGATACTTGCTTGATGATTGTGCATTGTTGTGCATGACATGATTTATGGTACATTAAATGGTGATCTGTGGCAGGGTAGGTTAACCCTGTCTAAAAAGCATTACTATGCATGAGGTGATCTTCAGACCTAAGTTCTCCATCAGGTACCATAGGTCAATTGTCCATTTAAGTCATAAGCTGCATCTTTGAAAAGTTAGAATTTTCCTGAACCCTCAAAATCATGCATACACTTAGGAGTCAGCATATACACTTGCATTTAGATAGGGGGAGTTAGATTGATTAAATATCTACTTTTTGTTCTCGAATGCATAATAAATGTCATTGCAAATCGAAATAAACCTGATTTTGTCCAAGAAGGAGGTTATTTTAGAAAATCTCACTATCTGAGTTAAATGTGTTGACATACTAACCTTGTAGTGTCGACCCTATAGCTCTATCTGGTCAAAGTCTGTGTTCTGTGAAGCTCAATGAGTCGACGTTCTTCTATCCCTACGTTGACGCATCTGTTCATTTTGTTGATATTTGACCCTCTGCGAAGCTCGCTATGTTAATCCACTGAGATCTGTGGGTCAACGCACTTGCTCTCAAATTGCCCAATTTGGTTTCTGCCTCTATTTTAAATGTCCCATTGAACCATTTTGACCTTCAGTTGATCTAAATTTTGTGGAATCTCTAAGTGTTTAGTCTTTGATCTTATTCCATGACTTGGTATTTCTAAAATGCTAGTGAGCTCAAAATTGTCTTATTGGTGAATAAATTTGTCTACTAGATCCCTGCTCCAACTGAGGGGAGCACTATCTGAAAACTGTGTTCTTGCTAGACCCCTTGGATTATGTTTTTTGGGGGGAGAATGTAAACTCAGTCAATTGCATTTCTGGTACTCATTAAAGATTTAATTCCCTTTGGTCTGCTTCTTGCTCAATGAGTGTTAGCACTCATGTAATCCTTACTACTTGCTGCATAAACCGACTGGCCTGCCAGACCTTGAGCTAATGCTTTTGCATCTGTTGTCTGCTCATTGTTTGTGAATATCCCTGAATTCAACATCTACTTGCTAAACATCTTGGTTGCTTCTTAAATTTCCTGAATCATCTGAAATTTAGGAAGATTTCAATTTGTGCACCATGATCATAAATTTGAATAAGGAATCTTCTATTATACAGGATTATAAATGTCCAAACTAATCAGCTGGTTTAAGTTTAATGAATTCATTAAGTTTCAATTTAAATATCTTGAAAATATCTGTGTTAATTTTAATAGACCTTAATCAGCAATAGAAGTTGGAATACTATGCAGTCTTGCCACGTCCTTGATATATAGGGAAACTAGAACATCCACAGTCTATTTGCTTTTGATGGGCAAGAAGTGGGCGGACTTAGTTAGTCGGTCCACAATCACCCATATAGCATTTAATCCACTTTGAGTTTTTGGCAATCCAATAATGAAGTCCATGCCAATGCTATCCCATTTCTATTCTGGTATTTTGAGAGGTTTCAGCTTCCCAGCCAGTTTAAGATGTTTGCCCTTAACTTGTTAGCAGACCAAACATCGGCTCACGAACTCAGCTACCTCTCTTTTCATGTTAGGCCACTAGAAAGTTCTTTTGAGATCTTGGTACATTTTTGTAGCACCAGGATGAATAGTGTATCTTGATCGATGTGCCTCCTCCATGATTTTGCTCTTGATGGTAGAATAATTGGGCACATAGGTTCTTCCCCGAAAAAGTAGCCATCCATCTTCTGCCAAAAGGAAATTCGATCCTTGATCTAATTTCTCTTTAATTTCAATAATCAACAGATCATCATCTTGCAGCTCTTTAATTTCTGAGAGTAACTTAGGTTGGAGTCTAATGTTTGCAATCAAGACTCCATCTTCCTTCCTCTCTACATTGAGGTCTAAGTTTGTCATTTGCTCTAATAGATGCCATTCTTTAATCATTAAGCTCGATAATAATGCCATCGGCTTCAGGGTAAGAGCATCAACTATGACATTACCTTTTCGAGGTGATATTATATAGAGAGATCAAAATCCTTCAAGTATTCTAGCCACCGTCTTTGTCTCATATTGAGTTCCTCTTGAGAGAACAAGTACTTAAGACTCTTATGGTCAGAATATACAATAAAGGCCTCACCATAGATATAATGTCGCCAAATCTTCAAGGCAAAGACTATAGTCACTAGCTCTAAGTCATGCACAGGATAATTCTCCTCGTGTTTTTCAATTGCCTTGAGGAATAAGCGATTATGTTGCCATGTTGCATCAATACACAGCCTAGGCCAAATCCGGATGCATCAGTATAAACTTCGAATCCTCCTCCTTTCATAGGCAATGTGAGTATAGGGGCAGTAGTCAAACAATCTTTTAGAGTTTGAAAGCTCTTCTCATAGTCCTCAGACCATATATAAGGAGTCTCCTTCCTTGTCAATCTTGTCAAAGATATCGCGATCTTGGAAAAATCCTTAATAAATCTTCTATAATATCCAGCCAGCCCCAAGAAGCTTCGAATTTTGGTCACGCTAGTAGGTCTCTCCCAGTTCTTTACAGCCTAGACCTTTGAAGGATCGATTGCAATGTGCTTTTGGGAAAGTATGTGACCTAGGAAGAAAACTTCTTCTAGTCAGAAATCACACTTGTGAAGCTTAGCATATAGTTTGTGATCTCTTAATAATTGTAAGACTTTCTTGAGATATTCTTCATGCTCCATCTTGGACTTGGAGTAGATCAAATGTCGTCAATAAAGACCACCACAAATTGATTAAGGTATGGCCTAAATACACTGTTCATCAACTGCATAAATGTGATAGGCGCATTAGTTTTGATTAGCTTCCTTTGCATGGTTGACTCTTCTTTGCCATGCCTGTTGGTATGTGGGTAGGTAGGGGACCATGTTAGCAGTGGTACCAGCCATTCAGAGGATTTCTCTGCCAAGCAGGGATCCTCTGACACGGTAAGCTTCTTGATGGCTTTTTTCGGAGCGAACGGATCCTCCAGGACAAGTTTCGAATGTTGAAACATCAGATTCTATCGGTTTCAGATCCGTTCAGGACGATCATGAACGTGTCGACACTTTCAGACAAGGTGTCGGCACATTCCATTTCAATCTTTAGGAACTGTGGCTTCTACGTAGAGTAGGTCGACACTTTGATGGGCAAGTGTCGACACGTTCGTCATATATGCATGTGGAACGTGCCAATGTGCCGAGGCTTCATTGCGAGATGTCGGGACATACGCGCTAGAAGGAATTAAGGCTTGCTTCTTGGAGCCGAGGTGTCGACACTTTTCACACAGGGTGTCGACACTTTGGTCAGACAGAGACGTCTTCAAGTTGGATAATTGTTCTGTAATTGTTCAGTCTAGAGGTTAAGCCAAACTTGTTAGATGTTTATCAAAGATCTAATAATGATTTATGATTTGTTAACATCAAAAACCAGGGGACACAACAAATCGTAATAGTTATGGCTTCCCCTTTCCCCTTCTCTTCCCTTCCATGCTTAGAGAACTTTGCTTCCCCCTTCTCTCCTACAGATTCCCCTCCTTCCCTCTTCCTTGGTGCCAGCATTGGGGGCTAAGTGCATTCCTGGCGGCAATCTTGTGGTTGCAACGACATGTGGAGGCTGTGACGGTAAGTGACCACTATAGGAGTGGGTAGTATTCTGCATGGTGATGCTCGTCTTCCGACGGTGGGCTTCTTTTCCAGTTGGAGGTAGACTATGCAATGGATCCACCTCTTTGTCTCTAGAAATTCTTTGTCCCACCTCACTCCCCTTTGCTAATGGGCATTATCAGTCGCTGCCTACGGCCATCAGACGATGCTCTCCACCCCTTCGGTGCCTTGCTCTCCCCCTTTCGTGTCGCCCTCCTCCACTTCAGTGCTCTTACCCTCCTCCTTTCTAGCCACCCTCCTTTACTCTGGTCCTACCCTTCACACACCCTCCTCCCTTTTGGCACTCCCCTCCAGTGTCCCTCCTCAACTCTGATGCCCTCACCTACCATTTCTCCAACTACCCTCCTACCTTCTACCACCTTCGTGCTTCTCCCCTCCAGCCACCCTCCTCCCATCCAACACCTTTGTGTTTTCTCCCCTCTGATGCCCTTCACCCTCTTCCCCTTTGTTAGGCCTCATCTGACTCCCTCATATAGATCACAAAGGAATGGATGAAGAAGACGAGAGTTTCACTACAAAAGGGGAGATGATCACAGTGGTTGGGTCACCATAGAAGGGCGTATATGGGAGTCCATAATAGGGTTAACTTAACCGACCTCCCCAACCAGGTTAAAAAAACCCACATTTATCCCTGTTATAACTGAGTTATGGAATTTGATCTTCCGAAGCATAAAAAGATTAACACCCCAGTTTCCAGTGGGCAAGTAGGTATTCCGGCCACCCATGTGCTGGCCAAGGGCCATCACGCCTTCCTGGGCGTAATTCATGGCCTCATCCTCTGCCAAGCCTTTGGCTTTGAAGGTCATCAGCAGCACATCGACGAATTCGGCCAGGATGGTGGGCCACCGTTCGGTCGGAGGCTCGATCGTCACCCTGGTCGGGTCGGTTGGCGCATTCTCGAACATGTCATTCATCGGAAGCTCCAGGGTTCAAGTCGCCATTCATCACCGCGTGCTTGCGACGCTCGGACTCAGCAAAGTCGATCAGTCCAAGATCGAAATCTGCCTTGATACGGCCTAGCGCTTCGTGGATCTGCATCCTCCTATCAGCACGCTGATCAGAGGAATGCGATAAGTGACGTCCTGCACGTGCATCCACTTCGCGTTGTCGCTCGGCTGCGGCGTCGGCCTGGTCGGCAATGCCAAAGACAACGCTCCGCAAGTAATGGTGATTCAGCAGAGGCAATGTGAGCTTTGCACGCTGTTCCAGCATCTGCTCAATACCCGACACCCAATGCATGGTGGTGGCAGCACGTCGGACGCCGCCTCGTTCATCTCGGCATACGGTGCCGTCCTGGACCAAGTCGGTTAGTGTCGCGACCAGTTTGATAGCCTTAGATAGGCGTAGCTTCTGCTTAGTTGGCGTGAAGAGGGCAAGGTATTCAATCGTTGCACGGCCAAGTGACGGGTCCATGTTGGCCATGAGCATGGCAAAGCGCTTTCCATCGGCCTCAAGAAAGCCAGCAGTGATAGGGAATGTCTCGCTGCAAGTTGGGCACGTTACCTGCATAGGTCACTCCGTCCAGCAAATAGATCGCCGTTTTGCTTTTCCTCTTTTGCGATCCAATCCTGGACCTCTCTTGCGACCTGGATGTATTCCCTAGATGGCGTCTTCGTAATTTCCTGGCCAGGACGATATGCCGCCCAAATTCGATCACGCAATTTTTTTGGCAACTTGTACCAGTGAGCCTTGCACCCCCAAAGTTTTGGAGGCACATGTTTGTTGCATCCAGGCCAATGACATGTGTGCGTCATAAGGACTTCTTCCGATTAGCGCTTATCTGCAGCGCCGCCACAACGCGATGCAACTGGTCAGGCCGAAGCCATTCAACGCGCTCTGAGCCAAACATGTTCCTTGCTATGCCATGTGCATAGTTCCAGCCCTTATCCATCTCAGCGAGAAGAGCGCCTACCTTGGAGATCATGGCTGCCAGTTCATCGCGGACGTTCTGAGGTGCACCTGGCAAGCTAATGGCATTGCGCCCGTATGCCTGCGCTTCATCACGCAGGCGACGCAATTCATCGAGTACGCGTTCACGGCCCTTGACATCGAGTTCGGAAGCGCTGCTAACACCCGCAACGCGTTGCAACAGCGCAACATAGGTTTCGCGATCTAGCGACGGCTTCTTGTTAGCGAGCACATGGATGGCCGCCAATTGACGCCTCCGCTTATCACTTGCTTCATCAATAGGCGTGGCTGGCATATTCTGCGGCCTGCTCTTGCTCAGTCTTGATCATAGGGCTCGGAAGGGCAAAAAGGCTAGGTGTGGTGTACATAGAAATAGGAAATAAAGCAGGATATTCAACAATTAACAGAGATAAACAATCTAACTACAACAGAGTCCAGTCTAACAAAAGTACAATCTAAGGCAGGAAAGCGTACCCAGCACCGAGTGAACACTCGACCCGATGAGCTGACATCTAAGAACCTCCGCACAGCACCCTCGAACCATGAGGAAGAATCGCCACACCTAAAAAGTAGGGGTGAGCCTCCTATCACTGGCTCAATAGCGGTCCCGTAGAACCCCAACTGAAAATAATGACGGTACCAAGCAGTGCTAACAAGAACAACAACAATAGCAGGAGTAACTACAACAACGACGACAGAAAGCACGGCCATACATGAGTCCCCAAAACACGGCAGTCGAAGAAATCACAGCTCTACAACTACTCCTATAGGAATGAAAACCAACACCCCGATCCCACGGTCGGGGGACTACCAAAACATAAATCACCCTAGTCATGCTACTAGGAAAACGTCATGACACCTCTATCGTGGAGACCTGTGCTCATACACACGAAGGCCCACTCCGGAACCACGCGGTCCGGGGACACGATCATGACCTCACCGTCGTGAACTCTACACCGTCTAAAGAAAAATCTTCGGTGATGCTCACCGAAAATCCTAGACCACGGCTTCGAAAAAACACCAAAAAATTACACGCAAAATCACGTCTCGCAGATAAGAAATGAAATATCGAGTCATGACAAGCTCACGTCACGTGACGGGAGTACCTTCCCACTAGAAACTGGGTCAGATGCGTCCACTAACGACTTAGTCCACAGCCTCAGGTGTCTCCCTACTCGCCCCAGGTGAAAACTGAGACACTATACAAGTAACCACAAACAAGGACTTGCTGGGGTCATGCTCGTCAGCACAGGTCCGATGCCCCCAACCACGTGTGCACACACAGAATATGTGCTCTAAGTCAGGCCTCTAGCTAGTTTCCCCCCTAGTTTGGACTCAGGCTGCACAGACGAGGGGCCCTACGGTAACCAGCCTAAAAATTGTCTCTCTAGGTCTCACTCTCCACTACTCCCAAGTGGGTCCGCACATGCGTGCGCAAGAAAGCTACGACTAGTGGACGGGTCACCAACGTGAACTCTGAAAGCCACGCATGCACCCATCGCGAGCAACATAGAGTACCAGGTGGCTCAGGGCCACTAGACTCAGGATTGTCATCTAGACCTACTCAATCCAACTATCCTTAAGTCATGAGACTCAGGTCAAGATAGTTGTATACGACGGCTTCATGTCGTCAATTAGCCCTAGTCCTAGGGTCAGAAACCACGGGATGATAATTATTAGGGCTGCTCACGACCGCTGACCCTAATCCCTTCTAAAGGGAAGCTAAGAAACCCTTCAGCCCTAGGCTGGGCAATTGGACTTGCGGTCCATAGGCCATACGCATGGCCTACATAGAAATAACTTTTTGAGAAAGCCATCGGTGTGCATTAATGGCCCTCCGCACTAAGGCCGATGCACGGGGACTCGACTAAGCATAACTCGGAAGCCTGGAACACAAGAGGGTCACCCAGACCCTTAAAAAACATGGGCACACTAATCGAGGTGAAACGGTACCTCTGGACACTCAAAAACATAGTCACGGTCCCCCACGGGGTATCCGGGAGATCCACGGGGCCATAGGTCGACCAAAGGGTCACAACCGAGTCGACTAGAGGCCAAAACAGGCTTAAACTCTACATTTCGGTTGACCAGCCCACAGGGTTTGATTGACCAGCCAGTTTGGTCGACCTAACTGGGTAGTTCGATCAACCGAATTGAGCAGAATGTCCAGTTCAAGCAAATGCCCGAATGGTCGACCGAACCTTGTAGTTGGTAGACCAAAAATGGTAGAACGTGTCTCGGACCCAGCCCAGGGGTCCATTTCCACACCCCAATCACCCTCGAGTGATGGGGAAAACATGGGGAAGCCATTCCCTGGTCTCTTGACCACCAAGAGGCGTGATTCAAACCCTAAAAACGTAATTAAAATGGAAGATCCATCACTCACCCTAAAATCATGCTTTTGAACTCCCGACGAGAAATAAACCCTCTCGGCTCACCACGGGCTACCAAACCCATGAGAAATAAAATACAAGGGTTAAGGAACCATCCCCCTACCTCCACCGAAGATTACGTGCGCCGTAGATGCCGATCCATCGTGAAAACGCCGTTTAAACCACCGCTGGCTCATGAACTCACGAACCACCACCACCATCTCGATCCTCGTCACGTTTGTGCTGCTCCTCACCCCACGAACCTCGCCGTCTCACCCTTGTCCACCTTTGTCAGCTGTGCAGAGAAGGGAGGGGGAGAGGAGAGAGCGTGAGAGGAGAGAGAGGGGGAGAGAGGAGAAATGAGAGATGGGGAGAGAGAGAAAAGGGGGTTGTTCTTTATAGAAAATCCAAAAATTTTAAAAAATAAAAAATAGGGAAAATCATTTTCCTAATCCTTGAAATGCTCTCTTTGCACTGATAACGTCCCTGAGTTAGAAACGTGACGGTTCACCTTACACAGGGTTCAAAAGCTCATCAGACGAAAACCCGAGTAAACCACAAAACTCACTCTAGGACCCACGAAAGTGATCCGAAACCCACAGATCCTGATCCGAAAAATATCCAAAAAATTTATGAGTGTTACACGACCAGATTAGGGGATGAGATAAGAAGAGGGAGCAAGCTACAAGCTCTAGAAAGTTCAAGTTGGCCAACGGCAAGATGAGGCCCAATGGTGGGCCAAGCCTCTCGAAAGATAAGAAACCGAGGGAGAATGACAAGAAGGCTGGATCGACTACCCCGTCCAAGCCAGCTTGCAACTACTGTGTCTGAATGGGTCACAAGATGGAGGAGTGATAGCGTAAGTTAGACGCATGCCTACGATGTGGAAGAAAGGACCATCGAATTCTTGAGTGCCCACTCATCACCGATCAAGCTCCTGACATGAAAGGAGGGGAGATCTAGAAGGGGGGATAAATAGATCTACCACCAGAAATTCTAAATTAAAAAATCTCAAGCACTGCACTTAGATCTAGCACTAAAGAAAGGATAATTCACTACATTGATCAGTTTAGGCAACCAAGCAAGCAGCATATACGTATAAGCAATAAAGTATGCAGTATGATAGGAGAAGAACTAAACTCGAACTTGCAGTTTGCAGTTAATCACAAACTAGGATCAGTACTAGGCGAAGGTTTAATCCAAGGATCTCCTCACGCAAGGGGGGATGTTCCAAATAGGCGTAACCTATCTTTTCCACCACGTCTTTTGATATATGTCTTGGTTGTGAACAATTGTAATTGACAGTTGAGAACACACACCACAAAGCATCCACCCCTCACTCCAAGGGAGTGAGGCTTCCTTGCTCAAACAAAGCAAATAGCAGACTTAGTCTGTGACAACGGCTAATTCCACAGCTTGACACCAAGGGAGACAAATCCCTTGAACGTCGATCCTGCTGCCAGTAGAGACCAGCCCCACTGCACAATGCAGTACCTAGAGGATCTCCTCCCTTCTTTTGATTTCTCAGAAGGAACCGTGAGCAACGCCCAGTTGTCCACAACCAGAGGACTAGTCCTCTCTTCCTCTGAAGCACAAAGGGAACCCAGAGAAGAAATCTCCCTTCTTCTAATTGCTCAGAAGGAACACTCCAGTTTTCCAGGAGCAGACCAAACACAGACAACACTGTATGCAAACACCTTGCATGCATGAGGCACCATAAGGTAAGGATGCAAGACGAAATGAAAAAGAAAAGTAACAAAAGAAGATGAGAAAATGCTGAACTGAATAGCACAATCAAAATAAAATGACGAAATCGAAGATCTGTAGCTTCAATAGAAGCATTTGAATGAAATCTGAAGCTCTATTTTCTTGCTCTCCCTTTTTCTAAACTAGCAGCCCTCTCTAGCTCTTGCCGGTTTCTCAACCGTGCACGTCCGACGCTTCCCTCGTGAAGGGACGATCGCGAGCTTGCCGTGTCCATGTCTCGTCCCGCATCAGTTTGTTTCCCCTCCGCACCTCCAGTTAAATTTTCAGGCCAATCAGCCTTCATTTGCTATTTTTCCCCATCATTTAGTTCCACCCCTGACAGTCTGCCAGTTTACAGATCTGTAAGATAGTAGTATGTTGTTATATTTTTCCTGTCCCCTTACCCATCTCTAAAAAATTACCAAAAAATTCATGCGTGATCCTTACCTCCCACCCTTCCATCCATAAAATTCTCAGAGTCTAGATCCACCGTTTTCTTTTCGGTCAAAGTTCATTTTCAGGCAGATCCATGTCTGTCCTGCCAGTTCTGTAACTTGAGCCAAAAAATCTCAGAGTTTGTAGAGTTTTTCATTTACAATCCTATTTCTGGATGGATCTTTAAAAAATATATGTTGTATCCCTTCGAGTTCTCTTTCCAACGGATCCAATCTCGCCTTGATCCGCCTTTGGATCTGGGTGCAACAATTATTTTCGTGGGGGCGCGCAGATCTGTCCCGAGTCAAGCCAGTAGAAGTAGTCCACCAGATAATTCCTCAAAAAATATGCCGGCTCAGATTCGGTCGCCGCCGGCATCAGGGTTCGAAAAGGAGCCATCCACCGACGTCCCAGCCCGCCACCTCAGCCAAAAGTTGACCGGAAGCCACCGTCCCAACTATCGATTTCACTTGCTGTCCAGTGAGTTTGAATAGTACCGAGTAGGACCAGCAGCCCACCTCTAGCCCAATAGCCCTTCTGGCTTGCTGCCCATCAACCTGAGTTCGCTACTCCCGAGTCCCATGTGTAGCCCTTTACCTTCCTGCATGAAGTGGGCTGTGAAATTTATTTTTGTAAATTATTGATAATTGTTTGTACTGGGAGTACGAAGCTTGGCCGGGGTCATCTTCCCCATGCCCGAAGCGTGGAGGTATCATTTCCGCTCCCTCACTCGGCATTTTGCTTGCTTCATATATTTCTATATGCTGCTGCTTGCATGTGTTAGGTTAATTACCTCATTTTAATTTTAATCACTGCTGCGAGAGTGAGTGAGTGTGACCCGTCCCATGACTCAATCCGAGCACGTGAAAGAGCTGATACCCATGACTCATTGTCGGTTTCTCAACTACGCACATCCGCAAGCTTCCCTCGCGTGGGACGATCGCGAGCTTGCCTAGAGTCTTAGGTCCCACATCAAATTGGTGTTGAGTCCACGACGTCATCTCGCATCACAGAGTCAATAGCCCCAGTGCAAAATCATGCGGAGGATGAGCATAGAGCCGGCATATACCCCTCAGGGGGACTCGCAGAGGTCACATGCAGGAGCTAATGAACCCCTGGCGGCCATTGGCGCATTTTGGTAGAGATCACCGAACCACAGACAAGAAGAATGCAACACTCTGGATGGTGTTATTTTTTAATAAAACCAAACAATGGGCATATGTAGGCCCATGGGGCAAATTAATCAACCCAGCACTTACTTTGGATTATTTCTTGCTTGGAAGAGGCTTACCATACCGGCTATTCACGTTCCTCGAGCTAGTCTTCCACTGTAATTAAAGGCTCGGGACGTGATAGGCGAAGCCATGCTGTGTTGTCTACTCACCTCTTCATCCCCAATTAGCCAGAGAAGTGTCAAGCCCTCATTCTTCTACTAGGGTTTCTATTGTCCGTCTTGGTTTCATTGTTCTATTACATTCCTCTTTTCTTCATTAGCATCACATAAGCATACTTCTATCTCTTTCTTCATTCTTTACATTGCACTACACATACACATCTATCTATGTTCCCTAAATAGGGGTTAAAAACCCAACCCTTAGGTACTTTCCCCTCTGATTGTACAATTATTTTTTTATGGGATAGATACTTGTTGTACCCAAACTTTTTCTCCTGGAAAAAGTAGGAAATAAGGGTTCAGGAATTTTCCCAAACACCTCCCGGGCGTTATTTATTTGCCATTTCTTACAACATGTCAGGTCCAATCGAGGGTCCTAACCAGCTTGCTGTGACTCACAGTGACACCAACAACCAGTGGGGACCACCCCCGACCACCTAGTATGTGACATTACTCGCCTTCAATGCGACCACCCGGGCCAACCCGGGGGCGCCCCAGTAATAAGCTACGTTGTGCGGTGCCCAGCAATGAGGGTAGGAATCACTCCTGAAATGCCTCCCTCCAACATTCTAAAGCTAAAGGATGATCTCCCTCAGCCGACCTTGGGCTTTGAGAGCCATTAGCATGCTTGTACGACCTGTAGTTACATGTTGGGAATTTCCCAACACCTAACGGGCGTATGTTTTTTAGCAATTCTACTACAAGTCGGGGCCAACCCATTGCTTGGATGCACTTTTTGCATCATGCAGTGACCCTCCAGCAAGTTGGGGCCATCCCCAACCCTCAGACACGAGACAACGAGCTACTTACTTTTAGCCACTGGGCTAACACAGGGCCGCTCGCCAACCCACCACGCAACGTGGCATGTCTCGCTAAGGCTGGGGCCCCACACCCAAAACACCTTCACTCAACTCCTATGAGCTACTATCCCCACCCCAGGGCTAGATATAAGCCAACGAAACCAGCTAGCTGAGTCGTCTGGCAACTCGATGTGTGTTGGGAATTTTTTTGAACACCTTGCAGGTGACAATTGGCCCCCAGGGGTCCACGCCAACATCTCGGGGACCCAATCCCGCCAAAGGACACCCACACACAATAAGGAACAACCCCTGGGGGCACCCCTCTCAGCGGCTGCCTACCCCGGGGGGAAGTTCACCCCACACGCAACTGCACCCAGGTGGGGTCGAACTCCCCTGGGTCCTCTTTGCCTATCCCAGTCTCAACTCATTCCAGCCCCAGTCCTGCCTTGATTCCTTTCTATGTACTGATCCGAGAAGAATCCATGGAGAGGAAGTTTAGAGCTCGGGATCTAGCGCAAAGAATTGGCCCTCAAAGTCGCTCTATGTGCTCCAGTCAGCCAGTCCATATCCCTATCCTTTTGCATTCACACTAAGTCAAACTGGGCCCCAAATAATTATAGTTCTATTCTTATTGTTACTATGGTTTATTCGCGTGTTTTATCACATTTTCTATTACCTTATTATCTAGAGCGAAAATGTAATTACTTAAAGTATGCTTCCATGTTGATGCGAAGATACCTACTGGGCTAGTGTGCTCATACCTATTTTTTCCATTCTTTTCAGGAAATTCAAGTGAGTCAGATTCAGACTATGCTAGCAATGGGTTCGAGAGCGATGATTGATGATCGAGAGAAGACTTAGAGTGTCTTGGTGTCCTTAAGTTAGTTGGAATCATCATGCAATTTTTCTTTATTGAGTCATGTTATGTAATATTACTCTTTCTTGAGTCTAGTGGAGTAAAGAGTCACCTTTATGTAACTTTGGATCATTATTATCAATAAAAGATGGAATATTGGTCAACTATTGTGCATTCCTCTTATGTGGATCTTATTGCACTTTGATTACATTGCTAGCTTGAGGCGTATTACCAAATGTCCATGTTTCCCGAGCTATTTTCATTATACACGTATGGCTCAGGGTGTGACATTTAGACATCCACATAGTATGTATGGCCAACGAATTTCAAGGTAAAGCTCATGAAATAAAGTACAGATCTAGCAAAAAAATTTATTCAAGGAATAGTTAGGACAAGAGCATAAATATTTATAAGAGAAGTTCAAGAATGATTGGCGACAGTATGTTTAACGACATTCAGTCGATAAGAAGGCATCATGTACAATGACATTAAGTCGGTAAAGGAATTGGTTTAACAGTGTTGGGTTCATTGCGCTCCCTCTTTAGTTTTAGTAAGGGTTTTGATGATAACAAAATATTGTGCACTTTGTGTGTGTTCGGGTGTTGTGGAAAATGTGCTCATATGTTGATATCTTGTTTTGCAGGTTGCGTTACAGGGATGTAATGCATGGTATTTCATGAATATTTTTTAGATGATGACTCATGCATATTGATCATAAGACCTTGGAGCTTACATGTGAAAGCTACATTTTTTAGTGGATTGTCAAATGGTTTGCTGGGTTGCTGTGTGTTTTTGATGCAAACACAAAGTTGGTATTATTGATTTTCATGCATGCTTTTATGTGGGACTATGGAGATTAATATTCTTACGTTAATGCCCATACTAGTGTGGAATGGTTGAGTTCTTATGGATATGAAATTGATTGCATGGCTTTGTGTAAATGCATAGCCATTTCATTTAAGCTCTTGAGCTCTTGTTGATAAGATCATCATATTCCCTGGACCCATGAAAAATCATGCATTTATGTTAAATGTGGTATTAGGTTCTTAAGGAGGTCTGCATTCATTTTTCAGACCTTCCAGGTGAGGTGCCAATCCCTGGGGGTCGACCCTCCCTAGGCCATTGGCTGTCTACACAATTGACAGTCTAGACAGTCAAGAGTGTCGACATCGGGAGTTGACATTTCTGTTATTATTGTTGCATGAATGATGGTTGCTTAATCTTTTGATCATATGGCTTCTATGCTTTCACAGGTTTAATCAATCTCATTTGTTCATGTTTGATCATGATGAAATCTTGACTCCCTCTTCTTATTTTCCTTCCAATACCTCTCGAGTGGTCCCTCACCCGCCTCCTTCTACCCATCCTCACCCTTCACGGCACCAAGGCCCTTTTGTCTCTTGCACCCCGGTCCAACCGAGTCCTTCTTTAGGTTAGCCCATTAACCCCCCACATTCTTTATGTCATGTCGCCCCTCCTAGGCCACCATGCCATCTCTCTACTTTGCATGTCACACCCCTCCAACAAGATCTGCTTGATAAAATTACTTCAATGGAGGAACAATTGAAGAGGGTCACAAGCCCGCGGTCGCCTCCTCCTCCTCCTTATCAAGCCAATCCCCTTCACGCACTCATGAACAAAATCACCAAGTGGAGAAAGATTGGAAGGAGAGGAGAGATGATAATGGCATCATAGATTCAAGTGAGCAAGATGTTCTTACAAATTTCAATGATCTAGTGGATGCCGTCCGCCCTCCACTCATACACCACATTCACTCATATGGCCATCCACTTCCACATCCACCTCCATATACACAGAGTCCTCCACAACATTATACTCCATCACCCATTATTACGCCACGACGACATCCACTTGAATCAGATTATGAAGAATGTAAGTCAGATTGTGAATTGGGGATGACACTTGATGAGGGATTTGATCCAGCACATGATGATGAAGTTTTTCAAAAGGCACCCACTTTGAGTTTCATTTGTTTTTCTCTCCCTCCATTGTCACAAGAAGAACCCCCTACTCAGGACTATGCCACCATCCCCAACCCCGTCTATGAGACTAATTGGTGTTACGATGATGAGTCGATACTCCAATCACCTACATCGGCGCGCCATGAACCTTCCCCTACCCTCAAAACCTATCGCGCCACTAAAATCCGACGTTTTCTCAGAACCAAACCTCCTTCTTCTACACCTCAAAATACCATACCATTAACCACCACTAAGCCATCTGAGCCCTCCATTGATTTCCCCCTAACTACACAACTAACCTCCATACCACCGGCCTCCACCGAACCTCCCGTTAAATCTCAACCAACTAATCTTCCATTACCGTCACCTCGGCCCTCCATTATTTACAAACCCAAAGGCCAATCCCTTCCATCCCTCCACTCAACCCTTCACTTAAACTCGTGGCTAATCTTGAGCAGCCCGAGCTAACCTAGTTTGCTTCCGAGCAACGGGAGAAGCTCGCCGCGTTTCAAGATCCACTTCCACCTACCCTTTTTCCAACACCTTCCATTAAAACACCATCACCCATTAATCCTACCGCCTACGCTTCACCTTCCTCTGCCTCTCAGAGTGGGTGTACGATTACAAGCACATGTGCCGAAGGCAATATCCAAGAGTCAGGCAAGAAGAATTTGGCCATGGCTATGTTGTTCCAAAGTCAATACTTTATTAGTTGAATGCCAATTCTTTTTCTTATATCGGGCATGGTTGAAGAGGCTAAGCCCCCACTGATGCTCACTAAAAGAAAATGTCAAGATTTGATGCCATGTAAGTTCATTCTTAAAGGTCGGGCAAGGCACCCCTTGTTTGAAGCCTTCAATATCTTTCTTCTACCTACCCTCCAAATTTCATGGATTTAGATCAAGAGATTAAGGAGAACGTGGGACAAGTTGCTGGTTTAGCATAAGACATGCAGAAACTAGGATCTTCTTCCAGCCAGAAATTCAATTCATAGGAGCACTTCCAGAGGTAGGTTATCACATGAGAAGGCTAAATTAATGTGTTAGGAATAAAAGTCCTATGGTTTCATTTCGTTTCATGCTTTCTAATGGTACTATTTCATGTTTTATCATGACTACGCATCTAGGTTAAGTCCGCATGCTTACCCTTACATTTTAAGAAAAGAGTTATAACTTTGGCTTAATTTATGCACCTCCATGCATCTCCATGTTTTAATATGGTGGTATCGGGCCTTACTTACCTATTGACATATTTTTCCATGCATCTATTTGCCTTGGATTAGGCATGTTCTTTGATTTTTGCGCTGTCTGCTACAGGGGAAGGAAACGGTCTCCGTCAAATCGCCAGAGTCTTTTGGCGGCCCTGCGATAGACCGCTAATCATAATATACGGTCCTCATGTGACCGCCATTATCTCACCGTGACCTGCACTCTGTTAACTCTAAACAGATTATAGATTGACCCTATTAACTATATGGTAAACCTAGGTAAATAAAGTTTATTCCTAGTATTGACTTCATATTCGTAATATTGGTCATATTGGGCATCATTCTTGATAGATTGCATACCTCGCATGTTTAAATGCCTATTTTGAACTTACGTTAGTTTTATGCCAAAATCATATACTTTTGTATTAAATTCATATGTCAATGATAAATGGACTTGTTTTATTAATGTTTTGATTGTTGTTTACCATGATCCCTTCTTATATATAGTCTTTCTTAAGTACATAGTGCGTACCCCGGTGCGTGGCCATTAGATACACTTTTGCACTCTTAAGCACACTTTCTTGGACTTGTGATCCTCTCCGTTGGATATTCCTTCCACCGGACTAGGTGATCTTGTTTCAAGGTCTCCGTAAGTCTCTGTGAGGTTGGCATTCCCACTAGGACATTGAGCTGGTTGTACCCTCAAATCCTAACTGTCTAGAAAGCACATACACTACTGAAGTTTCTGAGTTTTGGAAAGTAGCGGCCATCTAGTAGACCGCAAGGCTCGATTGGCGGCCTCCACCTGACCGCATTCTCCTTTTTGACCCCTTTTTCTTGTTCTAGTGTCGACCACCCATAAACAGTCCAGACCCGACCACATAAGTACCCTAGTGGTCCTGTCTGGACTGCCTTTGCCCATAAATGGTCTAGTAAATGACTGCCTATCTCAAGTTCATGTCTAACCCAAGGTTCGACCTTTAGGTTGGTCTCCTTAAGTCCCTAGATAGTCTATTGATTATTTAGAACCTAATACTTTGCTTCAAAGTTATCTAAGGAAATATGAAAGTCAAAGAATAGGCTATTATGCTGCCGAAATCCTTCCGTGGCGTAACCTTGGCTTAAATCCTTCCTTGAATTCTCATGATCATACTTTGATGTGTTCTTTACTTTGGTTACATTATCATGCATTTATTGTTATATTTTTTTATCGTTGTTATTATTATTATATGCGTATTTATTGCTCTTTTTTTTATTAAGGGGGGAGTGGGCCGTTGAAAGGCCTGAAAATAGGCGTACCGACAAAGAAATAGGGTGTACTGGCGAAGGGGATGCAAAGGGGCTGTACCGCTGAAGGGAGGTCGTGTGTGTGAGTGTGTGTGCCGCTGAAGGAGTTCAAAGGGAGGGTGTACCGATGAGCAGCTTCAAGGTGTGTGTGTGAGAGAGAGAGATGGCTCGTGTAGGATGCGCACGAGGTTCAGTATACCTCGTGCATACCCTGCACGAGGTAGGGGTTCGAAAAAGGGGGGAGCGTGCCGATGAGCGGCCGTGCCGGTGAAGAGGGGTGAGAGAGAAGGAGCTCGTGCAGGATGTGCACGAGGCTAAGGCATACCTCGTGCACACCCTGCACGAGGTAGGGAGACAGAAGAGGAAGAGAGAGAGGGAGAGGACCTCGTGCAGGACGTACACGAGGCTAAGGCGTACCTCATGCACATTCTGCACGGGGTACAAGGTAGCTCGAGCAGGTTTGAAGTGGGGGGAGCAAACCCCGTGCTATTTGAGAAATCATGGTGCGTGCATGAATTGTTTCAAACAGAGGAGGAGGAGGCTGAAAGTGCCAATGAAGGATGCAAGACCCACTTCTCCCAATGATTTTAAGGCCTTTCTTTTCTTCCTCCTTTAATTTTAGTCCAACCTTGTACAGATTGCTCTCTTTTAATTCGAGGTGTTTAATTGTTGCCTAGTTCAAATTTCCCCGTGATGCCCATGGCTCATTGTGGACGCACTCATCGTTGGATTAGTTGATTCATTCGTTTGTTGGGTTTATGAAGTGTGTGGGCGTGCCAGTCACCAAGGTGACGATTTGTTCGGGCACCGGAGAGCCCACGGTGCGCTCGATCTGACTTCGTCAGACGATTGTATGGTTTGGGTCAGGACCCAATCTCGCCATGCCATAAAGGCCATGACGTCATTTACATCCGCCGTACGAGGGAACACCTTTGATTAATTGCCGAAACTAGGGGCTCCACGGCCGACGAAAGTAATACTGACTGCGAAAGAAAGGGCGAAGAGCAGCTCGTACTCAGGGCTCGTATCGGGACACGAATCGGGGGTCGTGTCGGTCACTCGCGGACCTTTTCATATTCGGACGGAAGTCCGCGACGGGGAAGCACGATGAAAACCAGAACGAATGTGCTTAAATGTCTGCCGGACAGGCGGTAATTTTAATGACGATTCGGAGAAAGCTCGGTTCGGCAAATAAATCCGGTCGGGTCAGAATGTCGACCCAAGGCGAGGCCGGGCCGTGAACATTATGGGCTAATCCTCGGGACTCAGGCCCCGGCCTGCACGGGGCGGCGTCATTATTCCTTCAATTCCCAGCCAAGGGGAGACGGGGCTGTAGTGTGGAGTTTTATTATTATGGTTGGTGGAATTCTTGATTATACCTCTTGGCCGGCCATTTCCCCTTTCTTTTATGTATTTTAGGGTGGTCTCGCATTTTTGTTTTCGTTATATTTTATCAAAAGGTACTACCCACGTGCAATTCTAGAGTTTTATCACAAGATGCATTTGGTAAATGGAGAGCTATTTACTATAGTCAATGATGTTGAAATCAAGCTATCCAGAAAATTGCTAAGTGTTGCCTTCAAAATTCCAATTGGTGGAATTGATGCAAAGAAATCGGTGATTGATCACTAAGAGGTGTATTCTCTTTTGACTGAGTAGCCAACACCTGAAAACCCTCCACAGAGCCTCAATGCCAACAATTTCTCCCCTATTAGCAGAATCCTCCATCACATGATCACCACCATCGTCTCACCTATTCATGGGGCCAGAGGGCAAGTTGCTCTTCAAGTCTCATTACTTTACCACATTCTCAAAAAGGAGCCAATCTATCTCCCTGACCTGATTCTTCAAAAGTTTGAATTTTGCAGAACACATAGGGACAATGCCCTGCCCTATGCAGCTCATATATCCACTCTTCTATAGCTAGCTAAAGTTGATCTCTCATCTGAGGACTGTAAAGTCATTCCAAAAAAGAACATTTATTCCTATCACTTCGTAACCAAATACATGAAACTCCTCATAGAAGGTGATGTTGTGTCTAGAACACTTCCCTCAACAAAATCCAAGCAAGAACCTCCACCACAAGCCACTCCTCCACCTCACTCTACTCCTCCACCACACTCCTCTACACCACAGCCTGCTCCTGACATAAGGACTACACTAATTCATCCTTTAGCACTCACTGTCTTTCTTCCCCCTACACAACAGACCCCACCTCATCCTTCCTCCTCTCGGCCATAGCTAGAAATAACTGGGCCTTCTTACCAACAACCTCAAATGACTTCTACACCTTATGAGCTAGTTCAACTCTTCTCAACCTAGTTTGCCTCTCTACAGACTTCCATTGCCAATCCCTCTGCCACCTTTACTGAGAATATCAATTATCTTGAAGCTAAGTTGGATGCCTGCTGGGCAGAGTTCCAAAAGTGCAGGCCGGATTCTGAGAGAAACTTTCAGAGGTTGATTACCTCTCTCCAAGATGCGTGTACTAAAGTAGGAGAGATGATCAGAGGTGTTGAAACCAGATCAGATGCCAGTTTAGTTCAAATTCATCATATGCATTCAAAATTGACACAGATAGAAAGTGACATTGTTCAGATCAAGCACACTCACATGACTGTGTCAGGAATCTTTGTTGACTCACTTCAGTCCCTACACTCTAAGGTTGAAAACTTGAGCATGTTAGTTGATCACAGAATTGAAAATCTCTTCACCCCACTCCAAAATGTTACCAACATGTTAGCTACCACAGTTCAAGAATTGCAGCAAGCATGGATAGCACCTAAGTTGCCTCCCACAGATCCTTCTCCATCACAGTAATAGAATTTTTTGCTGATGACAAAGGGGGAGATAGGGCCAATCATTGTGTTATGGTGCAGAAAAAGGGCAACAGAGTACAGAGATAGGTGACAAAAACTGAAGTGATAGAGATGGAGATGGGTGCACTACATTCAAGAGAATGACATAGATTTTTTTTTGAAATAGGATCCTTGTATAATAAATAAATTCTCAGAACTCGGGGCAATTTTCAACCAAATGCCCTTGTTGACGATGAAACTCACAAAAATGGAGCAAATTTTTGACCACGGATTGGCAAGGCATAACCGGAGGAAGTTGCAATGTGCAAGTGCCCATCAAAGCCCTGAAGATGTCTGATGCGAGATGAGCTATCAGACTCCCTAGGACCTATGTGACAGCAAGCACGACCTGATCCACGGACCCGAGCAATAGCAGACTGACCACACACGTCACTCAAATTTGGGAGTGACCCGACAATAGAGGGATAGACGGTGACCCACGGGTAGCCTACATGGACAAAGTCGCTAAGAGTTATATGGGGGAGGACAGACCTAAGGTCTGAGGGTCACCCGACTCAGCCGAGGCAGAGCCAGTGCCCGAGAGCGAGAATGACGACGCCCTCTCACACGGCAACGGTCAACACTCAATGTTTAAAAAATTTGGAACAAGCTCTCCTCACCTTCGGCGTGAGCGTGAAAAGATACTAGAAAAGCAATGCCAAGGAGCAAGGGTCAGATCTTTACCTTTCCGAGTCTGAAGAGATCGACACTAATCGGAGACGAGGGCGAGCCGGGGAGCGTGTGCACCCGGCAAACATGCTGCGTCGGTGGAGCTTCTAGTCGACCCTGCTAGTACAAGCAAATAGACTCCACGCAGAGAGGGGGAACTCGGGGATGGGCACACAGGTACAACACTACCCTCACGCAGGAGGGGGGAGCACAGGGAGGGGAGTAACCAAGGGGATCGACACTCCAACTAGCGTGCTAGATTGGTGAAGCTCGGGGTGGTACGATGTGCTCCAGGATCCCAATGAAGTAATGCTAGTGCCGAGTCATCACCGGAGGGGTCCTGCTATGCTCTGCAGTGCCTGGTGACCGGTCGGGGTCACTGGCGGGCTAGGCGGTGCCGATGAGCCGAGCTACACAGTTCTGTCCCGGGAGACAGGTTGGTGCAGTTGCCGTCCAGGAGGGAGAACTCTCTCCACCGAGCTCCGATCGAGGTGAGACCAGCATGTCTTGAAAGAGGACTGAAAGATCTATCCGCCAGTCAAGTTTGATGGCCGTTGGATATAGGGGCCGACTGTGGTCTCCTCTGGATGAAGGCTCTGGAATCTAGGTGAACAACCAGACACAGTTGGGTTGCGCACCTCGGTACTGGCAGCACCGAATGCGGATAGTGACGAAACCACCTGGAGTGATGTCAGGACGTCGAGAGGTCCAACTTTGATGAAGAAGGCTAAGCCCGAAAATAAGTAGAGGATGGCGTGACGTGGTTGACAAGCCTGCTGCACACTCTGGGTGGACTGGTTCGCACCAGCTTGGAGCAGACGCAGGAGAACGACTGCCACGGACCGTGACGACGTCGAAACGATGCGGGACAACCTCTGGAATGACGGAGACTTGGAGACGAACAACTCTTCAGAAAACCACTTCAGCTGGTTCGTGTCTGGGAAGACGGTGGAGCCGCTGCAAGTTGGCCTTCTGAATCTGGCGTGAATATGGTGTGGTTGCACAAGAAAGGACAACCTATACCTATGGCAAAAAACCTAGGGTTTCAACAGGTGGGCTGGGCGAGAGGTTAAAGACGGGTACAACACCCGCCCAAACCGGGTTTTGACTTTCAAACCGGTTGGATCCATTGGTGGGTTGGGAGCCGGTTCGCCATCCGGGTTTGTGGTTTGTATTGGCCCATTGTGTAGCATTCTGGGTCCTATCTGGACCCATGACTTACCCGAATCCGCGATCTTAGGTGCTATCGGGCCCACTAGACCTTTGCATGTTGTTCTTCCCTGTCTGAATGCTGCAATGGAGAATGGTGCTCTGTAACAGCCACCCTCTATGGCTTCTCGGAGTAGGTGGTGCTCCGGCTGTAGCTCTTCCTCCCCAGGCGTGGTGGTGGCGACTTCGGCTGATGGGGCTGTGGCTAGAAGGATCTCCTCTATAGAAAGATTTCGTCTTGACGCCGACTGGAGGCCATTCTCAATAGGAGGAAGTAAGGGGATTGGTGGTGAAGCTCTCTGTGGAAGCCTCTGTGAATGCAATGGTTGGCACGCTTCGGGAGGATGAGGTCTGTTGTGGGGCTACGACGCTGTCTCCGCAGAGCCTGTGCAAGCGATCAGCTGTGTTGTTACTGAGGGGTCGGGCCCCCACCGGCTGCTTCGTGCTCCGGCGCCACTCGTGCGATTGGAGCTATAGGTTGCTAGTCAATCAGAGGGGAATAGGGCGAGGGCTCAAGGGGGCTGATGGGGGTTTGCTAGACTTGTTTGCTGGCGGCGGCTGTTACATCTTCAGCCAGGCCTCTGTTTGGTTAGCAGGAGACGTCTCTAATTGTGTTTGACCCAGACGGGATCATCTAAGACATTGAAGCACGTGAGGAGTTTCTGTCGGAGGGGGAGGATGTTTTCCTAGAGTCTCCAGGTGGAGTCGCATGCATGCGACCTCTAGGGGATGCCATGACTACTCGTAACAACATGGGGATGGGGGTAGTGAGGGAGTTGGCGGACAAGGTGGGTATGTCCTTTGTTAGTGGAGAGAAAGACTTGAAGGGAGTGTTCTTTAATGTTAAGAAGATGTGGTGTGCTAGTATTATGCAGGGAGAAAGGTCTCAGCGGAGAGGGGAGAGGGAGGGGGATGGCGGTAGGGATGAGAGGATCACCCAATTGTCATCATGAGGATTGTCTCATGGAATGTAAGGGGGCTAGGAGCGGTGAAGAAGAAGAAGGTGGTGAGAGAGTTGATCGGGAGATGTAAGATTGACATCATTGGCATCTAAGAGACCAGGTGTGAAGGGGATGGTGATTCCCTCATGAGGGAGATTGTAGGTGCTAGACTATCCATTGTGGTTGCTTCCTCGGCGGTGGGTAGGTTTGGGGGGATTATGGTCCTCTGGAATCCTTATGAAGTAGATGAGGTTGTGCTGGATAGACAGGTTAGTTGGTGGGCCATCTCCCTACACTTCAGAAATATAAGAGATGATTTCTCCTGAGACTTCACTGGGGTGTATGAATCTTAAAGCAGGGAGGAGAAGCGGCTTTTGTGGGATGACTTGGTTTGCCATCACCTTTACTTTGGACGGCCTTGGTATGTAGGTGGGGATTTCAACGCGGTGATTGTCCCGTGGGAGAGGACGGGGGATAGTATGTATATAGGGGACATGGAGGACTTCATTGATTTCATTGAGGAGACAACGCTGGTGGACATTGGCAGGGCACGTAGACAGTTGTTTGAACACGCAGAATGTGTTCAAACAACGATACACTTGGTCTAGCCTGTGAGCTAATGCTTCATGTTCTAAGTTGGATTGATTCCTAATTTATGTTGATTGGGAGGATCACTTTCCTCATGTGTAGATGCTACCTTTGGTTATATATGTTTCTGATCATAAAGTCATCCTACTTCATGTTTGCATGATAGGAGGTTCAACTTCAGACTTGAGAAGTTTTGGTTCAGGGAAGCTGATTTTATGGAGACTGTCATGAGGGCATGGAATGAACATGGTGTGGGGAGCTCTGCTATGGCTTCTTTGGTTAGAAAGCTGAAGCACACTGCTCAGGTTCTCAAGACTTGGGGGCCTGATAAAATCCTCCCAGGAAGGGCAGCGAAGGACAGAATTCTATAGCAGATTGAGGGCCTTGACTGTTTGGAGGATGCAGGTCTTATGCATGAAGATGATAGGAGACTTGGGGACTCTCTTAGGGACCAGTTTGATGAGATCCTCTCTAAGGAGGAAATATACTGGAGACAAAGATTGAGGACAAATGGATGAAAGAAGGAGATAGGAACACCGGTTACTTCTAGCATATTGCTTCAAGGGGGAGGAGGGTCAACACCATTATATGCATCAGGGTGGGCGAGCTCTCCTTTTCTTCGGATGAGGATATTAGGGGTCAGGCGAGGGACTTCTACTCCGAACTATTTACAAAGGATGAGCACTTTAGGTCGAGGATTGCAGGCAATCACCTACCCCATCTCTCCCCTGAGGATAGAAAAGCTATCTCCCAGAGTTTTACAGAGTAGGAGGTCCACAAAGCAATCTTCTCACTTAGGGGACAGAGCTCCAGGACAGAATGGCTTCCCGCTAGCCTTCTTCTAGAAGGATTGGGATGTCATCAAAGGAGAGCTTGTGGTAGCCGTGAGAGAGTTTCAAGAGAGGAGGGCACACTTGGGGAGGGGGGAACATCAATAAAACCCTCCTAGTCCTTATCCCTAAAAAACAAGGTGCTCAATAATTTCGAGACTTCAAGCCCATTAGTCTGTTAAATGGAACTTACAAGATCATGACCAAGTTGTTGGCAGGGAGATTGGTTAATGTTATGGATATTCTGGTCAACAGCTTCCAAGAAGCATTTATCAAGCGCAGACATATTCAGGATAATTTCTTGGTGGCCTATGAGTGTTTATTTGCCATGAAAACACACGAGAAGAAAAGGGTGGTCATGAAGTTGGATTTCAAGAAGGCTTATGTCATGGTCAATTGGTAGTGTTTGTTTGATGTGTTGGATAAGGTGAGCTTCTGCAAACATGGATTGGTTGGGTCAAGACTTGCATTTCCTCTATTTTCATTGTTGTCCTCGTTAACAGGAAGTCATCCTCTTTCTTCCACAGTGGCAGGGGGTTGCGTCAGGGGACCCTATGTCCCCTCTCCTCTTTGTACTAGTGACTCATGTGTTGAGTAGGGTGTGACTGAGAGCAAAGGCTTCTGGTCTGATCAAGAGATTTCAGGTTGGAAGAGGACCTTCAGTTACTCACTTGCAATATGCAGATGATGCCATCTGGTTCTTGGTAGAGGAAGAACAACAACTTTATATGGCTAGGCTCCTATTGGAATTGCTAGAGGAGATCACTGACCTTAAAGCCAACTTCCATAAGAGCATGCTAGTTGGGGTTAACATGGAGGATTGGCCTCTTCATAGGGCGGCCTATATTCTAGGATGTCAGGTAGGAGCATTCCCTATCTCCTATCTGGCTCTCCTGCTGACCCCGAGTGCCCTACACTATGCGAACTGGCTTCTTATTGTGCAGAAATATGAATCCAGACTGGCTGGCTGGAAGGCTAGATTATTATCTTATGTGGTTATGTTGTTTTACGCAGATCAGTTTTGGACAACCTACCTATCTATTTCCTCTCCATATTCCAAATCCTGAAATCGGTGGCGAAAAGAATTGAGTCTATTCAAGAAAGATTCTTCTAGTATGATAATGGAGGGAGATGCAAGGGTTGGCATGACATCACATGGGATAGGGTGGCAACTAGCAGGGAAGAGGGAGATCTGGAGATTAAGAATGTTAAGGACTTCAATTTGGCTCTCTTGTGCAAGTGGTTGTGGAGGTTGAGGGCGGGAGAGGATGGGCTGTGGGTGCAAGTTATCAGACAGACATATTATAGCAGGGGGAGAGTCTGGGACTCGACACCTACTTCACAGCATAGGACTTCACTTCTTTGGCGCGACATCTTGACTTGCAAGGATCCCTTGGACCTAAATTAAACCTAAAATTATAAATACACACCAAATATATTAATACAAACCCAAATACACTAACACAAATACACACCCAAATACACTAATACAAATACACACCTAATACACTCTAAAAAATACTGATATACAAACTCAAGTGGAGGCTCTAGGTTGTCCCCTAGCCACAGTGATGTCGACGTCGCCCGAGTCGTGTCACGTGTCTGGTACCTGCGGCTGGCTGAGTCGAGCCGATCTGTGGCTCTGGTGTCCGCACCATGTATTTTGACAGGGCATCCCAAACTGAAGTACCAGTGACCAAGCTTGTCAGAGTCTTAGCTAGAGCAGGCATTGTCCTTAAGTCTCCTGAAGGGGAAGTTATATATACTTCCTGCTCAATAAACAAGCCCTACACAAATAATGAAGTCTAATATTAAGCCTTGATAATTGTTCTTCAAATGACTCTGTCTATGGAGATCCAGATGCTGGAAGCATTCAGAGATTCGATGCTAGTCGTGAAGCTGGTAGATGGGCATTTTGACATCTGAAAGCCAGAACTCCTTCCATACCACCGGCTGGTGCTGTGCCTTATGGCGAAGTTCTATCTTATTGAAGTTAAACACATCAATCGAGGGCAAAATGCTCAGGCTGATGCCCTCGTAAAACTGACTAGCTCCCTAGCAGTCCCACCAAACGAGACTCTAAATGTAGTTGTCATTAATAGACACCAGGTTCCCAGCATGATAGATGAACTGGCGAATGAAGAAAAATGGGAAACAATGACGATTGAAGAAGCCCATCAGTCTGATTGGCGAGAAATTCTCTTAGAATGGTTCTAGCACCAGCAGCTGCCAAAAGAAAAGGATCAAAGAATGAAATTGATCAGAATCAAAGATTCTTATGAGATGAGAAATGGAACCCTTTTCGGAATAATGGCAAATGCCCAAAATGAAATTCTACTTCGTTGTCTATCAACAGAAGAGTCTTGGCAGGTAATGAAAGAAGTCCATGCCGGGTTAGTTGGAGCATGCCAGGCGGGTCCAAAAATGAAGATTGAAATAAAGAAGCTGGGCTACTACTGGCCGACCACATTTGACGACTACTGCAAGTTTGCCAAGTCATGCTAGGAATGTCAAGAACAAGCCACCGTGCCAAGGAGGCCATCGGTGCCATTACATCCCATCATCCCTAGCTGGCCCTTCGCCTAGTGGGGAACGAGTGTGGTGTGCCCTCTTCCAGCATCTTCGTCAGGGTGCAAATATATATTGGCAGTTACAAACTACTTCTCCAAATGGGCAGAAGCTGTAACACTAAGAGAAGTGACAGGGGAGCTGATTTCTAGATTCGTCCATGAGAACATAATATTCCGATTTGGTGTCCCCAACTGAATTATCTCTAATAACGGCAACCACTTCAAGAACCAAAAGGTTTACCAACTAGCTGACGCATACAAGATTGTGTGGAGGGCTTCAACTCCTTATAACCCTCAGGCCAATGGGCTTGTCGAAGCATTCAACAAAACCCTGTGTACCTTGCAGGCAAAGACGATCAGCACACGATCGTGTAAATCCATCCCCAAAGTGGGGCGGCGGATGCTTCTATTCATTGAATGGGGGCACTGGGGGATAATACAGCCTCAAGTGTCTTCCATTAAGAGGCGGGAATTGAACCTCTCCGCGGTGGTTGATGATTACATAGGCCCCGCATTCGTAGACTTTTTGGACTACATAGGGTCTGAGCCAATTTTCATTCAACTTGCCTTTGAGGTTGGCAGCCATGCGTCTCTTCTCTTGACCATGACGAGATTGTCTTTCTTGAATTCGCGCTCCTTAACGAGCTTGTCGAAGGCGCGCGCTATTCGGGCTTGATAGACCTAAATATTCTGCTGGGCTCGAAGCTGCTTTCCCTCCAGACTGGAGAGCTCTTCGAGTCTTCACTCGACATTTGTCTGTCCTTCAGGGACTAGCTCGTGCTGGATGGCGACCCTGAGGGAAGGTACTTCCAGTTCGATAGGGACAATCGCTTCCGAGCCGTACACCAGGGAGAAAGGTGAGCAGTCCGTTGGGGTCTTGTATACTGTCTGGTATGCCCATAGCGCCTCGTACATCTTCTCCTCCCAGACTTTCTTGTTGGAGCTAACAATCTTGGCCAGGAGAGTGCAGAGAGTTTTGTTAAAGGCTTCAGCCAGACTGTTGGCATGTGGATTGTAAGGAGTTGACGTCCTCTAGTCAATCTTGCATTTTTCTGCCAGTCAGTAAACCTTCTGGTTACGGAAGTGACTGCCATTGTCTGAGATGATTCGGTCGGGGGTGTTGAACCAAAATATGATGTTACGGCGAACAAATCTGGCGACAATCTCCCCAGTGACCTCCCTTAAGGCGACAGCCATTGCCCAGCGGGAGAAATAGCCGGTTGCCGCCATGATGTACTTGCAACCCGTAAATGAGGCGGGCAATGGTCCCATGACATTTGTTTCCCATTGGACAAAGGGCCAGCTAGGCACCATAGGATGTAGTGGCACGGGTGGCCTCCTGGGTATCGTGGCGTGCTCCTGGCACCTTTGACACGACTTAGCATACTTGTAGCAATCGTCAAACATCATCGGCCAATAATAGCCAAGCTTTTTTATCTCGATTTTCATTTTTAGCCCCGCCTGATGTGCACTGGCTGCTCCGGTGTGAACCTCCTTCATAACTCTACAAGCCTATTCAATGGACAAGCATCGGAGGAGTAACTTTTGCTTGGCATCAGCCACAATTCGAAATAGTATCCCATTTCGAAGCTCGTAGGAGTCCTTTTTTCTGATCAGTCAAATCTTTTCTTCCCTCTGCTTTGGCAGTTGTTGGTACTTGAACCATTGCATAAGAGGGTCTCTCCAGTCGGGTAGACTGACAACTTCTGCCGTGACCACCACCCATTCTTCTTCTTCTACTTTTAGTCCTTCTTTTATCATGCTAGGCACCTGTCGCTAGTTAATCACTCAAATCTCAAGTGACCCATCAGGCGGGACTGGTAGCAAGCTTGCCAGCTTTGCGAGGGTGTCGGCTTGAGCATTCTCCTCTCTGGCAACGTGGCCTATCTCAAGAAGGTAGAACTGCTTCCATCTAAACTAAAATAAAAGCTCACACTACTGCCTCTCCTGCCACGCCAACAACTTCCCTCTCCCCCCCCGCCGGGCAGTCGCCTGGGGTGGGGGGCCGGGGGGGGGCCCAAGAGACCCACCCAACACCCAAGGCTTATTAACTTACTCTTAAAGTTTGGTACATTGAAGCATGTGAACATGCATCCTTCCTTGTTCTGTCATCTTCAACAGTTAACACCATCATGCCGCTGTTCCCTGAAATATTGCACCGGTGAGAGCCGACACACGGAGCAAGTAGGCCGCACGGAGTGACCGGGAATGGGGGGCCGTGCAGAAGCTGATGACCACCCCCATGCCTCTCCTACACTACCTACTTCCTCGCCGGGGCTTCATGTCCGAGAAAACACCTCTCTCCGGCCGGTCCCGGCGGGGTCCGTGTAGCTAGTCGGGGGACCATGCATGAGCCGAATTAACGCCGGTCGGTTCTCCAAACACGACTGACGACAACGATCTGGACAAGAAACTCGGCTGATGATCAGGGCTAGCTGGCTACTCAAAAGACTTGAGCTGGATTAATTGGGACTTGGCTACGCCTGTGTGATTGAGCACATGCAGGCGTGGGAGCTCCACAGATCAATCTCGGATGCCCCTACTGGAAGCATATATATATATATGCAGTTCACTAGCATGTACACACATACATGCATGCAGGCATCTCTATATGTAACTTGCGGACAAGGAGTTTCAAATTAATGAGCAGTAATCGAAGCGATCACCCACTGCAAATAATAATAACAATAATAAAAGAGGGGGGAGGAGGGGCATGCAGCACCTGCAGGCCCCATCGTCCATGCCTGGTGGGATGCAAGCTTTTAGTTCAGAGTAAAAAAAGAATTGAATGCATGCAATGGATCATAGCTAGGTTAGTTAAAGAAGAGGCCTAGCTAGCTAGCCAGATAGGGGGCCGGTCGAAGAGATCAATGCTTGCACTGCGATGATATTTTAGTAGCAAGCTGTTGTAGTACTACTTACTCCAGACGATTGATGACACAAAGCTAGGGACCGGGGCAGGAGAACAATCAAAAACAATGCAGAGGGGCCTGGTCATGCATGTGCTGTGGCTTGTGAGGACGTCGATGCATGCCCGGCCGGGCAGCAAATTAACTTGTTAGAGGTTGTTGATCGAGCAACACACCAGCTGCTGCTGCATGCCGGCCTGCCCACAGCTGTGTTGCAGCCCCCGCGTATTAATCGTGCAGGTGCTGCGCTGCGGCAACATCACACTCGACGCCCCCCGTGATGGAGAAACACCGTGCAGTGTGTCTGCAGATGAGGGGCGGACATCAAATTTTAAGTACTCTCCATGTGTAGGGAGAGTACGCAGGGACTGTGCCGAACAGTTGGAGGTGGTGGACAAGGCCTAGCTCTAGCCTCGTGGTTACTGGAATTTGAGCTTTTGCAGGGGTCAGCTACGTACGTAATACGTACGTACGGCTCGATAAAATTTGGCCCGTCAACGAATACGGGCACTATCCGGATCCACTTCAAATTCGAATTTGCATCCTTTCAAGCGCGATCTCACGTGGTAGCGGCTTCCCTTCGGGCCGCATCTTCTTCCTCATTTCCCAAGGTACGCGGTAGATTTGTTTTCATTATAGCATCTATTTCCTATTGCTATTCTTTGGGTGGCGATCACGATTTCTTTCTTTTCATCATCGCCCCTTTGCCCTTCATTATCTATATTTCATGTTTATATGCATGTTTATGTTACATAGTTTGGGGGCGGAGTAGATTAATCTATTTACAATAGGCTAAGTCCAAGGTTTAAGGACCCACACCTATGAACTATGAAGGAATCTTCCGAACCTATGTGAGATTAGGTAGAGTCGAGATGAGATAGTTATCTAGAAGAAATTAATCTTTACGCTAATCTTCCCAAATTCTGGTAACTAATTATTTATTTTCTCAGGAACTTCATTCTCAGAATGGCCGCAAACCGTGCAAATTGGGAAGCGATCCAATAAACTATTGCGGGTCTCACCCAGGCCCTTCAAACTGTGGCCCAAGCTGGCGCGCGGGCAGGCGCCAGAGACCTACATCTCAATTTCAGGAGCATGAACCCACCACGATTTTTGGGGTTCTCATATCCTGATGAGGTAGAAAATTAGATTGATGAGATGGATTGCACATTCAACGTGATGCAATGTACAAACCAAGAGAAGGTCCTATTGGCAATATTTTAACTCAATAAAGATGCGAGCACATGGTGGAAGGCCACCTCGGGTCATCTTCAGAAAGCACAAGTTTCTTGGGAGGAGTTTCTTGAACTCTTCTGGGGAAAGTATTTTTCAGAACATGTCCTCGAGAGGAAGGCAGTGGAATTTTCCTCTCTTTGGCAAGGCATCATGTCTGTGGCCGAGTACGAGCTCTAATTCTCAAGGCTGGCACCGTATGATCCGCATCTGGTAAGCACAGAGCTCTTGAAGGCTAATGGCTTTATGGACGGACTAAGGCCTGTCTTTGTCAAACAACTTGGCCCACAAAAAATCCGGACCTATACGGAGATAGTCCACCAGGCACACCTATGCGAGAGGACCTTGGAGAAGGTCGAGAAATTTAAAGGCAAGGGAGAGGATTCGAGCCAGAAGTCTGATAGGCAGGGAAAGAAAGAAGAAAGAATAAGCATCACGAGGTCTTACAACTCCCGTGACAATAAGAAGAGGTCGAGAAACAGTAATGACAATAATAAGAATAAGAAGGTTAAAGAGGAAGAAAAGTAAGTTATGGTGACTTGCACGTTCTGCAAGAAGTTTGGTTATTCGGCTGAAGAGTGATGGAAGCATCTCGGCACTTGTCTACTATGCGAAAGTCAGGAGCACAGTGTGAGTGACGTCACGACGAAGGGAGAGAGCCCGTAACTGGGAAAAACACACGTGCTTAACGATGATGCGGAGAAAGACTCCCGAAGAGGATTGTCTCTACCGGGTAAATAAAGGGGAAACACACGGAAAGAAATGCTACAATTTGATAGAAATGGAGATGACAGAAAAAATGACGTTAATGAAACCTCTGCGAGAACTTGTTCTCCATAGGATTTTGAACATCTTTAAGCCGGTTGTTTATGCCTACAGATCCAGAGTGGCCGCCACTGATACATGAGTTAATTGAAAAGCCAGCTGTGATTACTAACAAGAGGTAATTACTCAGTGATTACACAGATACCTGCAACCCGGATGTGCCCTATGAAGAGGGATTTACAACAGATAGACTGTGGGCCGGACTCTTCCTTCTAAAATCCATTCATCCATCGCTTGTTATCCGTCTGTTTGATAAAATGTTTACCCCCAGCATTCCTAGGCCGCCCGCGGTCGTGATCTCCTTCTCCCCTGATTGTCTTCGAAATCTGACACTTCCCTCTTTGCTCCTCGAGCAATTCTCCCATCTTGTCATTACGCAACCTTGCGAGCATCCCTTTATCAAGTCTTTCACTAAACTCTCAATTTCAACACCCCCTTCTTCTCTTCCTACCCATTGTCTGCTCTTAGAAAAAAAAATAATGAAAAAAAATGCCAATTTTCCAACTTTTGAATACTCCATCTCTGTTGAGGAGACCTCCTATCTTCTTTCTGAGTGTGTCCCGACCCAGGGGCCGCTCCTTCAAACCCCATTAAGCAATCTTCCATACCCCTCTAGCGAGGGGTCTTCATCTGTATCCCCTTCTATACCTGCTCATTCGTCCCCTCCTTCTTCTAGTAGTCAGGCTAGTTGTTCCTTTTCTAGTCCTAAGAGTCTGGGGGTACCTACTAGAAAATCCAAGGGTAAGTTGATTCCCCGTAGGTTTCTCAGAGATCTGGCTGTCAGATACCAAGCTTGTCTAGCCATCCCGGAATTTGTGGAGAACCCAATTATCCTGCCTGAAATGGAATATGAGGATATATTTGTCTCTGATGAGGGTTTTGGTGTCTATGAGATCATGAATGACGAAGACCCTATTGAAGAGGGGGATGAGGAATATGAAGAATATGAGGATGAGGCTGACGCTTTTGCTAGTGGTGTAAGAAGATTCGACGAACCGTCAGCCTCCGTAGAGGAACCCACCAAGGAAATAAATCTAGGTACTGAGGAAAGCCCTAGGATTGTTCTCATTAGTAAGAATTTGCTGCCTTTCGAAGAAGAGGCGCTTATTTTGGTCCTCTAAGAATACAAGGACATGTTTGCATGGAGTTATGAGGATATGACTGGACTAGACCCTGTGCTCGTCGAACATCGCCTCATGCTTAAGCCAGGGTCTATTCTGGTCAAACAACGGTTGAGACGTTTTCACCCTCACATGGCGTTAAAAATGAAAGAAGAGGTCGATAAGCTCCATAAGGATAGATTTGTTAGAGTCATCCTCTACCTTAACTGGGTGGCAAACATTGTCCCGGTCATGAAGAAAGATGGAAAGGTCAGAATTTGCATAGACTTCAAGGACCTCAACCGTGCGTGTCCTAAAGACAATTTCCCCCTCCCTCATATTGATGTGTTAATCGATAATACGGCAGGATACGAGACTCTCTCATTTATGGATGGCTTTTCAGGTTACAATCAGATTCGTTTGGCCGAAGAAGACTAGGAAAAGATATCATTTACTACACCTAGGGGGGCTTTCAAATCATCATTTTCATCAACAAACAATCATTCATTTTATGCTTAGATTTTCCATAGTAAAAATAGTGCATAAAGGACTTCACATACTCCTCATGCATGCAATTAAAAAATTTTCTTTTGTGAGCAAATGGTTTGTCATTTTTAGCATGAGATTTCACAAGTGCACTCCTCTTGCTTTTGAAAATTCTAGGTTCAGCAGAATTGACTTTGGATTTAGTTCTAGAGACATGAGTGCAATCATTCAACAACAACCAACATTCTCTCATGATATGAGCATGTTTTCCACAATGGTAGCAAGCGACATTTTTTCTTTCTTTAAAAGTAATTTTGTTGCTTTGAAAATTGAACTACGTCGACTCACTCTCCATATTGCCTCGACCTATCAGTGTATCTCTTTTTCAAAATAGATGCTAAGGAAATTACACTGCATCGACCTCTAATCACATCAGGTCGACACACCTGGTTTATGTAAGTTGTATTGTGCTTCGTTGCATACTCTTCTCTGAAAGTGTGAACTTATCTTATAACTCTAGAAATGCTTTAAGTATCATGGTTCTTGATTAAAATTTTGAAATCCCTGTAGCAACCTATGGTACTTGATGATGTGGATCTTATGCCAGGTATTGCTTCTGAAAACTTGGAATAATGCTCCATTATTCAGCTATGCTATTATATCTGATTGGTTTCTTGACAATCCCTAAACAGAAATGATGATGGTATCACAAGTGTGCAAAATTGCCTTTCTGAAATGTCATTGAACACATGCTTACTTCTAAAAATAATGGGTTGCATTGCTTATTTCTGATCTCATTGTACAATCTTATTCATAACCGACATGAATGGTTAAATTGATCAAAGTCATTAGTAGAACAAAATTTTTGCATCATGGATTACATTCCCATGTAGATTATAGGGTGCACACATAAAAACTCATGCATTGGATGCATTTGGGTGATTTCAATAAACATTGAATTTTTCATGTTTGCCTGCAATGCATTTAAAAAAAAAATTGAAATCTTGCACAGTCATTGCATTTTGCATTACATACTACATAACCATTCCTCTATGTGCTTGCATGATATTACATGTTAAACACCCCCTACCTTAGAAATTCCTAAGACCTCTCATTTTCTTAAATAATTCTACACTTGAGTCATCACTAGTATGTCTCATGTCACACTCACGGGGAGTGAATACTTAATAAGGGTAACTGCACTGTCATGTACTTCAGCAATTTTTCTGTATGCATGTTAATCAAATTTGCACACTTTATGCACAAAATGTGAAAATGGGTGTTAGTTATAAGGATATAGATGTTTCCTTTCAACACTCCACAGAAATTAAATTTACTGCATGAATGTTAAAGAGATAGTTGAGGAAAAAGTTACTTATCTCTCCACGATAAGTTTGATAAAAAGAAAGGTAGAGCAATGCTCAGTTGCACTAAGTAAAGTGGATACACGTCACCTGAGATGTGATGTGGTTCAATTCTGAAAAGTGTTACGCTTGAGTATCTCTCTTCAAAAGAGGCGAGATGGGGTCACCTTTCAAGGTAACCTTCTTTTTGCTTTCAACCAATCAAAGATGGGTCTGGAAAATCTTTCAGGACAGAAGGACGTCCTCTCTGCATGCCAACCAATGATATTTGAGATGCTGCAGGCTCTCTTGGTCAAACTTCACTTATCTATTCCAACCAATCAGATTGCAAATCTTTGGAGGGAAACTTCTCTACCTCTTGTACTTATAAACTGGATGCCCCCTCTTGCATGAAGAACTGTTGGTGGAACTATTGTTGTTGGTGCTGGTAGGGTGCCTGAGAGAAGAGCAGAGTGTGAGAAAGAAAAGAGGAAAAGAAGGAGCACTGATCCTAAGTTCCCTGTGCAAGAATGTGAGAACAAGAGAGGAGGAAGAAAGGGCTAAGCCAAGACAGCCAGCCACAGTATTTCTGGAAGAATGATTCTCATTGTTGTTCTTACTGAACCTTTTGTTCTGCAGTAGCAATATTTTATTTCTCTTCTTTGCTTTTATGTTTTTGTTTTGAGTTCTACTCTTTTGTGTGTGGGCCGTCATCCTCGTTGTGGAGCTGTGAATCAGCAGTGAGGTCTGTGTCCTCGTGTGGAAGCTGTGAATGAACAGTGTCAAGCTATTAGTCAGTAGTTAAGCTGTGTATCAGTGGTGTAAGCTGTGCAGCAATGGCATTCAACCTGTTTGTCAGTAGTAAGCCTCATCGGGTTTGGTGAGGGGTGGACGTAGGCATGCTTGGTAGCAGCTAAACCACCTTAAAATACTGGTCTTGTGGTTTGCTATTCACACTCTTTTTCTTCTACCTCGTCTTACAGGTTTTGTGATTCAACTGATGTGCTTCATGCTATCATGCTTCAACTATTTCACTCACTAGTGCAAATCCATGCTCAAAATTGTCCATATTTTCCTAATAGTTTTTGGTTGTCTTGGAAGTGGTCAAAAGAGTGGGGATATATTCAACCCGCCTTTCTAGATCCGCTCATACCACTCAACAATTGGTATCAGAGTAGGTTCCCTAGAAGATGTGGTCCAATGACTAGGGGAGATCCTATTGGAACTAATGGATACAGATTTAGAGGGGGGGGTGAATAGATCTACCCTAAAAATAAATCTACAGCAGTTAATGACTATGCGGAATTTAAAACAATCTACTGTAAATCTATCAAAGGATGTAAATTCCAGAACAAGCTGTAACGCCAACGATCAATCAATATGCAGACAAGGCAATTCACATTAACAACTAGAGAATTGATGTAGAATAGAAGACCGTAAGAAAGGAATCTCCAAATGTTAGTAAGAGATGAATGAATTTTAGTAATATCAAAGCATGGCAGGTAATTGTAATCAACAATTAGTCAAACATCTAGATATGGTACCTGGCGGAGGCTAGCCTCATGCAAGAGGTGGAATTCCAGATAGGCGCGACATATCCTTCCAACCACGCTTTTTTATATACCTACTGGATGAGAGACACAAGCATTGACAACAGATGAACAGAATAGGTCTGAAAAGTAAGAATGCCTTGGGCAATTCTATGCATTCATCTAGACAGTAAGTCAGCTCATTGTTGCATTACTATATGGTATCTACGTTATTATAGCCTCTCAAGGACCGGCTGGTTGTCTGTGTGTTCTGAGATCTGATGTTCCCCTTTAACAAAAATGATGATGATCTAGGAGCATATGGTTAATCGTTGAATTGGACGCTCGGTTGAGTCGGGTGAGGGACAATGGACTCTGACTCGCACGTTATGGTTGCAAGAAGACTCTTGACCCTGTCTTGCCTCGGTCTAGTAATATTATCCTTGAGTACTTTCTATTTTATACTTTCTTTACATTCGTTTTGATGATTTCTTTATTTTAGCCCAGCATACATCATGTCATTTTTGAGCACTCACGTCTCGTAGTCCGTTCAAGGTTTCACCTTAGCAATGGATGATTGCACTTCAGTTCTCTTGAATAAGAGATTTCTCATTCCACTCGAAAGTTGATCGATTTCTCTGATCTGGCCACTTGGTCTGATTGGCCAGCGTGATTCCTGTCTGAATTTTATCTCAGTTTTCTTTCCTTTTCCAACTCTTACGCTGTGTTCCTTTCGATCCCCTCATTGTCCGTGGATTGTGTCCCCGATGAGGTTGGTCGTGTTTTCTTTTCCTTCCTTAGTTTAGTTCTCCAGACATGTCTCATCCTTGTCAATCATTCTAGGTGGCTAGTTTGGCGTTTTTGGGAGAATTCTTGTCACTTGTTGGTTGTGACGGGTGTCTTTTGCCTTGATGCCCGCTTATAAGTTCTCTCCGTTTCATCTCCATTTCGCGTCGTTATCACTTTCACTCCATCTCTTTTTTATTTCACCTCCGTGCCACTTTCGCTCGCTCCCTTGCAAAGTAGACATCAAGGAGGGGCATCTATTGACACCCATTTTTAGCATGCAAGTCGAATTATTTCTCTTATTCACCTCCGTGATGTCCTGAATTATCCATTATTTTGGGAGCCTTCTGTGAGCCTATCTCAAGCACATTTCTTGACCATTTCTCAAGCCCATTGAGCTTTGGAAGTTTTTATCTTTCATTACCCAACTTTCGGGATCATTTCGGGCCAATTCGGAGCTCAAACGGATGCTTAGAACACACCCGCGCAAGGCCCGAAGCCCCTGAGATAGTGGTCAACTATTGACCACCACCTGGTTTAAAAAAAAATAGAACCTTAGATAGCACTCTTTGGAAGACGCTACCTTGAGGTAGTAGTCTTCACAAGACTGCTACCACATTTTTTGTGTTTATCTCGCCCTGTCTCGCCTCTGTCTCTTGGCGGTCACCCCCTAGACTGTTTCTATTCAAATGGCGGTCCTCCTATGACCATTTCTTATTACAAGCAGCCTCGCAATAGACTGTCTCTATAACAAAGAGTCCAGATGATCCTGAACTCTGATTTCTTCGCCGCAGGACTCTCTGGTCAATTTTTGCACGCCGGGGTCACCTTCCAAGGGCTCTATCTTCTCGAATATTCCACCAAAGTGACTCTCGTTTGTTTCTATCTCATCTCTTCACTATTATCTCAAGTTTAAGCCATAGAACTTGAATTTTAGTGGAGTATATTCTTAGCATATTCTCTACTCATTTATCTAAGAATTTAAATAAACATACCCGCAGCAGGTGGTGGGGGTGGTGCACTCTGTGTATCTGGTGCGGAGACATAAAATATTGTGAGTAAAATAAAGTACATATTCACTTCTCATTTGTCTATGTGATGTGCGGAAGGATAGGATATAGAGGGGGGTGAATATATCTCCTGATTAAAAACTATGCCCAAATTAAAATAACAAATCTGGCACTAACCAATCTTAAAATAGAATGAAGAATATGTTAACAAGAGTTTACATAGAGCATACACCGAACACTTAAGCAATCAATGCACACTAGAGGGAAATGAAATTAAAGTTAAGTAGCACTCTTCCTGACAGAGGTAACGACAATATAAGAGTAATGCTTTACATATAACAAATGTCAAACAACAAGCACTCAATAATCATAAAATGAAAGTGAGATAAACATCATGTGTCTCTTCTGTTGAATAGATCTGAAAGCGCTATAAAAGAAAAGCTTAAACTCGATCACGTGCCATATGATTTGCCTTGTCAACCATGGGGCATGTGACAGTTGAAGGTGTGAAGAGATCCCATGTCTTCCTCACGTGTCTGACCCTTTTCTGCACTAGCGAGCTATTTGTTACTCCGATCAAGTGATTTATACCCTTAACCAGCTATTTGTCTGCCTTAGGGAGCTATTTGTCACCATTAGCCTCCCTTTAGCCATCGCCACAGCTCCTTTCTCTGCCTTGCTTAATTGTTGCATCGACGCCACAGCTTCATGCATCGACTGTGTCATATTTCTTTCCACGCATTTACCCTTGCTGTCACAATCGCCATTTCCCTTCTTTCTTCATATGATAACTCTTCTCGGGATATTATTCACAGATAATAGTTATTTCTCTCCCTTGAAGACCCATTTGTCACCACTATTAACCCAGAAGTCGTCACCCTATTACAATTAACATAGCCTTGAGAACTGTCGCTAATCGCTCTATTGAGACCTATTTTCACCCTCAAGAGGGCATATGTCACACATTGAAGTCTATTTGTCAGTTTCATGTGTGCATTTATTGGCCTTATCTTCTTTTGATATTTTTCACCCTTAAGAGGATATATGTCACCCATAGAAGTCTATTTGTTAGCCTTACGTGTGCATTTGTCAGCCTTACTTTCTTCTGCTATTTTTCACCCTTAAGAGGGTATATGTCACCCGTAGAAGTCTCTTTGTCAGCCTTAATGTGTGTGTTTATCTACCTTAATATGCAGCTTCAACACTTCACACGTAGAAGAAGTTACAACCTATTTTTCACCCGTAGAGACCTATTTGTTAGCCTTACTTGCCTATTTGTCACCACTAATGAGTCATTTGTCTGTCTTATCTTCCTGCCTTCCCTTGTATGAATCTTAATATATTTGTGACCCATTTCTAAAGAACTAATAGGGTGTTTGGTTACTATTTTTTCTCTCTTTTTTCTCTCAAATTTAAAAATAAGAGTAAGAGACTCTCTAATCTCGTTTGGTGTTCCTTTTCTAAATTTTAGGGAGAGAGTTAACTCGAACGAACTAGCAAGAATCATGTGTATCAAGTAAAGTTTATCACAGTTACCAATAACGTAATATCAAGTCATGTTATGTAAGGATGGCTACTCATTTATTCAAGTACTTGCCTATTCCGGGCCACACAAGTCAAGTCAAGCACGAGAGAGATTGTGGATTGTCGAATTCAAGCTAGTCATGCACTCCGGTCCAATGCCACACCATAATCATTCAACTCCCATGGGCACAAGTACTTTCGAGTGCTCCTCCCAGGACCAGATTGGGCCCTATATGCATAGGCATTGGTTGTATAATTTGACATCCACTATAGTTTTATAGTAGCCAATAGAATTCCAAAGAAGTAGACTATTGTAGGACATTGAGGTGGATTCACAGAATTTGGAATGCAAGGGTAGAGATCATGTAGAGATGACTTAGGTAGAAATCTGAGACATTACATAAGACTGGATAAATGGCATCCAACATAGAGGCCACAGAATAGAATTGGCGTCCACAGTAATGGGCGCTCATTCTGGAAAGATAATAAAGCACGAAGCAAATAGCATCCTCCAAACATGGCGCTATTAACAAATGGCGTCTGCTTTACTAGGCGCAGATTACCAGAAAGCGAGAATTTCTCAAAAATGCCAGAAACAGCATTACTTGAGGGCTAGTTCATCATCTTTCTTCAGAGGGACATGACTATTGACACGGTGTAATGGGTCCTTAGGGTACAACCTGCTCGGCTACCTTGAGAGAATCCAAGGCTAGCAGAGACTGACGGAGGTCTATAAGATGAAATCGCCAGTCTGAGGAACGGAATGTCCAACAGAGGGCTCAATCATCTCGAAGAGTTGAGGGCACACGGTGTAAAATGGAACAGAGACCTCATCCACAGATTGGGATGAGAGTGCCAGCGATACCCCACGGTAGGCGTTGAAACCGCAGAAACTAGTTGATCAGAGAAATCGCGTCCGTTCTGCCAGGCGCTAATTCAAATAGCATCTGCCATAACAGGCACATATTGAATAATCTTTTGCAATTTTAACATAATCAACGTCCTTCCAGGAAGGCACTGATTACCAATTTCTTGTAACTTGTTTTACAGGTTTTCGAAAGCACATTTCAAGGCATAGGTAATATTTCAAAAATGTAACTAAATAATGTTCACATGGATAGGCGTTAATAGTAAATGGCGTTAGCATCAACAGGCGTAGATATCTTTAGATTTAACAAGAATTAATCTGTGTTGGTGATACAGTTAAATATTGCAGGATTTTGGCATCCTGTCTTCAAGGTTCACATAATAAACAGCGGCTGACGGATCAGGCGCTGATTCTTTTTCATGCATGGTACTTGAAACATCTAATTTTTTTCTATAAAATAATTCACGTAAAGACCTCAGGTATTAGTGTCCTATTTCCCAGGTGCAGAAAAGAATGGGTGTTCCACATGGTGGGCACAGATTCTAGAAGTTTTATTATCACAAAGAAAGCATGCCAAAACTCATGAACAATTAGTGTCCGTAGGATTCGACGCTTTTTAAAATCATGGCTGCGCCTGGCGTAATGCATGAATCGGATGATTTAGGGCTTGTTGCTTTGTCCCGTGGTGGAAGGGAGTTTTTGTTCGTAAACGTGGCACTAACAAGCACCGCGTTCTTAACGCGGCCCTACGATAGATCGCGACCTTCGGTTTTAAATTTAACTTGTTTTCCTATTTGTATTATTTTTAATATAAAATTTATTTAATTTTATTGAATGCAGCTTTCTCCTAGACCGCAACTGTAAGGATTATTTTATTAAGCATGTTTTTCTCTCTCTATGAATTTTTTTATAAAATAGTTATTTTTCATTGAACGCGGCCCCCATACTGACCGCGATCACCTCGCATCCCCAATATAGACCGCGATCTGTGACGAGTTACTTTTGGAAACCCTAGCTTTTCCAACTGATTTCCTGACATGTGTAGGTTTTCTACTGATTATAGCATCTGAACAGACTAAATATCTAGGCTCTCATGAAACAAAGCTAATTCTGAAAGATGGAATCTTGTTCTATGTTCCTTATGCATCTCATCGCATGATTTTTTCTCTTGCGTACGCATATGATATTAACATGTTTTTAATGATGGATTCTATTGTGATATGCTTGAAGGTTATATCACCCCAGTGATAATAACCTACCGCTTGCTATTGGTTTCTATAGTGCAATAGGAACAAAATTCTTGGTGAGATTAGGACCCTCCGCTAGATATTCCTTCAATTGGACTGGAACTTTCTTCATCAAGGCTCCCATAAGTCTTCACGAGTTTGGGATTCCCGCTAGGATGTCGAGCAAGTTGTACCCTAAAAATCATGAAAACCACTAGAATCCATGTCCTACTATGTAGGATAGGGTTCACCCGGCCATTGGAAGGGTAGAACAAGGTTCTATCAACGATCTAGTGAGTCTGTACTGAACGCGACTGTAGGTTGTTGATGTTTATTCTACCCCTTTATCCCTGCCCCAAACTATGCTATGCATGTATGTATATAAGCATGAACAAGCATGGAAGTATGATGAACAAAGGGGCGTTGAATAAGTAGGAAAACGTAATGTGATCGCCACCAAAGGGTTAACAACACCAAAGGGATGCAGAGATGAGGGAAACGGCACCGTGTACCTTGGAAAAGGATGAAGACTTGATCGCACTTAAGGAATGGGGTGTGGGGAACATCGTGGATTCAGCCTCCTCTCCTTCCAAACGGCTAGAGGAAGAGGGCCTCATGTTCTATTCATGCTCTCCTGCAAAATAAAGATCAACACAAGAGAAAACCCACTAGAACACGTAAGAGTACCATTAATGTTGTAGTGATAAAATAGCATGAATAAAAAGGGGAGAACGCATCAGGGAGAGGTTTTTAACCCCTGTGGAAGGGTGCAAAAGAAAGGTGTGTGTGTTGTGATGAGATAGAAACAGATAGGAGGAGAAAACACACAGTAGAACTGCGGGGAGAGTGCATGCAAAATGGAGAAAAGTGCAGACAGAGTGCAGAAAATAGTGCAGTTGTGATGATTTGTGAAATTGAGAAGGGGAGAACTAAGAGAATAGACAACGAAATCAAATGTTAGGCCTATGATTTTGACAAGAACTCAATCCGTTGCCCGTCTTGTTAAGTTTGTGAGTTTAAATTTCTTGTAAGGATGTTTTCATAAAACATAAAAATTACTTTAGAAATAAAAGAATTGACCAGATTTCTTTTTTTATAATTCTCTTATATCTCACATTTTTTGGATGTGGATATGGACTCAAACTTTATGGACGGATACGGATATCCGCGGATATATCCATACTCGTGACGGATATACCCGTATCCATGCCCGCGAAAATAATAGGATACTATCCGGGTATGGTATTTGTAAAATTTTCACGGATAGGGTATGGCATTGGTCAACCCGAGCCTAACCCGATCCATTTACATCCCTAAGCACAAGAAGCCCCTGTGGTTCCTAGGCGCCATATGCACTCATCTATTTATGGTGGCCATATATAGATTCACGAGATTTTGAGTGGCCATGAACAGAGGTGCTACAATATATTTCATCTTTATCCTACAATGTTCACACAATTGAGGGATATGCTGGTAAACAAGGGTCTACTGAAGGACTCACGATATGTCTTCGCAAATGAACAACTAGTGATGTTCCTCTATGCAGCTGGGCACGGGGTCCCGACAAGAGCTCTCTGTGAACATTTTTAACACTCTTCCCAAACAATTAGTTCTTATGTGATTCGTGTTATTAACGCATTGGCTTCCCTGAAGTCAGAATTCATACAACTACCCACACAAGTCAGTGTGTCACCCCTTCATTCGTGGTAAAGAAAGATTCTACTTTTTCTTCAAGCTAATTACACCCTACAATCCTCTATTTCACCCTTTCACCCTTATAACCAATTTGTCTAACATAAGTTGAGAATGGCTATGTTATATGTAGGATGCACTTGGAGTAATTGATGGAACCCATGTCCCGACAACTGTACCTATAGAAGACCAATGACGTTTTTGCAATCGAAAGTAATGTATAACCCAGAATGTAATGACTGTTGTAGGGTTCCACATGCTTTTTCAATATGTCTGTGCAGGTTGGGAAGGTTCGACTGCGGACATGAGGGTGCTAAAATGGGCATTGGGGGAAGGAGTCTTCACTGTACCAAATGACAAATACTACCTAGTGGATGCTGGATATGCAAACACAAGCTCCTTCCTCGCACCACATCGAGGGCAACGATACCATCTTGCAACCTTCTGAGGTCGAGCACATATGCCATATGCCAACAAGAAGGAGAAATTCAATCATCCGCATGCTCAGCTACGTAATGTGATCGAACGATCATTTGGCGTTTTGAAGATGAGGTTCCAAACTTTGCGAGAGGAAAATAATTATTCGTGGCCTACACAAAAGAAGATAGTCCTTGCATGTTGTGTGGTCCAAAATTTTATTCGACGTCAGTATGGGGGTTGACGATGTTAGAGATGATGAGATTCCCAACAACATTCATGTCAACAACTTGGACGTGGCAGTGGGGGAAGTGTCGAGGAACCATATTGCTGATGATATTCGGGGCCTACGTTGATGGGATGAAACTGTTAGGTCTATTGGGTCCGGAATGTCCAATCTCATGGTCCCTTACATCAATCACAAGCCACTATTTCCCCGGGGCCATCTCCTCCACATGATGAGAAAGTTTCCCAAGTCATCCGAGCATTAGATCATCTCACCCCTCAACAAATCCAAGCCATTAAGGCCATTGTTGAGGGTGTATCTTCTCCTTCTCATCTTCCTTCTATCCCCACTTGGGTGGCCCATCACTCGCCTCCCTCTTCTATTCACACTCCCGCTCAGGTTGCCCATCACTCGCCTCCCTTTTCACATCTGCCTTCTTCTACGCATACTCCTCCTTGGGTGATTCATCACTCATCGCCTTCTATTCCTCTTCCTTCACAGCCCCAAGACCCTCATATTCCTTGCACCCCCGGCCCGACTAGGTTCTTTTGTGGGCCAACCCCTTTATTCTACACAACCTTCATGTCAAGCCGCTCCTCCAAGGCCATCCTGCCAACCCTCTGTTATTCATGTCACACCCCTCCAACAAACCCTTCTTGATAAAATCGCTTCAATGGAGGAACAATTGAAAAGGGTCACAAGCCCGCGGCCCGCTCCTCCTCCTCCTCCTCCTCAAGTCAATCATCTTTATATTTTTATGAACAACATCACCAAGATGGAAAAATATTGGAAGGAGAGGAGAGATAATGGCATCGACGATCTAAGTGAGCAAGATATCTTGACAAGTGTTAATGATTAAGTGGACGCCGTCCACCCTCCACCACCCATATATTCCGCTCATTCATGTGGCCCTCCGCCTCCACCTCTATGTCTGTATATGCAAGAACCTCCATGTCATTATACGCCTCCTACACCCATTCAAACCGCGCATTCATGTGGCCCTCCGCCTCTACTCTCACCTCCGCAAAATCCTCCACCTTGTACGCCTCCATCACCCATTATTACACCTCCACCCTGGCATCTACTTGAATTTAATAATGATGAAGAATTTGAGATGGCACAAGACATTGAAGGTTTTCAAGAGAAACCCACTCTGAGTTTTCTTCACTTTCCTCTCCCTCCGTTACCTAATGAACCCCCTGCTCAAGATAAAGCCACTACTCCCAACCCTGTTTATGAAACCTCATGGTGTCACGATGATGGGTCGATATTCCAATCACCCACATCGGCATGCCATGACCCTCCCCTTACTCTTCAAACCTCTCACCCCATCAAAATCTGACGTTTCCTACGCACCAAACCCCCTGCTTTCACACCTCCAAATATCACACCTTTAACTTCCACCAAGCCCTCCGGGCCCTCCAATGATTCCCCTCCAACCATTTTGCCTCCATCAACAACTTCACCACCAGCCTCCATTGAGCCTTCTGTTAGGATTGGTGATCTGCTCTGACACTAATGGTTGTGGTGCACGGGAAGATACAGAGGGGGGGGTGAATGGATCTTTGTGAGGAATTTTTGCAGAATTAAAAATCTACAACATCTCTAACTGATTTAATGCAGATATCAGAGTTGTGCTCACAAAAATTGAACTAGCAAATATCACTCTGATGAACCAAAAGCTTAATCAACCAAGTAAAGTACCGTTTTTTTATTTAAATATGAATCGAGACGGATCGAGACGGACCGAGACGGGATCGACCCGACCCATCTCAGACCGTGATCGGGACGGACGGGTCGATCGGGACGATAAATCTTGTTATTTTGCACCATATTTTATCGATTACTAACATTATTCTGATGAACATATAAATGTTTAGTTCATAGGATTTTTATGCAAATGCTTAAGTGTGATCTATATATCATTCATAAATAAAGGCAATTAAGTGATTGCCAATGTTAAACTAATTCTGTTTAACTGAGTTGGGATTTAGGAGCGTTTCCAAAAAAATAATAGTTAAAGAAGATCAGTCGTCCTTTTTCATGCTTTGGAGGTACCTAATCTCAACATGTATCGACAACAATCACAGGGGAAAGGGGTACACACTCTTTTGGGTAGGAAAAAGGAACTAAAGGAAACACAAATGACAAAACTGCCTAATACATGTCAGGATTTTATAAATTGGAATGATACGGAACAGATCTTACCATCGGTACGACCGATCTATTGTACATAACTTATCTTCTTTTAAATTAATATTATGTACGTTAGTTTATGTTAAATATGTCTTCATACATAATTTGGTTGGTAGTGTTCCTTTAGGCTGTGAGACGCAAGTGGGGATGTAGACTATACGGGACAACACATTACCCATGTAACACTCCATATTATCTATATAATTTGAAGAGGGGTGATCTCGCGTTTAGTCCTGACTCGTCGATGTAGTTGACGTCACCATCAATGGAGGATCTGTAAGGTAGGAAGCGGATCACAGGAGTCCAGAGTTAGAATCTTGAGAAAAATCATCTGATACTTAAGTCAGCAAATTGGCAGAGCACAAGTGGAAAATAGAGCATGAGAAGAAAAGGGGGGCACGAGATCGCTCTCCACCAAATGGTGTGATGTTGAGTGCTCAGGGTCCTCCTTTTAGGAGGGTCATCTTGGAGTTTATATATTTGCCACTGTGGGGTACTTGAAGGGAGTGGGGGCATTATGCCTCAAGGGAAGACCCTTCCTCTCCCCATGCCCTTTGGAGTTTTCCCGTTCGAGCGGTGGGGAGATCCCCGCTGAGAGTTATGCCCTGTCCGATGGGATTCCGAGCGTTAGGATATCCACTAGTGAGGTGTTTGGGCTTCTCCCGAGTCGAGGGTGGCGCTGTATCGGTTACGCTCCGGCACCGTTTAGGCTTTTCTAAGCGACCGAGGCTTGGACTTCTAGGCCAAGCGGTTGCCTTGGAAGATCTGTTCTGAGGATGTTCGGGCTTTAAGATGGGCGGGCCCATTCGTGGGGCTATCACTTTAGGGAGCTCGGCCTAGTTGGGTCAAGTTGGGCCTAATTGGGCGAGTCTGGGCCTGGTTCGGCTGCCCTAATATACGCGTATGACTAGGCTACGGATTTTCCCCTCTCCAATTCGTTTTCACGAATATATGCTATAGCAACCTGAATTTAATTAATAAAGTGAATTTCCCTCTAGGGTCTAATTTTGACTATAGCACCCCGATAATAGTATTAGATAAAATAACAAGAAGACAGGTGTGCATGGTTCATTTGGTTTGGTTTAAATGAAAGCTTGTCCAAACCAAATAATTGTGGAAAGTAATTTCGAATTTTGTGAACCTTTACTATGACTTTCGTGGCTTCTTCAGTAAACAAGCTAAAATTCTTTATAGCTATACATATGTCTATACAAATATATATTTTTTTTATTTGGTGCTGTTTGCCTTCTAAAGTTCAGAGAACTAACCAAAATGTAAAACCAAAGAGTGCCAATAATATGGCACGTGAACATTCATGATCATTTATGCATGCAACTAACTACTCTCTCTGAGTGTGTAAACTGAATAACACCTTCTTTTGACCATAGAGTCAGCCCTGGATCAACCCTTATACTGCCTATGGCAAATGTATCCTTTATATCCTCGGATAAATCACAAATATCTATAATATGCTCAAGGCAATTGTATTCCCACCATTCTAAGGATAAAAATTCTTAGTATTATTTCAATTTATTCTTTTTCTCTTAAAATATGACAATATGGGGACCAATCTACAGAAACGAGAAAGGATGAGTATGGGAAAGGTTTAAAATAGTTACCTTCAATTTGTTTCTCCTTAGGAAGTCTTCGGTAACATCAGGACCCCATAAGAGACCAATGCCCCTTTCTTTATTTGGTGACATGCCATAACTTAATGATGGATCAGACCATAGTATGTCACCTGGTATAAGGTTTGAACCCTCCCATGGAGGATCTAGAACTGTTCTTCTTGCTTTCGATAACTCATCAAAAGAACCAAGTGTAAGAGGCTTCTTATCAGTGCTGGAAGCCACCTTACGACCCTTCTTCCCCTTGGGTCTCTTCAATGGGAACACTGTTTCACTACGGAAAAGGCCCCCATGTGCAGTATATACACAACCTGCTATAATAGAAGCCAAAGGAAGTCCCTCGAAACATCTTAAACACTTTCGATATACTTGTTGTCCTCTGTCACCGTACTTGGCCATTACTTCTTGCTCAAATCCATAAACTGCAGTGCAGTATTTGGATTCATGATTTCCACGTAGGAGGAACACACGCTGGGGTAGAAAAACCTAGAAGATATGGATACCAAACTATGAATAAGCAAATCTTTCAAAAGCATACCCTAGTCAACTGGAAGTAGTATCTCTTTGTTCCCAACAGAAGATCAGACACCGCAACTAGAAACGTTATAATTTTCTGCAACCAATATATCTATATTTAAAAAGTAGACGCAATCATTATTACTATCACATCTTCCAAAACATGTGTTGAGGTGAAGATTATATGCTTGTTAGAAAGAAGATGTATATTGGAAAACACATCTACATGCATCACCAAGGGAGAAGCAACATTAGGGATGCAATCTTTGTCATAATTATGACTGAACAGGTTCACCCACAAAATAAACTAGCACAAAGTGCAGTGCAGTGTAGGTGATCAACTAGATCCCTTAAAAAATAAAGAAACATGACAACCATGTTTGGCTTAAAGGATGAACAACAAAATAAATGTCAATGGTACACAAGCAAAGAAAGCCTTGGAGGAATGTGCCTCGTCCTACCCTCTATCTAGTTTGCCCTAAGGGCAAGGAGTTGGAAGGATATAGAATTGAATCTCAAAAAAAAAAAAAGAAGCTGAATAGCAACTTGAGAAGCTTGCTAGGGACTTACTATTGTGAGACTACAAGGTTCTCCTAAGAATACTCTGGGGAGTGCAAGAAGCTAAGGAAATGAGAAGAATCAGAGTAAGAGAAGGGAAAAGAGGGAAATCTATTTAACTCTCTCTATACCCTAAGTTATGGTCTTCCTTGACACCTTTGCATGTGAGGTTAGACTATCAGACCACTCCCATCTACAGACCTGCTACATGCCTTGGCATTCTATTCTATTCTATTCCATTTCATTAGTCTGGTAATACTGTCCTAAATCTTGTAGAAAATCTGGCAGGTTTAGATAATGTTAGTATTTGAATCCAAGGAAAATCTAATATTGTCAACCTCAACATTATTTAAGTCTAAGGAAAGTCCAACACAGTCAACATTCTAAGACTTTCATAATTTCCTGAGGATCATTACTCTCGCTATCGAGATTGACCTATAGTTGCATTATCTAAGTCTTGCCTTATTTTCCATTATGACGAACATGTGGTCCAACTTTATTATGCAAGTCAACCATTGTCAAACCTCCCAATGAATCATCTAATTTGTCAATGTATTGTCTATCTCATCAATATATCATTTTATCTCATCAATATCTTGCCCGATCCTTCAATATATCATCTAATGCCTCGTTATATTGTCTATTCTTTCATTGTATCACATATATGAAAAACAACAAAGCAATTTGTCTATTAAGCCACTTCGTCTAACGCTCCAAACTTATATGATACATCATCTACTCTGACATCATCTATTTCTCTCCTTTTCACATCATCATCTAACATTTTTCCCACTTAGGAAAACCAGCATCTATCACCCTCCTCTTAGATGGAACATCATCTAATGCCTCTCCACGTCATTGTCTAACGCTCTTCTTACTTAGACGAAACTTCGCCTATCTCTCTCCCCTTAGATGGAACATCGTCTATGTGACGACCCAGAACCCGGACACCGGACGAACCTGATACCACTTGGATCCTGAGAGGCCACCCAAGAGCTGCAAGGCTCCGAAGGGTTAGAAAGGTATGTGTGGGTACATTGAAATTGGAAATAAATGTAGCAACAATAACTAAATAATGAACAGGACTGTTAAATTAATAGAAATAAAATTACATTTTTAATTAAACAAATTAACTACAGCATCTAATAACAGAGCTACTAACAAAGTCTAGTCCAACTAAAGTATAGTCTAATAGAAAAAGAAATGTACTCTGAAGTCAGGGGAATCCCGACATTGGCAAAGCTGGCACTAAGAATCACGTACCACACCTCCAAACCATGAGGAGCAACCGTCGAACCTAAAAAGATAGGGGTGAGCCTCATCTCACTGGCTCAGTAGGGGTCTCGTGGATCCCCACCACAAAATAACAACTTTAAACAATAGTGCTAAAAATAACACAGAAGTAGGAGTAACAATAACAACAGAAGTAACAGCCTGTATAACATTTGAGTCGTAATGTATGAAGCCAGTTGGTATTGGAAACCTTTTATGCTCTCTTAGTTATGAGTAAATTGGTATATTGGGGGGGGGATTCCTTCTCTTAGCAATTATGTTCTTTAAATCTGTTATTACCCTGCTTATCATGAATGTATATAATTGTCGCGTTCTGATTTTTTACGTCAGCGCATGATAGGCCAGTAGTAGCCTAGCTTCTTTATTTCGATCTTCATTTTTAGACTGGCCTAGTGCACTCTAGCTGACCTAGCATGGACTTCTTTCATTACCTGCCAAGGTTCTTCCGTTGACAAACAATGCAATAGAATCTTCTTTCGGGCATCAGCCATTATTCAGAACAAGGTTTCGTTCCTCATTTCATAAGAATCTTTGATTCTGATCAATTTCATCCTTTGTTCTTTCTCATTTGGTAGCTGCTGGTGTTGAAACCATTGCAGGAGATGTTCTCGCCAATCAAGTTGATGAGCTTCTTCAATTGTCACGCTTCACATTCTTCTTCATTCGCCAGTTCATCTAACAGACTAGGGACCTAGCACATATTAATGACCACAATATTTAGGGGCTCATCCGGTGGGACTGCTAAGGAGCTGGGTAGCTTTGCGAGGGAATCAGCCTGAGCATTTTATCCTCAGTTGATATGCTTTATCTCAATAAGATAAAATTTCACCATAAGGCGCAACACTTTCTGGTAATATGGGAGAAGTTTCGATTTGTAGACGTCAAACTATTCTTCCACCTACTTCACCACCAGCATCAAATCTCCAAATGCGTCTAGCATTTGGATATCCATAGATAGTGCGATCTGAAGATCGATTGTTAGAGCTTCATATTCGGCTTCATTATTTGTACAAGGCTTGTTTATCGAACAAGAGGTGTATACCACCTCTCCCTCGGGAGACTTCAGAACAATACCCACTCCAGCTCAGACTCTAACTGGCCTGGTTGTTGGGATTTTAGTTCGGGATGCCCCATCAAAATATAGCTGCTAGATAGCTGGCTGAATCTGGCCTGCTTCTAGTGTCTCATCTTCAGGTAGCTCGGCTACCAAGGAAGAGTCTTCAGGCACCATATGTACAGTGAAGAAGTTTACAATAGCTTGTCCCTTAATAGCTTTCTGTGGGACATATGTGATGTCAAATTCCATCAGTAGCACGGCCCATTTGCCCAGTCGGCCCTTGAGAGTTGACTGAGAAAGGATGTACTTTATTGGATCTGCCTTGGAGAACGGTTTGACTTCATGAGACAACATATAGTGCCTTAGCTTCTTTGTGGCAAACACCAGTGCCAAGCAGGTCTTTTCGATGAAGGTATACTTCTCTTTAGCTCTTACTAACCTTCTGCTGAGGTAGTAGAGGGCCTGCTCTTTTCCTTCATCATTGTTCTGGGCCAACATTGCCCCCAAGGAATAGTGAGTGGCATCTATATATAAGACTAGTGGCCTTCCTTTTTTCGGCACTCCGAGTACCAGAGGGGTCTTCATATAATCCTTCAACTTTTCGAATGCTGCTTGGCATTGTTCGTCCCGCGTCTTCCTGCGCTTTGAGATTGTCGAGATGCTGCCCCAGGTTCTTTGCCTCGGGGGTCAACGCCAGCTTGCGGGCCTCGTAGCGTGCCTTGATGGTCTGGCGGCTGTTCGGGCCTGTGTGGGCTTTCCATGCCTCGCTAAAGATGGTCTGCAGGGCTTGCAGCCCGCGAGCATCATCCATCTGTGCAAGGTAGTATTCGACCGACTCCGCATCGGAGGGCGCGGCTGAAGGTGTTGGCTTGTGACCGCGAATGAAATCCCACGGGCTGCCGGACCATTTAGACCAGTAGTGCTTGCCGCCCTTCTCGTAGCTTTCGCAAGGCACCCACGGGCTGGGGAGCGCGTAGAGGTAACGCCCGATTCCCCAAAGAACCGCTGCACGCTTGAAGGCGTCGGACAGCGCGCCCTTTTCGGCCTCAATGTCGCTGTCCCCGGCGCCGTTGGATTTCCACACCCACTCGTCGCCAATCTTGATGCCGATGCGGCACACCGTCTTTGCCCCGGCATGCGGATAGTCGCACTGCCAGCCAGCGGGGCCGCACACCGCATCGAGGCGCTCCATCACGTCGCGGGCGTCGATATAGGCCAGCGCCAGCGCCTTGGTGCCGTCTTTGGTCAAGGTCTGCGCACGCCACGAAACTGCGGATTGCGGGAACTCTGCGGAGAGCGCTGAAAGGTCAGTCATGCCGCCTCTCCCATCGCCACGAGCATCTTGCGATGCACGGCGCGGACGCGCTCAACGTCGCCTTCGCAGTAGCTCTCGATGGCATCGAACTCGCCACGCTGCCACATGCCGGCAACATCGACCCCGGTGACATTGCCCTTGCCGGGGACGCCCATCGCCTTGCAGAGATTGTCCAGGCTGATGCTGTCCTTGGCTCCGGCCCACATCGTCATTGTGTCGTTGACGCTCTCGGACCACGGCTTGGGATCGCGGGGGAACCACGGGGGCAGGGTGATGCCCAGCACAAAAGCCCGCTGCCAGATGAAGCGCAGGTCGAAGCCGGCGACGTAGTGCCCGACGATGACGGGGCGATTGTAGCCAGCGGGCCGGGTGGTTTCGATGCGATCGAACACCAACTCCATCAGGCCGCGCTCATGGGTGCCTCGATAGAACGCCACCGGGTCATCATCATTCCACGCCCATCCGATGCAGCAGATCGTGCCGCGCGCCCCGTCAAAGCTGGTCTTGGCTACCGCCTCTTTCACCAGCCAAGGCTTTGCCGCGGACTCCCATTCTGCTATGGTGTCTTTCTTGGTCATCGACTTCGGCGCGGTGATGTTGGCGGCGATATCCGCGACAACTTCCGGGTCCTCGGTCGGCAGCGTCTCGATATCCAGGTACAAAAATTCAGGCATCGGACAGCGCCTCCTTCATCACCTTGACGGCGGCTTCGAATCGCTCACTGGCTCCGGCGCGGTAGTCGGCAACCTCGGGAAGGCGGGGCAGAGCGCAGAGGGTGTGGGCAGCCTTGAACAGACCTTCGGCGGCAAGGCGGATGCCCTTCTCTCGGGCGATTTCGAGTTCAAGGGCCGTCTCGTCGAGACGCGTGGGTTCGGCGCGAACGACAGACAGCCGGGGACGAACTGGACGGCTCATTTCGTAGCCTCGAGTTTGGTGTTTGTGATCTTGATTGCGTGCTGAACGGACGCGGCTACAGCGAGAAGCCTAGGCCGGTTCGCAGCCCGTACCTCTTCCAGGTCCTTTAGGGATGAAGGGGAGAGGGTCACTTAAGGCTCTCCCAAAGCTGCTCTAGCCACGCGTTGCGACCAGCTGTGCGGGCGATTTCCTTGGCTATTTCGCCTTCGTGATAGCCAACCTCCCGCGCAGCCTTTCCCAGTTCCTCGCGATACCAGTCGGCCACGTCGCGCTTCGGCGGCATGTACTGCGTGGGGTCGTCCGAACAGTCGAAGTCACGTCCGGAATGGAGCTGCTCCAGCATGAACTCCTTGAGGCCTTCCGGAGCGCCCTTCCACTCGACCACCTTTGCGATCATCGCGTTGTAGCGATTGCGCGTTTCGGTATCGCGCGCGATGACTTCGGCGTTTGCGCGTTCGACGCCTTCGTTGTAGGCTGCGCACTCGGCAGTTCTGGTGGCCTCGTCCATCGACTGAAGCGCAGAGAGCCGCGCACGAGCCGCCGCCAGACGTTCCTCGTTCCACTTCGTGTACGGCTCGAGGCGCTTCGGAATTTCCGCGTCGTGCGGCTCGTCGCGCATGGTGATCAGCGCGCCCATGCCACGGGCAAACTGTAGGGCGAGCGGCTTCAACTCTGTGATTGAGCCGTCAGCGACTGGTGCAGTGTATCCGGTTGGCATTTTATGCTGCCTTCTCCTGCTGAGACAGAATGGGGGAGGGGTTCGCGCTCTCGAACTGCTCGGCCATGGTCAGCGCGGTTCGCAGGCAATCGGCGCAAAGGCAGTGCGCCTCATCGCTGAAGTCGCGGGCGAAGGTGACGACAACGAGAACCTTCTTGTTGCACGTGTCGCACTGCGGATAGGCCCAGGCATCATTGAGGATATTGGCAATGACTTTGGGCGTGTGCCGGGGCTCTGCCGCTAGCGCCTTCTTCGTTTCCCCGATGGTCCGGCCATCAGCGAAACGCCACTCGTCGTCGTAATCCGGGTACTGACGGCGCCACCTCTCGGCGGCATTGGCGGCCATCTCTATTGCGGTCAAAGCTCGCATAGCCATCACGCGGCCTCGTTCTGAATGGTGGGGGAGGGGAGGATGGAGACATCACCGACACGGCCTTCGGAGTGTTCCTTGGCCATGGCCGCGAGGTTGGCTTCATGCCGGGACTTGACGCACTCGACGTAGAAGCTGTGCCACTCGTTGGGGATGGTGAACCGTTCCTCGGTCGACCCATCAGGCCACGTGATGACGTAGATCAGTTCGTCGTGGTCATCGAAGGGGCGGCGGCTGTAGGTCTTGACGAACTTGATGTCGATGTTGGCCGGCAGGGTCATTTCCCGGTATCTCCCCTCAGGCGGCTTCGGGGGAGGAAATGGTCCAATCGACTTCGCCGGTTGCAGCGAGGTGACGGAGGACGGCTACGGCTTTGGAAGGGCCGATATCAGGGTTGATGACAAGCATCAGCCGCTCTGCCGGGCCGCCGTTGTAGTTGATCTTGGGGAGTCCGAGAAACGCGGTCGCTTCGGCAAGGTAATCCATGCGACGGTCGGCTTCGGAGCCAATCGCCGGCAGCTTCCCATCGCGCACAGCGACGGCCCATCCGGCAATGCATGCGGCAGTGCCGCAGCGATGCCCGCTCAGATCGGGTGTCCACTCGTCGGCGGTGTCGTAGTACGACGCCATGTTGAACCCGAGGTCGGGGATCGAGTGCTGCTCAATCGCGTCAGCCACGGCCAGAATGTTTTGCACGTTCATCGATCAAGCCCTCCCGAGGGCGCGGTAAATGGAAGAGCGAGACGTTCCGAGAGAGGCGGCGATGGCCGGGCCTGACTCTCCGGCGGCGTATCGAGCCGCGATGGCGGGCAGGAGGGCCTCCGGAATGCACCGGGCCCGGCCGCCGGAGCGGCGACCCTTTGACTGCATGTCGCGCATGTTGTCGCTGTGCGTGCCGGCGAACAGATGCTCAGGGTTCACGCAAGCAGGGTTGTCGCAGCGGTGGCATACCTCAGACCCGGGGAGTAGGGACACGGCATTGAATGCCTCGAAGGACACACGGTGCGCTTTCAGAACCCTGCCGCCGACCTTGATGTGGCCGTAGCCACCGTTGTTGCGGTTTCCAACCCACTCCCAGCATCCATGCTCATTGGGGGCTGACCTCAGTTTAATCCGCTCGGGAAGCGCCGTTCCGCGTGGCGCGTGCCCTCTCAGGATGTTTTCGACGTTGATCCCCATCGGTCCTCTCCATGGCGCTATGTGCTACCTGATGGAGACGAACATATTCACGCAGCGTGAATTCGTCAAGCGCAAAGTTCACGCAATGTGAATTTCACGTGGTGAACCATGTCTAGGAATCGCGCGATCACGGCTATGTGATCAGCCGCTGCATTAATTGCTTATCCCCGCCACGCCTGACCCACGTTAGCATTGCAGTCGCGGTCCTTGTTCCTAATGGCGTCTAAGGAACAATGGTGGAACGACAGGTATTGGGGGAGAAAATGAGTGCGGAACGTATTGCTGGATTGAGGCGGCTGGCATGTCAGCTTGCTGCGCAGCTGCCAGATGATCCAGACGACGCTTTAGCGGTACTTGAGATCGCGAGGGGCATCGTAGCGCACCTGAGCGGCACAACTGCGACGCCTGTGGCTCAAGTCATCCCGTTTGCTTCTGTGCGGGGGGTGCAAACGGGGGCAGCTTCTCAACGAGATGCATCGGCAAGCCAGACCTGACGCCGAGGTAGATCCAGTCCAAGGTAGCGCCGGTCTTTGAGGCGATCTGCATTGCCTTGTCGATCTCGGGTCGCCTGAAGCCGGCTAGGTAGTTTGCTACAGTTGGCGGCGACATTCCCACGCGCTTAGCGAAGGCGGCCTGGTTCAGGCCCAGAGCCTCCATAAGCATCTCTATGCGCCGGCCAATGTCGGCCTGGGATGTACCGCCGTCGATCATGGGGCGGAGCATCGCATATTGCGCTGTGTGAAAAAATTCACGCATCACGATGTGAAAGGGCTTCACGCCACGTGAATAATCCGCTATGCGTTCTCTCCATGGCGAAGAAACTCACTCCCGTAGAGAAGGCAATCAAGGCGATGGGCGGCCCGACCAAGGCCGCTTCTGCGCTCAACATCAGCAACCCGTCAGTGGTCCTCAACTGGATCGCTCGCAAGAGGGTGCCGGCCGCCCGCGTCATCGACGTTGAGGTCGCGTCCGGCGTAAGCCGCCATGAGCTGCGCCCTGACGTGTTCGGGCCCGTTCCACAATCGGAGAGCGCAGCATGATCTCCGAGAACGTCGACAAGATCATCTTCCTCGTCGCCATGGCTGGCCTCCTGCTGGTTGTCATCGTCCTGTTCAGCGGAGGGGATGAATGACCCAGCGCGGCTTCATCTGGCTGACCATCATCATTCCGGCGCTGACCCTGTTCTGGTCCGCTGTAGCCAGTCTTGATCCTGCACGGATCATTGCTGCGCTGTTTTTGACGGTCGGGCTTTTCGCTGTGGCGTTTGTCGTGGGGGCTAGATGAGGCTCGTACAGCCATTCTCGCCCGCAGTCTGCTCTTGTGGCGATCACGCTTTTGCTCCGGTGACTAGGGGACACGTCATTCTTGTGTCTCCGGAGGACATGGGGAAGCTTTCCGTGCGATGGCAGGCCCAAATCAATGCGTCGGGCCGTGTCGAGAGCATCAAACGCACAGGGCCGGCCGATAGTGTGCCGCGCACCCAGACGTTGGGACGCGTGATCCTCCAGGCAGAGGTTCACCAACAGGTCGACCACGTCAACCGAGACCCGCTTGATAATCGTCGTCACAACCTTCGGCTTTGCACGCCAGCGCAGAACAGTCGGAATACTTCTCGGAAAAAGGGCGTGGCCGGCTTGAGGGGGGTAAGCCCTCGCGGCAGTCGCTTTCGGGCGCAGATTGGAGCGGGCCGCCGCACAATATTGCTGGGCAACTTTGACACCCCTGAGGAGGCGCACGCGGCCTACCGCGAGGCCGCGATCCGACTTCATGGCGAATTCGCGAGGTTCGATTGACCTACGCGAACACCATTCACTGCGATCAGACGAAGGCTGGCAGCGCGGGCGCGGGGAACGCCCTTTTGCGGCAGGGACGCTGCCAGCCCACCACTGATCGCGACAATTCTAACCCGGCGCATACGACCTCCTCCCAAGGGCGCCGCAGACTGGGCGGGGCTCTGACGCGCTCCGCCATCTTTTATTCGGGGCCTGGAGGCCGTTGCAGCGGCCCCCTCTCTTGCCCTGCTGATCGAAATGGCTCGCGCAACCACATGTTTCGTCACGTTGCCGAGCTGCTTAGCCATTTTCACCACCGTCGTTCCGTTGCCCAACCAACATACGGGCATCGGAGGTCAGCCAATTGGGTATCGAGGACAAAGTGAACGCAGCCATCTCGCATGACTTGCGTGTGTACGCCCGGCGGCGCTGGCCGCTGGCGAACGACAAGTACCGCAAGGACCGCCTTGCCACGCTGCTGGAGGTATCCGCGCGTCGCATCAAATCCCTTTGGGAAGGCGAAGAAACCGCGGTGATCCGTGAACACGAAGCCGAGGCCGTGCGGCGGCTGGTCGGCCAGGCAGAGGCAAACACGAATGATCTTCAGGATTTGGCGCAGCGCATTGCTCGCCTTGAGGCGGCGCTTCTCCACCAAGACGAGGACTTCCATAGCGACCAGATGGACGCGCTCCGCAAAGCGGCTGGTCGCTGACGCAGAGAAGATGAACCCCCACGAAGGAGACTGAGAATGCCCGATCTGAACTACGAGACCGCCTCGCAGGCCAAGCGCGACATCAATCCGGACAGCTTCGCCAGTGTTGCTGAGCAGGCCGATGGTCTTGCCGGCACCTTCCTCCGGCGACTTGAGGCTATCACGGATCAGCTGTGCGGCGGCACGCCGCCGTCTAACGAGAACTCTGCCGGCGGCCAGCTCCGCGGCATTCCCAACGGATACTTCGACGAGGCGGCCGATCATGCTCGCTCGGTGATGTCGAAGCTGGAGTTGGCTGGTCGCTGCCTCGACCGCATCGAACGCGCTCTGCCCTAACCCCTGACAGCAGAGGAGACGAAGAGAATGGACCATCTTGGCACAACTCTATCATCAGGTGGCGGCGCCTTGGTGGGCGTTGGTCTTGTCCGCGGCGACTCCAGCCTAATGATTGGCGGGGCTGGAATGATCGCGGCTGGGTTGGCGCTGATCGTGATTGTCGCTCTGTGGCGGGCAACGCGATGAGCTTCTGGTCCTTCATCCGCAAAGACCCTGAACCTCTACCCCACGTCATCCCTCGTTACCACGCGGCAACGAAGGAAGAGAACAAGCTGGCAGCTCGTAGGCGTGCTGACGTTCGGATCGAACTCGCGGTCTACGCCGCAACCACAACACCAGAACAGCGCAAGCTAGAGGCCGATCGCTTCTTTGCTGCAGCAGCATCTTCGCGCGCCCTTGGGAAGCATAGGGGGCGGGAGTGAGCGCACTTGCCACTCAGCGAACCGTCATGGACCTCATCGCTGAGTACGATGAGAAGGCGGCAGGCGTTGAAGCAGCCATCGCAGCTTTCGAGGCCGCCAAGACGGCAATCGGCATGGCGGGCACCGTCATGGGTACGTACGTGGCGCCAGTGCTGCGCGGGACCGCCTATGTCTACGCCAGCGACATGCAGAAGAACCTACTGCAATCGGGCTGGAAGGCGATCTACGAGCGGCTGAGCATCGAGACGATCGCTAGCGCCAATGATAAGCGGCTGTTCGAACGCACTTTGGCTGACCCGCCGCCGCTGACATTCGAAAACGCAAAGGCCACGTTCGGACCATACCTCGAGAATCCGCGCGCGCATATCCTGCGGGGGCTAGCTGAAACGTTCGCTGGGCTCGACCCCTCCTACCGGTCGCACAGCAAGGTCAAGATCGGTGTTGCCGGCCTCCCGAAGCGAGTGGTGATCCACAACTTCGGCGGGTACGGCAGCTACGGCCGGGATCAGATCAGGGACATTATCAACGCGCTGGCCGCATATCGGGGCGAGCCGCTGATTGGGTTCCTCAAGGACGCTGACGGCAAGACGATCAACGACTTTGCCGAGGTGGACGAGCTCCACTCGTACATCGAAGCGCGTGCCGGCGAAAAGCTCATCCGAGGCCAGAAGCTGCGGAAGTTCAAGAATGGCAACGCACACCTGTTCTTCAGCCCTGACGCACTGCTCGACATCAACCGTGGACTGGCAGAGTTCTATGGCGACGTGCTGCCTGACGTAGAGCCTGAGGGCGTGAAGCCGACTGCCAGCACAGCGGTGTCGAAGGATCTTCAGTTCTACTGGACGCCAGAGCCAGTAATTGCCGCTGCTCTGGACTATGCCGACGTGACGGACCTCAACGAATGGCGCCGCGACCGTCCGGCTCCCCTGCGCATTCTCGAGCCTTCATGTGGCGACGGACGCATCCTCGATGCGGTGCGCGCGCATGGCCATTCTGTTTTCGGTATCGAGTACCACGCCGGCCGTGCTGCACAGGCGCGGGCCAAGGGGCACAGCGTCGTCACCGCAAATTTCTTGGAATGCCCACCGAAGCCTGAGTTCGATCGCGTCGTGATGAACCCGCCGTTCTATGGGCGGCACTACGTGAAGCACGTTCGGCACGCGCTCAAGTTCCTCAAGCCGGGCGGCGTCCTCGTGTCGATCCTCCCGGCGACGGCTCACTACGACCACGGCGAGCTAGAGGGCGGCTGGAAAGACCTACCCGTCGCGAGCTTCGCAGAGGCAGGCACCAACGTTCCCACGGGTCTCTTGTACATGAGGGCCGCATGATCCCCCATCCATATACCGGAAAGAACCTGGGAGAGGGGAGGGCTGTGCCTTCCGATTTCAGGATGCCTTGGAACACGACCCGCACGATGGCGGACGTGTGGGGGCAGCCGAAAGTAAGGGGCAGTTCTAGAAGTAAGGAACCTGTCGTCAGGACTTACTCCGCGCCACCCCCTGTCACGCCGCGCGGCAAGATCGCTTTCGCCGGATACGACAAGTCCGAATCCCAGATCAAGAGGTTCAAATGACAGCTGTCATGGGGCCGTACGAAGCGTCGCTCTATCAGAGCGCCCGCGACCGCATGCGTCGCATGGCTGCCTTTGTGGAGCCTCAGGCCAAGCCCAAGTCGAGAACGGTCTACGTCGCGGAAAACGCCTACCAGCCGCCACGGCGCATCGAGGCGAAGCCTAGCCCGGCCCAAACTTACACGCCCATCGTGCACGCGATCGAATGCCCGGCTGGCGAAGATAGCCCGTTCCGGTGGCGGATCATCGTCGACGAGGTATTGGCCAAGCACAAGGTCAGCATGTGGCAGCTCTGCGGTGGCCAGCGGAGCAGGCCGATCGTCGCTGCTCGGTTTGAGGCCTACTACCGCCTGTCGCAGGAAACCTCGCTGAGCCTCCCCCAGATCGGACGCTTCCTTGGCGGGAAGGACCACACGTCTGTGCTGCACGGGATCCGAATGTATCGCGAGAAACTGGAGGCCGCTCAATGAACAACGTCCTCAAGCTTTTCCCTGACGCCCCGCCTGCACCGAAGGGTGATTTCGAGGCGGTGTGGAAAGCCTGGCCCCGCAAGGACGGTAAGGCCATCGCCCGCGCCAAGTATCTCGCCATCATCAAGGGTGGGTACGACACCCGGACGCTCGACAAGTCGTCGCAGACCTTCATTCCGATGGAGCTGAGCGCAACGCCTGAGCAGATCGCGGCGGGGGTGAAAGCCTACGTCGATAGCCAGATCGACAAGCGGACTTTTCGTTTCAAGGACGATGGGAAGTTCATTCCCCATCTTGCCACTTGGCTGAACCGGGCCGGGTGGCAGGATTTCGAGTGATGCGCTCACGCCGCTTGATTTCGCGTTCGATGGCTTCGCGGATCATGTCCAAGCGGAACTCTTCGGGCTGCAGCACGGCGGCAATGCGGTCAAGCGTGCCGCCCGCGAGCGACAGTCTGATCTCTTCCGGCCATTCCTTTTTCCGTCCCACGCGGGGAGTTGTGAACGCCGCGGCCAACATCGTCAATCGCCTCCAATTATCGGGTACCCGATATTGCCTTTTATCAGGTACTCGTTATAGTGGCAATCAGGTACTCGATTGGGGCTGACATGAGCAAGCCGAAACACGAACGCGCGTTGGCGGATCATGAGGCGCAGGCGATCCTCAGCAACGTGCGGACCAGCCCGCGCAAGCTGAACCTGGTGGCTGGCCTGATCCGCAACCGCTCGACATGCCCGTCCGCCGCCGGATTCTCGATGCAATGTGTACAGGGGATTGAAGAAAAGTAAGGAAAAAGACGAAGAACAAGAAGATGAACACCTCCATTGGTCCCTCTGAAAATCTTATCTTTCTAAACATATGTACATTAAGTTCTACCCTCTCTGTCAACATCACTCCTTTCACCGCTCTCCAGGTGAGGAACCTGGGAAGGTGTTCTCAAACTATGGGAGGTGGTGCTCCTACCACCTTGCACTAATCTCCCCATTTTTACACCCCGTCGTTCAGCGGGGGCAGTGAAGAAGCTACTGACACGAAAGCTGTGCTCTCATGCTCTTCGGTAGCGCTCCTCACCATCCCTTAACCATTGCTCGGCAAGACTGATGCTAGTTCGGAGTTTAAATAATTGGGCCTCCAAGACCCTTTTCTCTTCTCTTTCGGCCGACCTCTCAGCCCTCCCTCTTTCTCTCTCCCTTTCCCTCTCTACCTGTTCTCTCTCTCTATCCTGCCTTTCCAGTTGGAGGGTGATCCTCAGCTCCATGGCGTCTCGAGAGAAGCCATCATCTGAACGACGCTGTAATTCCTCTTCCAGCTTTGCTATCCTGGCATCCCCTTGCGCGGCACGAGCAAGCGCCTCCTGCATTTCTTCCTCCTGCCATATTCATCATCTCAAGGATGTGGCAAGACATGAACAAAGAAAATTCAATGGTAGAGCCCTCACCTGTGCAGAAAGCATTCCTTCTGCCTCCACTACACGCTGCGTGGCACGAGCAAGTAACTCGTGGAGCAAGTCAAGTTTCGAGCAAGGGATCCATAAACTAGAGGAGGCACCATCCGCCCCTACTACCGATGAGGTTGCATCGAGTTGGGCACACTGTAACAAATCTGAGATGATAATTAGTGGCTTAACACCAGAAATCCAGGGTCGTAATTAAGAATATGCATTTGCATGCACTTACGGAGGCATGCAGGGTTGCACGGGTGTCACCCAACTCCTACTCCATGTCTGCCAAGCGAGCTCGTAAGTTCGCTATCAAGGTATCACAGGCATCCTGCATCCGTAACATACGAATTAACATTCTAAAAAAAAGAAAAAACTTAAAATAAAGGAGAGGGTGAGAAGGCCAAACAACAACAAAACAATAAAAAATAAAAAATTACATCCACCTCCACAAGTCTCCCAGGATGGAGTCGCTCTAAATGCGTCGTTCTGTAGAGACACAAGTAATCTTCACTGTCCTGCGCGTGCGACTCCACGAGCGTGCCACCCCGCTGCCAATCCTCGTACTGTTCGGGGAAGCGCACTCGCCAATCAACACAGGTTACTGGCCCACGTGTCTTCCTCCCAACCCGAGGTGGCGCAGTCATATCTACCCACTCCTGGGCAAGTCTTAAAGTCCTCATGACCAGTCGCAGCTGAAGTGGCTCGATTTCATTTAGGCAATGAACCCAAAGATCCCAGCCAAATCGGACACGGCTTGTGATAACCCACGACTGGTCGGCATCGACCATGCTCGAATAAGGTCTCCAGATCACTTGCGGTAACATGTGTATATCTTTTTAGTCACCCATTCAAAAAAAAAGGTAAACAAAAATAGTCCAACTATCGCTATAGGGAACTCTTGTAGCTCACGCCTCAGGGCCATCAACTGGTAGGATAGAGAGATTGTGCTCATAACAGGCTGCCACCGCCGAGCTAGTGGCACCACCGCCATACGCCACTGTCGAGCCCTCCCCTTTGGAATGTAGTAATAACTCCATAGCTAAGTCGCCACATGTCATTAGCATCTCATGAAATAGATTAGTTGCATAAAAAAAATCTACCTAGAGGAACGGTGTAAAGCCACTCACAGTCACCTCTTGATCTGTCCCTTGGGACAGACCTGCAAACAAATGTGCCAATATGATGGCTCCCCAGGCATACTGCCCTACTCTATCTAGGTCTACTAGGAGCTCTAGGAAGCGGTAATAGATGTCATCTCCCTTGGAACCCAACAGTAACCTTCCCAGCAGGAAGAGGAGGAATCTCCTCAAGTGCATATTTGACTTCTCCCAGTTGCTGGCATCCATGCAGTACACAGTGCGGGATCCTCTTTCTGCTCTCTCCATGAATTCCTCCAAGGACTCGTTATCATGTGGATGAGTGTCAGTAAGCCCCAATACCTCCATGATAGATGCCCTGGCTACTGACCTGTTCTTTCGGTCTTTTAGTTCCAACCCCAGTAGTTTCTGAGCCCCTTCTCGATAGTCAGGGTATATGACCCCAGTCACCACCTCGCCATCCACTCTGAGGCCAGTGATACGAACTATATCCTCCAAACTGGGCACCATATGCCCCCAGGGCATCAGGAAGGCCTGACTCTTTGGGTCCCATCTTTCACACAGTGCTTAGATGAGGGCGAGGTCGAGCTTAATTGGTTCGACCAAAAGGAAGGCGCCGAATCCCATCGCATCCAGTCGAGTCTTTTGGAACTCCAGAAGGCCCCGATATGTAGCCACTGCCAACTCCCAAGAGATATGTGACCTCATCATACTCTGTGCATACACAAGAGATGAGAATGGGGGTGTGTTGTCAAGACAAAAACTAAAAAAAACAAAACAAAACAAAACAAACAAAACAAAACAAAATAACAAAAATGAAATGGAAGGGCTTGTTTACAAGCTGTGATTGGGTCCTCTCACTAAGGTGCCCTTCAAAATCGGAGAGCCTCCTGGAACTACTACTAGATCTACTTCTCTTCGGGGAGCAAGAAGACTCACCCTCTGTCTTGAAACCAGACTCGCCCTCCATCTTGGAAATTGAGAAACCCTCACTTCTTCATGTCAATTTTTCACTCTTCTAATTAGCCTTCACTACTCCAGGCCTTCAAGTGGAGCGGGAGGGGGGAGCATTTATAGGATTGAAGGGATGTGATCCGGATCTGTCACCATTCCTCTTGTAGTGGCCCTTGTAATGAGGCACCCATCTTTCACTTTCATATGTTACTTTGCCGTTCACTTGCAGTAAATGAGGTTGGTGGCATAGCTTGTTGATTTGCACCTCACGCTAAGGTTCCCTATGCTCGTCGTCATGTTGCAAATAAATTTAAGATGGGGAAATCCACATGGGAAAGACGACTAGAGGCCAGTGTCATTAAGAGATGGGGACATCTACATGGGAAAGATGACTAGAGGATAGTGTCATTAAATTTGGTGGTAGACTCATCTACATGGGAAAGATGACTAGAGGTCGGCGTCATTGAATTTGGTGATAAATTTTCCCAAAAGGAACGGACACTATAAGACTCCACCATTTCAGGGTGAGGTACTGTCAAACACATCATGAGGGAGCAGTATAGAAGAGAAGAGGCGTAGAAGAGAAGGAATGTGCAAAGGACAAACAAGTGACAGGAAAACAAATCATTCCATTCACATATCTATATATACTATCATCACATCATAAGTGAGGGGTGGTTGTACAAGTATCTCTCTCTAACTCTCACCACTATCGAAGATAATACAGAGCATTAAATGTAGAGTTGCCACTGCAGGCTTTGACACATGAATTCTACCTTGTATGTTGTGTTTTTCTCCTGCTTTTGTGAATCATTGTGGTTGATTGATGTTTTGTACAATTGAATGCAATTTTGCTTCTTATGAAATAATTTCGCTTTACTATGCTTACTGTTAAGTGCAGGTTTCAACAAAAAAGAAAAAAAGAAAAAAAAAAGAGAAAGCAAAGGGGCACCACTATCCCACCTTGTCCCACCTCTGGTCACCTCGATAATCGAATCACCATCATGTCATGCATGGTACTATATGATATTTACACTACTAGAGCGTGCTGACGACCCTATGGCCTGAACGAATATGGAATTTGAGTTCCCCTTCAACAAAAACAGTGATGATTTCAGAGGAGTTTGGGTCGGCAGCAGGATGAGTGGAGGTGGAAGATACAGGAGGAATTGCTGCGGACGGGACCTCTGCCCCGATGGATTGTTTGAACATTAACCTTTTAAGTTATATGATATTTTTTCAACTTATTAACTATTGAATTATTATATTTATTATATTAAATAAAATCAACCAATTATAAATATTTTATTATCTATTTACCTATACTATATGTATTTTTTACCACTACGTTTTGCAAGTTAACATATCTTCTATTAGTAGATAATATTTTAATTTATGATTTATAGGGTATATTATAACAACTATATATATTATAAATATTATTTTTACTTGATACAATATATTAAGTTATAAATAATATTAATTATGTATATTGATCATTTATCTTCTTATATAATTGAAGAGGGGTGATCTCGTGCTGGATCCCGAGCCGCACAATTCTGGGTTGGCCCTTGTCGTCGTCACCACAGATGAGAGATCTACAATGCAGAAAATGGATTAGAGGAACCTAGGGTTAAGACCCTAGGGAAAACCCCCTGATGCTTAAGTCAGCGAGCTGATAGAGCATAGGTGGAAGAGATGTAGGAGAAAGAGTAAGAGACACGAGATAGCTCTCCACTAGTGAGTGTGGTGTTGAGTACTCATGATCACCTTACCTTTCTGGAGGGTCTTCTTGAGTTTATAAAGTTGCTTACTCTCTTGGCTGGAGGTAGAGTAGCAAGAGGGACCAGGGGGCATTATGTCCTGGAGGAGGGCATTCCACCGTTAAATGACTCTTGCTCTCCCCTACCCTATTGGGCTTCCTGCCTCCAAGCGGTAGCAAGACTCTCGCCGGGATAAATGCTCTGTTGAGGGTGTTTAGGCTTTTCTCGAGCGATGGGGGCAACATCAGCTGATTATGCTCAGGCACCGCTTGGGCTCTTCCGAGTGGCCATTACTTGATCTTTCAGGCCAGGAGTCTGCTTAGGAAGGTCTAGACCGAGTGTTTTTGGGCTTCAAAATAAGTGGGCCCGTTCGAGGGGAAATCACTTACTGGATTCAGCTTGGTAGGGTTAGATTGGTCCTATTTGGGCCGGATTAGACCTAGTTGGGCCGTCCCGTGCCGCGTATCCTTTTGGACCACGGATTTACCCCTCTCTACTTGCCCCCCCTTACTCCCAAGCCAAAATTTGGGCTCAGAGAGTAGAGTATAATGTGGTAGCATTGGTGGCTCGAACGGGAGATATCTTTTACCGACAGGGGCCATTTAATGTGGCTATCCTAGGGGCCTGCATATGATGATGACTCCCTCGAGTTGGCGCGGGGAGGCCTTCTTAGAGTTTGAAACATCACGACGCTTCCTGCCAGGATCGTTAGGGTATAAAATATCCCGTATGCTTGCGTCCCATGTCTCCTCTATTTAGGGCTTTTCCCTTCATCGCATTCTCCTTTTGAGAGAGTCCATGCACCCTGAGAGCGACCAGAAGGAGTGGAGAATTGTAGAGGCCTTTGCGGAGTTGGCAGAGATCACAGTGGCAGCGATCCGTCAAGTTCCTCCCCCCCCTGAGTCTTCTGACTCTGTTGGTCCCTCCTCTACTTCTTGCTCTTCTCGTTCCTCCAATGAGGAGCACGGCACTGAGGTTGAGGTCCAGGTGTGGTTATCATTAAAACCAGGGGACACAACATATCCAGCTTAATCGACGCCCTAGATCCAGTGGCCCCTATAAAAGTTAACCCTCAATCGACCTAGAAACATTGTTTGCTGCGGCGGCCGATGAGGAGTGCAATGCAGGACGAATTCGGTGAGTTTTGGAGGGCGTTCGTCTTGCGAACCTGGCGACCTTCGCCCCCTTTGTTCTTCGATCAAGGTAGGTTCTAGCAGACCCAACCACGATTAAAATACACCATTAGGAGCGCCTTGATGTCCCCTTTAATTTGACACTAGAAGCCCCAATTTTCATCAAGTGTAGAGATTGTATTTCGTAGGTTAGTCCAAGCATGTCAAACTAGGGCATCATTCTCGTTTCCCCTTGTTATATCGATTAAATGTTAAGTTTAAGCTGGCTTAAATCTTAATTAATCATGATATATTGTGTGAAAATTGGTCCTCTTTTCGTTCATGTTATTTTTCCTAATTTTTATGCACCATACCCCGTGAATGTCTTGTTGCAAATGGGGTCTATCGGTGTTCGCCGGAGACCAGAAGAGGCAAACAGGTTGCGGCCCTAACAGGAGCCGCCTCAGTCATTGGCGGTCTCATGACTGACTGTTTCCAGGTTTAGTGTTCTCGAAACCCACCGCAAGGTTGCGGCCCCGTGATAGACCGCAAGGTTCATGGTTGCGGCTAGATTATGACCATATGGTACCCTAGCGACCGTGCGACAGACCGCCTAATGCGTGTTTGGACTTGAATCCTCGCGCCTCTAAGCGGCCTTCTGATGGACCGCCAATCCCTACTTAGTGGTTCTGGGCAGACCGCCTGGACGCAGTTATGTCTTGAATCATGATTTAAAAGATAGTGTTGCATTTTGTTAAATTTGCTCGTAGGGTAGAAACCCACTAAATGAATGGATTATATGGAACATGTGTAAAGTCTGATTTAAAATATGTTCATCCATAGTCATACAATATTGTTCCTCTTGTCATATATAATGCAATTAAAAAGTGAAAATCATTACTCAAGGTTAATTAAGATCGTGGAAAAAAAATTATTTGGATTGTTTGACAGTCACCCCACTCCGGTGGTGCTGGCTGACGGTCATACACTCATTTTTCGATGTTTCATTAGCCCCTAAATCTTGTAATAGTTGGGACTCTCTGTCGGATATTCCTTTCATCGGACTACGACATCTATTATGAGACCTCCGTCAGTCCTCGCGAGCCTGGGATTCCCACCAGGACGTCGGATAGGTTGTACCCCCAAATCCTACATCTATTGACTCAATCAGATTGCGTGATTTTACAGCCCGGAATTGGGACTATCTCTATTCAAAATTGCGTCCCTTATGGGACCGTTTCAGTCTATATGCGGCCTAGGTCTGACCGCTTGACCCTTTAAGTGGCCTTCTCTGTGACCGTCTCTAACAGGCCAAGTGCCAGGTCTTGCTGATTGAATTTCTTTGAATTCCTGTTGACTTAGCCATGTTTGCGTTGACCTTTAGCCTCTAAACTCGACCTGAGGGGTGTGGACTAAACCTTGTACGAAGCTATACATTACATTGGGGCACACTTAAAAATATTTTTTTTTAAAAAAAAGAATGACTGCACCACATTACAAAACATGCTGGGCCCATGAATCGTCGTGGATGATATCATTCGGCGATGCTTTGATAATAAGATATCCTTAAGATGTGAGCTTGATTTAATGTGCGGCGGCAGAGAGCCCACGATGATGACTCATGAGGAGACGCCAAGGACAACCGTCCTTTGCTGGGCTAGTATCATCATGAACAACGCAGGCCCAATTAGTGACGATTCTTACCCGTCCGGGATTGGATTGGCCACACACGGGCGAGTGGCAACCGCTTGGGACGGGATGGGTATTAAGTGTTTCTCTTTGAAGCATCCCTGCATTTTTGGTCCTGGATGCCTCCGGTGTCCAGAAGCCAATAGGGCTGCCTCAAACAGATCATTCAGAGTAAGGGTACGTAGATGGTGCCAGAGGTATACCCTCATCTTGAAAGGCGTGATTGAATCGCTCGGGACCAGTTGGAGGCACGATGATTGTGAAAGTGACAGATCTGACATGCATTTTGAGAAGGCTTATTAGTAACGGGGTGTCGTCCATTGCCATTGGAGTTGTTTCTAGAACGGGAGTCCAACCAGCCTAGGAGTGGGGCATGAATCCTCAAGAAGCCCGTTTGATTAGATGAGCTACCTTGAGTGTGTCTAGAGTTAAAAAGAGGACCCCGATCAACGTCGGTGGAAAGATTTAGATTTGGTGTGTCCTTTTTGGGCCGTGAATGCCAAACTGGCATGTTGGGTTGAAGTTTTGATCAGGGGTGTTCATAATCCGGGTCAAATTGAATTAAATCGAATAGAATCAAATTTCGATTCGATTTGATTCGATTCAATTTGAACTTAAATTCGATTCGATTTAATTTCATAACGTGTAAAATCGAATCAAATCGAATTTTTTCGATTCAGTTCAGTACGATTTGATGGGTAAATTCGGTGCGGTTCGATTTAGAACAATAGTCTCAAATTCAACTAAATCGAGCCATGTTCACCCCTACCGCTAGACAAGAAGGTGCTAACTCGTCTCAACATGTTAGATACAAGGATGCTAACTCACCACAAATCACACTAGACGTAAAGACGTTAGCTCGTCTCAAACCACATTAAAAATAAAGGTACTAGTTCACTTTGAACCACAACAAAAAGTAAAAAGATAATCCTCCTAACAAAAAGAAGATTCAATGACCTAACTAGAAATCCTTTTAAACATCACAGTAATTGCATCAAGAAAAAAGTTCTAGTAACAAATATGAGGAATAGTGATTTGGACATCACTCTTTTTTGATCCCCACGAAGAAGTCTCGACGAAGAACTCACTGCTTTTGAGAAGTTGGACATCGCAGGGGTCGGGTGGAACCCAGGATCATGGTCGTTGGCGCTTGCGGCGGCTCCGCGGAGGGGTCGAAGGTCTTGCCGGAAGAGGATGGTCGCTAAAAGATGCAAGATGTAGATGGGTATGGTGAGAGGGAAACGCAGGGAGAAGGGGGAACCTGTCTATCCTCCAAGACTTTCAAAGTGAACCACAATACTTCAACGTCTTATCAAATCCTTTTTCATGGGATGAAGTGAATTAAAAAGGAAAGAAAGATGTACCAAGCCAGTATGTGGAGTTATTATACTAGGACCATCAGCACCAGTCGAACACCTCAACACATGATGGTGCAAAGCCTCTATATGAATCCACCTGCTTTGAAAGGACAAAATGGTTGGAGCAATTTTGAGGTTTCCCTTTGTTGTTTTGAAGCATATACATGCTTTGTTTTCTTTACTGTCCTGGACCACCACCAATCCTAGTTGTATAATATGATTACCTAACAATGGCATTTTGCTTCTGTTGTCTTTTTCCCATGTCATCATTTTTTGGTGCTAAAGGAAATTCATTGTTTAACTCGTTGAAAAGTTACTCTGACTAAGAAAAAAATTCACTGTAACTGTGCAAGAGAAATGGTTGATTTCTTAGCCCTTGTTGGGCACACAAATAAATGTGGGGAAGAATATTTAACCCAGCGCAGGATATCTGTTCTTTCACCAATTTTCTGTTTTGCAGAAGTGGTTGTAATTCAACACTGGGATGGAATATCCAACCCCTTGAGAGGAGCGGAGATCATGCGGTTATTCCCTTCTTTGGCGAGATATCCTGTCCTTCCAATATTCTTGTTGTCACTTGGTTACCTTTTGAAGAAATTATTGAATGCTGACTAATGCCATCGTTTGAAAGGCATCAGTTTCTGTATCAGAATGATCAGAACTTAAATGGAAAGCTAAATTTTATCCCTCTGCTAACAACATATGAATGGCTCTTACAGTCAAAACTAAATTTCTCTGTCTTGATGTGGCAGGTAGAGTATTACTTTAGTGATGCAAACTTGGCTACCATTGAGCACTTAATGAGGTTCATCAGCAAAGACCTAGTGGGATTTGGTAGGTTCATTTACTTATTAATGCTATATTATGACAAGTATTCAGGTAGACTACCTGTTTTCTTAGTTGTATTGTGTAGTGTAAATGCTTACAGTATTGTTACTTGTGATTACATGACAATCTGTGTGTGCTTGCTTTTTTTTCCCTACATGCTGAATGGATCATTTTAGCACTAATAAGGATGGTTCGAATGATAAAAGCAAGAACAAGAGCATTGGCTGGCGTGTGGAATCAAATAAAAGAAATGATTTACATACGTCATTTTGAGATAACTTTTGACTTGTCTAAGGTGTCATCTGTTGACATGGGACAATTCACACCTGCATGTGGCTGGTATTGCCTTTTGATTAAAAAAAATGTAACTTTTGATTGTAGTCATGACTGGTATAAGTTTATTACATTTCGCGAATATCCCTGTTGCTCTGGTGTCGTCGCGTTTCTGGACGGATGCCCTCTATTCCTGTAAGCAGGGAGCCACATTTTGATTTGTTTGGCCACCGTGGACTACTTGTGTGCTTGTTTTGGGGGTTCCTGTTCGGACCATGGGTCGCAAGATCATTTTTCTACTTCTTCATACTGGATATGATACTGCCGTGTTCTTAAATTCCCACGGTTGAGACAGATCTCTTTGTTTAACTTCATCTAGGGCAATCTTGGAACTCAAGATAGATTTCGAAAGAAGAGAAGAAAAAATTCTTTAGGCTCAATTTGATAACCGGGTAGAATAAGGGCGAATAGGGTAAGGGCTGGTAACAGCCGGTGAGGGCGCTTGTTCTCCGATCTTCAGCGTATTTGACTTTGGTGGGATATGTCTAAATGAGTCGGTTAAATGTAACACGATAAAAAATGGCAAATATGTCGTTCGATCAGCTGGGGTCGAACATGCTATTCGACCTCAACTGGGCAAATGGCGTATTCGCCCTTGTTCTACCCGGTTTTCAAAGAGCACCTTACTGTTTTGTAGACAATCTTATGTACAATGAGGTTTAAAATATATCCACCCAATTTGCGTTGTAGCATGTGGCATTCTGGATGTTTATTTCAGCAGTTATTTCTGTGTCCATATCATTGTTATTTCTTTATGTATATTTTATCATCATTCAATAAATCACTCTTCACCGTCAATTATTTATTGACTTCCTGCGGGCTGTTCTCCCGCTGCCTCGCTTTCGAACACGTTCTTGGCGTGATGGCATCTCAACAAGGTATATGTTTCATGTATTACAACAAGCTGTGAGAGTTGGAAGACAAACTTCATCAATTCTGCTTATAAATACAGTTGATGGCAACAGAAATTAATTCAAGAAATTAAAGATATGGTATACGGTGATTAGGTTAGGTTGCTTGGTGTAGCTGCGTGATGAGGCACATTAGCTATCATCCGATTGGGACTCCCACAGTCCCACATGACCGTTGGCGACTAATTAAGACAAACGCTTCACATCAGTTGATGCTCCCTGCCGAGGTGCTCGACGTGGAGCTTTCACGCGAACCCTTGGCTTGAAGCCTCACCTGCAGTGATCACATGAAGGGGCATCTGAGACTCCTCCATGCATGTAAACCACGCTGTAGAAATTTCAAACGCCATTAGAATGCAAGAAAGAGGTAGCGTGTGTGTGTGTGTGTGTGTGTGAGGGGACCTCTTTGCTGCACAACACCTAAGCTCCTTAAATGGCAGCCTCCGAGTACGTCCTCCTCCTCCTCCTCTGAGCCCGTGAATGGCCAGGGACTCGGAGACCTCGGTGGCGTATCTGCTTCCACGCAAAACTTCTTCCATTAGTCTTCGGCGATAAGCTCGTTTTCGCCGTCGTACGTGGTCACTGGGATTGTTTCAGATGGGGAGTTCCATTTTCACAGGAGAAGGCGAGGATAAGAGGAACTGGGTATCATGATGATGAGGAAGCAGACATATGACTCGGAGGAGCTCTCCGATGGACTAACACTTTCGCCCATCCTGGTCCTGGCGCTGTGAAATTAATTAAGACAATTCGTGCTATACATGCGTGCATGACTAAAAATCAATAATAATGGAATCGTCGTTACACATAGATTTCCTACTGTAATATACACTAATGATTCAAATGAATATTAGAGCCCACGGCTTGCCGTGCTGCGCGCTCTCATCACCTCCCTCCCCCCCTTCGAGAAAGATCTCGGGGTTTGTCTACCACGAGCCGCGCCACATCTGAAGTCGACGGTTCGCTGCCAACGCACTGCGGTCTTTCGAATGTCCGCAAGCACGCTTCGTTAAACGACTCGAACTGGCCGGCTGCCGCATGCCCCAGGTCCTGACGCCCGTGGATCTGGTCGTGAAGTACGCCGCCCGCGACCCGGTGGTGTACTCGGCCGACACCCAGAATTCGACGTACCAGGATGCCGCCGAGCCGGCCGGAACCATTCCACGGAGCGCGCCCTCCGACATGTTCGGAGTGGCCGCCGACCCGGGCAGGGAGTCGTCCTGCGCGAACGTGATGGACCCGCTAGCGACCACCATCGGGGAAACCCCGGACAGTCCAGCGCCGGCAGAATCGGCCAGCAGGCCATCCTCCAGCGGCCAGTACGCCCGCGGCGTCGACGTCGCCAGCAGCGTCCGCTTGATCGCCGACTTGACCTCGCCGTCGCGGGCCAAGCGGCTCAGCGGACCGACCGCCGGCACCAGCACCAGCGGGTCGACATCCGGACCGGACCGGCTCGGCAGGAAGTCGAGCGCCGACGCACGTACGGCCGGCTGCGGGCCGGCACCGACGTCGAGGCCGATCTCCAGCGGCGTGCCCGGGCGCAGCGTCCCATACCGGGGGCTGGCCGGGTTGCGCGGGGAGAACTCGCCATCGTCGTTGCGCAGCACCAGCTCGATCTGCGTCGGCGCCGTCTCCGACCGGTCCCCGGTGCGCCCGCGCGTCACCTTCACCGACTCCAGGACCGGGCCCGGGTCGTCGCCGGTATCCGGGTCGTCCGCCGGTGACACGACCTCATAGGTCAGCCCGGTCGGGTCGTCGTACTGGGTGGAGCCGAACGCGAAGCCGACAGACACCGCGCGCGGGTCCGGCCAGGTCGCCATCAGACCCGCCCCCGCCGGCCATAGTTCTGCTCGACGTTGGAGGCAGTCGAGGTGGTGTCGAAGCGCATCCCGTCGGTGATGGCGGACATCACATCCCTGCTCGCTCGGGGACGCGGCGTCACCTGAATGACCGTTGTGTTCGACCCGCCTGCCATGCGCGCGCCCGCGTAGGTGTTCGGCACCACCGACGCGCCATACCAGCCCGCCGCCTCACCGAGGATCGCCATGGACCGGTCACGGTTGCCGATGCGTGGCACGTACGCCTCGCCGCCCGTCTCCGGCTCCGCGAACCACACCGTCGGCTTGGTGCGGATCTGCGCCTGTGTCCGCGTCATACCAGCGGCGGCGTGCACGATGCCGCCCTCGCGCTCGATGTACGACCCGCCTGCCAGCACGCCGATGCCCAGCTGCGACAGCTTCAGCCGCACCTTCGCCTCGATCGTCACCGACTTGTAGGTGGGCATCTTGGCGATCGTCGAGATCAGGGCGTCAACCTCTTCGCGGGAGTGCCCCGCCGCGATCAGCGTCTGCCGCAGGATCTCGATGTACTGCTGGTAGACCTGGTTCGCCTGCGACAAGCTCGCCGTCTCGGTGTACTTCGCCTGCGCCGCCGCCGCCGCAGCCTGCGCCAACTCGTCGACCGCGGCCGAGGCCCAATTAATCAAAGGTGTTCCCTCGTATGGGGGATGTAAATGACGTCATGGCCTTTATGGCATGGCGGGATTGGGTCCTGACCCGAACCACACAATCGTCTGACGAAGTCAGATCGAGCGCACCATGGGTTCTTCGGAGCCTGAATAAATTGTCACCTCGGTGACTGGCATGCCCACGCACTTAATAGAACCAATAAACGAACAAACAACCTTAATTTAATTTTAGAAAGTAGTGCGTCCACGCTCGTTTAAGCTTCTGTGGGCTTGTATGTGTTGTAGGATTGGCAGGTTATGTTTTATTTTAGGTTTTGAAAGTGAAACCCATCGATTTGATCGACCGGGAGGCAGCGCGATTTTGAGTAAAACCCGTTCGTCGCCCAACTCATATGGCGGTCATGTCAGAGACCGCCATGAGCTTAATGCACCAATGAAGGCGCGTTATAGTCATATAGCGGACCACTAGAGGTCCGTTATGCTTGTGGGAACAGTGGATTAGCCGGTAGCATAACGCACCCTCGAGCGACCGCTATGGTCGAGTTTTCTGTAGATTTTTCATGTTCGGGTGACTTTAACGCACCCCCAGTCGACCGCTATACTATCTGAGAAATTAATTTATATAAAACATAAGTTCGGGTGAATATAGCGGACCAGTGGAGGCGCGTCATGTATTGCATGATGCACCCCCAGTGATCCGCCATAGCCTTTGAGTGTGGGATTATGCAAGTGAAATTAACGGTCTAATGGAGGAGCGCCATGCATTGTATAACGCACTCCATGAGATCCGCTATGCCCTTGACGGCCTAGGACTGATCCGTTATGCTATTTAGCGGACCAGCCCTGATCCGTTATGCTCTCTGCTACCCCCAAAGGTAATGAATTGATACTCTAATGCATTTTCCGCCCAGTCTAAGTTATTTTATGAATAAAAATGTATCTTTTAGTCCCAGTAGAATTACTCTCTCTTTTCTCGTGATGGAGCCACTAGTCGTAGCCCAGCGACCTTAGTGTCGGCCCACCTGGGAGAGGTGGAGGGGTATTTCCCGATTAACGGTTTGTAAGCAAGTTGCCGTGGACCCCCGCGGTTACCGTAGCGTCCTACGGGGGGGGAACTAGCTAGAGGCCCGACCCTCGACAGGGGTTGGTGTGTGCACATAGAGTCAGAGGCTAGGACTGACGCTCACGAGTGTCACTCTTACTGGTTCTTGACCGGGTACAGTTTACGCCTCTCACACGTTGTGTCTCTCTGACGCGTGAGTTGCCTGAGACGCAGTGTAAGTCGTCAGTGGACGCTTCTGGTTTCTACCTTCTAGTGTGAACTCTGTCTCTCATTTCACTTGGATAAGTTGAAGTTTATCCTGTTGGTAGATTTAGCCTTTATCGCTATTAAATTGTGTTATTTCGGCATTTAGATAGTTATATGAATTGCTTAGCTAGATTTACAGCTTACTAGCCCATGCGATTCATCTTATGCCATTACATGCTTTATTGCCTAAATGCATGCTCTAATTGCTTTACATTCGCATGCCTACTTGTTAGTTGCGAGGTTGGGATCCGCGTAACCCCTACTGAGTCTGGTTGTGACTCACCCTTCTACTTTTCAGGTGAGCCGCTCCAGCCGTCGACCGCAGCTCCGCGTGCCTTTCCTGACCATGTCTAGCTGCCAGCGTGTGTCAGTGGAGTCTCTTTGTACTTTTGACCGGGGTATGCCCCGTGTAGTTGTACATTTGGGATTAATTTATTGTGGACTTGTCCTTTTGGCAGTTCTAGACTAGTGTATATTTGACTATCACTCTGATATTTCTAAATATTTCAACTGCTTCCACCTTTCAGTTTGTTATAACTATTTTAATTTTATCTGTGCATTGTGTATTTTCAATTCGTTATACATTCCCTCGACAACCTCTTCCAACCCTTCAGGGGCCTCATCAGCCTCTTGGGTGGCGTCCCCAGTTCTTGGTGCCGGTGATTCGATACTTGTATCGGGTTATCGGTACCCTGAACTCTGGGTCGTTACAGTTGGTATCAGAGCGACGTTGAGGAATGTTTAAGGAATCGAAATGCATAGTGGTTGTCCAGAATTAGTCCAATTATACTGTCTGTGCTGGCTTAGGATGTTTTTCGTGTAATTAATGAGTTTTTCTATCTATTATTTGTTTGCTAGTCGTTCGAGATGCCGTCTCGGCGTCGGAGAGTCCCGGTTCCCCAGGAAGAGAGTAGTGTACCTGCTCTAGTTCCTGCTGTTCCAGTCCATGAGGATGCGCCTGGCAGTCGCGGGCGGGCATTGAAGGAATTCCTGCTATTTCACCTACTGACATTTGAAGGCCAGACCGATCCGGATACTGCTAGAACTTGGCTAGATGCCACTGAGCGCGTGTTTCGTTCCATGGAATGCGCGGATGATGAAAAGGTGATGCTCGGTACTTTTCAGCTCTAGGGTGCAGCTTTAACTTGGTGGAACACCGAGTGGGAGATTTCTTTTCAATCTCGCCCACTCCATCAGATTTCTTGGACCGAATTCGTAGCTGCTTTCGAGACCACTTTCAGCTCGGCTTATCTCCATATGGATAAAATGCACCAGTTTTTACATCTTGTTCAAGGAGGGATGTCGGTGCTCGAGTATCGAAACAGGTTCTCGAAATTGGGCCGTTATGCGCCCCATATTCTTGCAAATGAGGCATTGAAGACAGAGCAATTTTTGCGAGGCCTCTGTGCAGAGTTGTGGCAGCTGCTGATTGTTGCCAGGATTGCCACTATGAATGAATTGTATCAGGCAGCAGCAGCGCTAGAACTGGATTTGGCAAGGTCTCTTGTCCCTTCTTCGGTATTATCGGTGCAGTCGACAGCTCAACTTCCTCCGAGTCATCTACCTCCTGTTCCTGCATTTCCTTCTGCTACCCCTGCAGTCAGTAGTGCAGCTTCTTTTGGCAGGTCTCAGTTTAGAGCATATAAGAGTAAGAAGAGATCCAGGAGATGATTTGATCGGAAGACTTTATCTGATGCTACTCAGCAGTCAGCCCCATCTTTTCAGCAGTGCCAGGGTTTTGCAAGAAGTCAATCAAAAGGTTGTGCACGATGTGGTGGCAGCCACCCAGGCAGACCATGTTCATTGCCAATGGTGTGTTTTCGATGTGATCAGCCAGGTCATGTAGTGAGAGACTGTCCGATGCAAGTAATTCTAGTGCAGTTTGCTTCTACAGCTCCATCTCAGCCGTCTCAGTCTCAGTTCAGACCTCCGCTCCCACCACCGCAGCCGTCTCAGCCATTTCAGCGGATGCTCCCTCAGACTTCGGTGACATCTTGTTACCAATCTTCTGCAGCTGCCGGTAGAAAAATGAAAGGCAAGGTTACTCACACTTCTCGAGCAGAGGCTATAGCTTCCAACCTCGTCGAAGGTATGATTACTGTTTTTGGTTGTGCAGCCCGTGCTTTATTTGATTCTGGTGCTTCTCACTCTTTTATTTCTGAGGCATTTATTGCATGTATTGAGGAGCCCATGATTGAGGTAGTATGTGACTTGATTGTTGAACTACCATCCGGGGATTTTATGGCGACCCCATTGTGTCTCGAGGACTCACCCGTCGTGGTTAGCGATCGACAGTTGCCGGCGAGACTCTATGCTTTACAGCTGGCAGATTATGATGTTATTCTCGGTATGGATTGGCTAGAGCAATACGGAGCTTTGGTTGATTGCAGATCTAAAAAGGTCTATTTTCAGCCACCTGGAAAATCGGCGTTCTATTTTCAAGGTATTCGATCCCGCTCCTCTCGTTTGATTATTTCTGCTATTCGAGCCTGTAGATTGCTTAATGCAGGATGTCAGGGATTCTTAGCTTCAGTGGTTACTCTTGAGGCACCACGGCAAGATGTTAGTGGTATACCTGTAGTGTCTGAGTTTCCCGACGTCTTCCCTGATGAGTTACCAGGCTTACCTCCAGAGCGAGAGATGGGTATATCCCCAATGATAGGGGCATGTATGCAATATCCCTTATTGGGTTTTAGCAAATGGACAAAAGTCTCATGGCCTCAAACATCAAGAAACTCCCAGTCTTCAAAGTTCCAGGCTTGTCCAAGGGGCGAGAGATGAATGCTCTTCCTCTTCCTTTCTTGAGTTTCATGCTTCATGTCTTTTCTAAGACAAGTCTTCACATATTTTTTTGATCTTGAAAATACACCCAACATGAGGGCATATGCATCATTTCTGTCCTATGATGGAGCATATAATATCTCCTTTGTGTTTGATTTCCTTTATGCATACACAAGCAAGAGAAATCTTGAGCGACCTCTCCTTGGGTTTCAAACTTCAAGTTTCAAGCTTTATGCCTCATGTCTTTCAAAGAAAGCATGAGTCTTCAACACTTTGCTCCTTGATGGATATGCGTGGGATCCTCTAAGATCTTCAAGAAATTCATGTTCTTTAATAGACTTCAAACTCTCCAAGAAACTTCAAGCTTGCCAAGGCTCCCTTGCGCAGGCTTCCTCTAAGGTGTGTGAAGCTCCAAGTTGTGTGAATCCCCCTTTCCTTCTTGGCCAAGGCCTCCTATTTATAGGAGGTGGGGGAGGGAATATGGAGGTAAGAACTCCTGGTTTGCTCTTGCCTCTTGGTCTTCTTTTGTTTTATGGAGAGAGAAGACATCAAGAGGAGGCGGAGGTAGACTCCACCGGGTTTGCAAACCTAGGAGGCCTCCCTCCTGGTTTTTCTTCTTTTTCTTTTCTTTTTCTTCTTGGCTTTACCACCCAACAGGGAGAGAAAGAGAAGGCCGAGGGGGCTCCACCGGGTTTGAAGACCTAGGGGGGCCCCCTAATGGCTGTTGCTGTTTTCTGACTTTCTCTTCTCTTTTTTTTAGTGGACAGCAGTGAGAGAGGGAGCGAGACCCGGGGGTGGTCCCCCCCTGGGCTGCACTGACCCGGGGGGTAGCTCCCCTCGATCTGCATGACCCGGGGGTGCCACCTCCGGGTCTGTAGAACCCGGGTGTGCCACCTTCGGGTTGTTTTCTTTCTCTTCTCCTTTTTTTTTTGTTCTTTTGGCTTCACCTCACAGCAGAGAAGGAAAGGAGAGACCTGGTGGGGACCTCCCTGGTCTGCATACACTGGGGGGTGGTTCCCCCGGGTTTGCATGACCCGAGGGTGCCACCGCCGGGTTGTTGTCTTTCTCTTCTTTTTTTTTGGTTCTTTGGCTTCACCTCACAGCAGAGAAGGAAAGGAGAGACCCGGTGGGACCCTCCCTGGTCTGCACACACCCGGGGGTGGTTCCCCCGGGTTTGCATGACCCGGGGGTGCCACCTCAGGGTCTATAGAACCCGGAGGTGCCACCCCCAGCACCTCCGGTTCTGCAGAACCCGAAAGTGCTCCCTCCGAGTATGCATGACCCGGGGGAGCCCCTCCCGTGTTTCCTTGTGTGCCTAAGAGGGGAAGTGAGAGGGGGAGGCAGTCCCTCCTGGTCTTATCAGTCCAAAAGGGTATAAAAACGCATGGATTTGACCCTTTTGTCCTCAACTATTCCCTTTCTTTTATTTCATTGGATCCACCTTGGCCGCAACACTTTCACGTTGGCCGGTAATCGCTCCCCAATGGTGAAACCTGTAGGTTCACGACTCTAGGCACTTTCATGTACAAAAGTTGGTCCCTTTTCCTAGTCGTACTTAAGCACACATTATTTCTTTCCTTGTTTGTTTGCAATCCAAACAATCGTCGATTTTGGAGAACCCTCTTCAAGGTTGTTTCGGTGAAACTCCTGAAAGATTCCAACCAAGTAATGTTGAGAGCGTATGTCATCTCACCTTGGCATCTACTTTTCAGTCCACTCCCACTTCGTTTCAATACACTTCATTCCATTCCGCTACATGTCATTCTCCTACAAAGGAGACATCATGGTGGCACTGAATGTTTATGAAAAATCTTAAACATGGCAGCTAAGGGGGATGAGTTCTTAAAAACATGGCAGCCCTTGCAGACGCGTCTTCAGTCAATTTTAAAATTAAGCCCATTTTTGATGTGTCTGCCCTCAGGGAGGCATTCTTAAAAAAGTGTCAGCTTCCTAAGTCGTGTTCTTCAGTCAACATTTGGCACCAACTCCACTATTTTGTTTGATTATTTAGAAAGAAAATATCTTGCTGACCAGACGTGACTTTAAAGTCAATTTTAGGTGCCTAAACCACTCGCTTTTGACACTTTCGATGCCTTTCGGCGTCGTGTCTAGTGGAAGAAGTGGGCACGTCCACCACCTTGGACTCAATAAAAAAAAGCATCTAGGGTAGCGGACGTGAATTTCTCAAAGAGAATAATTTTTAATTGAAGAACGCGCCTGGTAAGCGGGACGTGTTCACATGAACGCGTCCCTTTGAGTGGATGTGTTCTTCTCATTTTTTCTTATAAATAGAGGGGCCCCTCCCATGACATCAAGGCCAGAAAATTAGAGCTTCAAAATCCTTAGAGAAGAGGGGAAACACTGCCCAAATTACTTCCAAGCTCATGAGTGTTTAAGGGGAGATTCTGCTGAATTTTTGAGTGCCCGTACGCTCGATGGAGAAGGTTGCCTTTCCCACAGTGCATCCACGCTGTCCTCATGCTGCCGAAGCCCTCCTCAAAGCCCGCTTTTGGCGCCCCAATAAGGTTCTCTTCACCTTATTTTTCTTTGTTTTAGTCTACTTTAAGTGCTACTTTAAGTGCATGCATCATCTTGTATTTGCATCTGTGTCGTACCTCTCTTCTTAAGAGAGCTCCATTTACTGTATTTTTGCACCAATCTTCATTCATCATATCATTTTCCTACCCTTTACGTCTAAAAGGGGTTTAAACAACACCAACCATGCGTGTATTAGTTCATAAATTTATCATTTTTATCATAAGGGATTGATATTTCATTGCTTTTATTCTGATCTATATTTGGTGTTTGTTTCATTTCTTGCAAGGGTAATAAAAAAGAAAACTCTCTTCATCGGCCGGCCGAGGGAAGAGGAAGAAGAAATCCACACAAATCTCCTACTTTTGAGGTGTAAACACGATCACTCTCTTTCATTTTGGGGTCTTTGACCGGCCATTCTCTCTCATATATCATACTGAGAGTGAACGATCCCGTGTTGTAAAACTAATTACCTTCGCACGAGTTCCACTAAGTCTGAATAACTAACCATACAAGACCACTTAACAGAAGTCCATAAGTCAGTAATCAAATACTCATAATCCCTTATGCAAGACATCTTTAGTGACTCAGGTCCAAGATCCAACTGTGCTCTTGAGACATAGAATATCCAAATTGACAGTCAATATGATTACCATTCAGGGATTCTAGATCGGGTCAGTTCAGTATACTCATTCCATCAATGAGCACCCACACACGTACTTCAATGTCTCCACACTGATGACTATGAGAATAATCACACCCATCATATGAGTAAGTATCATATGTGCCAGTCTATCCGGATCTTCAATGTCCCTTCTTGAAGATCCCATGACCAGGAACATTTAGAATACAAACCTCTAGATAATGGATCTCATTATCACAATCTCATCATGATCCAGTAATCATTGCTTATATCCAGGGACTTCATCACATTACAACACATACATCATATCGTGCTAAGAACGTAATGAAGAAATGTCATTATTATTATTATTATTGAATGAAATTATACAAGAAATGTTGCCATCACAACACTTGTGATTGGCTTGTAGGGCATACATCTCTAACACTTCTCCCATACCTTTTTCTGGGGCATTGCATCCCTCGATATCATACTCCTCCGAAACCTCCAGATCTTTCTTCCCATGATTCTTGTTCTCCATCTCCGGACTCTCCGGATCCTCCGCTTCTCTCGATCTATCAATTCCTTCTTCTAATTCCTTCCAATCCTAGGTCCTACCCGACTTCTTCCACCTCAACTGTTTTGGGCATCTGCCCATTCTCCCACTGCTTCGGGGCTTTAGTCCTCATTCTGCCTCTTGATTCTCCCCTCCTTCTACAGACCATTCATGTGATCAGGGTCTCTGCACCTTAGTGAGGGAGTTCTAGCATCACCTCTTTTCTTTTTCCCTTATTCGTCTGAGTCCGGTCTAGACACCACTCCCTCTTGTTAAGCAAATTCCAATCCTCGTTCCTTATATTTTTCTCTGCCAAGCGAGGACTACAAATCCCATGTTGATCAACATTGCCGACAGCTGCTTCTTCAACAAAGGTTGCAAGATAATGAATGTGCGTAAGCATGCATTTTTCATTAATTCATTTATCTACACATGGTTTCAAATGAAGTGCTTCCTAACATGATCAAGAGTGGTAGTCTAGGCCTTTATCCTAGGTCTTTATTTTAAGTCGATGTCAAAAAGAGTCTTTTGGCTTACTATTGCAGCATCCTTTGGTTATGAGAACCCCGCAATAGGAATTCGGCTTTCCCTCCCCTCTCATTAAGGGTGACCCTTAGCTGTGCACCACACACACTTCATGGTGTCCTTAGCTGTCTCCTTTAGTAAACACCGTCCTTACTTGGGCCATGCTCGAGGGCACGAGGTCTTTTTCTCTTCTCTACTGAGCCGAGATATGAGGGTAGAGATATTCTGGGCAAGATAACTAACCTAAGCATACTTGTCTTGGGGCACTGTTTAATTGGCGACAAGTCAAGGGGCATCATTTTGCAAATTAGCGCCTTGGCACAGTCTCTTCATTTTAATAATTGGCGTCTTGAGTCAGGGCGATAATTACTTCACTAATCCAAGTAGGATTCTTCCCGTCGTTCGTAATGATTTTACGCCTTTATAAATCGTCGTTAATTAATAAATTGATGACTTTTACAAAGCCGTTAATTAATAAAATGACATTTTGATGGAATTCACTATTTATTATTTTATTTAAAATTGTATTTCAAAAATTCAGGGTTGCTGCAGCCCTCCTCATGAAGACCCTCCACATGCACTCAAAATGGAGTTGGCGGCACAAATTGACGTGCCGAATGCTAAATCAGTGCAAAACCTGAGAAAACCTATACGAGTTCGGCATGTGCCAGAAATCACCGGAAACCCTGAATCAGGGCTTTGAAGCACATTCTGGGGCCATTGAATCAACTCCAAGACTACTCTGGATGCCAAGCTCTCACCGGGTCAATTTTCGGGCAAAAAGCCAAAATTACTAAAATGCCACACTTAGTGAGTCAGTGGCACCTTGAATGACTAAATCGGTGGTGGCACTGTGTCCTTTGATTCAGCAGCTTTGAAGACTCGTTGCGCTTGAGTCGATGGTGTGCTTCGCCGTCGATCGGATGGCGCATGAAAAAGAGGCAGTTTGGTGATTCAGCGGTGTTATTGGCGAGGCGGGCCGGCAAGTCAGTGACGACGGCACTGACTCCACTGCTCCAATTAGCCTATAAAGCATCAACTTTCGCCCTCGATCAAAAAAGAGAGGGAGAGAGAATCAAGAAAAGAAGGAGAAGGATAGAAATCAATGAGAAAAACACGCACGCGTAGAGGAGACAGAGGGGAGAGCGTCTGAGAGGCAGAGAAACACTCAGAAACAAAGAAAGATCTTGAGGAAGGAGAAGGTTGGGTAGGAGATGAGGGTCTCTTGCATTGCTCCCCCTTCCTCCTGTGCTTATTGTATACTTCAATATCCGTTTCTCTGTAATAATAGTTGATCATGGTATCCTTCAATCCTTTTCCCCCTAGAGCAAAAGCATTTATTCTTCCCCCATCTATGGCTCTCATTTAAGATGTGCACTGTATTTCATCTTCTTGGCGTTTCTCTCAATTTCTCTGTCTCTCTCCCGAGTGTGAGGAGGCCATCTAGGCTACAATTACTCTGATCCTAGGATTGCTCAGGGGAAAAGGGAATTACGATGGTTTGGTGGTAATGTCTTGTGTCCTCGCCCAGTGTGGTGATAGTAAATCCCTCCCCGAGAGTTCATGATTCTTGTCAACTATGTTATTGACTAACCTAGTTCAATCTCATGTGCATAAATACCAGTGAATGTGTGTGTTATCCATCACCGAGTGAGTGAATGGCCTGCGAATAGGAGTGCCAGATGCCCTTTCATTCGTTTCCATGAGTTGTAGGGGCATCAGCATGCTTCTAATAGTTACTACAATGGAATTTTGTTTTCTTCATCAGAAGTTACTGTATACCCCTCATCGTGTTAAATGTGCTGCTGGCTGCTTCATATCAGACGAAGAATATACATGTGATATGGAAGATAATGATTGGGATACATTAGTAGCAAAAGGTTACGTGACAAGTTCACATAAGGAATTAATAAGTACACTTCAAAATATTCATGATGCTTGTGAGCTCTCAGAGTGGGCAGCAGAACTAGATATTTTAGAAATAGAAGTAATGAATGGAGATTTTAATTAAACGATTATGGATTTTAGAAAACCTATTTGTAAATGTAATTACTGTAGTAAGCTTTTAATAGATACAATACCTAACACAAATTGCATTCGTTATCACGAAGAAGATATACCTAAGAGGGTTAGGTCTTTAGTAGAAGAAGGATGCCCTTACTGTGGTAGTTGGGATTATTTAGATGATGTATTTGATGAGCTATTAGTTATAGCTAATTGTGTTAAGGAAGCTATTAAAGTTGGTGGGAAACAATACCCAAATGCAATCTTTTTTAAGGCTATTACAGGTGGTAATGAGGGCAGGTGTGCATTAGGTAAGTACTTATTCCTTCAATAATAAAACTATGAGAAAGGCAGAATTTAAGGTAAAAGCAGAAGCTTTTAGTAGCCCCTTATACTGGAGTAAAGTTCCTGTAAAACAGTTCAGAATTTACGAAGCCTGTCAATATAGATGGGAGAACACCGCTGACTCAGAAGTGCATGACCAAGCTGTCTTCTTAACTTATGAAGAAGCAGAGAAACATGCGAAAAGTATTGACCTGGAAGTTGGATTTAAATCTCAGGTTACTCCCTATACATTTACATATAATGTTTTTAATGAAGCTTTTGATTCCGAGGAAGAGTTTGAGTTAGAAGACCTCTACCATAAAAAACTCATGAGTCTTGATAGTGAGGAATCTTTCATTATTAATGAATACTCCGGAGATAATATAGAAGGGGGTGTAATAATAGAATGGTCATACGAAAAATACGTAGGGTATGCAAGAAACTTAATTGATATTGGGATAGCTGGGAAGTGGCCTTTCTTTGATTTTAAATATGAAGAGGACTTAATAACTGGAAATGAAAATAGTACTTTCAAGAGTAATTATAGTGTGCTACTAACTCCCGATGAAGTTGAAGGTACTAATAAGAACGAATTAGAGAAACTAATCATAGAGGCTCTTAACGATGGAAGTTGGAATTGGAACTATTTTAAAAACAATCCAGACAGTACCTTTATTAAAGGAAGAATAAAATCTATTATATAATGAAGAAGAAAAAGCTTTTAGACCCACCAAAAAACTTACAGGTTGAAAATAGCATGGCGGCTTGACCCAATATCAGGTTAGGCTCACAGACTCGTTAGGTCAGTCCGTCCACTAATAGCCCTAGCTGTAAGTTACAGGTGCCACGGATCCTCTCTCTCCCGGGGGTGTCGGCAGCAAAGGGGAGACCCCCTCCGGTGCCTTCTCCCCGTCTCCCATCATTGCTCCTTGAAGTTGGAGCTCCATCATTGCTCCTTGGAGTTTGTATTTGTCCCATATGAAATTTGAATTCCATGGGCTCCATTCTCCGGTCCTGACACCACGATGGTTGCCATGGGCCGCACGGCTTCGCGGCGATCTCCCCCATCCGGTCGCCTTTCCCGGGCGATCCGCCCCACGGAGCGCATCACCGATGAACCCATCCCGCCACACCACCGGATACAACTACGGACGGCGACTCGCCCTCTGGATCGCCTTCGGCGCCGCGCAGGGGATCTTCGCCGCCGGAGCCGCGGCGCAGCCCGCCCTTCCCGCGACGCCCGTGGGCAACCTGGGGACACAGATCGTCCATCACGCCGACAGCGATACACCGGTGCAGATTCGTCAGTGGGCGGCCGGCATCCTGTCCGGGAATAGTGATGACATCGCCACCGAGCCGTTCGGCAAGCCGCAACGCTTCGGCGATGGCGCCACGCTCATTCTCCGACAGTCGCACCGTATGGGCGGTCTCGATGTGGATCGCCGTCCAAGGCGCATGCAGACGATCGGCGAGCCGACGCGCGGTGCGCACCAGAGCGGTGCTTTCCGGATTTTCGTGAAAGGCCACGAGATTATTCCGTGAGAATTGCATGTAGAGTGAGCGTAAGTAATTCGGAACCTGCTTAAGAAAGAGAGGATCTTTCTCCAATTTTTCCAAACGAGAAATGGTTTCAGTTTTTGGAGAATGGACCGCCACCGCCGTAAACCATTTCAACATCACCAAAGAATCGTTTTTCCATTTTTGATAGAACTTCTGGATAGAAGCATGTTCAAGTGGAACTCCCGTAGAAACATACAACTGAAGACCATGGATTTCATTTTCCAAAGTTTTTTCTCTCCCATGTTCACTAGTTGCTGATCTTAGTTATCACGGAACAAACACCAAATTGCTAACCGCAATCTACAGGTTCAGAAATTGCGAGAGCAACTACAAGAGGAAGTCGATTTACATGTTGCCCTAGCACATGCTCTAGGTCACGATTCTTCCACATTATTGAGTTCCCGGAGCAATCCCCCAGAAAAGGTATTTTCCCTTACCCATGCTTCAGCAATCTATTAGGCATTTCACCATGGCTTGTGTCTGTAATTACCCTTGATTTTCCCCCACCACAACAAATCTTTCAGGCTCAGGAGTTTCTGGCTAACATCAGTATGCTGGAGATTACAGTCGCTAAGCTCGAGGAAGAATTGGCTTCCTTGCATTCCAGTCTTATACAGGAAAGGAATGAACGCTACCTTGCGGAATACAATTTGGGACATTCTCCATCTTCATCACTGATGCCAACATGTTGCTTTTCTGATTATTCATGGGAAGAGGTGATTTCTCGCTTCTTTCTCCAACAAGAGTTTCATTTTCATACCTCAAGCTGTAGCTGAGCAAAGTTGTTATTCATGTCATGTCCAGCACATATCTTCTCTGAGATCATCAAAGAACTGTCAAATATCTCACTCCTTGAACCTGGATGCTGTCATTGGCTGTGGAGACCCACAGTCAGTGACGGTGAACAGCTCTTCTGATATTCGTAGGGAAGAAAAGGTATGGATTCAACAGAATACTTATTCTGTTTCACAGAAAGTATACTGAGGAAAATATGGGTGAATAGGGTCGAACCGGTTTGGACCGGTTCACCGGTCAAATCGTGGTTCATCCGGTTCTTTAACATTGGACCGGATCGAGCCTAATCGGACCGATTTCTGGAGCGATTCACGGTCGAATCGATTCGACCGATCGATCCGATCCGATTCTGATAACACTAATTTTTACTGAAATAATTCCCCCACAGAAGATTATTTTCCATAAAGATCACTATTCTCCTCCTCTTAACGGGCACCTTCGTCCTTGAACACTTCTATGGTTCGACCCCTACCGCGGGGAAAACTCTTGATAACCTTGCATCTCATGTCAATAAGCAACATCATCGTTCAAAATTATTCCTTTAATCCTCCCAAAGTTAAGGCTAATCTAATTTAGTATTCGGATTAAGAATCTCCTTTAAATGCAGAGGATAATCTAGAGCAATGTGGCGAAAACACACTATTGTTAAGGAGTAAGGACGATCTTTCTACCCAACTTCCTCTTTATTTCCTCCCTTTTGCAGGAGTTCTAGAGTGATGCATGTAGAGAAACCATGATCATCGAATAGTCGTTGTCAGCATATAAATAGGAGAATCATAATAGAAAACTTTGGTTTTACTTTGTTTCTGAGCTGCGACACCTTGGAGACGCCTATGAACTATGAGTCCACAGATCGCGACAACAAATAAAAAAGGGCATCTAAACGCTCGGAGAAGCAACCAACGTTAACATCGGGATCTCATCGTCTTCCTCTCAATCAGAGATCTTGATAGCCTTGACCTCTGACTTCTTTATTTCCTCTTTGGAGACGGTGACGGTGAGCACTCCATTCTGGATGGAGTTCCTCACTTAGTCCACCTTATGTGTGAGTACGATCACTGTGTTTTGCTCTCCCTCTGCTCACTTCTAGTATTTTTATTTCTTTCATGGTACCAGAGCATACAGAAAAGGGGGGAAGCAAGGGAGCTCTGTACACAGAGAAGGTCGAACCAAGGGAAGGGAATCGATCCATGACATGAAATCTTAGGAATATGTGGGAAGACAAAGTAGGGTAAGCTTGTTCGTTAACAGCGTTCTCCGGCAGCCAGAATCGCCTTTAGGAACCTACCGCTGCTCCTCTCCACTCAGTGCCAAGTGTCACTCTTCTCCTCCGACTCCTTGCTTCGCTGGCCGCTGATCTGGACGACCCGGCCATCCTCCATCTCGACCTTCACCTCCTGCTTATTCGCTCCGGAGAGATTTGCCTTGGAAGAGTTCTTGCTCCGTACGTTGCTGTCTCCTACTGTTGGTTGCTGTCGTGGGTAGTTGGCTGGATTGGTGGGGCGAGAGCTTCAGTTGTGACGTGTCGTGGTGCCTCCTCATTGGTCGGGATGCTACGTTTTATTATTATGCTATATGTACCTGGTGTGACACTTTGACTTTTTTTTGTCGAGAGAAGGAGGAAGTATCGTTAGCCTATTCCAGTTCGACTATTTCTATTGTTTTAGGTCTAATTTGTTTGGGAGATAAATCAAAATAAATTAAGATATCTCACTGAAAGTCAACCTATTTATTTTGATTGCCTAAAAATTTTGATTTAACACAAAAATTAATTAAAAATTTGGTAATAATTTACGGGGTATTACAGGGGATGCCAGCGGGCGGGGTGGCCCAGCCTTCAGTGACGGTAGTGGACTCTGCTCTACTCCCCGCACTGCCCTCGACCGAGAGTAAGGAGGAATAGCCTCTCGCGATTACGGAGTCAAGTGGTGCAGCCGTGGCTCCAACAGCTTCCTTGGCAATGGCTGGCCGGGGGCTACCTGTTGAAGCGGGAGGCCCGAGCGACCTGTCCGTGACGCTTCCTTCCTCCTCAGCTGCGGTGGACGCGGAGATGTGGGTTGCCGTAGATGGGATGGTCGAGTTCCACCCACCGGAGGTGCCTTCCATTGGTCACACCGCTTCGGACGCACCGGTCCGACAGATGCTGGTGGCACTACGCTCCATGATACTTGCTGACCCCACTCTCACGTACCGAGAGGTGCATGCGATAGCGATGCAGCTGACCGGCGCGTTGCAAGTGCTGGGTTGCCCTTTGGAGGAATGGTAGTGACACGTACTATTGCTGTTGAAGTACGTAAACCGTCGTGAATTCCTCGAGACTCGGGTCCCCGATGAGCTTGCTGCGATAAGAGCCCAGGAGGGGGAATACTCGCAAGCCTTGGAGGAGTGCTGGATTAGCGGGGAACGGTCTGAGAAGGCTTTGGAAGGTGGTCGTCGGGACGTTCATACCCTCAAAGGTATGATTGAGGAGCTAGAAGGCCACCTTACCGCCGCTAAGTCTGCACTGGCCGAGGCCGAAGTGACCGTGGAGAGGTCGGGTGAAGCGTTGGCCGTCGCTAGAGCTGAGGTGGCCTCCCTCAAAGCGGAGCTGGAGCGTCTTGAGGGACAGAGGGGCCGACTGCATGACATGGTGAGCTTCCCCTACATCGGCATCCTCCCTCTCGAGGATATCTTTTGGGGGATCGATTGAGCGCCACCATCCCCAGGCCTTCCAATGTATCCCGCTCCTCTTTCTGCCTCTTCCCTTCTTTTACCTTTGGCGTGTAACCCAGGGGTGCGCCCCGCAGCACGTGTATCCCTTCATTTTTGGAATAGAGAAGAAAGTATTGGTGTACATCCTTTTAGGTGCCACCCCACGAATCTGTTCACTTTTGCCTCTTGGCTCTATTTTTCTTCCTCTTCTGTTCCTCGTCAGAGTGTGAGTCTGTGTCGAAGACTCGACCTAGGAATGCTCCGGCCAGGCGTGCGGAGGTGCGCAGGAGAGCGCTCGCCTTCCCAAGGGGGAGACGAGGGGATCACTCCACCACGCGGACCTCGTGGCCCTGCCGAGTAGTTCCATAAAGTGGGTTAACCGAGACGAGGGACCCCGGGTCGAGGGGTATATGCATCGCCCGGGGAACAGGGAAAGGATTCATCTTATGGGAATGACCTGGCGGAGGGTTCAAGTCACAGGGCTGTTCGTCACCCGAAGGGACGGAGAGAAGAGCTTATTGGTTCAACTGACCTGAACGGGAGGTTCAAGTCACAGGGCTGTTCGTCACCCGAAGGGACGGAGAGAAGAGCTTATTGGCTCAAATGACCTGAACGGGAGGTTCAAGTCACAGGGCTGTTCGTCACCCGGAGGGACGGAGAGAAGAGCTTATTGGCTCGAACGACCTGAACGGGAGGTTCAAGTCACAGGGCTGTAGGCGGGATGTTCGCTCACTGGCGTCCCCCGGGTGGCGGAGCCAGACGTAGCTTGTTCGCCTCTCGGGGCATTCATCAGCACTGGGTCGGTGTTGATGCAAAGAGAGGTTTGCTTCTCTACCCAGACGTAAGGTCCGGGTGAGACGTCTATTCGTCGGTGTCACCGAAGTGGCGAGACCGACGGGATCGTCTCTTGTGGTGGTCGTCTACACTGGCTTTAGTGCCGACGCAAAGATAGGTTTATTCCCTTGTCCGGGCGTAAGGCTCGAATAAGGTGTCTATTTGCCGGCGTTGTCGAAGCGATGGGGATCGGCAGGGTCTTATTCATCTCTTGAAGTGTTCGTCAGCACTGGGTCGATGCTGGTGCAAGGAGAGGTTTGTTCCCTTGTCCAGGCGTAAGGTCCGGGCAGGGTGTCTATTCGTCAGCGTCACTGAGATGGCGAGGCCGGCAGGGTTCATTCGGCTCTTGACATGTTCATCAACACCGGGCTGGTACTGACGCAAGGAAAGGTTTATTCCCCCGTCCGGACGTAAGGTCTGGGTGGGGTGTCTATTCGTCGGCGTCACCGGGGTGGCAAGGTCGACAGGGTTTATTTGTCTCTTGAAATGTTCGTCAACACTGGGCTGGTGCTGACACAAGGAAAGGTTTATTCCCTCGTCCAGACGTAAGGTCCGGGTGGGGTGTCTATTCGTCAGCGTCACCGAGGTGACAAGGCCGACAGGATTTATTTGTCTCTTGAAATGTTCATCAACACTAGGCTGGTGCTGACACAAGGAAAGGTTTATTCCCCCGTCCAGACGTAAGATCCGGGTGGGGTGTCTATTTGTCAGCGTCACCGAGGTGACAAGGTCGACAGGGTTTATCTGTCTCTTGAAATGTTCATCAACACTGAGCTGGTGCTGACACAAGGAAATGTTTATTCCCCCGTCCAGATGTAAGGTCTGGGTGGGGTGTCTATTCGTCGGCGTCACCGAGGTGACAAGGCCGACAGGGTTTATTTGTCTCTTGAAATGTTTGTCAACACTGGACTGGTGCTAACACAAGGAAAGGTTTATTCCCTCGTCCAGACGTAAGGTCCAGGTGGGGTGTCTATTCATCGGCGTCACCGCGGTGACAAGGCCGACAGGGTTTATTTGTCTCTTGAAATATTCGTCAACACTGGGCTGGTGCTGACATAAGGAAAGGTTTATTCCCCCGTCCAGACATAAGGTCCGAGTGGGGTGTCTATTCGTCAGCGTCACCGAGGTGACAAGACCGACAGGGTTTATCTGTCTCTTGAAATGTTCGTCAACACTGGACTGGTGCTGACACAAGGAAAGGTTTATTCCCTCGTCCAGACATAAGGTCCGGGTGGGGTGTCTATTCATCGGCGTCACTGAGGTGACAAGGCCGACAGGGTTTATTTGTCTCTTGAAATATTCGTCAACACTGGGCTGGTGCTGACACAAGGAAAGGTTTATTCCCCCGTCCAGACGTAAGGTCCCGGTGGGGTGTCTATTCGTCGGCGCCACCGAGGTGGCAAGGCTGACAGGGTTTAATCGTCTCTTAAAGTGGTCGTCGGCACTGGGCCTAGTGCTGACGCAAAGGCAGGTTTACTCCCTTATCCCAAGCGTAAGGCTCAGGTAAGGTGTCTATTTGTTGGTGGCACCGAAGTGACGGGGACCGACAGGGTCTATTCGTCTCTTAAAGTGGTCGTCCGCACTGGGCCTAGTGCTGACGCAAAGAGGAATTTATTTTCCTACCCGAGCGTAAGGCTCAGGTAAGGTGTCTATTCATCAGCGTCACCGAGGTGGCAGGGCCGACGGAGTTTATTTGGCTCTTGAAGTGGTCGTCGGCACTGGGTCAGTGCTGACGCAAAGGTGGGTTTATTTCCCCGTCCAGACGTAAGGTCCGGGTGGGGTGTCTATTCGTCGGCGTCACCGAGGTGACAGGGCCGATGGGGTTTGTTTGTCTCTTGAAATGTTCGTCAACACTGGGTCGGTGCTGACACAAGAAAGGGTTTATTCCCCCGTCCAGACGTAAGGTCCGGGTGGGGTGTCTATTCGTCGGCGTCGCCGTGGTGACAGAGCCGACATGGTTTATTTGTTTCTTGAAAATATTCGTCAACACTGGGCTGGTGCTGACACAAGGAAAGATTTATTCCCCCGTCCGGACGTAAGGTCCGGGTGGGGCGTCTATTCATCGGCGTCGCCGGGGTGGCTAGGCCGACAGGGTTTATTTGGCCTCTTGAAATGTTCGTCAGCACTGGGTCAGTGCTGACGCAAAGGAGGGTTTATTTCATTCGCTACATATAAAACATGAAGCAGGTTCAAACAGTACAATAAACATTACAGACACAATAAATGTTACATAAACTAAATGATCCCTATCCAAATAATGATGCACTGATATGGATAATAGTTGGAAGAATCTTCTCCCTCATCGTCTGGTTTCTACTGTTGATACTCATAAAAAGATTGCATATATTATGTATATTCACTGTAACTAAATGATGATGCAGTCAAGTCGTGCATCTCTCTTTGGATCCCTCTTGAAGTATAAGGTTATTGGCTCGATTGAAATTCTAAATCAGCATAAGAAGCAGAATCTTGAGGATTAGAAGAGGATGCTGACCCATAACTGCTACTGACTGGAATTGGATAAAATTGGAATCTTGATTGATGACCCCACTCATACATGCCTGCTTTGTCTTGGCCACCTCTATAACCTGTTGGATGTCCATAGAATCATATCCTCCTTCACTATGACTGTATCCTCTGCCCGTGTCAGTGTGAAAGGAGGTAGGTGCATGCATGCCACCGTCAGTAGTAGTACCTGCAACTGTACTGGGATCATCACTTGATGCATCATCATCATCAAAACCATAAGAAACCAATAGCCTTCTAACCGTTTGCTCTGTTTTTTTTTCTTTCATTGTGACTTTATCCTTCATCTTTGAAAGCAAGCCTTTTCTCCGTGGCGTGTGTCTTAAATAAACTTGTTTCAACTACTCAATTGCCGGGTCCTCTCGAGCAACAACACTAGTCCTTTCAGTCATCTCACGCGCTGATGTATTTCTTCTTAAGGATGGAGGTCGCTTGACCATTCTAGGACTAGAGTGACTGGCCTGCTATCTGATTTCGAGTATCTAGCTGACTCAATCTTAGACTGCTACTCAGTGTCGTCAACAAACAAAGGCTGGTGCTCATGAGTCACTCTTGATCTCTTTGTTGATCCTTTGAATTCTGGATCCCTTGGCTTATCTTCATCCAATATATCCTCTGCCCATATTCTGTCATCAAGATAAAAAACGGACTCATCGACTTGCGCTTGTACCTCAACCTAAGATTGCAAGGGATTGCCATTATCAAATAATGCGTCAACATCAATTTGACCAGTTGTATCGTCTGCGACGCATTTGTCCCTTAACTTTTGTCTCAACTTTATGTTCTTTATTTTCAATCTCATGTTATAGTGGCAGTAAATCAATTTTTCTAGTCATTTAGCCTTTAGCCGTTTGCGCACCTTTGAGTGTATAAGGTTGAACGTGCTCTAATTTCTTTCACATTGACTTGCTGATGTTGTTTGACTGAGCACCCTAATTGCAAAGAAAGTGAATACATTGCTCTCTAAATCTCTATTGTTCACCATTATCCACTAGTCAGCTATTCTACCAACCAAAAATAAATAAATGTAAGATGTAAATAAAGATGAATTCTCCATGATGTACTAATACATATTGACTCAATTTAAGCACAAAGATTTAGCATACCTGGGCTCATTCTTCCTACAGCATATTGCAATTATCAGTCAGAATATGTCCCAGTCCTCATTCTATAATTGTATTTAAAAAAGTGGGTGATTCCACTAGTGTATTAATAGTAAAAGAGGGATGTATAAGTGTTGTCAATGTGTTCAAAAAAAAAATCCTATTCGGTCAAAAAAACTATCCACACCAAGATGGTGTGAACCTCTCTACCCCTTAACAAAACTGCCCACTCACTCACAAATAAACGAGGCCAAACTGTCCACTGCTTTAGTTTCCCCTATGGAAATTCTGTTGTTCCTTTCTCCCCATAATGTCCATAGAGTGGCATGAAGGATAATTCACCACGTAAGTTATATCCCTTTTTAGGTTCCAACTTCTCTCCTGTTGGCCAATCAATTGATGCACATTCCTATGCAAAATAATAGCACCATGTGTCTTGCTCGCGATCTCTCCCCAAACATCTTGTGAGTAGGAGCATCTTGTAAAAAAGTGATTCAAAATCTCATCATCCTCTCCACACAAGCAAACATAAGATGGGTGGATTTTGTAGAAAGGGAGCAAGCTTATCACATGTCGCAACCTCCCATGAGAGATCTTCCAAATCAGAAGTTTCACTTTCAATGGACTCTTGGGAATCTAAATCTATGAGGTGAGGCGGTGGCGCACTCCTCCATCTAAAATGAAGGTGTAAGCTGACCTAACTGAGAAAGATCCCTCCTTTGCCCACCTCCACCACCACCACCACCACTGATTCTCTCCATTCGGCTGTGGAGTATATTCAAGAAGGAAGCCTAGGAGACCCTTTAGTTGATCCATCTCCTCTGTCATGAGGTTCCTCTTAAATGATAGTATCCAAGTTCCTCCTGACAGTTAGAGATCAAAAGTCTGAGAAACTGAAGTCAATAGTGCTGCTGAAACTATATATAGCCTATGAAAAGATGCTTCTAGGGTAAAATCCCCACACTGTTTGTCCTTTTAGAAGAGCCACTTCTCCCCGCTTCTCAGTCGGACCCTCCACTGGAGCTAATAATGTCCTTGCAAGACAAACTGACCCGCCAGATGGGTGAAATGTTATGTCGAGATGTCGGTGACATCTCTCAATCTCTCACTCAGTCATAATATCTTTGCCTAATGACTTGTGCCCACAGTCCATCCTTGCTGGCACATAGCTTCCACAATCATTTGCACAAGAGAACCAAATTTTCAATAAGAGTAGGACTAAGGATCAACTAGTGTCTTTCATTTTGATGGAGCTTGACGGTGGGCTATAGTTTTGGAGGGATGAATTCTCAAAGCTTTAGTCTTTTGTACAATCTTTGTACTTGACACCATCTTGGCGTGGACTCGTAAAGAGGGGCTTTTTGGTGCCAGTTTTTTTGAACATGGAGGGATCTTTATAGTGGGGTGGACAAAGTTTCTTTTTCTTTCTTTCCCACCTTCATAGATGTACACCATTTTCTTCAATTTTTTAATGTATGTGCAGTACAATCTACTTTAAAGAAGAGAAAGATCTCCTTTTGAGTTTTAACATGTTACTGGCCTATCCTTTTTCAAAGAAAATGAAATAATAGGTTCTTATACATTTTTTTCTAGGAAGGTGACCAAAGGCCACAACACAGAGTCTCGGTGTTTGAAAGATTAACCTTCCCAGGTCAGTCGACTAGGCGTGTAAAATGAAGAAATGGGAATGTCCAAGTTTCTACTTGTCACATGGCTGGAGTGGACGGCAGCTACGGGGCTTTGCTTGTGGAGCCCGAAGAAGTTGTCAGGATTGCCGAGAGGCCAGGCCCTCTCAAAAGAAGAAACAAAGCAGTAAACAAGGCGTTATAGACCCTCGTCGAAACAACAAATCCGGAAGAGGTTGTGGCAGCTCTGACTGCCAATGTAATCACAACCGAAGATAAAGGTGGGATATGGTCTACATCATCTGAGGAAATACTAGCTGAGGATAGGGGTAGCATCCCCAGCCCTTCTATTAATGACCCGGGCTTGCTGATGTTGCTACAGAAGTACCAGCAAGAAATTGAAGCGCCAAAGAAGCAACTAAGCGAGAGGGATACTTACATCTCCACTCCTGGCAGGTCGAAATCTCGTCGGGAACATCAGGGGGCAGTAGCCAGGCGTTTGAAGCATCACCACAGGTGATCGCATCCCAACCGGTGCCCCATTATATTGGGGGCATTCCTCTCTAGCAACAATAAAACATAGCTACGGCCCAGCCTCCGGCATTCCAATTCCAAGGGTCCACTGTTATGCCTCATGCGACAGTATTGACAATGCCGCACATGCAACAAGCTCACTTCTACCCAAGTCCGGTTGATCCGGTGGTGACGAACAAGTTGATGGTTGAGCAAATGATAGAAATGAAGCTGGTAGAAATGGGCGATGGTGACTCCACCTCATTTGATGCATACAATGTACCATACCCGCCGCATCATGCTGCTAAGAGGCTGCCTCCTAGCATTACTAATCCCCTACAAAATTTGAAAAGTTCAATGGGTAAGGGTCTCCTAGAGATCATATTGCCTACTTTATTAATGTAACGGGCGACTTGGCCACTGACGAGTAATACCTGCTGAAGTTCTTCAGGTCCACACTAACGGGCTTGCCTTCGAATGGTACTCAAGCTTGCAGCCCGGGTCTATTATTGATTGGCCCGATATGTAAAGGAAATTCAAAGAGAGGTTCCACATCGCTGGAAGGGAGGTGACGGTGGCTGAATTGTATGCAACCAGGCAGAGGAATGATGAGTCTGCACTAGAATATATTAAAAGGTGGAGGAACCTCGGTATGAGGTGTAGGCATCCGTCGCACCAGGAGGACGCCATCCAAATATGCAAGCAAAATCTGAAAAGAGAGGTGCTGGAAAGAATGATAGGCACCGAAATTAATTTGTTTGACCGACTAAACAACGTCATGGTGGAAATTGAGGCATTCCTCTCAAAATACTCTTCGGCTCCGGCCACCTCAAGCCAGAAGACCAAGCCAGTTGACAGATGACTGACGCCTAAGGAAGTGCTCACAGTTGATTTCAAGGCCTTCGAACAGCAGAAGGAAAAAGACAATGGGGTAGATGAGCCTCCATCGGCCAAGTCCATTGAGCAGCGAGAAGGCCCATCCCTACGGGAGAAAATGAAGAAGCTATATTTGTTCCCTCGAGGTGAGCGGCTTCGTTAGCCGTGACGCCTTCGACCAGCAATTGCGGGGCGATCTGCAAGTCCTATTGGACGGCGTTTCATCCAGCGCGCCCGCCCCCCCTCGCGGCGACCTTCGAACGGTGGGGAGGACCGTTTAGCGTTCACGGACCAGTCGAAACAGGCTTTGGGCGCAGGTTCGAACCTGTCGAACGCCCGTTCTTCGCGCTTGGCCGCCCTGCTCGGCTCCATCGAGCGGGCAACGCCATGCACCGCCTCGACCGCGCCGACGGGCATCTGGCCGGGACCCGCATGGCCGGCCCCGGCTGGGATCGCCGGCACATCGTGCTGGGCGTCTACACCTTCCACTACACCCTGCTGGCGGGGACCGTGGGGCGCTGGCTGATGGGTCTGTGCGCCCTGGGCTGGCTGATCGGCAACGTGGTCGGTCTCTACCTCACCTTCCCCGTGCGCGAGCGCTTCGCCAGCCGCGGCTTCTGGAAGAAGTGGTCGGCGCTGTGGACCTTCAGGCTGAAGAGCCCGCTGCCGCGCCTGTTCCTCGACCTGCACCGCGCCAGCGGCCTCTGGCTGCTGGTCCCCGCGACGGTGCTGGCCTTCACCTCGGTGGCGATGAACTTCTTCGACGAGGCGTTCACGCCGGCGGTGCAAGCGCTCTCCCCGGCCCGTCCCTCGCCGTTCGACGCGCCCCCGCCCAAGACCGCGCCGGGCGCGCCAAGGATCAGCTTCGCCCAGGCGGAAGCGGTGGGGGTGCAGCGCGCCGGATCGGTCGGCCTCGACTGGAAGCCGGCCCGGCTCTCCTGGTCACCGGAGCGCGGCCTCTACAGCGTGATGCTGACGCCCCGCGGGGTGGAGACCTATTCGCGGCTGGGGCCGATCGACTACGCCTTCGATGGCGCCGGGCGGTTCGTGGCCGAGGACAACCCGTACCAGGACAGCGCGGGACGCAAGCTGTCGCGCGCCCTCTATCCCCTGCACTCCGGCCAGGTGATCGGCCTGCCCGGCGTGGTGCTGATCTTCATCCTGGGCCTGGCCACCGCCGAGATGAGCATCACCGGCGCCTATCTCTGGTGGAAGCGGCGCGGCCCCCGGATCGCCGGCGAGCGCCGGCTGAAGGCGTTGCGTGAGGCGCCTCGATGAATCGACGGATCCTGCTGGGCTTTCTCGCCGCCGCCTTCACGCCGCTGTCGACCCTGGCGGCCAGGGCGGCCGCTGCGCTGCAGCCCCCGGTCACGCCGAAGCATCCAGTGCGGACCGAGCAGTTCGGCCGCACGCGCACCGACGACTACGCCTGGCTGAAGCCCGCCAACTGGAAACAGGTCTGGCGCGACAACGGCGCGCTCGATCCGGTGCGGATGCGGTCAACGGTGGTGGCGGGAACGATGGCGGTTGGCGTGCTGGCCACGCCGTCGATTTCGAGCCACGTCTGCGTCGGCTCCACAACGGCGCGGATGATGTGGCGCCCGAAGGCGTCGCCGTCATGCGCGGATCGACCGACAACGGCATCGAAGTCGTGATGACCAAGAAGTTCGACAACACCACGTTCAAGTCACTCATTCTAGATTGAGAATATCATCCTGATGTCAACAACAAATCATCAAGGTTATAAAATATACCCTTTCGTTATGAATTCAAAGAAAATTTATAATACATGTTTCGAATCAGACCTACCAATTCCGTTGTCACAATTACTAACAAAAAGGTGCACCTATAAATCATTGGCACCTAAAATAGAATGATAAGTGCAAAAAGAGTCATAGATTTTCAAATTTTCAGATAGTGTAGAACTCACGGCCATTACCTCCAAGAAAGAAAGAGCAAGAGAGTGGAGCGGCGGTGAGCTCCCATTGTCTTTGTGACCCTTCTATTTCAACGTCCTAATGTGACGAAAATTACTACAAAAGTCTCTTGAATACTTATAATTACTTAAAAAGCGCTGTAGGTTTGGAATATATGAAGATTTTTTTTAGTTTTCATTTATGACAAGAAAAATCTGAACTCATCTTTTTTTTAATATTATTGTCTGACTTCTACTCAATTCTACCAAATGAAAACATCAAAGATATTGTAAAAAGTTAATGCAGCACATAAACCGTTTTCCTTTCATAACAAAAGAAAGAAAGAAACACATCCATGTATAGAGAAGGAAGGTCTTACCATTTTGCTCCTTTTTGTACCTTAATCACCATCACTTGTCCTTCCTCCATGACTTTCCTGGAAGAAAGAATATGTCGTCATTGAACAATAGACCATAACACCAAAATAAGAGAATATACAGAGGGCAACAAGAAGCCAAATTAGACGCTTGTCTAAATGTCGATATCTCCTTTTTGGTAGACCTATCCTCACACTTGTATCGGAGCTGCCAATATCTGGAGCCTTACTTGTAATGTGCCTCAAGAAATTAAAGACACCAAAACTTTGCACATGCTGCTTACTGAAATTCATAACCACAAACAAAGAGCAGTGATTAATAGTCTACATAGATTATCATTTTTGGCTAGTGGTTACGATCTGAGTTGAAACTCTGTCACTCATCAAAACTCCAAGACAATCTATGGAGTTCCATATGGCATAATAAATCTAATGCTACTTTGATATCTTCACCAACTTCATGGTTTTCTAATATTTTTTGTTTGGGTATCTCCATAAAGATGGTTGCCTAATTGTATGCCATTCTTGAATCTTTCTTTTATTTGAAATGTAGTTAATCTAACCATCAAACGGTCAAAGTGATGGAAGAGCATAACAAGCAAGCTTCACATGTTGCAACATCTCGGTTCCTTGGAATGTTTTTTGAAAGAGGAAAAGCCACTATTCATTGAAAGAAAAAAAAAGATATGGGGTACAATCAAGCACAAGTGTACTCCTACAACCCAAACGATGTTTCAAGACGATAGCTGTCAAAGACGGTAAGGATCCAAGAAAAGAGAAATCAAAGGAAATACAACAAACAGATGAGGCTAAGAGAAAGAGGAACGTTTATACAACAAAAGTATTGAAGATTGGTTCTCTATCAACAACTTGGTTGTCCAGGACAATACTGGTCTTTTCCCTGTATACTTTAGGAATCACAACCTTGTGTGGTGTGCTCGGATTTTACAATAAAGAGAGATACACGTGGAGGGGAGATGGAAAATCTCAAAAAACTGGTGGAAAGGAGCTTCTTGCAGATTTCTAGGAGATTTTTGACTCCTTTTGCATTTTAACGCCCCTCGTCTCACATGAAAATGTTAAAAGGAAAGGTGTTGGTAAGTCCCTCATCCCCACCCCTCCACTACACCAAAATGGAGGGTAACTCCCCAAAACGAATTTTTTTGGAAATTCAAAATCCCTCCCATATCAGGGCATGTCAGTCAACTGTACTCAATGGGATTTTGAAAAAATCTCCATCCTCATGATCCTGTCCAAATGACACCTAAGAGTATGAAGATTTTGGGGGATTTTAACCAAATAGGTGAAAAAGAGGGGCCTTTTCCTAATATTGACTTTTTTAGGAGCTAAAAACTAAAAAACTTTTTTTCTTTTAGGCTATTATCTTATATCCTATAAACTGTCACCTCTACCTCTTTACTCATTTTCTTCTCTTTTCTTTAACCTTTTTATGTATTCTAGACCTTCCCCTCTGTATCCTAGGTCAATGGCAACCCTAAGTCTGTTGGCTTGGAAGAAGCAGTGTAATAATCCTAAAACTATATGAAGGAGAGTACAGAATTGGCTAGCCTTTCCAAATTGGTCCCGGGAATGATCACAAGCAAAAAGAAGTTAGCAACAGAGAAACAAAAAAAGAAAACAACAGCAAGATAATTCTATCATGGAATTTTGGGGGTTTAAATGATAAGGTGAAGCAACTGGGTGAGAGAAAATGTTCGGCGAAGACACATAGATATCATGTCTGCAGGAGACTAAGATGAAAGCATGTGATGTAGGCCTTGCTAAGCTACTCACGGGCTTCAGTTGTGTGGACTGTATTCTGGAAAACTATGGGGCAGTCAGGGGTTATCCTTACTGTATCTGACACTATATGGGAAGGCATCTTGTTAGCCATCAGTGATTTCTCAATTTCAGTTAAGCTCTGCTCTCATTGTCAAACCAAAGTGACTTGCATGCTCTCAGGGTGTTCGCGCTTGTTTACCACACGAAAATTTTAATTTGTTTAATATCCATTTGTTGGATAAAAATGCACAAATTTTAACTAATTAATTAGCACGCACATAATTCTTTCCGCGAGTTTGGTTTATTAGACGATTTAGGATTCGTGTGTTGGACCTTTCCCCACCGACCGTGATCGATGTTAATTTACATCAATATAAGTCCGAACACCTTTGATTAACTGCTAAATATACCCTTTACCTCTACAATATCCGTTGTGATATTGAGGGTTTAATCCGAAAGAGACTTTATGCCCTAAGATAGGGGTGTATTTGCAATAGTTGCTATCTTTAGTGGATTCAAGAGCATGCACTAAATTTCCCATGCTTAGGGTATATTTACAAATTTTTTCTCAAACTAGGGTTTATTTGCAATTTTTCCTAAACTAAGATTTATTCATAATTTCCCATTAGATGAGAGTAAAATCACAATTTCAAAGTAATCAGAACACCCTTCTGCAATTTTCCAATTTTTTCTGTAATTTTGCTCGCAGGCTCCGACAGATCACTCCAGGTCTTTCCCGCGGGAACCGCCTTCTTCCCGGTCGTGGCAGTCGAGGGTCGCTCAGTCGGGGGGAACGCGGAATGGCTCGGCGGCTGGCTGTACGTCGATGGCACCGGCTGGGCCTTCGGGTACGTCCACTCCTCCGTTCTGGCACCACTTGAGCCCATCGAGTCGCTGGGCGGCTACTCGGCCGACGATATCGCCGCGGCCAAGGCGGCCGGCGAGAAGCTGGGCCGGGTGGATGAGCACACCAAGCACGTCGCCCTCGACGAACAGCACCTCGCAGCGTCGAAGGGTCACAAGTGAGACTCCTCGCCTTCCTCGCCGGCCTCCTCCTCGCCTACCTCTTTCGGTGCCCGCGCCATGCTTCCCGAACAGTGGAGACGCTTCCTCGAGGGCACGGAACCTTCCTCGACCGACCGGCCCGATTCAGCATCACCGTCGATCCCGCCGGAAACGTCGAGTGGACCTGACCTCTCCCGTCAGCAGGTCATAGCCATCTATCGAGATGCGGGTGACGCCGAGCTGCGCCGCCACATCCCCCTGATGCAAACGGACGGCAAGGGGTTCATCGGGTTCCTGTGTGGGTGCGGACAGACGTACTCGCACGACGCTTGGTGGGTCCATGTGCAGAACCGCGTTCGATACGCGACGAAACGATAAGGAGGACCGATGGGCAAGGCCGAAGACTCGCTCATCTCGGACCTGGATGCCTTGGAGGTATCGAAGGGACCGGAGCCGATGACGTGCCGCTTCTGGCGTGAATCGACCCCGGAAACCATCGAAGCGGTCACCCGCAACACCAACCGCGTCGGGCACACGCTCGTCGCCAAGCACCTCAGAGCCCGAGGCGTCAAGGTCACGCCGCTCGACACGCTGAACGGCGTGTTCCGCAAGGCCGACCTGCCGATCGAGCTCGCCGACGGCATGACGATCCTCGTCGGGCGCGAGGTGCTGCGGTTCGAGCGCGTCGCCGCCGAGGAGGTCAAGGTCCACCCGCTCGTGCGCCACGGCGTCGCGCTGTTCGGCTCGCCGCCGCGCGAGCCGTGGGGCCGGTTCCACCAGATCGTGCCGTCGGGCAGCTACCGCGACGTGCGCCACCTGATGGGCGAGGAGGTCGTGCTCGGCCGCGAGGAGGGCGACATCGTGTTCCGCGACGACGCGTTCATGTCGCGCCGGCACGCCGCGATCACGTGGGACGGCAAGCGCGCGCTGATCACCGACCTCGGGAGCTCGAACGGCACGTTCGTGCGGCTGACCGGCCCGACGTCGATCAAGCACGGCGATCACGTCCGCATGGGCGATCAGCTGCTGCGCATCGAGCTCGGCAAGTAACGCGTGAGCCGGTAACCGATGGCCGAGCTCGACGTCACCGTGTTCGGCGCCACCGACGTCGGCGAGGTGCGCGACCACAACGAGGACCAGTACCTCGTCGGCGATCTCGACGGGCAGCAGGTGCTCGAGCCGACCCGCGTGTGGACCGCGCGCGGCGATCGCGGCGCGCTGCTCGTCGTGTGCGACGGCCATTCATGCTGCCCTTGGGTTCATGACATCTGGTGGGTCACTGCCAATGCCATATAGCTAGGGGCATCGTAGGCGTATCGAGGGACCGATGCCGGGGGGCTGCTTTGCTCCTTTTTTCTCTTTTCTTCCTACCCTTTCTCTTCTCTTCTCCCTCCCCCCCTCAGTGAGGAGTCGGTCATTAATTTTCTTCGCGGTTTCCATTGTTCATCTGCCCTGGGCTTGTTCTGATTTTTGTCTGTCGTGACCTTGCAGATAAATGGCCGCTTCCAGCAGCTCTTCAGTTTCCGCTGCCGGCGCTCGCCGTGCCCCACTACCTCCGGCACCGGTCGTCACTTGGTTGAATGTAGAAGACCTGGGCCGAGACCACGCAGAGATCGCGGCATTGGCCGATTCTTCGGGCTCAGACACCGAGACCCTGGACATTCGTCGGCTGGAGAAGGCCGAGAAGGGTTACAGCTTCGACCGTAGCAAGGGGGTCTACCCTTCAGAATTTCTGAAGGACAAGCACCTGATCCGCCACCTGAAGCACCTCCGGACCCGCGACAGGCGAGACCCATGGGTTGTGAGGCAAATGGAGCGTGCCATCCTTCATGGCCGGGACAGTTTATCCCACGTAGTCCCGAGGAGCGTGCCCGCCTATCTGATAGGGGAGGCTCGCGAGTGGGAGCCCATGCTGGGGCTAGAGGCAGTATTGCCGACGGACGACAAGTTGGTGAGGACCCCGGGCTTCACCCCTGCCAAATGGGACACCGCAGCAGGGCAAGTGCAAGGCGAGCAGCATGGCTACGGTCTATTCCTGGCCCCATTGAAGTGGGGGTACAGAGAGGAGCCGTTCATCCTTGATTGTCTGGCGATCCGATTCAAGCAGGAGCTGTCGCTAGGCTGGTTCGGTGAGCTGAAGCTTCAGGACACCCACAGTTTCAGAGAAGGGGCAGTGGAGTTCACAGACTATGTATTGTTCAACTACGCCCCCATCTTGGTCCGGGCCGGTATTTACCACAGCGTGTATGCCTCCCGATATGAGTACCCAATTTCCAAGGGCCTCTGCTGCGGCATGATAGAGGTGTTCTACGCGGAGATGAACACATTCTACACGGCAGAGGGGGAGACTTCACTGGATTTATGGGGCCTGAGCCAGCTGAGCGGGCTTACCATTGACGGGGAGCCCTATGAAGAGTTGTGCCTCCCGGACCTGATTAAGGATGAGACTGACGGGGACGGCTATTATTCCCTCGGGTATTCATACCGATATTTGATGAAGACGTATCGGGAGCTATACCGGCTGGCACACGGCGTGAAGCAACCCCGCCGCGGTGACCGGAAGAGGGTCAGAATGAATTTGTGGCTGCAGTACTTCTATGATGGCCCGAAGGAGTACAGTGAATTCCCTTGCGTCGGGGCCACCGTTGCCAAGAAGAAGCGTGCTAAGCCGAAGTTGGACGTGAAGATTCCGTCCAAAGGACGTCTGGGCGGGCCCAACCCAATGGCATTGGATCCGACGACACACTGCGCAGCTTATCTGACGTACTGGCTGTGCTCCTTTCGAATGGGGCATGGAACCGAGCTCACGATGGAGCTCCGGTCCGTCCGTGGGTAAACGCAAGAGGCGGCCACTTTTGTGGCCGTCTGTGCCCTGGTCTGGGCGGCCATGACCCTGGCCGCCAAGGTCACTGGGCGGCCCAAGGTCTGGCCACCCAGGGGAGTGGGCGGCCGCCAGTCTGGCCACCCTCTGGGAGGCCCTAGACTCGACGGCCAATTAAATGGCTGCCCAGCCCTCTGGGCAGCCCAGGTGATGGCCGCCCAGCCCAGTAAGGTCTCGGGCCATCGTGTTTCGCGTTGCCTTGTCCCGAGGTGTTCGTATGCGATACAGATTCGTGGGAAAAGTGTCCGAGTGTTTCTTCGTGACTCCAGAGGTGCCGTGTTACCTTGAATTGCACACCCGTGTGTTGGGAGGGTCCAGGTGACCCTGCGTGCGTGTTCTGGGCTTCCATGTTGCGCTTGAGTGAGTGCCGTGAGTCGACATGGATGCGGAGGGCCTTCCCCGCACAATGTGAGTTTTTCCAAAAAGTGGTTTCCGTATGGGCCAAGTGTATGGCCTTGAACTGTGAGTTCAGTCAACCAGCCTGGGGCTGGAGATTTTTCTGTGTCTCCCTTGGATGAGGGATTAACTTGGCTATTGGTGAGCTACCTTGGGAATCGTGACACTGTGGTTTCAGACCTAGGGATTAGGCCAGATTGACGACGTTGTGCCATTACGTGCAACAGTCTTGACTCGAGTCTCGTGACTCAAGGACCATTGTGTTTAGTAGGTCTAGTGGACTGTCCACAGTCTGGTGGCTTCGAGCCACCTGTTACTCCGTGTTACCGACGATGGGTGCGTGCATGATTTTCTGTGTCCGCATTATGTGAGCCCCCACTAGTCGTATCCTTCTTACGGCACGCGTGTGTTGACCCACTCGGGAGTGGTAGAGCGGCTTACCCGAGAGAGATAGTTTTTAGGCTGGTTACCGTAGGGCCCCCACGTGCAGCCTGAGTCCGGGCTTCGGGGGAAGAACCAGCTAGAGGATCTGACCTAGGACGTATGGTCGGTGTGTGCACACTTGGCTGAGGACGGCGAACCTGCGCTGACAAGCGCAACCTCAGCTAGTCCTTGTTCGTGTTCCTGATTACTGTACGGTGTCTCAGTCTCCGCTTGGGGCATCGTAGCGAGACACCTGAGGCTACGGACTAAGTCATCACTGGACGCATCCGGCCTTACTTCTGGTGGGCGGTACTCCCGTCACATGATGTGAGTTGTAGTGTCGCAAGTTTCCATTACCCGTTTGCTAGACGAGATTTCATGCGTAGTTCAGGTGTTTTTTCTAGAGCCAAGGTCTAGGGTTTTCGATGAGCGTCACCGAGGGCTTCTCCCTAGACGACGTAGAGTTCACGACGGCAAGGTCGTGACTGTGCTTCCCGACCGCGTGTGATGCGGGACGGACACGAGGAGACGACACTACATGAAATGGACCCGACTCGACCAGCAACAACACGGCCACTAGAGCAACCTCGGCTCGACACGGAGAGCTCCTACGGGATACACGTCCAAGGGAAGTTTGAATTATTCCCTCCACTCTCTCCTCCCACTAGCCCTAGACAACCCCAAATAGGGAAGCCATCATCCCTCCCCCTCTTCATCCAACTCCCAAATTCGTAGCTCCCTCTCTCACCCCCTTCTAGACCACCTTATTGCCCCCATTCTCCCCCTCCCTCACCTTAGTTTGGCCTCTCTTAGATCCCCTAATAGCCAAGGGTTACCTCCACACCCATCCACCTCATTTTTCCTCCCATTTACCTCATTTCCTACCTCCCATCTTCCGCCAGCAATTCTCAGCTCGCTGGTAGTAGAGCACCGATGACTTGCAGAGCCGACCAAAACTTCATACCAATGTCTCTGAAGGGTCAAGTTGGTACCGTCGAAAGCCTCTCTATGTCTTCTTCACAACGATAGTAGTTTCGTCCCAACCTTAGCTCGTGGCTTCCCGGGGGAGCCAATCTCGCCAGACTGCGCGTCTCCCTCAAGATTGCCAACCTGAGGCTACTTGCAGAGACTCCCACGACCAGCCACCTAAAGATTTGGAGGCAGGGCTTGGTCGAGACCTACTATGACGAGTCATCTTCCAGTACCAAGAAGCAGCTTCTAGATTGGACCCTGGACAAGGGAGTTCCTAATTTTCTCCCCAGAGTGTGTAGTTCTGTCCCCTGTGGGACTGAACCGACCCCTGTCCACTATTTGGGATCTCCCGATCTGCTCTGACATCCTCTATCATCCCTGTGGGTCTCTTTCGAAGAGAACTCAACAACGGTTCCAACGACTCTAGCCACACTCGATTCAGAGGTCGGGAGCGCTCGTGGCAACCCCATCATTCTACTGTTGAGGTACCGTAGCAGTCAAAACTAGAACTCAGGGACGCTATTCGCGGCCCTTCCCCAACCAGCACCACTGACCAGGGAATTCCCCAAAAATCAAACATCATCCTAATCCAATCCCGAATATTTTCCCACTAGTCTCATTGACAACAAAATTCAGGAGTGACCACAGTAGTGTCAACTTTAACTGCCTGTCCCTTGTTCCAGAGAGTGGACAGAATCGACGTCTTCCATCCATTCGATTTCTATTTCAGCTTTTCCCTTCCGCGCCTGGCCGGCTTACCGCCCCTCCCTGTGGGAGGTAGTGTTGAATGTAATTTTGACTTCCCTTTCCCAAGATCAACCCCCTTGCAAGGGGCGTAGTGATGTAAAATCTTGAACAGGTCGAAGCTACACCGGCACGGTGTGTGGGGAACACACGCTTCCCCGCTCGCCCTCGTCTCTGAATGGGACCGGCTTCTTCAAACCAGTCGAGTAAGTGCCCTACCCTTTCTCTCATTGGATGCCATGTTCCTTCGATATTAGTTCATACGCTCCGCTGGTCTGTGAGAGTGAGCGCTCGGCCCACAAGCTCCTTTGCTTCAAGTGGCCGCCATGGGAGAGAGTGTGACCCGTGCCCATTGGCACCCGGTCGGCCCCTTTGAATTGGGCCTCCATACCCTTGGGAAGTCCCTTGGCCTTGCTGGCCCTCTACCAGCAAGGGCCCAGCCCTCACGATTGCAAAAGCTCATAGACCAGCTAGAAGAATATGTGCCTCCTTGCCCTACCAGGGTGGTCACACTCGACAAATATATCCCCTAGGAAAGGTTTGGGCAGAAAGCCCAGTTCCTTGGCTGGCTCCGGGAGACCTTGCACAGTCTCAAGGAGGGCGAAAGAATTCCAATTCTGGAAGAACTCTCGCTGTTCTACAAAGACGAGGAGCTCACCGTGGAGGCCCTTGAACAAGCAATGCAAGAGTTGTCATGTAACATGGTGGCTATCCCGCCGCCTGACAATATAAATGCCTTTGTTGAGGAGGACAATGCCCCGGTGGCAACATACCAACGCCGATCGGCAAGGAATCGATGAGGCAGGGACGAGGACGAGGGCAAGGGCGAGAAAGCCCTTTAACCCTCGACCGAGTCATAATATTTAGAGGAGAGCAATTGGGCCCCATCCCGGCACCACAGGTGCGGGGCATCCCCTTTATAATTGCATCCTCAGAGAATGCAGTTCCTAGTGCGGAGGCCCGAAGGCCCAATGGCTTTCCCTTCATAGTTCATTCTTCCGATGAGGAAGAAACCCCAGTCAACGTTCCCTCGTTAGCTCCAACCCCAGAGTAGGCAGGCCCTTCAACTAGTGCTGGCGAAAGAGAAGGCCCCTCAGGTCAGCCCGATCTGGACGAGTCTCAGGTTGCTACGGAGGAGTCTCTGGCACCACTTTTCCAAGAGGGAGCGGACATGCAAAATGAAGGCGAGCGTCCTTTCAAGCGGGAGAAACCACATGGAGCTCCGAGGACCCTGGAAGAAATCATTCCCCCATTCGACAAGACCCGCGCTAGGGCGGACCGCAAGATCATCCAACACATGAAGCGGTTCCCGACTAATGTCACCATATGGGAGGCTATTGCTTGGAGTGAGGACATGAGAGAAGCTCTTGTCAAAGTGCTCTAGGATTCTAAGGCCTATGAAGCCCATGTAGCGGAACTGCAGGCCCAAGCATATGAAGCTCTTGCGGCTAATATTATTTTCTCCGACAAGGACATGTTGCTGGCTTCCCCTTGTCATAACGGCCCCCTATACATGAAAGGGACGATCAATGGTCATGAGGTGAATCGAATCTTGGTCGATGCAGGTGCGGCAGTGAACATCATGCCCCTGAAGACGTTTAAGTCCCTCTACTTGGCGCCTTATTTGCAAAAAGTTAGTGCTGTCAAAGTCTCGGGATTCAACCAAGACTCCGAAGAAGCCCTCGGTCGGGTCGAGGTGAAACTTGTCATGGGTGGCTTCGCCACCAAAGTGACATTCTATATTATCAATGTCGACACATCCTATAAGGTGTTGTTGGGAAGACCCTGGTTGCATGAAAATTGGGTCATTCCTTCGACCCTGCACTACTGTCTCAAATATTCCAAAGGGGGAGAGCATTACACCGTTTTTGTGGACCAAGCTCCTTTCCACCCTAATGAATGTCATTTTTTTTTTAACTAAAGCAATACTTGAGAGAGGCAGTAGGAGAGCGCTCACCCCCTCAGAGAGGGGATGAGTAGTTCGCTCCACCACTAACCACTAACAGGCAATTTTATTAATAAGGTAAAGGAGAGGTACATAGGAGAGAGAGAAGGGAGAACAAGATATCAGGGCCGGATAGTAGGGCACCCTATCTTATCAAGACGATAGGGGCCCTTTACACAAGTGGGGAGATCAGCCCAAGAATCATACAGTAGAGGAGAAGAAGATAAAAAACACCCAAGACCAGCAAGAGCATCCGCAACCTGGTTGACCTCCCTATAAATGTGAGTGAAAGAGCACAGGAGCGCCTGGGAGAGAGCAGCAATCTCATGGAGAATGTAAGTCAACCGCCAAGGCCGAGAGCAACCACCCGTCAAAATCTGAATAAGCATAAGGGAATCCGACTCAATGGAGACATGAGAGAAGCCTTTAGACCGGTAGAAGTAAAGACCATCACGGAGGGCCAAGGCCTCGGCTTCAAGACTGGAGGAAACATCTTGGTATGCAGCAGCAAAAGCAAGCAAGAGATCACCACAATGGCTACGAACAATGCCTCCACCACCAGCAAGATTGCAGCTAGGCTTGAAGGCGCCATCCACATTAAGCTTCAGCCGACCAGGAGGTGGGGCAAGCCACCGAATCACCTTGGGAGGAGAAGGGTATGCAATAGGGATAGAGATACCCCAAGAAACCAGCAAGTGACGCAGCGAGGGGGAGATGTCTCTCCCTTTGAGCTTGATGGACTGAACAATCGGGCGGACAAGGAGCATGACCCGACAAAGAATGCGCCGAGGAAGCAAGTGCTGACCACTAAAGCGAGCTGAGTTCCTACTGATCCAAACCTCCCAAATGACAGCCATAAAGATGCATTTAGAAATCAGACCAGCCAAGGAGGAGTGCCGGCTGTACATAAGAAAGTCAATAACCCCATTAGAAGCTGTCAAGACCGCGCGGTTGTCGAAGTGGAGGACTGCTGCATACAACGCAGTCCAAACCTCATTCACAGCATGCCCATGGAAGAAAAGGTGCAGATCAGATTCAATAGAAGGTGTGGGGCAGCAAGAGCACATGGAGCAGATAGGGATACCACAAGACTGAATGGTGGCATCGGTAGGAAGGCAGCCACGAACAATTCTCCATGCAAGAACCGACCATTTCAACGGAAATAAGGAAGACCATAAACCAGACCAGCAAGAAATGGACCGCCCTTGAAGTAGCTTGCGGACAGATTGTGATGAGAAGACACCATTTGAGGTGGGGCACCACAGCCATTGGTCCTTGCTTTCAGCAGAAGATAAGATATAGTCAAGGCAGCCAGCCGGGCAAAAATTCCGAACCAAATCAATATGAGAATGAGCCGGATCAGCAAAAGCTTGTTGTATGGAGCAGTATTTATCAACCAAAGTGGACCATACATGAATGGGAAGAAACCTGAAAAGAGGGGCAGCACCGGCCCATCTATCCATCCAAAAGCTAGCATGAGTGTAGGTGGCGGTGACCAAGACACGATGATTCTCAAACACGAGCTTGGCGGCCTGCTGCCAAGACTTGCGGTCAGCAGCAATCATCAAGGGGAACCGAGCCTCGGAGTAGTGAGAATTATACAAGTGCTTGGCCCTAAAGAACCTGGCCCAAAGGGAGTCAGAAGAGATGGCAGCCCATAGCATCTTGGTCCTTAAGGCGGCCTGCATAAGATGAAGATTAAGCACCCCCAAACCTCCCCTGTCAACGGGCTGAGAAATGGCATCCCAGGATATCCAATGCTTCTTAGGAGACCCCTCATAGGAGCCCCAGAAAAAATTAGCTAAGAGCCTGTGGAAGGACTTCATAACCGGGGTAGGAATAATGGTGGCAGACATGGTGTAAATGGGGAGGGTAGAAAGTACGTGCCTAATGAGAACAAGTCTGCCACCCGAGGAGAGAAACTTAGTCTTCCATGCCTGCAATTTAGAAGCCGTCTTGGACAGGATATGGCTGAAGTAAGAAGACCGATGCCGTCCCGAGTATAGAGACATCCCAAGGTAAGTGATGGGCAGCTTGCCCCTAGAGAAACCAGTTGCCTCTCCAATAGATCTACATGAAGCCTCAGGCATGTCTTTGGAGACAATATAAGAGCTCTTGTTGGCATTGATAAGCTGGCCAGAAGCGATTTCATATTTCCTCAAGAATCTCATGAGATTGCGAATGTGGCGAATGGACCCATTAGAGAAGATAAGTGTATCATTAGCAAAAAGGAGGTGAGAGACCATAGGACACCTCTGGATGGACTGATACCATCCCCCACGGTTGCGAGAAAATAAGGAAGAAAGACCCCTACTGAGAGCTTCCTCTGCAAGGATAAAAAGAGCCGGGGCAATGGGATCCCCCTGACGAAGGCCCCTACTAGATTTGAAAAATCCATGCACGCTGCCATTAAGCAGGATGGAAAACCAGCAATTGGATAGAAGAGGTATCTATATGGCTCCCAGGGGCGCTGTGATCGTGCTGGGTGTCCTGATGGTTGCCCTAATGATCATCTCCTCCGAGGTGACGGCAAGGGAACTGACGTCCGAGGAAACAAGTGAGCCCATGGAACCAATCCCATATGCAACCATAGATTAAGTCTGTCTCGTATAGTTTTTGCCCCAACACCCGGCCGTTGGACTGCTACTTACTTCTGCATGCATGTTTCTCTTATTAATTAACGATCACACGAAAGCAGTATGAATTTTTAGATTTTGCTTTTATATCTTAAATTCTTTCCTCAATATTGCCAGTACGTATGATTGATTGATGTAAAGGCTAGTAATTGTACTCTCTGATCATGATGCACTCCCTTGACATGATCTCATTCACCACCTTGAATCAGAATTAAGCAAGGTAATCTGTGACCTCTGGATCTGTGCACGATGCTAGAGATCTCTAGATCATGGGCTTAATGGAGTACAAGCAGAATGTAATCATACCTGCTGTGCATGCGTAAACCTAAGTAGTTCACGATCAGTAGTAGTAGCATATATATCTCTTTAAATAAGCTGCTAGCTAGCTAGATGTGAATTTATGCCCTTGCGGATAGATGGTTCTCGTCTCTGGTGTAAGCACACAGATTCATGGCACGGAACTTTGAACTTGTACATAAACGGCATTAATTCGTACACATGGATATCTAACTCGTGGTCTGCGGGCCGCTCCCATACGCAGAGGCCGCCGTCCAGGATCAGCACGGCGGAGGCGGCTACAGACGCTGCCAGTATGGTTGCTGTGGCGTGTGGCACAATGGATACTGCAGCCGGTGCTGCCAACACGGGGGCGGTGGAGGCTACAAACACTGCCAGTACGGATGCTGTGGCGGCTGGTACAAGGGATACTGCAGTCGGTGCTGCCAGCACGGGGGCGGTGGCGGCTACAAACACTGCCAGTATGGATGCTGTGGCAGCTGGCACAACGGGTACTGCAGTCGGTGCTGCAGCTCCTCCGGTGGAGGCCACCAGTAAGATCATACGTACCCACCTTCGCGGCCGCCTGCCCATACTCAGGAAGGAACGCCTGGATATATATACCTCATCTGTTATTAGTAGTGTGGAGGATGCATGCATTGGGTGCGAAATAAAGGGGTTTGATGAAGTCTGTGATTCAAAATAAAAGGAAGTCGGGTACGGGGTACGTACGTCCGTAGTGCTTGTGTTCCGTCATATATATGAATAATGGTAATGGATCAATAATTTGTGTGCGTGCGCTATGTGAGTGTTGTATTATTGGTGGTTGAAATATGATTGGTTATGTACTTGCCAGTATTATATATATGATTAGAAATTGAGAATGTATATGATTGCCTGTTTTTATCTATTAGAACTGGCAAATCAGAATGAAATGGTAGTCAAATTAAGGGCATGTGTACATGAATCCGTGTTGAGGCCGAGGGAACCAATGTTTACACTTGGGGTTTCTTTTCTCCAAACTTAATTTCCGAACACTTCAGTGCCACTTAAATGGTATCCTCTGCAGCAATATCCATAATGCATGAAATTTCATGTCTGCATACATTTTCACATATGCACATTGAATTGAATTGTCTTGCATATTCTGAAACTGTTGTGTATTTTCATGCACGATTTCATGGTATATCAAATGGTTTGACACTGAAGGTCAGATTAAGTCTGTCTAGAAGTTCTAATCATGTGTGAGATGGTCTCTGGACTAAGTTCTCCACCTAGTACCATGAGTCAAATGTGCACATAAAATGTTTAGAAACTCATGAGCAAGAGTTTGCATATTTGTGCATAGGTGAGAATGAAAAAGAATTGGATATCTTTCATTGAAAAGTCAGAATTGTCTGAATGTGATGCATATAGTTGTCAATTACATTTATTTGATATTTGTCATCATACAAAGACACTGAAAATAAATTGCTATCCTCAATTGTATGTATACACACATGTTTGGCATAAGTCATTGAAAATCTATTAGGACTGCACTTGCATCACATTGACATGAATGACCCAAAGGTATATCAAATGGAAATTTCTAAAAGATAGATGCAATCTGATGTGACACAGACTACGGATGCAAAGGTACCGACCGGGTGAGCCTCAGACCTAGACTTGCAAGCACACATTCAAATTGGCGAACTCGATGTTGGCAGACCAATATCGCAGTACAACCCTTTCCCGTGGTGACTTAGTGATGGTAGGGTGGGTCCAAGGGTCTGAACCCTTCTGGCTGGGGTGATGGCATAACCTAATGTGTTTCCCTCCCTAGGATTAGAGCACCCACATTAGCGGGGCAGACGTCGTGCCTTGAGGGCACGGGTTCTCTCCTCACTCAATCCACGGTGGCCACTCGTGAGCGGGAAATCATGGGATCGGGCACTCTCTTCCTCGCTGGCTAATCTTAGAAATGATACTAGTTGAACACAAATATCTAGGAAGGGTTCAGCGTATACCTAATCGGCATGAAGACATCGATCCCGAGTCGGAGATGTGGGCGAGTGGGGAAGTGTGGGTTCCCCGCACACTGTGTTGGTGAAGCTTGGATCGCTAACCTACTATTACATACACTACACCCTCACAGAGGGGGTGGATTAGGGGTTGGGAGAATCAAATTACAACCAAAACTACCTCCACACAGGGAGGGGCGGTAAGCCGGCCAGGCGGGGAAGGGAAAAGCCTAAATGAGACCGAACGGGTGGGCGGCATTGGTTCTGCCTGCTCTCTGAGACAGCGGACAGACAGTCGGAGTTGTCACTGGTGCAGCCGCTCCCGAATTTTGTCGATGTTGATACTAGTTGGAAAAGCTTCATAGCTGGCCCAGAATGACGTCTGAATTTTGCTGAATTCTTCGGTCGCCGGATCCGGTCGAGGACTGGCTGCAAGCAAGGCCCTGGTTTCTGGTTCAGTTCGTAGGAGTACCTCAGCAGCAGGAAGAAGTGGGTTCCACAAGCATTCCTAAACTCAGAATCAAGCGGGGCTGGAATCGTCGGAACCGTCGTCGAGTCCTCTTCGAGACGGCACCTGCGGGAACGTCGGCGGAGGTTGGAGCAGACTGGGGCAGCCAGATGTAAGTCCATGCATACATCTAAGTCCATACACATTGTTCGACCAAGTCAGTGCACATTCCCTTAATCAAAGTCCATGCATGTTTTTCTTTAAAACCCAAGTCCGTGCATCATAGAGTCCGTGCATGTGCACGTTTATATGAAGTCCGTGGACCTTTTCAAACTGAAGTCCATGCACATTGATTCTTCTATTTCAAAGTCCGTGGACTTTCATTCTCTTATGCACTCGTTGTGTCCATGCATACACTAAGTCTGTGCATACTAAGTCAGTGCACGTAGTCTCTTCAAAGCCCGTGGACATTGTCCAATTTTCGGGCAGGTTTGGGTCTGTGGGTCACACGACAAGTCCGTACTTGTCTAAGCATACACTTAGAGTCAGTGCATATACTCGATACAAGTCTGAGCATGTTGCACGCCATCTAGGCAAAGTTCGTGCATGGTCTGTGCATCCACTATAGCTAGTCCGTGCATATAAAGTCTTTAGACTTAATCAAAATCAGAGCATGCACTGTAGCAAGGTCAGAGCGCATCTGCCTTAGCTACATAGAGTCCGAGCTACACTTCAGAAAGTCCGTGCATGGTATGTGCATTTGATGCCTGACCTACACTCCATGTCTATGCACATTAAAGTCCGTGCACCTTTTGACTAACCCAGGTCCGTGCACTTCTTCATCAATGAAGTCCGTGCACGTTCACTCTAGTTCATGCACATCACACTAAAGTCCATGCACTTTGTGTTGAGCCTAATGTCGAGCATCTCATGTCCGTGCACATTAAACCCCGTGCATGTTTCTTACTGTTATCAAAGTCCTTGCACATCTTCACAAACCCCGTGGATATCAAACCTCGTGCATATTTCTTAGTAAAACAAAGTCCCTACATGTCTTCAAAGAGTCCGTGCATGTCTAACCCCGTGCATATTTCATTGGAACTAAGTTCTTGCATCTTTTGTGTCTGAAGTCTGCACATACTGTAGCAAGATCCGAGCATACAAAAGTCTGTGCATGTTTGCCTGAAACATGAGTCCGTCCATGTTTTGCATTGCTTCACAAACTCCATTAACTTGGCAAGCAAGTCCGTGCACATCATACCCCGTGCACGTTTATATGAAGTCTGTGCATGTCCGTGCACTCTCAAGACCGTGCATGTCTTTGGTCCGAACATGAGTCCATGCACATTTCTTACCAAGTCCAAGCATGTAGAAGTCCGTGCACTTTTGTTCATACCAAGTCCGAGCATGTAGAAGTCCATGCACTCTTGTTCATACAAAGTCCGTGCATGTTTGTGTATTTTGTTCATACCAAGTCCGAGCATGTAGAAGTCTGTGCACATTTCGCATTTCCAATTGAGCCCGTGCATATGTCTAAAGTCCGTGCATGTTATGCAACCATCAAGTCTGTGCATTTTGTCCAAAGTCCATGCATTCTTAACTTCGTGCATGTTTCTGTTCATAGAACAAGTCCGTGAACATCAAAGTCCGTGCACATTTCTCTGGCAATGGGTAACAAAGTCCGTGCACGATGTCTAAGGTCAAGTCCGTGCATTCCCTTCTCCTTCCCACAACCAGCGCGCCCCTTCTCCACACCAACCCTAGCCACCCACTCCAGCACCCCATGCCCCTCTCCTCTCTCCCTCTGCAACCCACGTCCGCCACCCTCTGCTCCGTGCATCCACAGCAGTCCCGGAGCCACTCCACCGATGCTACGTCTCCCCGTGGAGTAAGAAGCTCTGCTCTACTACTCCTTGTTACAAGCCTGCAGTAGAGACTCAGTGGTAGACCTTCCAGCGGCATCCATAGAGAGATTCGGCTCGAGGCATCTTCAGAAGATTCATCCACCTGTGAGTCAGCCACGCTCCAGAAGTTGTCCCACCTCCGTTCGTCGACGACATCAATTGCTACAGGTGTTTCCGTGCAACTGCGCCTGGACTGCATCTGTTCCTAGGTGCCACTTGGCAACACTGACACCGACTGCTCCTCTATGAATCGGCCAGAGCTCTTTTCATGAGAGTTCTTCTTCTTAGAAGCACCGACAAACCAGAGGTGGTCCCGCCTTCTTTCGACAATGCCTCCGCCTAGGGCGTCCATTCTCCCTCAGTCGCGCCAGACCCAGAGCCCTCTGTTCACCCAGGACAGACTACTGCCAAGTTGGCCCTGACACTCCCTCTTCCACTCAGTTTCAGGTCGAGTAGTCTTATGAAAAGTTGTGGCTTTCGGTGATATGAAACCAAAGCAAGTGGTTTCGTCCCGTTCTGACGTCGGCACTGAAAATTCCACTAGGGCCGTTGTCGGCCTGTCCTGCTGTTCACCCAGAAACCTGACGCCGACCGTCTGGGTGACCCCGACCTATGAGATGATCTGATGGCCACCAGCTTTTGAGGGTTTGAAGTACCCCCTATCTACTATGTCCACGAGTTGGTCCCGTCACTTTTGGAGTTCCACAGAGAGTGTGACGGCCGACGCACCACGACTGCGCCATCCAGTCTTGTGCGGTAGAACTGCACAGGCCTATAGCTGTGACCACCGCCTCCTTCCAGCGACATCAGCTCGATGCCGGACCTTCAGGCATTCTTCGGCATCCCTCAAGCTTCGACCAGGCATTGGCAGCACCTCGACCGGACGTCCGAGCTAGGCGTACGGTCGACAGCATGGTTTCCCCTCCCCTCGATCCCCCCCTCCTACGCGAGGGTAGTGCATTAACGATTTTCCATCCCCGTGATCCCCTCTCTGCGTGGAGTGTAGTCATTGTATTAGCAGGGTTCATCGCCAAGCCTCCTCGACGTAGCGTGTCCGTCGGGTGCGCACGCTCCCCGACTCGCCTTCGTCTCCGACTGGAGCTGGTCCATCGGACGGGCTAGGTACATGCAGCTGCCACTCCACCTTGCTTGCCTAGTATTAGCTCCAATCGCAGTGCTGTGTGAGGAGTGCCCGATCCATAGTTCCACTTTTCCGTGAGTTCTTGCTGCCGGTGAGTGAGTGCACATCTGAACCAATCCCCTCGGTATCGGTCTGCCCGGTTGAATCCGGCACCCGCGACTTGTTCCCCGGGTGGTTCACCACCTCCCTCCTCGCTACTCGGACCGTGTCCGACGAATATACCCCTTCGCCAGCAGCTCCTGCAACTGTGCCTTCAGCTCTCGCAACTCCGCAGGTGCCATACGATAAGGGGCCTTCGACATAGGCACCGTACTAGGTACCACCTCAATCACGAAATCAATCTCTCACTGCGGTGGCAGCCCTGGCAGCTCCTCGGGAAAAACATCGAGAAATTCACACACGATAGGAATGTCCTCCAGATCCGAACACTGTCGCTCGACCAAAACCACAGAAGCAAGAAAACCTTGACAACCCGCATCAAGCATACGATGAGCCCTAATAGCCGAAATAAGCAAGCGGGAAGAGGAAGACTGGATACCTCGATGACAGAAGGTGGGTCCACGAAGATGTCGGAAGTAGACCTTATTCAAGCCGCAATCCACCAAAGCATGATGTGCCTCGAGCCAATCCATGCCCAAGATGACATCGATGTCCTGAAGTGGTAACGTGTAGAGCCTGGCAGGCAAGTTCCACCCTTCCACCCACTCAGGCACCTTCTCGAAGCAATATGAAACGTGCACAAAATCACCAGTAGGTAGCTCCACTGCCAAGTCACAGGACACCTCGGTCATCGAGTCCTCTACGCTCTGAGCGAAATCCTCTGAGATAAACAAATGAGAAGCACCTAAATCAAACAGAACGTGAGTCGCACAACCCAAAATCGAAAGAGTACCTTGCACCAACTGCAACGCCTCAACCTCTGCTCTGGTCATATGGGTCACTCTACCTCGGGATCTCTGCCTCCCCACAGTAGCTAACCGAGACAACTGAGAAAACTACTCCTATCACTGGTACTGCTGCGGCTGCGCTGGCACCTGCTGGGGCTGAAATTGCTGCTGCGGCTGAAACCCAGACGGCTGACCCGGCCTCTGCGGACAGTCTCGCGCTATGTGCCCTGGCTGGTCACACCTGAAGCAAACCACGGGCGCTGGACACGGCCTGCCCGGATGAGAACCACCACACCTGGGACACCCGTCCTGAGCACCACTCACTGAGCTCTGACGCTGCAAAGTCACTGGCTGTTGAACACTGCCTACCGACTCCTGCTGCATCCGCCCCTTACGATCCCGACGCCTCCTGCCCCAACTAGCTTCCCTAAGCAGCTTCTTGAGCTTCGAGCCAAAAGAAGAAGAAGACTCCGGCACTGGGGCAACTGACTACATCGCCACGGAACCACCTGCTGAAAGTTGGACAGTACTCTGATGCTGAACCACTAACGGCTGACCAAAACCTTCCTAAACCTGATCGGTACTGCCCTGCCCTTGAACCTTCTGCAGGTCTCTCTCCAACGCCGATGCTGCCTTGCACGCTGCATCCAAAGTGGTCAACCCTGACACAAGAAGATGGTGCCTCAGCTCGACCCTCAACCCATTGATGAATTGATCGGTCTTCACCTATTCATCAGCCATGATGTGCGACGCATAACGGCCCAACTCGATGAACCTGGCACGGTACTACATCACTGACATGTCACCCTGGGTCAACTCCATGAACTCGCGCAGCCTCTGCGTCCTGATGAAAGACGGACAGAAGGTAACTAGGACGAATATACCCCTTCGCCAGCAGCTCCTGCAACTGCGCCTTCAGCTCTCGCAACTCCGCAGGGGCCATGCGATAAGGGGCCTTCGACATAGGCGCCGTACCAGGTACCACCTCAATCACGAAATCAATCTCTCGCTGTGGCGACAACCCTGGCAACTCCTCGGGAAAAACATCAGAAAACTCGCACACGACAGGAATGTCCTCCACATCCGGACATTGTCGCTCGACCAAAACCACGAAAGCAAGAAAACCCTGACAGCCCGCATCAAGCATACGACGAGCCTTAATAACCAAAATAAGTAAGCGGGAAGAGGAAGATCGAATACCTCGATAACAGAAGGTGGGTCCACGAAGCTGTCGGAAGTAGACCTTCTTCCAGCCGCAATCCATCAAAGCATGATGAGCCTCGAGCCAATCCATGCCCGAGATGACATCAAAGTCCTAAAGCGGTAACGCGTAGAGCCTGGCAGGCAAGTTTCGCCCTTCCACCCACACGGGCACCTTCTCGAAGCAATACGGAACGTGTACGAAATCGCCAGTAGGTAACTCCACCGCCATGTCACAGGACACCTCGGTCACCGAGTCCTCCACACTCTGAGCAAAATCATCTGAAATAAACGAATGAGAAGCACCGGAATCGAACAAAACACGAGCCACACAACCCAAAATTGAAAGAGTACCTTCCACCAACTGCAACGTCTCAACCTCAGCCCTGGTCATGTGGGTCACTCTACCTTGGGATCTCTACCTCCCTACAGTAGCTGACCGAGACAACTGAGGGAACTGCTCCTATCGCTGGTACTACTGCGACTGCGCTGGCACTTGCTGGGGCTGAAACTGCTGTTGCTGCTGAAACCCAGACGGCTGACTCGGCCTCTGTGGATAGTCTCATGCCACGTGTCCTGGCTGGTCACACCTGAAGCAAACCATGAACGCTAAGCACGGCCTGCCTGGATGAGAGCCACCGCACCTGGGACACCCATCCCGAGCAGCACTCACCGAGTTTCGACGCTGCAAAGTTACTGACTGTTGGACACTGCCTACCGACTCCTGCTGTGGCTGCCCCTTGCGACCCTGGCGCTTCCCGCCAAAGCCCGCATCCTTGAGTAGCTTCTTGAGCCTTGAGCTAAAGGATGACGGCTCTAGCATGGGAGCCACAGGCTGCACTACCACGGAACCACCTGCTGAGAGCTGGACAGTACTCTGCTACTAAACCTCCATCGGTTGACCAAAATCTGCCCGAACCTGACCAGCACTGCCCTGCCCTCGAACCTTCTGTAGATCTCTCTCCAACGCCGACGCTGTCTTGCATGCCGCGTCCAAAGTGGTCAAACCTGACACAAGAAGATGGTGCCTCAGCTCGACCCTCAAACCCTTAACGAACTGATTGATCTTCACTTCCTCACCCGCCATGATGTGCGATGCATATCGACCCAACTCGACGAACCTGACATGGCACTGCATCACTGACATGTCACCCTGGGTCAACTCCATGAACTCGCGCAGCCTCTGCGTCCTGATGAAAGATGGACAGAGCCATGATGATGCACCGAATGACTCTAAATGCTTATGCGCCCTAGGACTTGACTTGTAGAGACAAGTCAATGACTTACTCTGATACCAATTGATGTGACACGGTCTTGGACCTAACTTGCAAGCACAATTCGTAACTCAAACGGGCCAAAATCGGCGGCCAACTCACCCGGCACTCACCCCAATCCTGTGGGTAACTCGGCGATGCAGAGTGGAGGATGTGAAGGCTGGTCCCTTGCTGGTAGAGGGCCAGCAAGGCCAGATGGTCTCCCAAATGGTATGACTAGTCCAATTCAAAGGCCGACCCAGTGCCGAGGGCACGGGTAACACTCACTCCCCACGGTGGTCACTCGAAGTTTGGGACTTGTGAGATCGGGCACTCTCTCTTACCGGCCAGCGTAGCTACGAGCTAATATTGAAAGAAAAGCACTGTAAAAAGAGCAAGGGAAGATTGCTTACTTGACTGGTTTGAAGAAACCGGTCCCGGTCGGAGACGTGGGCGCGCGGGGAAGCGTGGGGCTTACCCACGCTACGGCGAGGACGCTTCAACCTATTCAAGCAATTACAACACTACGCCTTACACAGGAGGGGGATCTTTGGGTGGGGGTTAATTGGTTACACCCAAAACTACCTCTGCACAAGGAGGGGCCTTCAGCCGGCCAAGCGGGGAGGGTGAAGATGAAGTCGAAAACTCTACACAACGGCGGAGTCGAATCTGTCCCTTCTCAGGAACAGAGTATAGACTATCGATGCAGGAATTCTTGCGGATAATCCCGAACTCCGTTGTCAACAAGACCAGTACCAAAACTTCGTAGATTGGCCCAGGAGCGTACTGAAATTTTGGCAGGAGCTGGGGAAGCCGTCGCTGGTCGCGGTGGAGCAGGAAGCAGGGACTCTATTCTCTGGCGTGGACTGTCTCAGCACTACAGTGTCTGGAAGATGAAGTCACCACGAACAGTCCCGAACTCTGAATTGAGCACAGTCAGTGGCGTTGGAACCGTCGATGAGCTGTCTTCGAAATGAGACCCACGGGGGTGCCAGCTAATGTCGGAGCAGATCACAGAAGCCCGAACATAGATAGGGTGTCAGTTCAGTCCTAAGGAGGACAAAACTACGCACTCTAGGGAGAAAAAGGGTAAGAAATCACTCGGGTCTCTAAACAGAGCTCCGCTTCTTGGAGGAGGATGGAGACTCACAGTAGAACGTCCTGGTCAAGCACCACCTCCAGATCTTCAGATGGCTGGTCGTGGCAGCTTCTGTAAATAGCCTGAGGTTGCTAGCTGGATCTCTTCTGCGCCATCAGAGTTGATTGCCTCTCGCGGATAGCCACGAGCTCGGAACGGGGCGAGACGACTTCCGTTGTGAAGAAGACTCGGAGGCGCTTCCAACGGTACCACTTGTGCCTCCTGAAACACTGGGATGAAGTTGAAGTCACCTCTGTAAGCTACTGGTTCTCTGTTGCCTGCGACCCAGAACTGCCGGTTGAAGAGCGGAGGTGGGGAATGGGGTAAATGGGATGGGAATGGGGGTGGATATGAGTGGGGGACACACTAAGTCCGTGCAGATTTCCTGCCATGGCCATATCAAGTCCATGCATGTTTAGGTATAAGTCCATGCATGTTCTTTTGTTGATTACATAGTCCGTGCACGTTCTGACCTTTGCCAAAAATATGAGTCCGTGCACAGACTACTTAGGAGGGAGGCAGAGTCCGTACATGAATAGTGACTCCATCTAAGTCGGTGCATAGTTTCATAAAGTCCGTGCACATATAGTGTCTCCACATAAGTCCATGCATGTATAAAGTCCGTGTACACTTTGGACTTAGAAGTTTGGTTGAGTGAGTTTTCAACCAAACCCCGTGCATGAATAGCTCTGCAATGTAAGTCCTTGCATGTTTTACGTTTGGGTTTTAACATGAAGTCTGTGCATGTCTTCACTTGGTCCGTGGAAGCTAAACCCCGTGCAGGTTTGGTTTTCTACATGAAGTCTGTGTATGCCTTCACATGGTCCATGGAAGTCATACCCTATGCATCTTTTGTGTTAAACATGAAGTCCGAGCACGTCTTCACACGGTCAGTGGAATCCATACCCCGTGCACATTTTTGGTCTGTCATCAAAGTCCTTGCACACATATATAAACTTCGTGGATGTCAAACCCCGTGCTGATTTTTCTTTGAGACAAGTCCTTGCACGTTCTCACAAGCCCCTTGCATTTCTGTTCAAAGTTCGTGTAGATTTTCTCTTGATCAAGTCCGTGCAGATTTTCTCTTGATTAAGTCTGTGCAGATTTTCTCTTGTTAAAGTCCGTGCACTTTTTCCTTGCCAGTAGGATTTAAAGTCCGTGCACTTTTTTCTTGCCAGCAGGATTTAAAGTCCCTGCACATTTTCTAACCCCATGCACATTTTTCCTCTGGCTGCATACAAGTCCATACAAGTTTTGCCTATGGTAAACTCCGTGCACATTTTCCTCTGCCTGCATACAAGTCCATGCATTTTTATATACGCACCTAAACCTCGTGCATGTTTCATCCTCTCACGTTTTGTCTACAATAAAGCCTCTGCACTTTTTGTTGGCTGTTCATCGAAGTCAGAGCATACACTGTAGCAGAGTCAGTATATGTCCTTTTGATGCCTAAGCACATAACACCCCGTGCACATTTTCTAGTCTGGGCAAGCCCGTGCGGATTCTTTGCAGTAAAATTCACTCATACTCCATGCATACCCCATGCATCTTTTTCTACCTAGTTTGCTCTTAACTGAACTAATGTTTGCCTCTGTGTTAACATGCAATGCTTCATGAAAATCTAGGGTGGCATGTGATCCAAGACTGGATACAGTACCAGGATGCTACCACATGTAAAGATTTTATGGCGGGATTTCGTGAAAGGCACACGCCCCTTCTGCTGCTGCTATAAAAAGAAGACTTCTCCTTCTGGAGAAGGTGATCGTGGCAAAAAGTTTCTAGTAAGAAACTGGGAGAAGAAGTCTGAAGAAGAGAGTGATAGAAAAAGCCCGATTCAGATTGAAAGAGAGAAGAGGTGAAGAGAAAGAAAGAGTGAGAGCAGCAGAGAGAACTAGAGAAGAATTTTCACCCCCTTCATTTATTCTCACTCCCTTCCATAGGGTATAATAAGGGTGACCCGCGTGGCCGTGAGAGAGTTAATGACCTAGTGAGAATTTGAGTCGCTCTATTCATCTAAAATTCTTCGAAAAAAATATTTTTTAAATTTATCAAATCAGTACTATTTTCACCCCCTCCTCTATTCTTGCTCCTTCCCATCAATTTTATTATAATAATAATTCTTACGCCTTCTCTCACGTATGATTGAAGCCATTTGTGAAACTGTGCGAAAATTGAGGGCCCATTCATATTTAGGGTCTCTCATTCCATTATAACAACTTTGATGTATCACATTTTCAATCCCGTCGATCCTTTGTTATTTTCACCCCTTCATTTATTCTCACTCCCCTCCATAGAGAATAATAAGGGTGACCCGCGTGACCGTGAGAGAGTTTATGACCCAGTGAGATTTTGAGTCACTCTATTCATCACAAATTTTTCGATGAAAAATATTTTTTAAATTTATCAAATCAGTGTTATTTTCACCCACCTCCTCTATTCTTGCTTCAAACCATCAGTTTTATTATAATAATTATTCTTACGCCTTCTCTCACGTTTGATAGAAACCATTTGTGCAACCGTGTGAAAATTGAAGGCTCATTCATATTTAAGGTCTCCCATTCCATCATAACTGTTTCGATGTATCACATTTTCAACCCCGCCGATCCTTTGTTATTTTCACCCTTTCATTTATTCTCACTCCCTTCCATAGGGTATAATATGGGTGACTCGCGTGACCGTGAGAGAGTTTATGGTCCAGTGAAGTTTTAAGTTGCTCTATTCATTATAAATTCTTCGATGAAAAATATTTTTTAAATTTATCAAATCTATGCTATTTTTACCCCCTCCTCTATGCTTGCTCATTTTCATAAGTTTTATTTTAATAATTATTCTTACACCTTCACTCACCTATAATTGAAGCCATTTGTGCAACCGTGTGAAAATTGAGGGCCCATTCATATTTAGGGTCACTCATTACATCATAACTGCTTCGATGTATCGCATTTTCAACCCCGCCGATCCTTTGTTATTTTCTCCTCCTTCATTTATTCTCACTCCCTACCATCGGGTATAATAAGGGTGACCCGCGTGGCCGTGAGAGAGTTTATGACATAGTGAGATTTTGAGTCGCTCTATTCATCATAAATTCTTCAACAAAAAATATTTTTTAAATTTGTCAAATCTATGCTTGTTTCACCCCCTTCTCTTTTCTTGCTTCTACCCATCAGTTTTATTATAATAATTGTTCTTATGCCTTCTCTCACGTATGATTGAAGCTTTTTGTGCAACCGTGTGAAAATTGAGAGCCCATTCATATTTACGGTCACCCATTCCATCATAACTATTTCGATGTATCACATTTTCAACCCCGTCGATCCTTTGTTATTTTCACCCCCTTCATTTATTCTCACTCCTTTCGTAGGGTATAATAAGGGTGACCCACGTGGCTGGGAGAGGGTTTTTGACCCAGTGAGATTTTGAGTCGCTCTATTCATCATAAATTCGTCCCTAGAATGGGCCTTAGGCTGAGGGTGTGAGCTCGTGAGAGCTGAGAAAAGGCGTTCTGGGCACATGGGCCTGCCTACGAGATATGTGTCACGTTTCACGGCTAGTTGACAAAGTAGCTCTGGGTTGGCCGGAGAGCTAAAGGGAAATGGCTCGTCCCCATGTGTCTCAGGGTTGGCGGTGGCCCAAACTTGCTGGAGGGTCATTACAAAACACTATTGATATTCTAGAGCTACGGGTCGGCCCGCGGTTTGTTGTAGAAGGGTCAGAATATACGCGCCCGTAAGGTGTTCGTGTAAATGCCTGACACATGCGTGTGGGCCGTATGTGTGTGCTGTGGGCCTCCAAAGCCTATGGTTGACTTAGTAGGGTCTCCATTTGACCTTGGAGGGCTGAACGAAGGGGTCCTGGGGTAGGCCCCAAAGCTTTTCACTGAGTGCTGCGTGGCGTGGCTTATAGTCGGGGCACCCCCGGGTTGGCCCGGGTGGCAGTGTAGAACGCGGACAAAGTCAGCAATTGAGGGGTCGGGAGTGATCCCGGTTGATTACTGGTGCCATCATATGCCACAGCTAATGGGTTAGGGCCATTGGTCGGGCCCATTGGATTGCAAGGGGGCTAGATAGCCCATGTCTTGAAGGTGTTCGAGGAAATTTCCAAACTCTTATTTCTGGGCATTTTACTGGGACATTGTCTCGGTACAACAATGAGGAATTCTTATAGTATGTGGCCAGTGATATTGATGCCATATAATTTGCCGCCTTGGAAATGTATGAAGGACCCATGTTTTATGTTGAGTTTACTTATCCCTGGTCCAAAGTCGCCTGGTAATGATATTGATGTTTACTTAAAGCCATTAATTGATGAATTAAAAGAGTTGTGGGAAAATGGTATGATGCATTCACAGGTGAATTATTTGTACTTCATGTTGTAATTTTGTGGACAATAAATGATTTTCCTACTTATGCAAACTTGTCTGGATGGAGTACTAAAGGTAAGTTAGCATGTCCTACTTGTAATAGTGAAACATGTTCCCAAACACTGAAAAATGGAAGAAAACAATGCTACATGGGCCATCGACGTTTTTTACCGATGGATCATCACTGGCGAAATAGTTACAAGTTTGATGGTAAACAAGAACGCCGTGGTCCACCCATTGAGTTGTCAGGTGATGATATATTGGAACAAATACAAGAACTTCCGAACATGAGTTTTGGGAAAACAACAAGCACTAGAAAAAGGAAGCGTTCTTCAATTGAACTCAATTGGAAGAAAAAGAGCATATTTTTTGAGTTGCCATATTGGAAAAAGTTGAAACTGAGACACAATTTAGATGTAATGCATATTGAAAAGAATATATGTGAAAGTATTTTTGGCACGCTCATGAATATCGAAGGCAAAACAAAAGATTCTGTGAAGGCTCGACTAGACATGCAGGAAATGAATATAAGACAAGAGTTGCACTTGAGAAAAGATGGTGATTCAATTGTTATGGATCCAGGATTATATACAATGTCAGAGAAGGAGCAAAAAAGTTTTTGTGAATGGCTAAAGAATGTTAAATTTCCTGATGGATATGCATCTAACATTTCTCGATGTGTGAATGTTGAAAATCGTAAGATATCAGGAATGAAAAGCCATGATTGTCATGTTATGATGCAACGACTACTGCCAGTTGCATTACGTGGTTACTTGAGTAAACATGTGTCCATTCCAATCATTGAGTTGGGGTTATTCTTTAAAGATTTATGTTCGAAGTCCCTAAAGATTGAAGTACTTAAACGGCTTGAGAAAGACATTGTGATGATTTTGTGTAAGTTGGAGATGATATTTCCACTTGTATTTTTTGATATAATAGTCCACCTTGCAATTCACTTACCACGTGAAGCAATGTTATGTGGTCCAGTATACTACCATTGAATGTATCCAATAGAGAGATAATTATATAATTTTTTTTCATCATATGCCTGTTCATTTATATATAGACTAATCTTTGAATTGTTAATATGTTCTTACGTAAGCTTAAAAACTTTGTTCGGAATAAAGCTCGTCTAAAAGGTTCTATTGCAGAAGCATACACCAATAATGAGTGTCTCACATTTTGTTCTATGTACTTGAATCACCTTTCCCATGTGTCTTTTCACTTTTTCCTATCCTATAAATACCCCCTTTGCTTGCCCTGCCAAGGAGCATCAGAAGTTGGTTTGAGAAAGTTAAACTTTCAGTAGAGAAGAGAGGAGGGAAAGGAGAAGTTCTTGCTTTTGAGATGGAGGATGGATCTTCCCACTTCGTAAAGAAGAGTAGGTCTAGTAGTGGCTTCAAGCGGCTCACCGACATTGAGGGGCACTTGAGCGAGAGGATCCAATCACAGATTGTGAGTTGATACGTCTTCCATTTCTTCTATGTGAATTCTTCCTTATCTCTTTATTTTCTTCTCTTCTTATTAGCCATGCCCTCTCTTCTCGGGCCTGAGGAGATTTTCCAAACTGCCCTAGCTTTTGAAACTCACTTCCAACATCTCCATCGACATGAGGGCCCTTATCTCGAAATGGCATGTTCAAGTGCTTGTGGTTCATGCTAAGCATTATGATCCAATCCACATGGAGTGGGCGGCCATGGGTGCATTGATAGAAATTTGGCACCCTCAAACTCACACCTTCATCTTTCCCACATTCGAAGTAACCATCCTTCTTGAGAAAATGGAACTTCTGCTTGGCTTGAAGGGGTTCAAGAAGAATGTCAAAGAGAGGATCATGCCCATGCCGAAAAGGGTGACCTCTGAGCAAGTTCTTGGAATCTTCATGCTACCTGGAGCCATACGAGGCATCCAAACTCAAAGGGGAATTAATCTGCAAAAGCTTGCAGAGTGGACCATGAATGCCCTGGAATGATTGGTTAGTGATGAATATCTAGAAGAACTCATGAAAGGACTCACAATCTTCTTGGTAGGAGCTCTCCTATTCCCTGCACTGACAACATCGTAGAGGAGGATCAATTGAATGTGATTTGTGGACTATGGGAAAGTAAAAGAGTGGGACCCGCCATCCTTGCCTACCTCTACGATGGTCTTACGGCTTCAAGTATAGGGAGGCCTCCTTATGGGTGTGTGCTTCTCTTGGCTTGCTGGATTGACCTCCATTTTAAGTTCGATTACTGTGAAGAAGCGCAGGCCACCTTGAGGATCTTCCAACAGAGCCCTCTTTATCATATGGCCAACGTGTTGGGCTTTGATAGTACGGTGATCAACTATGTGCCCGGGCTGAAGAAGCGTGAAGATTGGCACACTGACATCAATACTATGGTGCGGAATATGTTCACTTGCGCACCAGCATCCTGACTTTCTCGTGAACTCCACATAAGATCCTCCCCTGGCATGGAGCTTCAACTCATTGATGCAACTGAGTTTGTTTTTTACAATGCTCACTAGAGTTGTTCTAAGGTTGGTCTCCCTCACCATTTCTTTCCAATGTCATCCGACCTTCCTCTTATTAGGAAAAGGGAGTTGGGCACGGAGGGAGATGTAGAAGATGTGAAGACCATCAAAGCACTATGGAAGACAAGCATCCTAGGGAGGGCGATGGTGCATATAAAGGAAGACTGCGAGCTGTGGAAAACTTATGTAATTGAATTGAGAAAGTTGAGGCCTACAATGCCCAAGCCCTGATATAACCCTTTTGCTTTAATGAATAATCACGGAGCCTTACATTTTCTTTCCCCATTTTTTTGAAATCAATGCATATCTTTAAAATATCTTTTTTTAGTGAAAATGTCTCTAGTAGAAGAAGCACACAATTTTTTTTAGTGAACGCGTCTCCTATGGAAGATGCGTACCATTTTTTTCTTTTTTTTACAAAACATTTTTTTTATTCAACGTGTCTTTTGTGAAAGATGAGTATAAATTTTTTTAGTTTTTTTTACCTGTGTCTATGCGCGTGGATGCTTTTACTTCCATTTGCTGTCCCAGAGTGACCATTTTAGGGTGAAATGGCCAGGAGGTGATCATTCATCCCTTCTCTTACCCCTGTTGTGAGGCGCCCTTGTGGTGGCCGCTTCTACCATCGGGCGGTCTGGCGATAGACCGCCAATCCCTCTTGCGGTCAGGGTGTGACCATTTTCTGGGTTTTAAGCTGCTCGAGGTCGAGAAGAATAGCGGCCATGCGACTGATCGCTAGGTGACACCCAATGGTCAGGCAATGGACCGCCATCCTTCTCGGTGGTCTGGGAGTGACCGCCTAGTTTCTGGAGGCGTCTGGGGCTAGACCACTATGCTTGGCTTTGCGGTCCCAACCAGACCGCCTAGCTCTTGGACGGCCCAGGGAGGGCCGCTGCTTGGTTTTCATGTTTACCTTGCCAGTTTAAGTGTTGTGTTGGTCTTCGGTCAACCCGAGGATTCTGTGTCTATGTTTTGGAGTGTCTAGAGGTATCGTGCTACCTCGAAGTGGGTGCGCATGGGTTTGAGAGTCTGGGTGAATCCATGTGTTTTGGGCTTTTGTGTTACGCTTGATCGAGTCACTGTGTATCGGTGTGGGTGAGGTGGGGTTTCCCCCACACGTCGTGAGTTTCTTCAGAAGGTGGTTTTCGAGTGGGCCATGCATAAGGCCTTGGACTGCAAGTCCAGTAACCCAGCTTGGGGCTGGAGGTTTCCTGCTTTTCCCTAGGATTGGGAATCTACTTGGCAACTTGTGAGCTACCTTGGGAACCTTGCTTTTGTGTTTTTTGCATGGGCTGTGTGTGTATGGCCTGTGGACTGTGAGTCTAATTTAACAGCCTAGGGCTAGAGGTTTTCTTGGTTCCCTTTTTAAGGGAATGGTCTCGACAGTTGTGGACTGCCTCGTGAGTCATCGTGCCGAGGTTTCTGACCCTAGGGGTAGGGCAGATTGACAGCATGGCACCATTCGGTGTAACATTCTTGACCCCGAGTCTCGTGACTCAAGGACCGTTGGATTTAGTGAGTCTAGAGGACTATCCAGAGTCCAGTGGCTTAGCACCACTTGGTTCTTCATGACTTTTGCACAGGGTGCATGCGTGGTTCTTGGAGTTTCTCCTTAGAGAGTGGTCACATTAGTTCTCCCCACTAGTCATAGCCTTCCAACATGCGCGTGGTCCCACCAGGGAGTGGTGGTGAGGCTACCCGAGAGGGACGGCTTTAGGCTGGTTGCCGTGTGCCTCCTATTATGGTGGCTTGAGTCCGGGCCTAGAGGAAGAACCAGCTAGAGGGCCTGACATAGCGCAGTCAGTCAGTGTGTGCACATGTGGGTCGGGACTTCGATCGCGTGCTGACAAGCATGACCCTGACTAGACCCTTGTCAGTGTTTCTTGTGTGCGTGCCTCAGTTTCTGCCTGGGGCAAGTAGGGAGACACTACGACGCGGTGTAAGTCATCAGGGGACGCATCCAGTGCTGTCCCTCTGATTTTGATGATGACAACCAAAGGGTTCTTATATGATAAACTGAATTAACAAGTTAACTTTCATCTTACTAACTTGTTTTTTTGGGTGATTTCATTAGAATCACCCGTTTCTTGCGATTCGTGCGTCATATTGACTCCGGTCGGAGTCCATGTGATTGTGTGTGTGTCCGTGGCTGTAACCCTTCGTTTCGGCACGAATGGGGCATGGGAAGGCCAAGATCGGGCCAACCCCATAGGTGGTTCGGCGTGAGGATGGACGGTCGCCGTGAGGATGGACGGTCGAACCAGGTGTCGTCCATCCCCATGGGCCGCCAACCACGGGCCATCCATCCCCATGAGTTTTGGGGGCTTGTACGGTCGCACGATAGACCGCACATCAGTTGTGCGGCCTGGAGAGGACCGCCTATCCCCCCTTGGGCGGCCAGTCTCTGACCGCCTATCTTTCCGTTGGGACGTGCGGCTAGGTCGTGACCGCATATCCCTGTTGACCCTTGGTCAATGGTGGAGTGTCAGTCGTGTTGAGCAGTCCAGTCAAGACCATTTTGACCGACACTGTAGTAAGTCGGTTCCGTTCAGTGGTCCGGTCAAGACCGTTTTGACCAAGAACTGTTTTGAGTTTGTGGGCTTGTGCGGCCTAGGGCTTGACCGCACATCCCTTGGGCGGTCCTTCCCTGACCGCCTATCCCCCTTTGGTTCTAACACTTGAGCGGCCCAATCCTGGACCGTTCATGCTTGGGCCGTCTGACCCTTGACCATCCATCCCCCGTAGTGTCTTTGCATCCATTCCCTTGAGCGGACTGCCCTGAGCCGTTCATCTCCTTGAGCGGCTATGAGCAATCCATTCATCGTGCGGTCGGGTATAGACCGCACATTGTTGTACGCCCCGGTAGGGTCGGCACATGCCCCCCTTTGAGCCGACTGTCCCTGGCCGCTCATCCCCTTTGAGCGGGCTGTCCCTTACCGCACATGCCCTGTGCGATCTTCCCGGAGCTGTTCATCCCAATGCGTTATCGGGTTACTTTTGTGGGTTGTCCCGTGACCGTTTGAGTGTCGTGTTGGACTCTGGTCGACCCAGTTGTGACCCAGTGGTCGACTTTCGATCTCATGAGTGTCCCGGACACCTCGAAGATTTCGTGGCCGTGTTTTGAGGTGTCCGTGGGTTCCGTGATATCGTGGTTTTAGACCTAGGGACTATACTAGATTGACAGCTCAGTGCTGTCACGTTCAACAGTCTTGACCCCGAGTCTCGTGACTCAAGGACCGTTAAGTCTAATAGGTCGAGTTGGCTGTCTAGAGTCTAGTGGCCGCGAGCCACTTCTTCCCTCGTGTTACTCGCAATGGGTGCGTGCATGGTTTCCTGTGTTCACGTTTAGTGAACTCTCACTAGTCATAGCTTCCTGCGCATGTGGGTGCGGACCCACTTGGGAGTGGTGGAGAGCATGGCCTGAGTGAGATAGTTTTTAGGCTGGTTATCGTAGGGCCCCTTGCCTTTGCCACCAGAGTCCGGTGGTGGGAAAAATTACCTAGAGGACCCGACCTAGAGTAGATGGTCTGTGTGTGCACACGTAGTTGGGGGCAGAGGACACGCGCTGACGAGCGTGACCCCAACTAGTCCTTGTTGTCGACTTATAATGGACAGAAAATGTGCAGACTTGGTTAATCGATCAATTATTACCCATATTTTATCATGTTCGCCTCTCATTTTTGGTAAACTTATGATGAAATCCATCCCTATGCTTTCCCATTTTCACTCGGGAATTTCTAAGGGATGTAGTTTTTCGACGGACTTTGACTTGTTGATAAGTTAAGCAACGAGAAACAAAATTTGCCACTTCTCTCTTCATATTGGACCACCAGAAGTTCCTCTTTAGGTCTTGATACATCTTGGTAGCACCAGGGTGAATTGCATATCGTGACTTGTGAGCTTCTTCCATAATCAGCTTCTTTGTCTCTGCATGATTTGGCACACAGATCCGACCTCAGAATAATAATCTTTAATCAGTCGTGATAGAGAAATCTGGTCGTTGATTAATGTTGGTTTTGATCTCAACCAGTATAGGGTCATTTTCTTGTAGCTTCACTAAGTCTTCTATCAATGTGGGTTGTGATCAGATGTTGGCGATGATACACCTTTCACTCTCCATGTCTATGTCCAGATTTAACTAGGCAAAATCTTCTAAGAGATTTGTCATACCCATCTTGAGGCTAGATAGAATTACCATTGGTCTTCTGCTGAGTGCATCTGCCACAACATTAGCCTTCCTCGGGTGATATTGAATGGAGAAGTCAAAGTCTTTGAAATATTCCTGTCATCTTCCTTGCCTCATATTTAGTTCCTTTTGGGAGAAAAGATACTTCAGACTTTTATGATCTAAGAATACCATGAATTTTTCTCCATAGAGGTAATGTCTCTATATCTTCAGGGTGAAGATTACTACAGCAAGTTCTAGATCATGCACGGGTAATTCTCCTCATGACGCTTCAATTGTCTCGAAGCATAACATATCACCCTACCATGCTATATTAGAACACAATCGAGGTCAATGCCTGATGCATCGGTGTAGACCTCGAAACCACCACCTTCAACTGGCAGTGCTAACATAGGTGCAGTAGTAAGATGTTCCTTGAGAGTCAAGAAACTCTCTTCACAATCTCTCAACCATATAAATAGATTCTCCTTTCTTGTAAGTTTGATCAGAGGAACATCAATTTTAGAAAAGTCTTTTATGAATCACCTGTAATAGCCAGTGAGACTGAGAAAACTCCTAACTTTCATCACAGTCGTCGGTTTACTCCAGTTCTTGACCGCTTCAACCATAGAAGGATCCATAGAGATACCTTCTTTTGAGATAATTTGACCAAGGAATGAAACTTCCTTAAGCTAGAATTCACATTTATTAAGCTTCGCATAACGTTAATGTTCTGTTAGTACTTGCAAAGCTATTCTTAAGTGTTCTTCATGATCTTCTTATGTCTTGGAATATATGATAGTCGAATATGAGGCTCTACTTGCTGGACTTAAGCACCCGTACCTCCTAGGGGCACGCTATCTTAACATCATAGGAGACTCCCAATTGGTGCTTCGTCAGGTTCTTTCTACCTATCGCACCCGTGACCCTAAGCTTAAGCCCTATCAAGATTTGGTCACGTTATTGGCTAGGCACCAACATACTGGCACGCACGGTTGGACCTTTCCTGCCTTTCTTCTTTCTGTCAAAGAAAAATCCCAAACCCTCTTCGAGGTTCTGTTTCCCCCTCTTCCTCTTACAGGACGGGAAGAGGAGGGCGTATACAACTCTCTACTCATCTGAGAGCTATTCGCGCTTCTGCGCCCTTCTCCGTTCGTGCTACGCACCACCAACAATAACAACAGTAGCGATGGCCGCCGTCACCTACGGCCCCCAGATCATCGCCAGTCACGCTAGGTTCGGATACCTGGCGACCCGCAGTTGTCGACTCGCCCTTCTTCCTAGGCGTGGTCCCCGTGGTTGAGATCAGTTCGGCCATGCCTGCAGCAACAGCCACTGAGGGTGTCAGGCCCTCCGCCGCATCAACTGGTCGGGTTCGCTCGGCCAAGAAGACAACTGTCGGGGGTGTCAGGCCCTCGGCTTCAACCATTGGTCGGGTTCGCCCGGCCACTTTGTCACGAACTAGGGGTGTCAGGCCCTTTGTCCTAACAACTGGCCAACTTCGTTCGACTGCTTTGACAACTGGCGAAGGTGTACGGCCTTCTGCCCTAGCAACTGGCCGGGTCTTCTCGGTCAACCAGGTTGCAGTTGGCGCCACCCCTGCACAACGGGGACAGCGTCGGCGCCGCAACGGCACCAGTTCTACAGCGCCCGCCCTCAGAGGTGCTGCTCCTACTCAACGGGGGCAGCGCCGCCGCCAGAGTGACACCAAGCCTATAGCAGGCGTCGCCAGCGTCGTTCCTGCTCAACAGGGGCAACGCCGGAGCCGCAAGGGTACAAAGCATGCAACGACAGCATCTCGCTCCGGCAAGACTATAGTTGTCGGAGACATCTGCATTCGGCTTGATGGAGACAAGCCGATCCTGTCACGGGACCGTCATGTCCCAACAGTCAGTCTCTACCTTCAACCGCTTCGAGCTCCTCCGATAAGTTCGGGAAGACGGAGCGAGGAAGAAGAAACCTGCCATACCGGCGGCAACTCAGAGTCCCCTGCAGCGACCTAAGCCATGATCTCCCAGATCAAGAAAAGGGGGCCACCAAGTGGAGGAGCGTCAGCTCCATTTGAAGAAGATCTGGGTCACCAAGGAGGAGGCCCGGATTATAAGGCGTGCAAGGGCGGAGGAGCCCTTCCGCATGTCGGATCTCCAACAAATGCGGAGTCCGACAAGTACTAAGGCCTCGGTCTCTCCGGGGTTTACAACTCAGCCCTTACGGGGGCAAAAGCACCGAGGAACAGGCAAAAAGGTGCGGCCGACCTCCCCGTGGACCAGTTCCACGCATACGGAAGATGATCGCTCTCCTCAAGCCTCCACATTCAGAGTGTCTGTCTTTGACAGACTGGGGAGGCCGCCCAAGCCGGATCGACAACCACCCAGGAAGAAGCGGGTGGTCCAGGTGACTCATGATTCTGTCAAAGTGTTCACCTGTTACGCCACCTCCGGCGACAAGCAACCGGAGGACACTTCGGGAGAGCTCAACCAGCCTCTTCAATATTTGAGGAGGTCAAAACCCGTGTCAAAAGGAAAATACATAAGCAAAATAAAGATAATCATGAGGACCACATCTCCAAGGGGTCATGAGGTCGGAGACGCCTTGTGCCATAGGGAATGCCGGGAGATGTCCTCATCACACAAAGGATGGCGTTATCTTTGGACTTTGTCATAAGTAGATTAAATCAAAGGCATCTCCTCATATGGCTTGGATGTGAAGATGATTTCCTAAAGCTTCTCTTACAGAAGAACCTATACATCAAGGGATATCTGTTTAGATTTTTTAGATGGACGTCAGACTTTGATTTTGCAGCAGACGCTGCTTCTGCTCTGGTATGGCTGGGCTTCCCAGCGCTGCCTGCTAATCTCTACCATGAAGACTGTATGAGGTCTATTGCTGGTAACTTTGGTCCGATGCTGAGGATCCATGATAAAACTATAGCAATGACAGATACAGCAGAGGCACTTGCATGTGTAGAATTGGATCTTTCTGCACCATGGAAGGAAAGACTGTGGATTGACTTGGACGGAGAAGGCTTTTGGTAGCCGGTGAACTATCACAGGGTTCCACATTTATGTGCCTTATGTCACAAGCTTGGACACTTGGAAGCGGAATGTAAAAAGAAATTGGGCAACTCAGTTAATCCTCAGCCTCGGTCAGGCTTTGAACAAATGCCAGTTAGGAAGGTGTTTATGCCCAGGGAATCAGGCCCACGAGCTGTTCGACAGGAAGCTCCAATGAATAATAGGTTTACTGCACTACAGGGAAAGGATAACCCAGAGCAGGGTGAGCCCGAGGAGCCTAAGGGTGATATCCAGATATATGATGAGGCCCAATTGAATGCCTCTATCTTACCAGCTAGTGATAAGGCTACATTTGTGAATGCAGGTGTAGGTGTGGACTTATAGAATCTTGTTAGTGCTAATCACCTCGCTATTGCACAGCAGGTTAAATTCTCAGAGCTCCCTTCATCCCAAATCTTGACAGACAAGATTATCTCCAAGAAGAAACATTGTGTTCAGGATCAAGTAATCACGACCATCTCAAATGAAACTATGGCTAGGCAGCAAAAGAAGGGGGGGATTTTAACTAGCTTGGGTATTGTCATTGGAACTCCCCAAATGGATCACGTTGTCAATGTGATAGACACATCAACACACTCGGGGAATTCAGTAGAGGAAGTCAAAGATCATGCTCAGGTTTCAACCATTGGTTGTGAAGTTGGCAGAAACTGTGATATGGGATATGGGGATAGCAAACAGAATGAGAATGCAATTGACACCACCAATCTAGCCAATGTGAATAAAGTACTTTCTTCTTTTACAAATGGCATCAGAGATTTGTCAGTGGCTAATCAATGAAAGGCTGAGAATATCTATATGCAGGATGTTTCTTTGGGGAATGATCAAGATATATTGGGTTGTCTAGATGGAGGGACAAAACATTCAGGAAATAATATGCAGCAACCTCTGACGAGGGCTAAAGCTAAACATTTAGCTGGTGGTCGTCAATCATGCTCCCACTCTCAATGATTGGTCCCATATTGATATGGAACATTCGAGGCATTGAAATTACATCAAATGACTCAAATAAAAATTACATAGGACTAGAAGATAGACAATCTGATCATGCTGGATGTCCCCGTTGTAAGAAGACGGGCCCCAAGTGTGGGATCAGATGGTGATGACCCCATCAGGATTGTATAGTGAAGCCGGAGGTGCGGGTTGTGGAATGCTCGTAAGGAAAGCCAGCTCAAAGTCTGCAGAAAGAGGGGAGTTCTCTTATTACATTTACTTGGTCTCTTTCCCGCCTTATTTCCCTTTTTCAAACACTGGAATTCATACCCCGTTCACCTCCCGTCATGGTCAATCCATTGTTGGATGAAATGCCAACCGAATTTTTAATTGTGTCATGTCCGTGTGGGGCGTTGCCCGCCAATTGATCTCTCGAGCATGTGGTTCTCCTCCTTCGATCCCTTTTTCGATGTCCTATTTCCATCCCTCTATCCTCTTACACTTCCTCCTCCTCCTTCCCCTCCCACTTCATCTTGCTGCATGGTCTCTGCCAGTCTCAAAAAAAAATGCCAATTTCAAAATGGAGATTTCGGTTGAGAACAATGCCATTTTTTACTTGTCCTCCTCCCAGGGGCACAAGGCCCCTGATTCCCTTCCATTAGGTTTGTTCGATTATGTTCCTTCTAGACTAGGATTAGAGTTTGTCGAGTCTCCTAGGGTAGTAGAGTCTGTCAAAGTAGGTTCATGTTCTAAGGTTTCTAGTCCTTCCACGCTTACGGTGGGCCCAATGACGCGTCACTACAAATCTATCCCTGATAGGTTCCTCCAAGATCTCGCCCAACGCTGTCATGCCCTCCTTAGATGCCCAGAGTTCGTAGAAACAGCCATCGCCCTCGAGGATGATGAGGAGCAAGAAGGGGCGTTGGATGATAACGAACTTGGTGTTTATGAGGTCGTGGATGAGAAGGACCCGGCGGATTATGAGGACAGCGGTGTAGATGACACTGCCAACTTGTACGCATAAGGTCTGAGGAGATTTGATGAGCCGTCGACGGTAGTGGATGAGCCTATGAAATAAATAAATCTTGGAACTAAAGAGGATCCCAGGATCATTCTAATTTCTGCTAATCTCCCTCCTCCGGTTGAAGAAGAATTGGTCAAGGTCTTGAGAGAATATAGCAATTCTTTTGCCTGGTTGTATGAGGACATGCCGGGTCTTGACCCCTCCTTGGTGGAACATCGACTGGTGCTTAAGCCAGGGGCAAGACCCGTGAAACAAAAATTAAGAAGATTCCACCTCCACATGGCCTTAAAGATGAAGGAAGAAGTTGATAAATTACATAAGGCCAGGTTCATCCGAGTAGTCCTATATCCCAAGTGGGTGGCAAATATAGTCCCTGTCATGAAAAAAGATGAAAAGGTGAGGATTTACATTGGTTTCAGGGATCTGAATAAGGCATGTCCCAAAGATGATTTTTGCTCCCTCATATCGATGTGTTAGTCGACAATACTGCCGGGTATGAAGCCCTCTCATTCATGGATGATTATTCAGGATATAACCAAATCCGTCTGGCTCTGGGAGACCAGGAGAAGACCTCATTCATCACACCCTGGGGCACCTATTTTTATGTGGTTATGCCATTCGAACTAAAGAATGCGGGTGCCACTTATCAAAGGGCAATGATGGCAATCTTTCACGATATGATGCATGTGTATATGGAGGCTTACGTGGATGACATCGTGGTGAAATCGAGGTCGAAAGAAGAGCACCCCGCTATTTTGGCTAAGGTATTACAAAGAGCTTGGGAGTACAAGCTGAAGATGAATCCCAAGAAATGCATATTTGGAGTGTCCTCATGGAAGCTATTAGGATTCATAGTTAGCAAACGGGGGATTCAGATCGATCCTAATAAGGCAAAGGCCGTCATGGATATGCCCCCGCCAAAGAACGTTACTGAACTTCGAGGTTTGATCGGTCGTCTGCAATTCATTCAGAGATTTATATCTCAGCATTCTCAAAGGTGCCGACCATTCTACGAACTGCTTAAGGCGGGGGTTAAATTTGAATGGAATGAGGAATGTCAGAAGGCCTATGACGATCTGAATGTTTATTTGTCTAATCCCCTAGTTTTGCAACCTCCTATCCCTGGGAAACCCCTAATCCTCTACATTTCTGTCGTTGAGGACTCCCTAGGAGCTGTCCTAGCACAGGTGGATGATGAAGGAAAGAAAAGGGTGGCCTATTACCTCTCTAGGCTGTGCAATCCCACAGAAGCCAAATACACTGCTATGGAGAAGACCTATGCAGCGTTAGTTTGGGTAGCCCAGAAACTGAAACACTATTTCCTTGCCCACGAGGTTAGGTTAATCTCTAGAATGGACCCAATTCGCTATCTTTTAGAGAAGCCTGTCCTCTCTAGTAGGTTGGCTCGCTGGCAGAGCTTTCTTTCCCAATTCTATATCATCTTCATTGTCCAGAAGGTAGTAAAGAGCTATGCTACCGCTGAACATCTTGCCCATCTACCTATTCCTTGCACTGACTCCATCCAAGATGAATTTCCTGATGAATACCTTGCCGTGCTTACTCATCACCCTTTTTGGTCCTTGCACTTCGATGGCGCACTTAATTCTCAAGGCCGAGGGATCGGCATTGTTCTCCTCACTCTGGAGGGAGTGACTATTCCCCTTGCATATCAGCTCTCTTTCCCTTCTACCAATAATATAGCCGAGTATGAGGCTCTCCTTGCTGGGTTGAAGTACACCTATGTCCTAGGCGTGCATTATTTGAACATTATAGGAGATTCTCAGTTGGTGCTGTGTCAGGTTCTCTCTACCTATCGCACCTGTGACTCCAAACTCAAGCCCTATCAAGATCTGGTCACTCTCTTGGCTGAGCAATTTCGCAAACTGATATACATTCACACTCCTCGATCTCAAAATATTCTGGCCAATGCACTTGCATCGCTTGCCTCATCCCTCTCCTTTCCTCTCAGTCACTCCACTGAGACCATTGTGGTCTAGCGGTTAGACGCTCCTTCCCTTCAGGATCCCTAGTTTGATAACCTTAGGAAGTTTGTAGAGAAAAAGACTGAGAAGGAAGATTTGAAAGAGGTATCTTTAGCTGAGCTCGAAGAGATCTTAGAAGAAGAGGAATTGCCTTGGTACAATGAAATTGAGCAATATTACAGGGATGGGTCGTTCCCGGAATCGGCTAGCACCGAGCAGCGTAAGGCCATTAGAAGAGTCACCTTCATATACACAATCATTGTCGGGGAGTTATATAGGTGTGCTCTTAATGGGGTTCTTATGAGGTGTTTGGACGATGATGAGGCCTAGAAGGTCGTTGAAGCAGCTCATGCAAGTGAGTGTGGAGGGCATGTTAATGGCCAGGCCTTAGCAAAGAAGATTCTTAAGCAGGGCTATTACTAGCCAACCTTAGAAGAAGATTGCTCCACCTATGTTCATAGGTGTATTCCATGCCAACTCCATGCTGATAAAATCCACGCCCCTGCTTCATCTCTCCATCCTCTTTCTGCTCCTTGGCCATTCTTCATGTGGGCTTTCGACATTGTAGGCCCACTAGGTGATCCTAATTCTCAGATCAAGTAGAAATCCTTCGTTCTTACCACCACTGAGTACTTCACCAAGTGGGCTGAAGCTGAAACATATGCAGAAATTAAAGCTACCACAGTTTGCCACTTCATCCTAAAGAACATCATCTCGTGGTTCGAAGTGTCAAGCGACATCATCACTAACAACGGATCTCAGTTCGTATCACAAGAGCTTCAAGACCTCTGTAAGAATTTTAATATTTCATTGTGTCATTCATCTCCATATTATCCCCAAGGTAATGGTCAAGCCGAGGCCACCAATAAAACCCTTCTTAAAATTATCAAGAAAACATGCGAGTCATACAAATTTTTCGATTGGCCCAAAAGATTGGTAGAAGTTCTATGGGCTTATCGCACCTCTATCCGTACCCCCACCAGGCAAACTCCAATCACCAAACATCCAAAGCCTTCAGAAATACACAAAAGTGAACATTTGTTACCTTCACAGTCCCAATGACTATTTCGCAATATTAGATCTTACCATTCTCTTTTAGTGGTCATAGCATGAGATTTTCAACCTGTTTGGTCTTGTTGATGACGTGGTATATGTTCATTCAATCCTTTGACTTCAAAAAGATGTTCACCATCAATTTTAATCCTGCAAATCAAGATTATCATATTTTGCATTAGATCTTTGAAAAATCATTTAATCATCAATGGATGCTTTACACACCACATGCACACAAACATGCAACATGCATACAAATTTTGTCAACTTTAAAACTGAATCATCAAACTCACCAAGGTGTCCAATAGCCTTAGCACGAGTGATATGAGTAACCTTCCCTTTTTACTTTTGGCTGGCTGCTGAAGATTGCTGGGAAGAAGTTGAAGCTTGAGAATAAAACTACTGAGGTTAAGGTGGTGGAGGAGGTTTGAACTGAAACTACCGTGGCTGGACAAACTTAGAAAACTGTACCGACACCGACTTCATTGGACAATCTTAGACTATATGACCCGGCTGATCACACATTGGCAAAGGACACGGCTTGCCTAAGTGGCTACCACCACACCTCACACATTGCCTCAGCTGACTCATTACAGAACCCTGGCACTGTTGGGAGGAAGGTGCCAATTGTTGAATGGTGTCAGAAGATGCTTGTTAATTAAGCCGCTTCTTAGACCTTCTGAACATCCGCCTAAACTTAGATTTCAAAGTGCCACTTGCAGTAGGCGCAGCAGACGGGACTCTAGTCACAATCGGTTGATAAGTCTGGTAGAACTACACAGTCAGCTGAATGAAGCCAACCTGAATAGACCCTCGAGATTTTGCCAAATCAAGCTCTATCGCGACTGCTGCCTGGTACGCTTCATCCATCTCTTTTACTCGAGTGGCAAGCAATGGTAGCTACAACTCAACCTTCAATCCACGCAGAAACTACTCAGTCTTCAGGGCTTCATCAATAATAACATGGGGTGCATATCGACCCAATTCTATAAATTTGTTCCGATACTACAGCACGGTCATTTCACCTTGAGCCAATTCCATAAATTGGTGCATCATATCCATTTTGATACAGGCCAGACTGTAGGTGTGCTCAAAAGTAGCCACGAACTCTGTCCAAGTGATCTGACGAAGAGGACGGGATCGGAAGGCAACCTCCCACTCTGAAGTCCACCACATAAGCGCTGCACCCTGAAGCTGAAAAGTAGCAAGCATAACTTTCTCATCCTCCGCACACTCCATTGAACGGAACACGCGCGCAGTCGCTTCAAGCCACACCCTGGCTGCATCCGGATCTGCCTGACCTTCATAAGTCGGCGGGTGGAACAACAAAAATTCTTTTAGTGCCTTACCACGACCACCAGGCAAATCGGCTTGAGGAGCATCAGCTTGAGCTTGCTCTGGAACAATTTCTGGAGGAGATGAAGTACTACTTTCCTCTCTTGGAATGCGACCTCGACCTCGACCTCTTCTGTGAGGCGGCATTTGTATGTGCTTGCAACATAGGTCCGAGGAGTCATATCATCATCTTGCTGTCCAACCCATTAGTGTGTCACATCAGTATTGGCACGGACAGATTCGAGAGAATGATGTCCGGTGGCTAGAAGTGTAGCAGCCTTCGAGCCTAGCATTTTTGGTGGATTTTTCCTCGCTTCTTGGTAAGCATTTTGGCATGTTATTGGTTTCGAGGTTGGAGGCAGGCGTAAGTAAGGAGCGTGTGGCAGCGGCCAACTCAACCGCTGTGGCAGAGTGTGGGTGGTGATTAGTAGAGCCAGTGCTCGAGGCATGGTGAGTTACAGTTTGAGGGATTGCAGCAGTGGTGCAGCGGGAGATGCTGTGATTGTGGTCCGGCAAAACACTTGGTAAGTGTGTCGAGGTACTGACTTGACGGTGGTATTAGTTTTGCTGGAAGGTGTGGTTCCTAGCATGCGTGAGGTTCAAGGTTAGGTCAAGCATGGAGTTTCCTCCCGATTTATCAGAGGCATGATTGGGTTCTCCTCGGTGGGAGAGGATCGTGCTTTTGTCAAGTTCATCATCTTGCATTATGTGCTTGGATTGGTTGGCCTCTCTTGTGTGCCATGAAGTCCGTGTAAGACGCGTCCGGTGTTTTGGCAGTGTGGCTGTCTGTGAGAAGTGATGCCCATTCCCTGGTGCGTAAGGGTGTGTTGGCACTATTCTGGAAGGATGAGTGCCAATGGGGTAGTGTTCGCGATAACTCGTGACTGGTGTTGTGTTTTCTGAGGTATTGTGAATCGGAGCTTGCGGAGTTGCAGAGGATGAGTAGTGCTTTGGAGGATTGGTTCCTCGGTGTGAGATTGTCTTGGCTGCGTGGGCCATGTCTGTTATCATGCCATTGCTGGAGGCATTATGGTTTGTGGCACCCGCAGGATGAAGAATTAGGGAAATGTGTCGAGAAGTGTGCCGCATGAGTACCTTGTTCTTACATTGGAAGCCATGTCAGGCGTTGGGGTTAGACCCGGATAGGGTTGTCGCAATATCGCCTGATGGAGAATGAGGATGTGATGGTCTGAGTCGGTAAGTTGTGTGCTCGACTCATGTTGGAAGTTGTGTCCTCGGTCGACATCGTGCTCTGGAGAAGTGATCTCTGGCAGATTATGGGTCCCAGTTGGTGGCTGCGAGTGGCTGGTAGGGTTGACCAAGTGATCGACCATGGTAAGATGTGTATTGTCTGGGGACCCATGTGTATTGGTCATAGCATCGTCGACCAGCTTGCTATGGTAGCAGGTGACACTTGTTGATTCTAGAGAAGTGTGCCATAATTTGTGAGAGGTTATGTCCCGAGGCTCTGTGGTGAGAGCGGGACCGGGATTGGTAGGCGTCCATTTAGAGTGATTGAGATAAGATGGGATTCAGTTGGGTAATGGACGTTGCTTGTGTGCGGAGGTCTCTGAAGAGATGTTGCTATTGAAAATGGCAATCCCTCGTCTGTGACCAGCAAGGGAGGATTTCCCTGTAAGCCTGAGTCGAGTGATGTGAGGATCGAGGATTGTGGAATCCTGTCATTTCCGTAGGGGGCCATTTCATCCTCCGAAGATGGTAGATAATCCACAACCAGTCAGGTGGACCATCGCAAGCCCCTCCCTCGGAGCAAGAAGCCTCCTCCACCCCGAGGAGAGAGAAGTCTGGAGTGCGCCGGCCACCTCTAGAGATCGAGGCCTTCGAGGGGCAACGAGGCAGCATGCAGGAGCACCCCCACAGCCCCTCGACCCAGCGACAACTGGAGCTATCTCTCCGACTGCGAGACTTTGAGAGGCATTTCAAAGAGGAAGAGCGCGCCCTTCGCACCCTACAAAAGACCTCCACTACAGAGGATGAGGAGCAATCCTCATTCTCCGATCCCATCTTGAAGGTCGAGATCTCCCCCAGGATCTCGCTCCCAACCTTCAAAGCATACTACGGCCAGGGAGACCCGACCGACCATTACCACAATTATGATGCCCTCATGACCTTGCATGGGGCGTCCGATGCCATCAAGTGCCGAGCGTTGGCAACCACCTTGGTCCAGGGCACTCAAGCATGGTTCCGAGCACTCGCCCCGGGCAACATCCATGATTTTCGACAGTTTTGGCGAGTATTCAAGGAAAGCTTCGCCGGCAGCAGTCCACCACGGTCAGTAGCGGGGTTGTTGGCTCTCAAGCAGGAACAGGGGGAAATGCTCCGGGCCTATATTAACCGATTTAAATCGGAGGCCCTGCGTATACCCTGCCTTGATGTTGCCTCGACCATAACCGCGCTGATCGGAGGCACCCGTGATGTGAACCTGCGACGCAAGTTGGTCCTTCATCCTCCCATCTCCCTCATCGAGCTTGTGACCCTAGCCCTACGCCACGCTGAGTGTGAAGAATTCCTCACTGCTTGCCATAGCACAACGGGCTCGGGTCATGAGGGGGACAAGAAGCGACAGTCCGAGCAAGGCTCCGGACAAGGAGAAAGGCGAAATCGGGAAGGAGACCCTAAAGAGCCCTCTCAGAGGTACGAGTGGTACACCCCCTTGATCGCCCCCGTCTATGAAATTTATGAAGATATCAAGGGCTCGGGCCTTCTCCGCCAACCCGAGCCTATGAAGGTAAAACACCGTAACCACCGAAAGCACTGTCTGTTCCACAGTGACCACATACACCTCACCGGTGATTGTCATCAACCACAAGATGAGATCGAGCATCTCGTTTGCCAAGGGCACTTATCCCGATACGTGTCTGAGCATAAGAAGGATGTTGCCGCCCCCGAGGAGATAGACAATGTCCCCCGTGGAGTCCACATCAATGTCATTGCTGGCGGCGCGGCATCAGGTGAAGATAGCAGCCAAGGAAGAAAGCGTCATGCCGAGTGGGCGAGCCGGGCCTCCGAGCCCCCTAAGGCCCCACAGGCAAGCGAACAGCAGGCCTTGGTGTTCTCTGACCAAGACCTGGGAGGGTTAGCAACCCTACACGATGACGCCCTAGTTGTATCGCTACTATAAACCATTGTAACGTAGATAGAATATTAGTCGACAATGGTAGTGCCCCTGATGTACTTTCTTATGATTGTTTCCTCAAGATGGGTGAGAAATGGAGCTAGCTATACCTCCCTGGCATTGGGCGAGGGAAGGAGGTATACCCTGAGCGGATCCCCATTGCGAGATGGTGGGTGGTGGCTCGAGATATGGGATTGATCCGGCGCCTAGTGCGGGTGATCCAGGATGACATAGACACATTCCCCTATGGCTCGATAAGCTTCTAAACATGGACTTCCTATATGCATTTAAATGCTTCACTAAATGCTTATCTAAATGTTGACATTGACTTGATTGCCCTTTCAGGTACGCTGGACGCCCTATCGTAACGAGGGTCACGAGGGGCAGCCCTGGGTAGAGGTGGCCCAGGCGTACACCAGACGAGAGATCTGGCTACACTGCTTAAACATCATCAAGCCTCTGCATCATCGACTGATCATGAGGACGAGGGGAGTTCACCAGCCAGACGTAGAGTTCCCTGCTCGAGATGATGAGTGCTACGGGTATTCCTCGAAGGGACTCAGTGGCAACATCGACTGGACCACTCGGGTGCTTGACCAGGTACGCTACTGGACATGGAGAGGTCGGGTGGTGAAGGCCCGAGCGACTAGCAATGAGGCCTACCTAAAGGCCTACGCCCAGAGGTATGGCGATCAGGTGTTCCGCGGCATCTGTCGGCCGATATAAATCTCTAAACTCATGCTCTTCCTTAATTACTTAATTATTCCTAAATGCACTGACATCATGATTTGCTACATGCAGCTAGACCCTTAGGGATGCATCGCGGAGCTCCAGGGACTCCTCCATTCTACCGTGTAGCAGAGGGACGACCTCCAGCGCACGTTGGACCTTCTAGTGAGCTTCCCTAAACCTTAGACTTAATTTATGTTTATGATTAACTAACCTTGACTTCTAAATACAGTGAGCCGAGGGAGCGCAATGGCAAGGACCAGACGCTCCGTCCTCCTCGTCCCAGCCTGTTGGAGGCCGAGCTAAGCGGGATGCAGACTTGGCTCAGGCAGTTGCTCAGGCTGAGGAGGCCTAGGCTACTCTCGTGGAGAGGGTAAGCAACACCAAATCGAGTTCCTTAGACTTAAATGCCTTATAATGATGCCTAACTATACGAAATGCTTATGCAGGCGAGAGAGGTGACCACAGCACTGGCCGAGGCAGAGCGCACTAGAGCAGAGGCAGAGCGTGTCGGGGCAGAGGCAGAGTGACTCCGGGCAGAGCTGGAGCAGACTCGAGTCGAGACGGAGAGCTTCCGTGCAGAGGCTGAGTGACTTCGCACAGGAGCAGCGGACTTAGAGCGCTACCGTACCTAGGCGAGGGAGGCGAGGCATCAGGCCTTCGAGCTGAGGATCGAGCTACGAGTCGTAGAGCGTACAGTCTGTATGATTGGCCGAGGACTCGAGAGGAGTGCTTCATAGAGCGACGCACGGAGCGGCATGTTCCCAGACTTCCTTACTAGTTCCTCCGGCCAGCGGAGGAATGAGGAGACGGAGAGGAGACAAAGATGAGAGGAGGGCAGCATAGCCATGGGCCCGCCAGAGAAGTGGCACGAGGGCACTGGCGATAGTGGAGGCCCAGGGGAGGGCCATACACCCCTTCCCATCCCCAAGACCAGAGTTAATCCCCCATTAACCTCTCATTCAAGTCTAGGGAGAGAATCCCTCCTCCTTGCCAACCTGCGCCCCCTCCCTCTCTCCCTCTCCATCCAGGCCGCAGCCCTCTCTTCCCCACCACTAGCAGTGACCCCAGCAGCTCCCACACCCTGGTTCGTCCTCCCCTAACCCCTCTCTCAACCAGGCAGCACCCCAGCTCCATCCTCCACCCTTTCCACCTCTCTCTTCCCCCATTAGCACCTCCACCCACCACCTCATCCAGGATAGGTTCACAGTAGTAGTGTACTACAGAGTTGCAGAGGCTGCCACGTCTTCATCACACATCTCCTGGGGGTGTATCATACATCCCTGGAAATCTCATCGAAGCAGCTTTGCAGGCAAGGTGGTCTCGCTATCATTGGACGTTCCTGCTGTCCAGAGGACCCATTCTCCCCCGACTGCGCAGATCAGGCCTAGGCAGTGACCTGAGGCAATTTCCTGGAGCTCCCATGGCCACATCCCATAGCTTCTGGAGGCACCGCTTGTCTGAGAGCTTCTACCACCAGTCAACATCCATCATCAAAAAGAGGCATCCCGTTCGGCATCTGGAGGAGCATTTTCTGATTTTTCTCCCTTAGGTGTTCCGTTCTATCCGTTCCTAGACTGAACAGACACTCGTTCACCTCTCAGACTTCTCCGGACTGCTCCGACCTCCAACGACATCCCCGCAGGCACCGTTTCGAAGAGGACTAGAAGAAGGTTCCAACGACCGCAGCCACGTTCGATTCTGAGTTTGGGGGCATTCATGGTGACCACTCCTTCCTACTGCTGAAGTACCCTCGCTGTCAGAACCAGGAACTTGGGGCCATGATGGTGACCTATCCGCGACCAGCATCGGCGCCCAGGGGATTTGAAAAAATTCAGGCGCCATCTAGAGGCAACCCCGAAGAGAATCCAACTAATCTAGTCACTGGAAAAATTCAGGAGTGGCCGCAGCTGCTACATCTCCGACAGCCTATCCCCCATTCCAAAAGGCGGGCAGAACCGACGTCACTTACTGGTTCATTTCATTTAAGCCTTCCCCTTCCCCGCCTGGCCGACTTAGTGTCCCTCCCTGTGTGGAGGTAGTGTTTGTTGTAATCCACAATCCCCACCCCTTGTCCAACCCTCTTCCGTGAGGAGTAGTGCATGTAAGTTATTAAATAGGGAGAAGCTTCACCGACATGGTGTACGGGGAACCCACACTTCCCCGCTCGCCCTCATCTCCGAACGGGGTCGATTTCTTCAAATCGACCGGGTAAGCTCTAACTCCTTGCTCTCATTTCAGTTCTTGTTCTCTAATATCCATAGAATTACTCCGCTGGCGGTGAGAGAGTGCCTGACCCCGGAGCACCTAGCTTTCGTGTGGTCACCGTGGAATTGTGAGAGAGAGCGGCCTAGTGCCCCAATTGGCACCTGGCCAGCCCCTTGAGTGTGGGCACCATACCCTTGGGAGGGCAACCCTAGCCCTGCTGGCCCTCTACCAGCAAGGGTCTTAACAATTTTAGCCAAGAGCTTGCAGAGAGTCTTGTTGAAGGCCTCGGCCAGACCATTGGCTTGTGGGTTGTAGACCGAAGAAGTCCTCCAGTCGATATGGAACTTGGCTGCCAACTGGTATACAGCCTTGTTCTTGAATGACGTCCTGTTGTCGGAGACTATGCGATTGGGAGTGTCAAATCGGTAGATGATGTTGTGTCAAACAAACCGGGCGACCACCTCGCCGGTGACCTCCCGTAGAGGAAGGGCCTCCGCCCAATGAGAAAAATAGTCAGTGGCAGTCAGAATGTACTTGTGGCCTTTAGAAGATGGCGGGAAAGGTCCCGCAATGTCCATACCTCATTCAGCGAACGGCCAGGTAGGGTCCGTGGGACACAGTAGGTTAGGGGGTCTTCTGGGTATTGGGCCGGAGTCTTGGCATTAATGGCATGTACGGGCATATTGGGCATAGTCAGCGTACATGGTAGGCCAATAGAAGCCTTTCAGTTTGATGTTGTGATTCATTCTGTCTCCAGCTTGATGTGCGCCGCACAGTCTAGAATGAACCTTGCACATAATAGCTCGAGTCTTGACTGGGGAGACGCATCTCAAGAGAATGGACTTATCTTTCTTATGGATAAGTCGGTACAGGGAGTCACCAATCAACTCGTATGATGTTGCCTGGCGGAGTAGTCAGACCTTCTGAGCCCGGTCAGGGGGGAGCAATCCCCTCTTGAATTTGATGATAGGTTCACGCCAATCTTCTTCTTCTGGAGGAGTGTCCTAGTCACAGCCTTGGACCTCGTAAACTGTGAGACCGGAGTTACTTTCAAGTGAGCTGGGCATTAGCCTTCTGTATTTGACTGTGATGTCAACTTCACCCTTAGACGATAGCTTGATGGCCGCAGCCAGTTTTGCCAGGGCGTCCACCTGGGCGTTGCCACTTCTGGGAACGTGGTCTATTTCAAAGAAATAGAACTTCTTGGTGAGCCGAGTGATGGTGGTGTGGTAGGGGACCAGCTCTGACTTCCGCACGTCGTAGATGCCACGCACCTGTCGGACTATCAGTTGAGAATCTGCATAGGCTTTGAGGCATTTGACGCCCATGTCGAGAGCCACTTGGAGTCTGATGATCAGGGCTTCATATTCGGCTTCATTATTGGTCAGGACCTTCATGAGGGCGCAGGAGTTGTATAAAACTCCACCCTAAGGAGTCAGGAAGACAATTTCGGCACCTACCGTAATGCCTGAGCTGAGATTGCTCCGAGTAGTACCTCGAGAAGCGCCATCGAAGTATAGCTCCCAGTAAGGTAGGTTGGCTGTGAGGGCATCTTGTTGCCAGTAATGTAAAACATCTCTGCTCTGCTTAGCCAGTTGTTGCTGTTGAAGAGCAAGAGACTCTTCGTCTGGGAACTCTGCGTTGAAGGGAGAATCTTCTGATACTGGATGGGCTGCCAAGAATTCAGCCATGCCCTGCCCCTTAATTACTTTTCTAGGGACATAAGTGATGTCGTACTCCATGAGCAGGAGTGCCCATTTCCCCAGTCGTCCTGAGAGAATGGCTTTCCGATTGCCGTGTCTGTCCCATTGTTCTTTTCTTTTTATTCTTTCTTCAAGCTGTTAGTCAGCAGAGTAAGCTGTGAGGCTCAGCAGGCAAAGGAGGATTCCTCTAGATGGGTCAAGCTGTAATCCCCAACGGGCAGAGGTGTGGTATCCTCTAGACAGCAAGCTGTGTTGCTCAGCGATTTGTAGGTAAGCTGTGGTGCCTAGCGGACGCAAGCTATGTTGCACAACAGTGAAGCCACACTCGGGTTGAGTGTGGGGTGGACGTAGGTCTGGAGGACCGAACCACCTAAACGTTCCTTGGACACTGTGATTTGACTATCTACTTATTTTTCGCTAGATGAATGTTTAGGCTGATCAACTTGTTCTTCTTATTTAGCTAGCAGGTCTTATGCACATCAGCCTTTTGATTTCTGTAGAGTGGGTTAGAAGTCTACTCTATAGTTGTCTTGGATGTTCAATGTGTTTTAGATCGTCGACTCTCCACCTATTCAACATAGGGAGTTCCTATGTCGTTCTAGTCATTTACCCATATTACTGCTAAGCCACTATTTTTCTCAACAGGTTTTCATTGAGTCTGACTAGTTCGGTTTAATTCTCCATTCTTGATAGTTAGATAAATTTTAATTGGTCAAGGTTTTTAGAGAAAGATTCATTCACCCCCCTCTGAATCCGACGCATCTAAACTAACAAGGATTGGCCTCAGTATGCCCTCTCGGGCTACCTGCTAACCCATCATGCCCTTCTGCTCATCTTACCTTCTAGGGATTGGCCTCAGTATGCCCTCTCGGGCTCCCAACCCATCTCACCTATCGGCTTTCGGGTTTGACTCTCACGTCCCACTAGGGCCTATGCACGTCCCTCTCGGGCTGCCAACCCATCCCTTGTCTATTGGCTTTCGAGTTTGACTCTCACGTCCCACTAGGGCTGTCAAATCCACCCTCTTTTGTTCCACTGGGTTTGGCTTATGCACGTCCCTTCCGGGCCACCAACCCACCCATCCTTTACCCATTGGCTTTCGGGTTTGACTCTCACGTCCCACTAGGGCTGTCAAATCTACCATTTTCCTTCTTCTAGGTCTGGCCTATGTATGCCCCTTTCGGGTTGCCAACCCATCTCGCCTCTCGACTCCAGACTTGACTCGTACATCCTACCGGGATTGTCAAGTTCACTCTTTATCCTCACGGACTTGGCCAATGTATGTCCCTCTCGGACTGCCAACCCTATCTGCCCATCAGCTAGTGGATTTGATTCATATGTCCCACTCGGACTGTCAAATCCATCCTTTCATCTTTTTGGGTCTGGCCTATGTATGTCCCTTTCAGGCTGCCAACCCATCTCGCCTATCGGCTTCCAGGTTTGACCCACATGTCCACTTCGGACCCTTGAACCCACTCCTTTGCTGTCCCAACTGGGCTTGGTGCATGCACACCCATTTCGGGTTGCCAACCCGTTCAACCTTCAGGTCTTAGATTTGACTAATCAAATCCACTCATTGGTCCCACCGGTGTGGCACACGTGTCCCTCTCAGTGTGCCACATGATGATGACGATGATGATGCTGTGTCAGCACTGTCAGGTGGGATTCAAAGTGCAGTGCCGTTGCAATAAAACAATGCGACCAACGACATCTGGCTATGTCGCCGTGGAATTACAGACAGCTTCCCGTTGGGTGCTGTCGCCTCGCGCCACGGTGTTGATAGTAGATGTGTACCATCGTCGCCTGGTGGCACTGTCTCCGCCCGAGGTTGGCCCCCCAGAGATCACCATGATCTCCTTCCCATTAGGTCGGTTGTCGATGGGCGGAGGGGTCCGTTGTCGCTTCTCTGTGGCCTTGGCAATGAACTTGTCTAGGAGCCCTCGCCAGACGACGTCCTCAATGGCGTCCTTTAGGTTGATGCATTCCGTCGTGTCGTAGCCGTGGTCCCGATGGAAGCGGCAGTACTTCTTCTTACTCCTCGAACTTGGATCTGACTTCATCCGGGGAGGCCACTTGAGGAATGGCTCCTCACGGATTTCCATCAAGATTTGGTTAAGAGGAGCTGTTAGGGGTGTGTAGTTGCGATAATTGCCCCTTTCCTTTTCTGGGCGGTCGCGACGATCTCGGTCCCGTCACTCCCACTTCCTCCGCCCTTCGTGTGGCGAGTTGGCGGATCTCTTCCGGTCGGACCGTTCGGTTCTGGTCGCGTAGCCCAGGGCTTCAATGTTCTCCTCGCACCGCGCATGCTTTTGCGCCAAGGCGAGGAGGCCGATGAGGGTCATTAGGGCCTCGACTCCAAGCTCACGTCAAAGAATGTGGTCTCGCGTCCCCTGGGTGAGTGCGGTGGTGGTGATGTTGATGTCGAGGTGTGGGATCCGGAGTGCATCCGTTCGAAAATGGGAGACGAAGTCCCACAGACGGCAACTAGAGCTTGGGTGAAATGGGGGCTTCCATGATCTTCTTGGAGAAGGGAGCATGGAAGTCTTGGTCGTCGTCGATAAGACCCCGATTCTTGGTAGTGAGGAGGACATCATCCAGGTAACGGACCTTGTCCTCAATTTCGTCGATGCGCTGGAGCTGCTGATCCATCTCCGGGTTAGAATGTAGTGGGCTGCGCACCCTTGGTGCGGGCGAGCTGCGCGATCATCGTGTTCTTGCGATGTGGGAGGCTTCCTGCACTTGGCGAGAGTTTGTCACGATCTGGGCCCCCTCATTCTGATGTCGTTCGGATGGAGAGCGTCAAAGGTCCGCTTATCGGTTCAAGAGGTCCTGACATAGCCCCGTCAGGGCCTCAATCTGCTGGTGTATCTCAGCGAGATCGTCTAGCATGACTTCTTGGCATGGATGAGTAGAAGACATTTCTTGCGACCCATGCCGGGTGTCACGTCCCATACTCTATACCATCGAGGTATTGTCCACTTTGGCCTACCAACCTCACGATTTTGACCCTTTCTGATAGTGATCGACTCTAGAATGGGGGACTTCCCGGGCAGGTCACCCATCCCAATACTACTCCCCATTAAACACGCTTAACTTCAAAGTTCTTAACATAAACTGAGTCGATACTTCAAAAGACGCCTTGGTGATATAGAGTACAACTTAGCTTTTCATTTTTCATGCTTCTTCCTCTCACCTCCCCCGTGCGTTCCTCTCCCTCTCTCTCGCCCATTCGACGCGGTGGAAGCTCCGTACCAGCTACAGATGGCGACGGGGCGATGACACGACGACGTGGGTGACGGCGAGGCGATCGTGCGGACGTGCGGTGAGCATGGGAAGGTGAGGTTTTCAACGACATTCATTGCGGGCTTAAGCTCAGATTGGCGTCTCGTCGCGAACCGGAGGTAGGGTGACGATCCCAAGCTCATTGCCTTTCCATTCCCGTGATTTGTAGACCGAGGTGAGGCCGAGAGGGGTTCATTTCGCACCGGGAAGGGTGAGCATGCCTCAAGGAGAGTTCACCCGATTCACCGTTTTAAGCCGCGAATCCGCATTTTGGGGGCGTAGAATCATGCTAGGGGGCATGGGGGCTCGTTCCTCTTTGTTTCCCCCTCTGTGGGGTTTGTTTGGGGCCAGAATGGGCGACCTCGGCGGGGTTCGCCATTTTCGCACCCGCGGCGTTGTGTGGTAGAACCAGAGACCGCACATCCCTTGTGTGGCCCTGGCCTGGCCGCACATCGGCTCGGTGCGCTTCGAGTCAGGCTCGACACGCAGTAGGGTTGTGCGGTCTATCGCGAGACCGCACATCCCTTTGAGCGGCCCTATGCTGACCGCCCATCGTCAGGTTTTGACCGTTGTTTTGACCGTTATATAGTGTTTTGGGATGTGTGGCCAGGGGCTGGCCGCATAACCCCTTGTGCAGCCGTGGGCAAGCCGTACGTCTCCGATGCCTTTTTGGCTCGACGCACAATGGGCTTATGCAGCCTGTCAATGACCGCACAACCCTTGAGTGGCCCAGGATGGAATGCCCATCTTGTGAGTTTTTAACTGTTGCCTGTTACCGTTACACAGTGACTTGGGGTGTGCTGCTAGGGACTGGCCGCACATACCCTTGTGCGGCCTGAGTCCGGCCGCACAGCCCTTGGAGTCGTGGCGTGTCGTGCGGCCAGGGTTGGACCGCACCTGCCTTGTGCGGTTAGATCCCAACCGCACATGTGATTCAGTGTCGGGATTGAGCGGCCGAGATATGACCGCACAACCCTTGAGCGACCATTGCTCAGTCGTTAATCCTGGCAGGGGTGGCAAGATGGGACTGCCCAAGCCCTGAAGCGGCGGGGTCATAACCGTCCTTCTTCTGTGTGGCCAATGATGGACCTTTCATCGTCTGAGGCTTAGTCGATGATTTTTCATGCCAATTCGAGTCCCAGGGGAGCGGATCTCGATCCACGTGCTGATCTGTGGTCTGACTGATGTCGGGCATCATGTGGGGACCATGTGTGGGACGTCATGAGGGGTCCCGAGATGTGACGTCTTCGACTTACGTTACCATGAGTCGGTGCCGTACGAGGGGCGATCCTTGTACTCATTTACTTTCGGAGTCAATTTCCGTGACTTGAGGGTCTGTGCTTCTGATGACCCACCCACTAGTCGTAGCTTCCACGGCACGCGTGTGTCGGCCCACTAGGAGCACTGGTGTGACGTACCCGAGATGGTTTGGCGTACTCCGGGGGAAGCTTCTTGAGCTGGTGATGTAGTGGATAGGGGACACTGTAGAGATCTACAATCGTGACCCCTTTTCCAAACTCGGCGAGCTTGGTCTCAATGATCCACTTGATCATCTGGCACTGTGCCATGGGGTTCTCTAGCACCGACGTGTTAGATGGCCATGGTTGAACCTCGGCCAAGGGCGTGCCAAACTCAATCATTGTAGGAGTTCGGACAGCTGCTGCTGAGGCGTTAGCACCATTTTGCCCACCCGGAGGGGCTGGAGCATCCATTGAAGGCCTAGTGGGCGGCTGAGGACGAATATCACGTTCCTGAAGCAAATCTTGTAGGAGGGCCTTAAAGTGTTGGTTCTCCTTCATAAGAGTCTCAAGAGTCACCTCTCGGACTTCACCAGTGGGAGGATCATTGTTGATCGGCTCCGCATTGACAGGGGTGGCATGCTCCTCGGTGAGAACTTCTTCCGCTTGTGTGGGCGCCTGAGGTCCGGTAGAAGTGCCGATGTGGCCGACTGGAGTTGGCGGTAGAGGCGGGTGACGAGGCCTCCTGAGGTGAGATATAGGTAGGTTCAAATCGTCAGTCTGAATCTCAAGTTGGTGTCCGGCGGTATAACACGTGAACACCCTGGCTGCGTCGTTGAGGAGCCAGACCATCCTCCTTTTCTGGGAGAGCCTCTTGGGGTGGCTAGGTGTCCCCAGCCTATCAAAGACTGAGGTACGCTACGGAGGAGTCTCCATCATGGCGTCTGCCTGAGGAGAGCTTGGGGCTGGATGTCGGTGGGGCCTGGAGTGAGCCCGCTCTATTTTTGCCTATCTGTGCGAGAGGCGATGAAGGGTTGGGTGCCCCCAGATGACGCGGCTGTGTGGTCAGTCACACCTTGCTTGGCGCGACGCCTTAGTGCCTGAAAGGGGTTGCTGAGGCGTGCTCTCTGGACAGCTTGAGCTTCCTCCGGGGTGACCCAGATCCTTCTCAAGTCTGACTGCTAGTGTCCCTCGTCCTTGTTCCTCTGATGGGACATGGGAGCTTGAGTGCCAAACCGGTGTTGGTGCTTTCGGGCCATTGCCGAGGCGTCCGCCCGCTTAAGTTCTGCCATGTCTTCCTGCATTCGACTCAGGAGGCTAAAGCGATTGGTGATGGGGACCATAGGGATGATCCATTCCAGAGGAATAATGGGTTCACCCCCATCCAGGTGAATTCGTAAGTCTCTGACCAGAATGGTCTTGCTAGAGTTGCTGGTGGTAGCAATGGGTCGCTTGCCTTTATGGCTATGACGGTGCTTCTTCTGGGGAGCGAAAGACGACTCTGCTCCAAGGTGGTAGGCTGAGAAAACCCAGCCTATGGGTGCTGGTGGCACCGGACCATTCATCAGGAATACCGGGGTAGACCCCCAAGATGTAAAGTCTGTAGTGAAGGCGGGCTGTTGGGTGGCTCGAGTGTAGGCTTTCGCCCAAGCCGACAGTAGTGTTGTGGATGCTCACCACGACGTGTCCGCACCCGAAGTTGTCACTGCAGGGGGTACCGAGATGCCGGTGACCCAAGGCCTTGAGCCTGAACTGGGAGCTGACAGGACCGAAAGGCACAACAGAGGGCGCTCAGTTCGTACTGAGGTCACCGCGTCCCACAAAGGCAGACTCGTGCTGGGGATCGACATTGTCAGATTGCGGGAGGAATGCCCCCGAGGTAGAGTCGAGAGATCTGAGGCCTGATGCGGACCACTCATAACAGACGTCTTTCGCGAGAAACCCCAGAGTTGCACGTCTGGTCTGGATGCTAGGACGCCTCGTGCCAGGGGTTGGAGACCCAGGCGAGGTGGTTGCGCTTCTAAATTTGGGTCGGGAGGTCTGAATGGGGTGCTGGGGAGCCCTTCCCCCGGGCTAAGGAGGCCCATGTGGGGAGCTGGCTCGGTGGGAGCTTGGGATTGATGGCCCGAGCAGAGTGCTGAGGAGCCGAACACCATAGGGTGGAGACCCACACTGGGAGTTGGCTTGGCTAGGGCTCGGGGCTGGAGGCCCGAGTGAACTGCAAGACTAGAGACCGAAACCTGGGACGTAAGGCTTGCGTCAGAAGCCAGTCGAGACTGGGCCCAGGGACTAATGCTTGCCCGGGCTGGGACTGGTCTGAAACCCCTACGGGTACCGGTGGCAGGAGAGTCGAGCCTGATGCTCGGCCTGGCTGTGGGGACTGGTAGCTGGCATGGCACCCTGATGGCACTTGAGGAAACAAGAGCTGGAGGCGGCGGTGGAACCGCCACGGGGACCACACCCAAGAAGTAGGGTGATCTGACGACTGGGGCGAAGCTGTCGAAAGCGATCGGCAGTGCCGAGTAGCCCACCCATGCATGGGTGGCGACGGCGATGGGACCATAGGTGACGGCCGCCATAGTTGCTGGAGTCCTGGATGAGCAGAGGCGACGATCGGGCGCGGTCGTCGAACGTGGCCTGGCAACTGGGAGACGAATTGAAAGCTGCTGGGAAGTACAAACAGGTGCTCTTCTGCTACCCCTCCTGCAAGGACAGGAAAAGGGCACCCGGACTTCAAGGCTGGCATGGACTTTCGCATCAGCAAAAAGAAGGAAGGCGGGAGACGTCCCATCGGGCGTGCCATCCTTTTTGTTCCATCCCAGGAGGGTTCGCCGGGGCTGGTGTGGGCAGTGACCGGAGTGAGGGGTAGGATATAGTCACGGGAGAGATGCCGGAAGTTAATGGGCCTCGAGCTCCCCCTCCCATGACCGTATCCGCCTCAAGGCGACACCGTGCACTCACCTTTTACGGGAGAGTCGAGGGGAGACCGACTGACACGGGAGGTTTTTTGGGTTAATGGGAAACGTGGCTGGGATGCGGGCATGCCAGTCGATTTCTCGACAATCACCTGTGGAACCGAACGTTTAACCGGGGATGCGCCACCAGGGCACGACACGTGGACTTGGGGGATGAGCAACACATGGAGGAAAGAACGGTTCTGTGGGTGCGAGTGCCAAGGTGACTGTGGGGAGTCGTGTACAGGACGTCTTTCCCCACCGATCGCAAGCAACCGGTGTTTATTTACATCAGATTGAATCCGAAGACCTTCGTTCCATGCCGAAACGGAGTCCATATTCCTGAAGCCCGGGATGAAGACCCGAGAGTACTTTGCAGCTGTAGGTTCGTCTCAGACTGAGTCGTGTTGGCTGGGGGTGAAGGGTGCTGGGGATTCACGCTAGGTGACACAGAGGGTAGCTGGAGGCCCGAACGTGGATGCGAGAGCATATGTCCACTGGCGGTGTAACACTGAGATGTTTATATTTTTACAGGCGGGCCGTGACGGCCTGGGTACAACAGGGGCAGGCCTCGGGACAATTCTAATGTGCTAGTCGGTCCCCAGGTCGATGCGCGACATATAAGTACATGTGTGTTTCACAGAGAGTTCCTCCTGTGATGTGGGCCGTGGCCGCAGTGTCGAACGGGGGCTTGTGGCTAATTGGGCGACTGAGGGGACACATCGGTCCGGTATCTAGATGAGGGTTGGTCACGGCTCGAGTCGAGCGGTCGACGTGGCCCCGTTACTGAGAGGGAGCAAGATGTCATGACGCGTGCATGGTCATGGCCGACGGGCACGTGAGGGGCAACCCCGGCATAAGGGAGCATCTACCCTTGTCGTAGCGTCTCACATGAGGCGGGTGTGGACTTGTGTGCCACGGCTAGTTAACATGTGAGGGAAGTGTAAAAGACGTACCCTCGGCGTGCCAGGCTGATTGAAAAGTCACACACGCACAGTTCTCCTTGGCTCGGTGTAGGGAGCCACTCGAAGCCTTGAAGCTGTCGGATGCTGGAGGTTAAGTGCCCTTTTGATGCCCTTCATCCTTTCGTCTGTTTCGTGTCTTTGCCCCTTGAGCCCCTAAGGGGTTTTTATAGGGGAAGTTGAAGGGTCAAGGGGGTTTACGGGGGTTGGCCAACCAATCCAAACAAATAAACTAATAATAATAAAAAGACATCTTCGCTTTGTCTCAGACCTTCTATCGGGGCAAGGTTTATTGATCCCGTCATCTCCACAGGTCAACGTCCATATTCTATCCTGGCTTAGACCTCACGTATTCGCCAAGCTAGTCAACTTCGACATGACATCGGGTTGACACCCTCATCTACACATTCTACCCTTATTTCAGGCCTTCCGTCTGAGCAAGGTTCATTGACTCTGACATTTCGTTAGGTTAACACCAATATTTAGCCCTAGGTTTGGGCCTCTCGTTCATCTACCATCTGATTGACCCTCACCCTAAAACCTTCTATCAGGGTAGGGCCCGTTGACTTTGATAGGATTTTGAGTCAACATCCATTCTATATTCTTCCCTTGGCTTAGGCCTCACGCCTCTACCAAGTTCATTGGCTTCGTCAGGATGTCGAGTCAATACACATATTCCATATTCTACCCTTGGCTCAGGCCTCACGCCTCTGCCAAGTTAGTTGGCTCTGACATGATGTCGAGTTAACACCCATTCTATATTCTGCCCTTGGCTTAGGCCTCACGCCTCTGCCAAGTTCATTGGCTTTGACAGGATGTCGAGTCAACACACATATTCCATATTCTACCCTTGGGTTAGGCCTCACGCCCTTGCCAAGTTCATTGACTTTGACAGGATGTCGAGTCAACACTCATCCTATATTCTGCCTTTGACTTAGGCCTCATGTCTCTGCCAAGTTCGTTGGCTTTGACAGGATGTCGAGTCAACACACATATTCCATATTCTGCCATTGGCTTAGGCCTCACGCCCCTGACAAGTTTATTGACTTTGACAGGACGTCGAGTCAACACTCATCCTATATTCTACCCTTGGCTTAGGCCTCACACCTCTGCTAAGTTCGTTGACTTCGACAAAACGTTGAGTCAGCACCTACCTTATATTCTACTCTTGGCTTGGGCCTCACGCCTCTGCCAAGCTCGTTGACTTCGACAGGATGTCGAGTCAACACACATATTCCATATTTTGCCCTTGGCTTAGGCCTCACGCCTCTGCCAAGTTAGTTGGCTCCGACATGACGTCGAGTCAACACTCATCTTATATTCTGCCCTTGGCTTAGGCCTCACGCCTCTGCCAAGTTCGTTGGCTTTGACAGAATGTTGAATCAACACCTATTCCATATTCTGCCCTTAGCTTAGGTCTCAAGCCTCTGCCAAGTTCGTTGGCTTCGACAAGACATCGAGTCGACACATATCTTACATTCTATCCTTGGCTTAGGCCTCACGTCTCTGCCAAGTTCATTGACTTTGACAGAATGTCGAGTCAACACCCATTCTATATTCTACCCTTGGGTTAGGCGTCACGCCTCTGCCAAGTTTGTTAGCTCCGATAAGGCGTCGAGTCGCCACATATTCTATATTCTGCCCTTGGCTTAGGCCTCACACCTCTGCCAAGTTTGTTGGCTCCGACAAGATGTCGAGTCGACACCTATCTTATATTCTGCCCGTGACTTAGGCCTCACGCCTCTGCCAAGTTCGTCCGTCGCAAGAAATCTGAGTTTCAGAAAAGTGCAGAATAGAGTGGTGAAACCTCAAAAGTTGGGGCTTGGAAGAGGGAGGACATATGAGAGAAACAAGGTAAATATATGATCAACACGAAGACAATACTCCCCTCTTCAATATGGAGTGGAAGGAGGACGAAGAGGATGAAGCATGACTCCGCCAAGGCTTGATGAACATGCCCCTGTTGCAACGTTGTAGCAGAAAACCAGCAAACTGTGATGATCTATGACTCACCCTTTCTCCTTTCAGGTGAGTAGCCGCAGCCATCCGCCGATGGTTCCCGTGCTTTTGGAGACCGGTCTTAGTCTGCCAGCAGTAGTACAGTTATCTTTTTGTACTTTTGTCCGAGGTATGCCCCGAGTAGTTGTACTTTTCGACTGGTGTTTAGTTGTCGGACTTGTGAATTTGTGACTCTGGACTACTGCATATATTCTTTCCACTCTGATACATTTAATTTTGCTTCCGCACTATAATCTAATTGCAGTATTAATTAATTCTGTGCGCATGCCATTCCAATTCGTTATGCAACCCCTCGACAAAATCCTTCCAACCCTTCAGGGGCCTCACCAGCCTCTTGGGTGGCTTCCCCAGTTCTTGGTTTCGGTGTATCGATATTATCAGTATCTGGATCTCCAGGTTGTTACAGTGGGGGTCCAAGCAAACACTTTGTTTACACCAGTCAATCTGTGTAGTCTTTGGACCACCACTTCTTCTTAAGCCATTCCTTTTATATTCTGCCATGCATTGCGCCTAAGTAATTCATTTACTTCATAGAAGTGGCTTATATTATTAGTAGCTAAGTGTTGTATAAATAGGCTAATATTCTTGAAAGGATCTATTCAACCCCCCCTTTTAGATCCGACTGCACTATGTGGGACCCAACACTCCTCCCAAGATCAGACCGGGCCCCTTTAACGCTAGGCATTGAGTCATGTAAATATCTTGACATCCACTATAGTTTATAGCCAATAGAATTACAAAGGATTAAGCCAGTGTAGGATAATTAGGTAGATTCACGGAATAGAGATTTCAAGGATAAAACTTTAGTAAGGATGACATAGCGATAAATCTCTCTTGAAAATCAAGACATGCACGAAACTGGGTAATTGACATCCACTCAGGTCACCGCCATATATAGAAATAGCATCCACTACGGTGGTCGCTCATTCTATGAATGGTACAGGCACGAAGGAAATAGCATCCATTAAGACAGTCGCTAATTAAATTGGCATCCATTGGACTGGTCACCAATTTCAGACAAAGATAGACTCTCACAGAACACTAAACACAGTGCTCTATGATGGCTAGTACGTCATGTTTCTTCAGAGTGACATTACAAATAAGGATTCCACAATTTTTAGGGTACAACATGCTCGGCTGTCTTAAGGGAATCCAATGCTTAGCGGAGACTTACAGAGACCTTAGAGAAAGAAATTCTAATCTGATAGAAGGAATATCCAACGGAGGATCTTTCAATCTCCAAGAATTGAGGTGTAAGCGTGAAACAATGTGAAACAGGTGATTTGTAAGCCGAGGAGAGGTCGAGAGGGACATTTTTGAGCCGGGAGGGTCAAAATGCATGTTTTGGGGTTGAGCATCAGATCTCCTATTTCATGGGATTTTTGACCGATCTAAGGGTGTAGAATCATGCTAGGAGGGCTAGGGATGGATTCCCCTTTATTTCCCCATCATCAGGCGATGATCGGGGAGTGGATCAAATTTTTTGGTGCTTTTTGCCGATTTCGTGCTCGGGTTAGCCTTGCGGCCCATCTAGGGATTGCTAGGCTCCCTTGGCGGTCCTCAGGAGACCGCTAAGCAACCCTGTAGTGTGACAGGCCTTAGCATTCTGCTCAGGACCGCTAGGCTCAATGTGGAGGCCACGCAATAGACCGCTACCCTCGGATTAGCAGTCGTCAGATGACCATTTCTCCAGTTTGATCGGAGCACACTCGGGGTGCATGTTTCCGACTGTTGGGGGCCACGTGCTAGGTAACGGTCAGGGCACGGCCCTTTCTTGTTGCCTTGCGGTCCGGTGAGGACCATTTGGCTGGGGTTAGCGACCTAGCGATAGACCATTTAGCCCCTGGTGGCTCACGCCCTTGTGGTCACGGCTTGACCGTTTGGCTGCGCCTTGTAGTCTCAGGGAGACTGCTAGGCCCGCCTTGCGACCCAGAGAGGACCGCTAGGCTGAGGGGCAGTCATGAGTGGACCGCCACTCTATTTTCTTTCAATTGGTGATTTTCGTGAGTCAAGTTTCACCTCCAGTGACCTGTCCACTAGTAGTAGTTTTCCTACGCACGCGGGTGGGGACCCACTTGGGAGTGGTGGAGAGTGTGACCCAGAGAGACAGTTGTTAGGCTGGTTACCATAGGGCCCCCACGCGTAGCCGAGTCTGGGCTTCAGGGGAAGAACGAGCTAGAGGGCCTGACCTAGGGCGCATGGTCTGTGTATGCACACGTGATTGGGGGCGTCGGACCCATTCTGATGAGCGTGACCTAACTAGTCCTTGTTTGTGGTGCTTGTTAAGTATGTCTCAGTTTTCACCTGGGGCGCGTAGGGAGACACTTGGGCGCGGTGTAAGACTTCAGGGGACGCAGCCGATATTACTTCTAGTGGGTAGAGCTCCTGTCTCCTAGCGGGTACAGACTCATGTTTTGTTGGACCGAGATTGGTTTGTACGGTACGACTAGACGTAGAGAGCTTTTTCGTTTATTTATTATTGGTTGTCGATTCTACCGTACTCTCGTTAGGTAGTGTTACCTTCCGTGCTTATTCGTGCCTTTCACCTTGTTTCTTTCGTGCGAGGTGGGGGTCCGCGGGATCCCTACTTAGCCTATGAAATGAGGCCCACTCCTATGTTTTCAGGTGAGGTGGGTTCATCGTGAGGCGCATCTGAGGTTCCTCGTTGTTCGTACAGTAAGGGTTTGCTGCTAGTTGCTAGAGCCGAGGTATGCCCCGCGTACTTGTACTTTTTTTCTATTGACTGTACTTATTTTTAGACATGAGATACACTGGACCTTGTAGTAGTTTAGTTATTTATTTATTTTCTACGTTATTATTTCCTCCTAGACTCAATGATGATGCAATGCCCAAGGACTAGACTTAGTAGAGACAAGTCTAGAACTTGCTCTAATACCACTTGATGTGTAACACCACCTTGGGGGTGATAATCACATGACCGATGGTCCCTCGGACCTATTAAGCAAGCAACTCATGGATCGGTGACTTCACTCGAGTGGAATCACCCGCTTGGCGCACACTAGGGCCCGTAGGCAACCCAGTGATGGTGGTGAGGGTCCGGGATGGGACTTCACTGATCCAAGGGTTGGATAGCTCGAGATTGAACCCCTAAGGGCCCTGGAATGCCCACTCTCGAGGGCGGCCAGAACGCCGGGGGGCGTGGGTTATAGGGTCACTCTCTCAACTCACTCCGCGGTGGTCGCTCAATTTGAAGGAGTTTTAGACCGGGCACTCTCCTCAGCGTCCGACGGTACTAAAGCGGCAATACTAACCAACAATGGAAAAAAGCCAGCAAGGGGAATAACCGAAGCTCACCTGACCGGTGTGAAGACACTGATCCTGGCTGGAGAGGATGGCGAGCGGGGAGGCGTGGGTATGCCCGAATGCCGCACCGATGAAGCTTTAACTTGAAAATCCTAGTACATGCACTACACCTCACGAAGGAGGGGGATCTCGGGGTGGGGGTTAACTTGTTTACAATCAAAACTATCTCCACGCATGGAGGGGCCTTCTGCCGGCCAAGCGGGGAAGGGAAGGAATGGGCTCAGGGCTTCAACAGATGGCGGATGCCGGTTCTGCCCTCTTTCTGGAGCAGGGGACAGACGGATGATGTCGGTGCCACTACGACCACTCCCGAGCTCAGTTTTTGACGAAACTAGCGGCCAACTCTTTGTAACTGACCAGGATCTTGTCTGATTTTTTTGGAATTCCCAGGTCTCCAGTGCCAATCGGGGAAGAATCACGAACAGGGTCTCTGCTCCCTGGTTCTGACTGCTACAGAACCTCAGCAGCAGAAAACTGAGGCCACCACGAACACTCCCGGACTTAGAATTGAGCGTGGCTGGAGTCGATGGAATCGTTATCACATCTTCTTCGAAATGTAACCCACGGGAATGCCAGATGATGCCATAGAAGACCAGAGCAACCGAAAGAGTGAACAGGGGTCTGCTGAGTCTGAGAGGGGATAGAACAGCGCACCCTGGGGAGGAAATTGAGAAGAAATCTCTCCGGATGCCGAATGGAATGCCGCTTCTTGGAGATGACAGAAGCTCATTTTAGAAGGTCCCAGACAAGCCTCGCCTCCAGATCTTCAAGTGACCAGTCGTGGAAGCTTCTGCAAATAGCCTTAGGTTGGTAATCTGGGTGGAGTCGTGCAGTCTGGGCAGATCGGGACGAGATCACCACCGTCGCGAAGAAGACTCAGATAAACTTCCTACGGTCCCTCTTGGGCCTCCAGGAACGTCGGGACAAAGTCACAATCACCTCCACAAATAGACAGTTCTCTGCTGTCTACGAACTGAAGGTGCAGGTTGAAGATGGGAGGTGGAAAAAGGAGGTAAATGGGAGGGGAAAGGGGGTGGATATCTGACTAAATTGATATCTTTAAAGTGTCAATTAATCTGTCAAAGGTTCAAACAATATATATACTATAACGACCTGGAGATCCAGATACCGATAACATCGATATACCGATACCAAGAACTGCGGAAGCCACCCAAGAGGCTAGTGAGGCCCTTGAAGGGTTAGAAGGGTTTTGCTGAGGGGTTGCATAACGAATTGGAATTGCACGTGTAACAACCCAAGATCCGGATACTGGGAGGAGCCCGATACCATTCAAATCTTGGCCCGTCGCCCACGAGTCGGGGGACTCGGAAGGGCTAAAAAGGAGTGTGGAGGCATAAAGAAATAGGAAATAAGGTAGGACAACAGATAAAAAAATAACTAACAAAAGCTATAATAGAGTCCAGTCCAAAGGAAAGTACAGTCTAAAGCAGTAAAAATGTACAACATGCCAAGTGAGAACTCGGCCTGGCAAGCTGGTAACTAAAGACCTCCACGCAGCACTCTCGAGCCTCGAGGAAGAACCACCGCTCCTGAAAAGCAGGGGTGAGTCTCCAAAACAGAGACTCAGTAGGGATCACGCGGAACCCCACCGAGTAAACTACAGTGGAAAAGGAAGCTATGCTTGCAAATCAACTACGACAAGAACAGCAAACTGGTGGCCAGTCATAACTCGGCACTAACGCTACTCGTACCGGTAACATAAAGGAAAGGACCCAACCTCACGATTAGGAATCAGACCACTCTAACAACAGACCTACTAAGGAAACACTCCCGGCAACCCTGCTGTGGAAGTCAGCCCACACAGGCATGACTAACAGACCACACAGTCCCACACGGGCATAACGAAGTCTCGGTGACTCCACCAAGCACCTCAAGCCACAACCTCAGGAAAACACACTGGAATGGTCCCGAGGCCATGTCTCACAAATCGAAAATAAAACCCAAAACACAGGAGAGTTACGTCTCACGTGACAGGAGTACCCACAACTCCAACACTGGTCTCTCGGTGTGAAAATCCACACACACGTGCCACGACCACACAGCCAGAACCCAACAGTCAGCATGACCAATATAGACAGATGCTCTCTGTCCAGAACAAGAGTATCTCCCCCTAGAAGAATGAATGGATGCGTCCACTGACGTCTTATGTCACGTCACAAGTGTCTAGCTACAACGCCCCTGGCGCGAGACTCAGACACACACAAGTAACCACAAAGCGAGTGACTAGCTGGGGTCGCACCCATCGATGCGTGTCCAATAGTCCCCAACCACGTGTGCATACACAGACCATGCGTCCTAGGTCTGGCATCTAACTGGTTTTCCCCTCAGCCAAACTCTGGCCAACGACGTGGGGCCTGACAAAAACCAGTCTAAAAATCATCCTCAGGGTAGCCCCTCCACCACTCCCTAGTGGGCCAGTATCCGCGTACCGAAGGCTACGACTAGTGGAGGGTCACTGAGAGAGTAAGCTCCAAGAACCACACACACACACACACTACGTAAGAGCCGAGAAGAACCAAGTGGCGCTAACCCACTAGACTCAGGACAGTCCTCTAGACGCGAGCCTCGTGTCACTGGCTCAGTAGGGGTCCTACAAATCCCCACCATGAAACCAAAGTGGTAACAGTAGTAAGAACAACAAGAGTAAGAATAGTAAGTCAGAGTAACAACACTGAAAGTAAAGAGGAAAGCCGTACAGAATAAACCACGATAGCCGATAAGACCTCAGCCCTCTAAACTACTCCTAATCAGGAATGGCACAACTTCCCACACACCTGGTAGGGAGTTGCCAAACCAATCTCAGGAAATCCCGATTACATTGTGAAAACACGTCATGCGACAATAGATGTGTAGGCTTCACATCACGACCTCTCAAACGTGGGAAACATGCTACCCAAAATATTGGCGCACACACGACCTCACCCTCATGTATGCTGTACCGACTATGGGCGAAGCCAAGCACAAACCACCTGAAGTACTACGTAAAGGAGCTCACGTTGCACAAGAAACCACATGAATAATAAGAATTACCAGAGTCAGCATCCTATGATAGAAGTACCTCCTCACTTGAAGCAAAGATGGATGCATCCACAGACATCTTACATTGTGCCTCAAGCATCTCACCCTTGCCTTGAACATAATGACAGAGACACTATACCAAGTGCAAGTAACAACAGTAACGAGTGAGTAGTCAAGGTCACGCCCGTCAGTGCTCGTCCAAACGCCCCTGACCACGTGTGCACACACAAGCCCAATGCCTTAAGATAGACCTCTAGCTAGTTTTCCTCATGAGTAGGATGCTACTGCAAAGCAAGGGGGCCACTGGAAACTAGCCTAAAAATCGTCTCTCAGGAACTCGCCCCGCCACCACTCCTAGGTGGGATGACACACTGAAGTGTCATCAGGCTACGACTAGTGGAGTCTCACTAGACACAGAGACTCAAAACAAAAAGATGAAAGTACAGACAGGGTAAGTACTCACCTATCTACGTACTACGAAGCACAAAGCAGTGTACAGAACTACCGCCAGACTCAGGATAGACAACTAGACCTACACACAATGATCCTTGAGTCACACGACTCAGGTCAAGATCATCGCACATCGTGGCAGCATACCATTAATCAGCCTAGTCCCTAAGCCAAAATCATGAAGAAACACAAGTCCTCATTCCCAAGGATGCACACAGGACTCTCGATTCTGTATAACACAAATCATGAAACATGAGGGAACGTCAAAGCTGTCAAACTACATAGGCTCACAAATTGAGGAAAGATGATACCTCCAAGCATCTAAATCTAGAGTCTCGATCCATACAAGATAGCCGAGACACTCACGAGGTCACATGTCAAGCACTAGGTAACAACCGAGTTGACCAGAAACCATAATGACCCTTGAAACACACAAAACACTACTCGATATCATGGCACTTCCAAACACCCTATAACACAGTCACAACCCTTATAGGATATCCACGATATCCAGGTACAATGGGCTAACCAAGGGGTCGAAGCTAAGCCAACTAATACGGAAGAAACACCGCACATAGAGCTTGGGATGAAGCCACTCTTCCGGGATCCCTCGACACATATATGACTCTCACGGAGATACATGACTCAAATAAAAAGAAAATTACAATGATAAGACTCAAATAAAATATAAAAATTACACGACTCGACTCAGAAAAATATGACGGACATAATGGAGCCATGCTGGCAAGCAATCGGGGTCTTGAAAAATATGAAGGGCGAGAGATGCCCCCATCACCTTCTTATTCCACCCTCAAACTCCTCCACTCATTATCTATCAGGTCATGGTTTCTTCAATGCAAATTGTTCTTCCATTTTCCCACGACCTCCAAAAAAAATGCCAATTACGAGAGATGGGCTTGCGAGCTCGGTGTTGAAGAAACCTCCTCCATGGAGTCAGGATCCCTTGGCCAAGGGCTGACACATTCCACCTTGAACACCTGCTCTTCCTCGTCTTGCCTGCTTGAGGGAACTTCTCTTATATATAGTAGTTTAGGATCAAGTCTAGGTATAAGAGAGTCTAGTTCGTCTCTATCCAACCTCTAAAGAAGGTTAAGGTAGACATATTCTTGCCCATTGCATCAATGATCTGGTGGAGAGGTGTGCTTAGCTATGTCAAGTCTTCAAATTTCTAGTAGCTCCCATTTCCTTGTCAAATTTCTAGTAGCTCCCATTTCCTTAGGGACAGATAGTGTAGAAGAGTCTTCCCTAGATGATGGTTTAGAGGTTTACACCTTAGAAGAAGATGGTGAAGCGGAAAAAGATGAGCTCGAGGATGGTATCAACCTTGTGAGTCCCTACATGGATGGGACAAAGAGGTTCGATGAGCCAAGCACCTCTGTTGCTGAGCCTACAAAGGAAATTAATCTTGGCACTGAGGAGAATCTGAAGATCATTCTTATTAGTACCAATCTAATTGGAGAAGAAGAAGCTATGTTTGTGGCTGTGCTTAAGGAATTTCTCGGTAGCTTTGCCTGGTCCTATGAGGACATGTTGGGCTTGGACCCTTCATTAATAGAGCACTATCTTGTTCTAAAGCCCAACGAGAAGGTCGTCAAGCAAAAGCTAAGGCCGCTTCATCCTAAGCTCACCCTCAAAGTTACGGAAGAAGTCGATAAGATTCACAAGGCTATGTTCATCTAGTTAGTCTTATGTCCTCTGTGGGTAGCTAATATTATCCCTGTCATGAGAAAGGATGGTAGGGTCAGGATTTGCATTGATTTTCGTGATCTCAATTGCATTATTCTTAAGGATGATTTTTCACTTCTACATATAGATGTCTTGGTAGATAACACCACCAACTACGAGATGCTATCATTCATGCCTATCTATCGTTTCGTCCTACTCTCTTCATCAAGGTTCTTAATTTTTAAGTGCTCTCCAACTTTGTATTCTTTGTCATTCTCTAATTCCTCTTAGTTTTTAAGTTATTCTCAGTTTTCTAAAGCTCTATCTTATACGTTTTACTGTTCACGTGAACCTGTGTCCCCCTCTTCTTCGGCCGATTTCACCCTCGTCCTCACATTTTCTGTCTCTGAGTTCTTAACCAAAGTTCTTCCTCCCTTCCTCCTCTTCAACTTCTTCTTCTTTATCATCTTCTAAGTCTTCTTATTTTTAGTGGCGACTCCCTGTATCGACTTGTCCACGAGAAGGACAAGTCCATCCTCTTGAGATGCGTCTCCCCAGCCGAGGCTCAAGCTATTATGTGTGAGGTTCATTCTGGACTGTGCGGCACACATCAAGTCGGAAATAGAATGAAGCACGACATCAAGCTCAAAGGCTTCTATTGGCCTACCATGTATGCGGGCTGCGTCCAGTACGCTCGCACATGCCATCAATGCCAAGCCTTCGGCCCAGTACCTAGAAGGCCCCCTAACCTACTGTGTCCCACGGCCCCTACCTGGCCATTCGCCGAATGGGGTATGGACATCGCGGGGCCTTTCCCGCCGTCCTCTAAAGGCCACAAGTACATCCTAGCTGCCACCGACTATTTCTCTCGCTGGGTGGAGGCCCTTCCTCTATGGGAAGTCACTGGCGAGGTGGTCGCTCTGTTTGTCCGGCATAACATCATCTACCGATTTGGCACTCCTAGTCACATAGTCTCTGACAACGGGACGCCATTCAAGAATAAGGCTGTATACCAGTTGGCAGCCAAGTTTCACATCGACTAGAGGACTTCTTCAGTCTACAACCCACAAACCAACGGTTTGGCCGAGGCCTTCAACAAAACTCTCTACAAGCTCTTGGCTAAAATTGTTAGCCACTGGAAATGTGACTGGGGTGAAAAGGTCTCTGAGGCGTTATGGGCCTACCGAACGGTCTACAAAACCCCCATGGGATGCTCGCCATTCTCCCTCATCTATGAAGAGGAAGCCGTCATCCCTGTCAAAATCTAGTTAGCATCCTACTGCGTAGCGGTACACACCGGCTTGGCCGGCCCTGATGAAAATGAATACCAAAGAAGACTGGAAGAGCTTGCTGATTTGGAAGGCAAACGACTCAAAGCCTACAAACACCTACAAATGTACCAGGCCCGCATGGCGTGAGCCTACGACAAGCTCGTCAAGCAACGATCCTTCAAGCAAGGCGACCTTGTCATGATCAAGGAAAGAGAAGTCATGGCAGGGTGTTCCAGTGGCAAGCTTCAGCCAAATTGGCGAGGCCCATACATTATTTGAGATGCCTATGAGGGTGGGGCCTTCACAGTCATGGACCATAAGGGCCACAAACCTTTCCCGCCTCTCAACGGCAAGCACATATAGTTGTACCATGCGCCAAAACACAAGTTCGCACGCCAAATCGACTAAGGCATACGCTCCCAGTCCCAGCCACCAGAACTGGTCTTCTCTCCCAGAAGATCGACCCAGTCACCCCTTCCGATCTTTCTCTCCAGTCAAGCCCTGGGGCCAGCTGAGCCCCTCCCAAAGTCATCATTAGATGTTCTCAGAAGCCAGTCTCCTGCCTTTGTTCTCGCAACGACAAGAGCAGGGGGCTCCACTGCACCGACTACAGCCCAGCCGTCGGGCTCCCACGTACGTAAAAAAAATAATAACAAAAATTGGGCTAAAAATAGAGATATCCCAGTGGACCCAGTCGTCCCCCTCCATGAGGAGGCGACTGGGGGTAAAAAGGCCAACAACCCTGCTGAGGTGAAACCCCGGACACGGCTTCCCACGGCAATATTCAGTGGAAGTTATCTTCAGCAAAGTTCTTCTCCTCCAAGTCTACGATGATCCTGAGGTGGTCTCGCCTCGATTTGACTTTGGCATCACCTGTAGCGTCCATTCTTGTGCAACCTCGCCAGATTCACGCTAGATTCAAAAGGTCAACTTGCAGCGGCTCCACCATCTCCCAAAGGTGCGAATCAGCTGAAGTGGTCTTCTAAGGAGTTGTTCATCTCCAAGTCACCGTCGTTCCAGAGTGGTCCCGCTTCGTTTTGACGTCGTCACTGGTCGTGGCATTCATTCTCCTATGACTGCACAGATCAGGTGCAACCCAGTCTGCCCAGACTGTGCACCCAACTTGCAGTGCATGTCACGCCAAACCTATTCATCTGCAGCCCAAGGCTTCTTCATCAAAGCTGTGTCCCTCGACGATACGAAGCCAACCCAGGTGGTTTCATCCCATTCCAACCTCGGTGAAGGAAGTTCTACCCTTGCCTTCACCTCCCTATCTGGCTGCTCACCCAGGAACCTGAGGCTTGCCTCTTCTGCGACCACACCCGGCTCGGTGGTCCAAAGGCTGCCATTCTTGGAGGACACGTAGCTCGCCATGTCTGCTATTTGACTGAGTTGATCCTACCTCATTTAAAGTTCCACAGTGAGCGTACCGGTGACTGCCCCTCGACTGTGCAAACCTGCCTTGCAGGACAGAATCGCGTAGGTCTACGACATCGGCCGGCCTCACCCTCCAGCGACCTCGGATCGACGTCAGATTTTCAGGAGCACTCCAACACTCCCCAGGCTCCGTTAGAGTGCTGACGGCACCTCAGTCTGATGTCCGTACTCAGTGTAACATGCGGAACGATCGGCATCATCCCAGCAGGCCTATTCGCAGATCAGCAACCTAGTGCTTCCCTCCCCTTGCTCCCCCTCCTACGTGAGGGTAGTTCATGTATTGATTGCCCCATCCCCTAGTTCCCCCTCCCTGCGTGGAGGTGATTTTGTTGCTTGTACTAGCAGGGTCGTCTGCAAGCTACACCGACGCAGCGTGCTTGCCGGGTGTGCATGCTCCCCGACGCGCCCACGTCTCTGACCAGAGCCGATCCTTCGGACAGCTAGGTACGTGCGACAACCACTCCTTCATTTTCTCTTCTAGTATTAGTTCCAACTGCCACACCAGTGAGAAGAGTGCCCATTCAAAATATTCCACCTACTTTGAGTGATTGCTACCAGTAAGTTGAGCGTTCGATTGAACCAATTCCCTCTGTATCGGTCTGCCCAGTTGAATCTGGTGCCCTCTACCATCTCCCCGGGTGGCTTCCACCACCCTCCTGGCTGCTCGGACCGTGTCCGACACCCTCGAGAGCCACTGCTCGCCTAGCCACCACGATGAGTCCTCTCGTGGGGTTCGCTTCACGCGCGTGTGTTAGTCTTGTCGCCTAGACGTTTGTGCTCGCTATCTTGCTGGTTATAGGTCCCAGTGTCTCAACTCGGTTTCGTCCCGCGTCAAGTACCCGTTGCCGAGGATTGATGAGCTATTCATCGCCTGACGAAGTCAGACCGAGCGCACCATGGGTTTCCGTGAAACCTGAATAGATCGTCACCTAGGTGACTGGCATGCCCTCGCACTAAATGGACAAATAAGCGCTCTAACTAACAAATGAAGAGAATGTCAAAGTAAAATCTTTTAGTGCGTCCACAGGTCTGGCACGCCTGGTGGGACCCATCCACCCTTCATCTCTTTGTCGAAATTAGGGGCTCTACGGCCCCCTCCTCGTAGTACTGATTGTTTCATCTACGTAAATGTAGGAAAAATCACATTCCAACTGCAAGAATGGCGATCTTCTTTGGCACACAAGTCATTAAGAGCCACATCAGGGATGGCTACCTTGCCGTCCCCCTCTGCTTCAGAAGTTTCCCTCCCGTAGTGGGCTTCCCCAACTTCCTTGGGGTAGCTTTTGTTAACATACTACACGTGGAAGCGTCCGACAGGCCTGGGACCAACGCCCCCATCCGGGGCGCCATTGAAGCTGCTGCCAGCTAAACCCTGGCCAAGGACAACAACTGCAGCCCGGCTGAGACGCTCAGTTGTAATGTGCACCACGTGCACCCAACTACCGGCTCACCTTAGCGGGGATCGGCATCCCACAAGAGGAGGTTCCGAAGGAGCCGTGCAGCCGCCACACCAAGAAGCCTACTCTCCAGCTCCGGCAAGTCTGTCGTCGTTGGAGGCATCAAAGTCCATCTTAATGGATAGAGGTCTGAGGCGATCCCGGACCGAATAATACCAACCCTTCAAGTCCACAACTCCTTTCAAGGACTAGAGAAGATGAAAGAAAGGATGGCACCTGCTGACACGCCGTCTCACAAGTCAGCAAAGCTGAAACAGGCTCGGGTTCCCAAGGGAGCCCAACCCATGGCATCGGCCCAGGCAGGGCCTAGCTGTGCCCGCCGTACAAGGGGGCTAAAAGATGAAAGGGTCGAGGTGACGGCCACACCCACCAGCTGACAGTCGTTATACCAACGCTGCCTGAAAATGCCCACCGTCGATGCCATAGGCATCGTCACCATGTTGACCCCCCGGCGTACGCAAATTACACCCATCATGATGTCGCCACCGACACCCAACTGCCTGCCGCTCTCCCTGACCAGGAGTGGGAAGAGATCGAGTATGCCATGAGAAACTACCTTCGGGGCCCAGGCAGCACTCCCTTAGGTCACCAGAGATTGCTGGGGGCAGTGGCTTCTGCCTTCCGGGAAGAGGAAGAGGCTCGACCCGTGCCCAGCACAGAGTTGAGAAACCAATTGGAAGAGCGACGCCAGTCCCCTGAGTAGGAGGAAGCGCCACCCCGACGGTCAGTCTTCGACAGGCTGGTGTTCCCGAGCAAGCCATCAAGGAGGACGGCGAGAAGAAACAGAGACTGGAGGGTTTTCACCTACAATATGGCAGGATTCTCTAGTCAGTATGGGGCTTTACCCACTGACCCCAAAGAAGTGGCCAAGCTCGCCGCCAGACTCGACCCCCTCACCAGGAGAAGAAGAGTGGCGAGTGAGGTGACACAGGCAGGTGTCGAGGCGACCTCCACTTGGCGTGTGGTACGTTTTACTACTTTAGACTATACTTTCTGTTGGACTGGACTTTGTTGTAGTTAGTTATTTACTTCTATTATTATATCTGTCATCCTACTTTATTTCCTATTTCTGTGTACACCACACCTATCTTTTTAGTCCTTCCGAGCCCTCCGGCTTGTGGGTAACGGTCCAGGGTTTGAATGGTATTGGGTTATTCTCAGTATCTAGATCTTGGGTCGTTACAATAGCCCTCATCAAGTCATCAAGAGAGATGACCCCTTTATGGTGTTTGAGGCCCATGCCAAAATTCTCCCAGGATCTAGGCTATGATGCACATGACTTGGAGCTTTTCAAGCATTTTCATATTTGCCTCAGCCAAACCATGGAAAATAAGTAGAAGCTCATGTGCCTGCTCCCGTATAGATCTGTTCTCGACCATATGGAATTTAAGGAACTTGCCAATGGAGTACATTTCCAAACCTTGATCTTCGGTATTGTACTTCCGATCAAGTTCATCCCACAATGCTTTAGTTGTGTTAAAGGTGGAAGTACTATAGATATCAAACAGGACATCAGACAGTATAGTTATAATGCACACATGTCCTAACCTGTCTTTTGTATTCCACTCTTCAACCCTCTTAGCACTCTCAGGGCCATTCTCATCCAGCATAGGGGGGTCCGATTCTATCAATGAGATTAGGCCAACCATAGTGAACCACATCTTCATGCGTTGTTGCCAACGCTTAAAGTGTTACTCGGAAAACTTCGCGGGCATCCCAGACATGTCCACTCGGGTTCCAAAACTCATTGTAGATGACGATGCCATGAACGATATCTTCTCTAAGACTGTTAGAATTAAACATTGTGGCAAGACAACATCATGACAATAATCGGACATTAACATATACATGGCAAACCATAGCACAAGTCCATACGGGATTGATTCAATCAAGAATGACCAAGAAACAAGATAAATAAGCATGATTACAAAGTAAAGTATGATAATAAAGCAGTTAATATAAGACACACAAGACGAGGTAGAAGCGCCTCAATGAGACTCCCCTTAGAGAAGATATCACCCCCACTAGAATGGTGCGATGGGTATGGCGGTCTTCACTCAGGATACGACTACCAACACGAGATTCTTAAGTGCACTCTTAAGAATCTCGTAAACATGCTATATAAGAAACCTAGACCTTTTTGTAAGAAAAGTGGAAAGGCTGAAGAGCATGTATCGAACAACGCAGAGAGAGGGCTGCTAGAGAGTAGGAGTACAAGACAACGTCCGTGTGCGCGTGCAGCGACAAGGAAGACGACGTTCCATGCACAGCGAGTGGTGAAAGCACAGCGAGGAGGTCGACGACGGGGAACTGCGGTCACGACAGGGAGACGAGAGAGACATAGCCAACACGCGAGCAATTCCTCTGGGAAGTAAAAAGCACAATTAGGGTTAACCGTGATTAAGAGAACATTAATCACCCCTTTTTTGTGCCCACACCCACGACGGTTCGCCTCCAAACTGCCAGTTCGGAGACCCCTCTTTCTCTTCAAGACTTTTTTTCTCTAATTTCTCTTTTTTCTTCTATTCTATTTTTTTCTTCCATTCCCCTTTTTTCTTTACTTTCTTCTATTTTCTTCTTTGATGCTCGGGCCTCCACGCTCCGGGCTACCTCTTTGAGGATGTTGGGACCTTGCTCAATTTTATATTCAGTTTGTCTCTTAGAACGTAAATTCATGATTGCATGGTGCCATGTACAGGATGCGGCCCCACCATCACCAGAGTTGGAATTCAGTCGCCGGGACCTCTTACTTTGCTTCTTCTTTTCCTTCTTCCGCTGAAAGCTTGCTGCAAACCTAAAAATTTAGGTGTCCACAGCTTCGTAGCTGTGGGAGGACTTGCTCTAGGAAGAAACTAAGAATTTTCTCAGGTTTTCCACTTTGTTTATCATGGAAAGTGATATATGTATTTTTCATTCTCCATTTGTTCTTTCTAGTGTGATGCAGTTCTGACAGATGTGCTGATGGAGGAAGCCGACCCCTCTCTTGGTCTAGGGGTTGAGTGGCCCACCTCCACTCCTCCACCTGAGCCTTTAGTGGACAAGAGTGTGGCTACCTCCCTACTCCAGCGTGCGTGGGGGCACCTTCAGATTGACCCTCTTCCGTCTCCAAAGGACCTGAGGAGGCATCTAGCAAACTATACATGGGCTACCATAATCTAGGCTTCCCAAAGGAGCCCTGGATGATGGTGTTGGCGACGACATGGGCTAAGTTCCTTCAACTTCATCATAGACAGGAGCAATGAACATGGAGGCTAGCCACCATCTAGGAGGAGCAGGAGGGGCTGGCTAGGCTGGCAGTGGTCGTAGCCAAGCAAAGAGACCACACTAAGGCGGATCACGCACGTATCCGGGACTCGGCTACTCAGCTAGGGGAGGTTGAGAGCAAGATTGAGTCTTTGAGGAAGGGCTTGAAGGAGCATCAGTCGACCGCTGAGCACATCAGAGCTGAGTGGCAAGAGGCAATGAGCACAACCGAGGCCAGCACTCAGATCTTGTTAGCTCTCGAGATGGAGTTTGCAGCTGCTCAGTCTCACTTGTCGGCATTGGAGGAGAACGAGCCCTGACTCTGTTGTACCCCCCTTTTTTTTGTTATGCTCTGTGCCTGGTTGCCCAGATTTCTTTTGTTACCCCAAGGACATATCTTGGGCTCCTTTATAGAATCTAAATGACAAAGTACTGGATTTATTTTTATCACTCCTTCTGTCGTCCCACCCTTTCTCTTGTGGAATAAAGATGGATGTATTGGCTGGCAATCACATACTGCTTGTCATGGTTGATTCTTCTACTATACACTAGAATGCGATTATAATATTGCTTATGTAAGATGCACTAACTTTGTTGCTAGGGACTAGAGGCCAAAAATTGGACAGTAGGGATAGAGTACTTGATGTCAGAGACTAGATACAGGGTACTAGAGTCTGGGCACCAAATACTAGGGGTTGGGTATTGGATACTGGAGGTTGTGATGGGGTCATCACCATCTAATCCCCCACTTGGGGGCCCGTCTTCTTACCACGGGGACATCCAGCATGATCACCGCTTCCCTCGCTAAGGGACGTATCCGAGCTTGCCTAGAGTCCTAGGTCGTCTCGCGGGTCCGTCCCGCATCACTATCACCCCCAAGGTGATGTCACATCACTTCCCCATGCCCCGAGCATGAAGGTACCCATACACTTTATTCCTTGGTTTTGCTTGCTCATCTCGCATACACTCTTGAGCCGCTGCTAGTGTGCATGATTTAGGTCCCTAGCTCATTCATATATATATCACTGCCACGGTGAGAGAGTGTGACTGTCCTGTGCCTCGATCTATGAAATTGCCTACCCTAGACTCTATCGGTTCTTCAACGGTGCGGATCGACACGCTTCCCTCACTTGGGGATGTTTGCAAGCTTGTGTTGCATGTTATAGGTGTAATCCCTCTCTTGGGAGTCGTAGGTGTTTAAACCACGTTACTTGAGCTATTGTGTCGTTGCTGGTTTAGCTATCCGTTTAATTGTGTCATTACATAGAGTTCTAGTTTGCATAGCGTCCCGCATCAAATTGGTATCAGAGCATTAGGTTTGTCTAGGGTGCATTCGAGTCTGCATTCCATCTTTTACATTGTCATTTGAGTCATGTCTATTCCCATCGCTTAGTTGTCCTGCATGTCCAGCCCATAGGTTCCACCTCTGAGTCTTCCCATGGATTTCTAGTCCCCCAAGCGATATGATTGTCTGCCTAGTAGGGAGGAGAGATACACCCATGGGCTTGGGAACCACCCCCTTTCATTCCTTAGGCCCGAAGCCCCTACCTTTGATGGTTCCATGGTACCGAGTGACTACCTAACTTGGGAAGTCGCCATGGATAGATATTTTGGGTGTTACCTCCTGTTCGAGGCCATGCAAGTCTCTTTTGTCAAGGAGAGACTTTTGCACGAAGCCAAGGATAAGTGGAGATACATTGAGAGATTGAGAGACATTAGGTGGCAAAGGCCTATCGAGACCTGGCACGTCATGAAAAATGAGCTTAGAAGGACATACCTACCCCACCCTGTCACCTCCAACCGAGAATTTCAAAGTCAGAGGCAAAAGGTTCCACCCGTGTATGAATCTAGGTCCAAGACTAAGCCTCATTATTATGGACAAGACTCCTAATACGTCTCTATCTCGAGGGATCCCACCCTCACTGAGCTCCTGCAAGCTTTTAGAGAGAGACTAAAAAGGATGCACGCTCCTATTGGGCCGTCGACTTCCCCTAGCCCACCTCCAAGTAAGGATGAAGTCGTGCCAAAACCTATGGAGGTCAGGGCTGACACTATCGGCCCAATACTCTCGATGGAGAACCATTACTTTCCCCACTTCGTAGAGGACTTCCTTTTCCCACCCGAGGGAGATGCTTCGCCTTTTGACCCTCATCTAGAGCCATTTTTTCCTCCAGAGGGCAGACTTGTCATTGGAGAGTCTTTAGCTAGCTGGTTAAGGAAGGGTCTAATTCTGGATGTTTCGATCCCTTACTACCCGACCATAGAACCAGCACTCTCAATAGTACCCCTTAACTCTTTTCACACCACTTTTCAGTCCTTCTGCTTTGTAGAAAAGTAAGACTCCTAAACTTAAAACTCTTCTATACGCTTTAAATGCTTCTAACTATCTATATGCTGACTTAGACTCGACTACCCTTTTCAGGTGCGTTGGACACCATACTGGGATGAGACACACGAGGGACAGCCGTGGGTCGAGGCGGCCCTGGCGTACGGAGGATGAGACATCTGGCTGCATTGCATCATCATGATCGAGCCCCTCCATTACTGCCTGATCATGAGGACTTGGGGAGTGCACCAGACCGAGGTGGAGTTCCCAGGCAGAGATGACGATCGCTATGGGAGGTCCTCAAAGGGACTCAGCGGCGACGTCGATTGGAGCGTCCGAGCAGTCGACTAGGTTCAGGACTGGACGCAGAGGGGCCAGGTGGTGAAGACCCGAGCGACTAGCGATGAGGCTTACCTGAAGGCCTACACCCACAGATACGGAGACCAGGTGTTCTGCGGCATCCGATGACCGGTGTGAACTTCTAAACTCACGCTCTTTCAATCATTTGAAATTATTCCTATATGCACTGACACTGGGATTTTTATATGCAGCTAGACCCGCAGGCAGGATAGCCGAGCTCTAGGGACTCCTACATGCAACGATCCAGCAGCGAGATGAGTATAAGGCCGCGTTGGAGCTTCTGGTGAGTTTTCCTAAACCTTGGACTTTGGACTTAATTAACCTCCATGCTTATGCTTATTTTGACTAAACTTGGACTTAGAATGTAGCGAGCTGAGGGGGCTCAGGGGGTGGGACTAGACGCACCATCTTCATCTTCATAGCCTATGGGAGGCAGGGCCGAGCGAGACCCAGACTTTGCTCGGGTAGTTACTCGGGCCGAGGAGGCTGAGGCCACCCTTGCGGAGCGGGTAAGCAACTAACCTGAGTTCCATTAGACTTGTATGCCCTTATGCTTATGCAAATGCTATGACTAACCATGATGAAATACGAATGTAGGCGAGAGAGCTGACCGCAGTAGTAGCTGAGGTGGAGCGCGCTCGAGCAGAGGCGGTGGAGGTACCCCGTCTCTGGGCAGAGCTAGATTGGGCACGAGCAGAGGCAGAGAGACTTCGAGCTGGAGCGACTGACTTAGAGCATTACTGGACCAAGGCATAGGAGGCTCGACGCCAGGCCTACAATCGGAGGATCGAGCTTCGAGCCGTAGAGCGGACGGTCCGGATGATTGGCCAGGGGCCAGAGAGGAGTGGATCACAAAGTGGCATGCAGGGCTGGGCTCGGAGTGGTGGATCATTCACCGACTTTCTTACCGGTTCCTTTGGCCAGCAGAGGAACGAGGAGGGAGAGAGGAGGCGACGACGGGAGGAGGGTAGCACATCCATGGATCCACCGAAGAAGCGCCATGAGGGGACTGGCGATAGTGATGGCCAAGGGGACAGACCGGCCGAGTGATTTTCTTTTTCTTTTTTCTTTCAATGCACACTTGTATATGACTATGTTAATGAAAATGGAATGAAATGGAAAATCTTTTTATTTGTTTTGGTTTATTTTGTGCAAATGAATGAAGTGTGAAAATGTGGATGAATGTGGCATTCTCTTCAATTCTTCTCTCGAACTCTCACACTCCTCTCTCTTTCTTTTCTCTGTCTCTGATCTTCTTTCCCTTTCTTAGAAATCTCATTTTCTTCTCTGATCACTTTGTCTTCCTTTTCTCACTGGATAGTGTAGGCACTGGCTCTTTCTGCAGTCTGCTCTTCTAGCACATTCGGCACGATCCCCTCTTCTCTCGAAGGAGAAGCTTCCTATTTATATGAGTAGCAGATAGGTGGGGCATGTGCTCTCCACAAATCCCACCCTAACGCCTTGACCACGTGGCAGCATCCCAGCATACTGCTTTACACGTGTCATGATCCTGGCACCTCCTCCAATCTTGGATCACGTGCCATTCTCATAATCCATGATCAGATTTTTTATCAAGTATCAGACATAATGTCAATTGGAAAACACTGTGACAGATAGTAAAGGAATGCACTGAGTTAATGGAACTTTGAACTAAATGTGCACAGACTCAATATAGCATGTAAACAACTATGCACAGAGTCAAGTGTCCATACAAGCTTGTGACAGACTGTGTAAATGCAAAGTGCAAGGATTGCACAGACTCAACATGCCTTGAGCAATGGTGCACATACTTACAAAACTTTTATGCACTGACTCACCTAAGAAGAAATGCACTGACTCTATGTGCAAACGACAACAGCTATTGCATAGACTCAAGAGAGTGCAAGGAGAAATGATGCACAGTCATACTTGATGCGCTAAATGCATTGCAACGACTATATTGTGTGCAGCAACCAGCAATTGCACCGACTTAACGAAATCAGGTGACTACGGTTATTACACTGACTCAAATGTGCATGCAGGAGCTTACGCGCATGAGATGCAATGTATGCACAGACTCTGCTCAGACTTAGTTGCGTGCTGCAGCTAACAGATTACACCGACTCAATGCAGACTAGACAGTTGTTGCACCGAGTCAATCTTATGCAAAGACTGAATGTAAATGTACAGACAACATTACTGAGTCAATCTTATGCAAAGATTGAATGTAAATGTGCAGACAACATTTAGATGAACATCTGACAAATAAACGACATCAATATATACACCATCACTTTAAAGAAAGGTTGACTAAGTCAACTGTGCAGTCAACGAAGTCAAGCAATAATGTTCCCAGTCATCAAAACAGGATTTACAACACTTACCATGGAGCCATGATGCAATAAGCGAAGAATGAGAGTTCCAGAGTACCAATCAGGGGCCAAGAATGAAGGGGGGGGAAGGGTCTCCTCCCTATCTTCCTTATCCACCTAATGACCTCTAATCTCCCTCCTTCTCACTGACCACCCCCAAAGCCTCTACTCCTCTGGGGATCCTTCTCTGGGAGATTGGCCGTTCTTTCTTTGAGAGGGGAGTTCAAAATCGTGGGGAGAACGTGCTAGATAGGGGGAAGATCGTGCTCAGGAACTGAGCCTCATTCTCTGACTGGGTAAAACCAAGAAGACAACTAAATAGTTGGCCTTCTACAAGGGCTGGGCGGCCAAAGAAGTGGCTACCTAGCTGAAGAGGGCGGCCTCCCATCTCCTTCCCACAACCAGCGCGCCCCTCCTCCACACCAGCCCTAGCCGCCCTCTCCAGCACCCCACGCCCCAGCCCTCTCTCCCTCTGCAACCCACGTCTGCCACCCCCTGCTCGGTGCGTCCACAGTAGTCCCGGAGCCGCCCTGTCATCGCCACGTCTTCCCGTGGATTAAGAAGTACTGTTCTACTACTCCTTGCTACAAGCCTGCAGCAGAGACTCAGTTGGCAGAGCTACTAGCGGCGTCCACAGAAGGATTCAGCTCGAGGCATCTTCAGAAGAGTCATCCACTTCGAGTCGGCCACACTCCAGAAGTGGTCCCGCCTCCGTTCTTCAACAGCATCAACCGCTACAGGCATTTCCGTGCAACTACACCTAGACTGCATCTGTTCCTGTGTGCCACTTGGCAACGCCGACACTGACTGCCCCTGTGCGAATCGGCCAGAGCTCCCTTCACGAGAGTTATTATTCTTTGAAGCATCGACAAACCAGAGATGGTCCCGCCTTCTTTTGACAGTGCCTCCACCCGGGGCGTCCATTCTCCCTCAGTCGCACCAGACCCAGAGCCCTCTATTCACCCAAGACAGTCTGCTGCCAAGTTGGCCACAACACTCCCTCTTCCACTCAGTTTCACATCAAGTAGTCTTTTGCAAAGTTGCGGCTTTCAACGATACGAAATGAACGCAAGTGGTTTCGTCCCGTTCTGACATCGGCACCGAAAATTCCACTAGGGCTGTTGTCGGCCTATCCTGCTATTCACCCAGAAACCTGACACCGATCGTCTGGGTGACCCTGACCTGTGAGATGATCTGATGGCCACCAACTTTTGAGGGTTTTTAGTATCCCCTGTCTGCTACGTCCAAGAGTTGGTCCCGTCACTTTTGGAGTTCCACAGCGAGCGTGCCGGCCGATGCACCACGATTGCGCCATCCAGTCCTGCACGATAGAACTGCACAGGCCTACAGCTACGACCACCGCCACCTTCTAGTGACATCGGCTCGATGTCGGACCTTCAAACATCCTTCGACATCCCTCAGGCTTCGACCAGGCATTGGCAGCACCTTGATCGGGCGTCCGAGCTAGGCGTACGGTCGACAGCTTGGTTTCCCCTCCCCTCGATCCCCCCTCCTGCGTGAGGGTAGTGCATGTATTAGATTGCTCCCACCCCCGTGATCCCCCTCCCTGCGAGGAGTGTAGTAATTGTAATAGCAGGGACATCGCCAATCCTCCTCGACGCAGTGTGTCCACCAGGTGCACCCGCTCCCTGGCTCGCCTTCGTCTCCGACCGGAGCCGGTCCTTCGAACGGGCTAGGTACGTGCGGCTACAACTCCACTCTGCTTGCCTAGTATTAGTTCCAATCGCAGTGCCGTGTGAGGAGTGCCCGATCCATATTTTCACTTTTCCGTGAGTTCTTGATGCCGGTGAGTGAGTGCACATCTGAACTGATCCCCTCAGTATCAGTCCGCCCAGTTGAATCCGGCGCCCGCGACTTGTTCCCCGGGTGGTTCACCACCTCCCTCCTCGCTACTCGGACCGTTTACACCCACAAAACCATTACAATACCAAAATTTTCCATCTCCCAAGCCTGGAGACTACAATTGACTCTCTAACATTGCTCCCATATAATTATAGAAACAAACTTGAAGAAAAAGGATGCAGCTTTTGCGAATCAGTGCAGGATGTTCGAAGTCTTCTCGAAAGATTGTATTGTTTCTTTCCTTCCAGATGACCTACAACATAGCAGGCAAAGCAGCTGACCAGATATTACCGTTCTGCCAAACAGTTAACTTTTCCCCATACCATGAATCCTCCCTGAATAGAGATGCATCAACAGCCTTGAAAAATATCTTCCAAACTATAGGCTCAATACCACAATTAACAAAAGGGTGCTGTATGTCTTCCAATGCCACTCCACAGAAAATGCAATTCTAGACATTGGAATCAATGGAGGTGCCCTCCCAGAAACAGCAGCTCGGGACATCCAAAACATACAAACTTCATTGCTACCTCGCTGAAAAGGCTGAAAAATCATTGGGGATGCCCTCCACAACCTCAGTCCATTGCACTTCCTTTGATCTTGTTGATTCGAGATTATTCATCTCTAGAGATGTTTTTGATGGTTTTTGAGCTCCTCTTTTTTAAACTGAGTGTATGGTTTCTTTTGCCCTATACTCCTCTATCTACTCTTACCTTCACCTTTTTATATCTTTCATCATCATCTGTATTGCAAAAGTGTACTTCCATGTCATTTCATGTTTCTTCTCATTTCTTTAATTTGGAGTAGTAACTAGTAAAGGGTAAATTACTAAAATGCTTATTACGTCAACTTATGTATTCCTAATTCAGTACTTGATAACTAGTTATTGTGATTAGCATTTCCTCATTGAAGGGCAAGATTTCCGGGGAATGGAGTAGAGATGTTGATGGTCCAAGTTAAAGCTCTATGTTTATACTACATGTCTGTTATACATTGAATGGTGACGTGAGAAGAGAGAAAGAGCTAAGCTTAATATCACTATCTTTGAGGTGCTGTCCGCTCTGTAGTCAACTTGTCTCCTCTTAGTCCCCCCCACATCTAGGGTTCTTTGGTTGTCATTCATGGCAAAGTTGTGAATGTCACCACTTGCTTACTACTTTCCATGTATCCCTAAACGACTTTCATTATTGGTCCTTAAGTGGCAAGAATATGAGTTTTTCTTGTGCTCCACCAAGAGGTACATTAAGTCTGCCATGAAGTCAACAGTTATATTTGTGGAAGATGATTGTTGTGTGCACTTCTCATGAAAGCCTTCGTAGTTCATTTGAAGGGTTTCCATTTAATCTGAGTCTTTTACATTGTGCATAATCGTTTTCAATAGTAATTGTATTGCATCCACATGAAAGTAGGGTGAATATGGTTATGGTGATATATTTGTGAGATATCTTTATCAGCAAAAGCTAGTTGTTGCCCCATTTTTGGCAACAAAAATACACACCACCAGCAAGATCATGTCATCATCCTTCATCTCATTGCGCATTTTGTAAATATTGTAGATTTATGTTTCATTTTTGGTTTAGTCATTTCTGATGTTATATATATTCCTTTTTCCCTTTAGGGGCTTTACCGCCCTTGGGAGGCCTCGCGGGTTCCAAGTGGTATCAGGTATATTTGATAGTGCTATCGGGTATATCTGGTATCTGGGATCCGGGTCGTCACACTGGCAACTAGGAATCTTCGCACAGCACCCTCGAACCCCGAGGAAGAACCACCGCACTTGAAAACCAGGGGTGAGCCTCCTATCACTGGCTCAGTAAGGATCTCGTGGAACCCCAACCGAGAAAACAACGGCGAAAAAGAAAGCTGTGCTAGCTACAGAAGGAACAACCGTAACAGTAGGAATAGTATACTGGTGGCCAGTCAAAACTCGGCACTATAGCTACTCCTACCATACTAGAAAATACGACTCGGTCCCCCATCGGGGGAACAACTCAGTCACGCACCCGACCTCCCGATCCCTCGGTTGGGGGACAACCAGACACGAATGGCCCTAGTCACGCTACTAGGAAAATGACACGACGCCTCGGTTGCGAAAACCTGCCCTCACAGCAGGGCCTGAGCCGAAACCTCACAGTCCGAAAACACAGTCACGACCTCGCTGTCGTGAACTCCACACCATCTAGGGAAAGCTCTCAGTAACGCTCACCGGAAACCCCAGACCTCAGCTACGGGAACGCTCCTGAAATAACACACAACACCCGTCTCACAGACGAAAACAGAAACTCGGAACACAACAACTCACGTCACGTGACGGGAGCACCACCGACTAGAAGAATGACCGGATGCCTCCCCTGACGTCTTACACCGCATCACAAGTGTCTAGCTACAACACCCCAGGCGCGAGACTCAGACACGCACAGTAACCAGAAGTACCACAAAATAAGGACTAGCTGAGGTCACACTCATCAACGCGGGTCCGAACCCTCAGTCTCGTGTGCACACTCAGGCCATACGTCCTGGGCCTATCCTTTAGCAGGTATTTCCCCCTCAGCTCAGACTCGGCTGTACGTGGGGGCCCTACAATAACCAGCCAGCTCACCGTCTAGCTCGGTTGTGCCGCTCCACCACTCCCAGGTGGGTCAGCACGCACGTGCCGTAAGAAGGCTGCGTCTAGTGGAGGGTCACTGACGTGAACACAGAAAGCCATACACGCACCCAATGCGAGTGACACGAAGTAACCGGTGGCTCGAGGCCACCAAACTCTGGACAGCCCACTAGACCTATTAATCCAACATTCCTTGAGTCACGAGACTTGAAGTCAAGACCGTTGAACGTGACGGCACAACACCGTCAATCTAGCTTAGTCCCTAGGTATGAAACTACGATAACACGGAACCCACAGACACCTTAAAACATGGACACGAAACTTCTAGGGTGTCCGGGACACTCACGAGATCGAAAGTCGACCACTGGGTCACAACCGGGTCGACCATAGTCCAACACAACACTCAAACATGTTGTGCATATGTTGTTTAGCCCTGATGCTAGCAACATATATATTGTTCTCTTTTGATGATAGCAACAAAGCACCTCTTGTCACCATGAGCCTGTTAACATGCTGTGTCTGATTGCATTGTATTCAGGGTTTCTCGAAGGGCCATGCCCAGGGCAGGTCTCTGGTCCTTGAGGAGGGAGGTGGAAGACGGTTGGGGGTTAAACCTAACGCAGGGGCGCAGAGCATAGGGACCTAATTTCTTCCCGGAGCGCCACCCCTCAAGGAGTCGGTGTATTATACTTGGGATTTTTGGCTGGCACGCTTACGCTCGGGTTAGACAACCCGCGGGGACTTTGCCCTCTTGTCGTGCTTTAAAACGTGATTTTCTCTCACGATGCTGCACTACCCTTCACTGTTTTACGTAAATCTCAACTCTGGTTAGGAGAAGCAGGCCCGGTTACTAGGATCAGGGGCATTTTTCGTGGTGTCTCTTTTCTTTTTTCTTTAACTTTTTCTTTTGAGCCCTTACCCACATTTGAGACCGCTCCCGTATTGGGGGACGCCCCGGTCAGTCATCTAGTCCCTTAGTCCCTTTGCCCCTATGTTGGGTCAAAAGGAGGAGAGCAAAGGACTGTCACCTTTCCCAGGCATGGCCGAAGGAGAAACAGAGCTCATGCGAGATAAAATACCCGGGCCAAAGGGGGAGGGCGTGTGATATGTGCGTGGGTCGTGCCACGGAATCATGCCCGGCGGTAAGAGAGAAGGTTACCTTGTCGTCCAATGGTTGCTTTAGCCAGACTCTATTATGGATAGAAGCATTTTAGATACAGCCCATTCCATGCGTGTGATAATTCTTCCCCTTCGGCGTTTACAAGAAGATACACGTTCCCGGGATAGACTTGCTTTACTACAAACGGTCCCTCCCAGTTTGGTTACAGCTTGGACCTAGGACCTCCTGTCCGAATGAATTTTCGTTTCAAAACCATATTACCCACTTCAAATTTCCGTTCAATTACCTTCTTTTGAAAGTGGCGCGAGACACGTTTTTGATAAATAGAGACATGATTGGTCGCATTCAACCTCTTCTCATCTAGGAGTTCCAGCTAGACGAGTAACGCCTCTCGACGCTCGTCGAGATTAAGTTTTTTGTCGAGCTGCACCCTTAGGGAGGGGATCAGAATTTCATACGGGAGTACCGCCTCCATCCCATAAGTAAGAGAAAATGGGGTCTGCCCCGTGGGAGTACGGACAGAGGTGCGGTAAGCCCATAGAGCTTCTGTTAACCATTCGACCCAATCAGTGTAGCGGTGTGACTCGCATGTTTTCTTGATGATTTTAAGAAGGGTTTTGTTAGTGGCATCGGCTTGGCCGTTACCTTGGGGGTAATAAGGTGATGAATGATGCAATGAAATACCAAAGTTCTTACAGAGGTTCTGGAGTTCTTGTGAGATGAATTGCGGCTCGTTGTCCGTGACGATGTCGCTTGGCACCCCGAACCGCGAAACAATATTTTTCATGATGAAGCGACAAACGGTGGTAGCTTTGATCTCGGCATAAGCTTCTGCTTCTGCCCACTTGGTGAAGTACTCGGTTGCCGTAAGGATGAAGGATTTTTGCTTAACCTGAGCATTTGGGTCACCTAGTGGTCCGACAATGTCAAAGGCCCACATCGAGAATGGCCAAGGTGAGGACAGGGGCCAAGCCGAACAAATTAACTAACCTATTTGTTCTAAGTGTATACAGGGAGGAAAGGAACACAAGTACACATGCACACACGCTCAAAGAACAACCAAACCTAGGTAACCAAAATGTGCATTTCATTTCTAAAAAAAAAGAGTGAAAGGAAGAGTACAAAAGCAAAACACTCTAGCTCTCTCCACCTCCCTCCTCTCTCCTCTGGCTGCTCTCTGCGTCGTCCCGATTCGTAGGATGACTCTGTGGAGGCCTCATCGACCTCTGACTGGCTGCCGACGCCTTGGCTCGGGCCCAGTCTGCCTCCTCCCTCCTCTCGACAGTGGAGGAACCAGTGAAGAAGCTCAGACCAGAGTAGGCACTCAGGCGCCCCTCAGCTCGTGCCCGCTCGCGGCCCCTCCTGTAACGCTCCTCGGCGATCCTCGCCCGCTCCTCTGCTGCACCCAGGCGAAGCCTCAGCTCATCGCGCTCCGCTCTGTTGTGCTCCCTCTCGCGCTTCCGCTCTCGCTGCTCCATCCTGAGGAGTAGCTGCAGCTCTGTCACGTCCCGGGGAAGTGCCTCCCCCTCGCTGGGCAGCTCTGCTACTACTCGCTCCAGCTCGGCTACGGCCCGACGCCTCTCCTCTGCTTGCTCCAGAGCACCCCTGCTCCTCTCCTCTGCTCGCGCTGCCCGGTGCCTCTCCGCGGCTAGCTCCTTAGTGGCCAAGCACCTCACTGCACTCAACTCCTCAATGGCACGCTGTCACGCCTCATCAATCTCCGCAAGTCGCTGGTCGCGGATCGCTAGCTCGGTCCCTACTAGTGCTGCCCGAGTCATCGCCTCCTGGAGCTCTCGCCTCTGCAACGTCACAAAAGCACATAAGATTGATAAACAATTGCACTATTTAATATCAATCCAAAATCAAACTTCCTTACCGATGCCTCCACGTCCCGCTCAGCATCCTCGGCCCGTCTGACGGCCCCCGCCAACCGCTCCTCCAGGGAAGTGATCTGGGCGCTCTGATCTGGGGCACTCTGGGTAGGGGCACTCAAACTGGAAGCTCCCACTGCCCTCGTCTCTACTCGGCACGCTGCATTAAGTTGTAAGATCGTCAGGGGTGGGACACTCAACTTCAGAAATCATATCATGGCACTTAGGAAAAGCATAACTCACCAGAACCTGCAGCTCGTGCTGGGTCACCGCCAGACGAGCCTCCAAGGTGTGCAGCCGCATTTGCATATTCGCCACCACCTCATCTCGTGCATCCTGCATTTGTCTCACATTAGTAATACATTCATCATATAAAAACATTCAAACATTCAAAAGCATGCATTCATACGTACCCCTCGGGGCCTCATCTGAGGCTGGCTACCGTAGGTCCTCCAAAAGATCCAAACGTAGGTCATGCTCTCCTCCGCCTGTGAGACGACTGGGGTGCCGCCTCTCTGCCAGTCAGCGTACTATTCCGAGAAGCGGAGCCTCCAGTCGTGTAATGTCCCTGATTTTCTTTCGAATATTTATCAGGTATTTATGTGTATTTTTTTCTGATGAGCCTTCGGAACGGGGCTGACGAGGTGCATCTGGTCTGTTGGTCTCTTGAGGTGTTCGTCGGCACCGGGACAGTGCCTACGCAAGGGAGATTTAATTCCTTGATCCGAGTGAAAGGCTCAGGCAAGGTGTCTACTCGTCGGCGCCCCCAGGGTGACGGGGCTGACGAGGTGCATCTGGTCTGTTGGTCTCTTGAGGTGTTCGTCGGCACCGGAATAGTGCCTACGTAAGGGAGGTTTAATTCCTTGATCCGAGAGAAAGGCTCGGGCAAGGTGTCTACTCGTTGGCATCGCCAGGGTGACGGGGCTGACGAGGTGCATCTGGTCTGTTGGTCTCTTGAAGTGTTCGTCGGCATCGGGACAGTGCCTATGTAAGGGAGGTTTAATTCCTTGATCCGAGCGAAAGGCTCAGGCAAGGGGTCTACTCTTTGGTGCCGCCAAGGTGACGGGGCTGACGAGGTGCATCTGGTCTGTTAGTCTCTTGGGGTGTTCGTCGGCACCAAGACAGTGCCTATGCAAGGGAGGTTTAATTCCTTAATCCGAGCTAAAGGCTCGGGCAAGGTGTCTACTCGTTGGCGCCGCCAGGGTGACGGGGCTGATGAGGTGCATCTGGTCTCTTGAGGTGTTCGTTGGCACCAGGACAGTGCCTACCCAAGGGAGGTTTAATTCCTTGATCCGAGCGAAAGGCTCGGGCAAGGTGTCTACTCGTTGGCACCGCCAGGGTGATGGGGCTGACGAGGTGCATCTGGTCTATTGGTCTCTTGAGGTGTTCGTCGGCACCGGGACAGTGCCTACGCAAGGGAGGTTTAATTTCTTGATCTGAGTGAAAGGCTCGGGCAAGGTATCTACTCATTGGCGTCGCCAGGGTGACGGGAGTGACGAGGTTCATCCGGTCTGTTGGTCTCTTGAGGTGTTCGTTGGCATCGGGACAGTGCCTACGCAAGGGAGGTTTAATTCCTTGATCCGAGCGAAAGGCTCGGGCAAGGTGTCTACCCATCGGTGCCGCCAAGGGTGACGGGGCCGACGAGGTCTATGTGGTCTCTTAGTTTCTTGAGATGATCGTCGGCACCGGGCCAGTGCCTACGCAAAGAAGGGTTTAATTCCTTTACCCAAGTGAAAGGCTTGGGCAGGGCGTCTACTCGTTAGCACTTCCAGGGTGATAGGGCCGACGAGGTCTATGTGGTCTCTTGGTCTCTTGAGATGTTCGTCGGCACCGGGCCAGTGCCTACTCAAAGAAGGGTTTAATTCCTTTACCCAAGCAAAAGGCTTGGGCAGGGCGTCTACTCGTTAGCGTCGCCAGGGTGACGGGGCCGATGAGGTCTATGTGGTCTCTTGGTCTCTTGAGATGTTCATCGGCACCGGGACAGTGCCAACGCAGGGAAGGGTTCAGTCCCCTTACCCAAGCGAAGGGCTCGAGTAGGGTGCTCACTCGTTAGAGCCGCTGGGGTGACGGGGCCAACGAGGTCCATCTGGTAGGGGATAGGTGACATGTTTATTATCATTATCTCTTCCAGACATTCATTATCTATTTATTTCCCTTTTTCCCCTTTTTTTTTCAGGGGCACTAGGTCTGCTCGATATTGCCAGGCACGACCAAGGGTGGGCAGATACAAATAACTCCAAACCTGAAATAGAGGTCAAGTGATCAATTCAAAAGGAAGATGCACAATTCAATTCAATTTATGGAGCTTAAGGGTTAGGAAATACTTGAAGGAGAGGGTAGAAACCCCCAAGTGAAGACTAGAGTGAGGAAACACCTAAACTGTCAAACAGATGGGCTAGGACAGCTGCACCCCAAGCAAATCGTCCAACCCTGCTCAGGTCCTCCAGCAAGGGTAAGAATCGGTAGCTCACCGCATCCCCCTGTGTCGCCAAGAGCAGCTTGCCGATCAGCAGAATAAGAAATCTCCTAAGCTCTATGTCGGCCTGTGGCCCAGCCTCTGTGGAGAAGATCTCTCTAGCCTCTGCTACCAGTCGTGTCTCATAAGCTGTCAAGGTCTACCCTACTGATCTCTGTGTATGGAATAGGCCCAGGCTCTCCTGCAAAGCAATCCTCGGCACTAATGAGGTCCGGCCGGTCCCCTCTAGCTCCAGCCCCAGCAGATTGTGTGCCATCTTCCGGTAATCAGGATAAGTGTAGCCGGACACCGTTGATCCGTGCACACACAGTCCGGTGATGCGGGTGACGTCCTCTAAAGTCGGGATCATGTGCCCCCAAGAGAATAAGAAGGCCTTGCACCCGGTATCCCAACGCGCCTTCAGGGCACGTATCAGGCCAACATCCACTCGCAAGACTTCAATATCTAAAAACTCCCCGAAGCCCATTCGGCGGAGGCGGGCTCGCTGAAATTCTGGCAGGGCAAAGTACACGGCGCGGACCAACGTCCATGAGATACGAGTGCGAACTGCACCCTGGACACCCTGCACGCATCAAAAGGTGGAGAATTAGGCTTAATTTAATTAGAATGGCAGTACAGAATATGAAATACATGTCCTGGTTAATAACGCACTATACTCAGATAGCGCGTTCACAACGCGCCATTTGAGTATAGCACGTTCAAAATCGGATGATGGAAGGCAACCATTCGATCCCCAAATGCCAGTCCAGGGGTGTGCCGCCCTCTACATTTAGTCCAATGGGGTATTCCCCCCTTCTCATTGTCCTTTATTTTGAAATAAAAACACAAAAATGATTCAATGGAAAGGGGTTTGGGGTTGGTTCTACTTACCACTCGTCGCCTCCGCGCCATTGCTTCCCCAGCTTCCTCTTCTTCCGCCATTGACGTATCCTCCTCTTGAGCCTCCCCCGCTTGTTCTTCTCGCATGCCCGAGACCGTCACCTCGGAATCGTGGTGTTCTTCCACCGGGGGCGGCATTGGTTCTTCTTCGGCACGGGATCTCCCTCGGCCTCGGATGGCGCACCGTTTGGATTGCCGAAGTCCTCCTTCCTCCATCGGGTTCGGGCTGTGAGAGTGAGGGGAGCTTGGGGTGGGGAGCTTGGGGGCAAGTGAGTTGTGTTTGGGTCTCCGAGCCAAAGGGATGCCGTCGTAGCTCGTGTGGTACTCCGTGTGTGGTACCGGTGGCTCCCTGAACCGGGCCAACGGGTTGAGATGGAACCATCGGTTGAACCGACACTGCCTGAGAAGGAGCCTGAGATCTTGCCAAATCCAATTCCAATGCTGTAGTAGCCTGATACATCTCGTTCATATTCATTACTCGGGTCACGATCAGCGGTTGTCTCAGCTCAGCTCAAAGGCCACACAAGAACTGCTCAGTCTTTAAAGCTTCATTTGCTAGAATGTGGGGCGCGTAACGGCCCAATTCCATGAATCTGTTTCGATATTCGAGCACCGACATCCCTCCTTTCACAAGCTGCATGAACTGGTGCATCTTGTTCATTCTGAGATAAGCTGGGCTGAAGGTAAGCTCGAAAGTCACGACAAACTCTGGCCAAAAAATTTGTCAGAGCAGACGGTATTGAAAGACGATCTCCCATTCTATATTCCACCAAGTCAGCACCACGCCCTGAAGTTGAAAGGTGCCGAGCATCACCTTTTCATCCTCCGCGCACTCCATGGACCGGAGCACGCGCTCTATAGCATCCAACCACACCCTAGCTACATCTGGATCGGTCTGGCCTTCAAAAGTCGGTGGATGAAATAGCAAAAATTCCTTCAATGCACAACCACGACTGCAAGGTGCATCCTCTTGTGCAGGAACCATGGGAGCTAGACTAGGAACATTTTGAGGAGCAGGAATGCTGCTCGCTTCCTGGGGAATTGGGGCTCTCCGACACCGAGGCAGCATATTGAAACTAGAAAACACGGATAATACACAAGGAAATCCATTAATCACACAGAAAACATCTTATGCTAGCAATAGACGATGCAATTAAGCTAGTTCTGGACAGTAGCAATGACATTTCAATTCCTTACACAATTCCTCAACTCCGCTCTGATAACAAGTGTAACAACCCAGAGCTCTAGATACCGATATACCGATAACATCGATATACTGACACTAGGAACTGGGGACGCCACCCAAGAGGCTGATGAGAACCTGTAAGGGTTAAGGAAGTTTGTCGAGGGTTGAATAACAAATTGGAATTACATTGAGCGCAATATTAATTAGAATAGTAATTTAAACTTTAATGCTGAAGCAAATTAAAATATATCAGAGTGGTAAACCTTATACAATAGTCCAGAGCTGTAAAAATATAAGTCCAATTGTACAACTACACGGGGCATACCCCAGTCAAAAGTACATACAAAGGACACACTAACTAAGCTGGCAACGCTAGACCCGGTCACTAAAACCTCGTGAACCTCTGGTGGACAGCTGCGTCTGCTCACCTAAAAGAGAGAAGGGTGAGTCACAGGCTCCGGATACCAATATGCCGATAACATCGATATACCAACACCAGGAACTGGGGACGCCACGCAAGAGGCTGATGAGGCCCTGTAAAGGTTGGGGAAGTTTTTCGAGGGTTGCATAATGAATTGGAATTACATTGAGCGGAATATTAATTAGAACAGTAATTTAAACTGGAATGCGGAAGCAAATTAAAAGATATCAGAGTGGTAAACCTTATATAATAGTCCAAAGCTGTAAAAATACAAGTCCAACTGTACAACTACATGGGTTCGTATTTGTCGAGCAATGCCATGGACTGAAACAGATAATGGGTCTGGCGGGCGGAAACCGTACTTAACACGATCTTCTTACCGCGATCAACGTAAGAAGCGAGGTTCGTGCCAATTCCGCTGAGGCGACAAAAGCCTTCTTTATTTGACAAATTTAAGCATGGGGAGAAGGTTGCCGTATGAGCACCGACTCTCCCGTGACGCACCTGACGCGCGATGTAGAAGCGATCCAAATCCCCAGCGGCCTGACCAAAAAGCTCACCAAGGGCACGCCGGTCATTATCACCCAGGCGCTTGGCGGAACTTATACAGTTGTCGTCGAGCACTCGGCCGGCCTGTTTCGCGTGCTGGCGGCGGATGCCGATGCCTTGGGCAAGGTGCATGTCCATGATGAACCGGCCCGCAACGGCACGGGCAAGACGGACGGCCCGCTCAACGAGGACGACGTCTGGGCGCAGCTCAAGACTTGCTACGACCCGGAAATCCCGGTGAACATCGTCGATCTCGGCCTGATCTACAGCCTCGAGATTAAGCCACAGGAAGGCGGCGGCAATCTCGTTGAAGTGAAGATGACCCTGACCGCGCCCGGCTGCGGCATGGGGCCATCCATCGCCTCCGACGCGCAGCGGAAAATTCTCAGCGTACCCGGCGTGACCGATGCGCAGGTGGATGTCGTGTGGGACCCGCCGTGGAGCGCCGAGCGCATCTCCCAGGAGGGCAAGCAGAAGCTGGGCATGGTCTAATGGCAGGGACGGCAGTCCCCTGCCGTCCGTGATATTTCGAGGGACGCGAAGGGACTCGCGTCCCTACCCTATCAGAATGTTGCGCGCCCTCGCTCTTCTTCTCGGCACGCTTTTGCTCGCCGGTTGCTCGCACCGCGCAAAAATATCCAGCGGACAAATCGCCTTTCTCGGCGACAGCATCACGGCCGGTTATGGCCTCGACGCGGGTCAGGCTTATCCCTCGTTGATCACGCTTCCCGGGATGACCACGGTCAATCTCGGCGTCTCGGGTGCGACTTCGACCGATGGCCTGCAGAATCTGCGCGATTATTTCAACAGCGGAGCGACGCCCAAGCTGGTGGTCGTCGCGTTAGGCGCGAATGACATCCTCCATGGCATCCCCGCCGAGACGACCGAGTCCAACCTGAACAACATTATTGAGGATTGCCGGAACCGAGGCATTCCCGTCCTGCTCTGCGGCGTGAAGATCCCGTTCAAGTTCGACACCGCTCCCATCTTTGAGCACGTCGCTGGCAAAAACCATGTCCCGCTCGTCCCAGACATCCTCATGGGCGAAGCCTTTCAGCCCGAACTTTTGCAGGAAGACCACATGCATCCGACCGTCGACGGACAAAAATTTATTGCGGGCAAATTGCAAGCCGCGCTGCTCGATCATTTTTCGTTTCAAACGAAATAGGGTTGTCGCCACCGAGCGCAGTTCAAATAGCGCGCACACCTTTCATGCTGGAACAACTCCCGCATCTGTTTAACCTTCGGGACTTATCACTTAGGTCGCGTAGTTGACTAATCGGTCAAATCTCCTAGGATGTGCCTTCCATGTCCACGTCCTTCCCTCGCACCTCCGTCCTCATTTGCGGAACCCTTGCGCTGATGACCGGCTGCTCCGTCGGTCCCGATTACGTTCAGCCTTCGGCGCCGCAACCGGCTGGCTACTCTGAGTCCGGCCCGTGGAAAAGGGCCGATCCGAAGGACGACATCTCCAAGGGTGATTGGTACAAGATTTTCCACGACTCGAAGCTCAATGAACTCGAAGGACAGGCCGTGGTATCGAGCCAGACGCTGAAGGCCGCGATCGCCCGCGTGAGCGAGGAGCGCGCGCTGGCCCGGCAGACCGAGGCGGAATTTTTCCCGACCGTCAATTTTGAGGGTTCCGGCAGCCGCCAGCGCACCTCGCCCAACAACGGCCAGATTGAAGCACAGTCGCAAGGCAAGGGGCGGCCCTATACCTTCGACTCGGCCACGGTCGTTCCGTTCGACTTGAGCTACGAAGTCGATATCTGGGGCAAGATCCGGCGCTCCTATGAAAGCGCCGGCGACACGGCACAGGCCACCGTCGCCGACTATGAGAACGTGCTGCTCGGTCTCAAGGCCGATGTCGCCACGAACTACTTCGCCATTCGCACCGCCGACTCGGAGATCGACGTGCAGGTACGCTCGATCAAGTCCTTCCAGGATAATCTCAACCTCACGAACAGCCGTTTCCAGGGTGGCATCAGCACGCAGCTCGATGTCGACCAGGCCGAGGCGACCCTGGCCGCAGCGCAGGCCCAGCTCGCGACGCTGCGCTCGCAACGCGCGACACTGGAGCACGCCCTCGCCGTCCTGCTCGGCCTGCCGCCGGAAGGCTTTAAGATCGCCTACAATCCGCTCGATATCAAACCGCCGCGCATTCCCGCCGGCATGCCCTCGGACCTGCTTGAGCGCCGGCCCGACGTGGCCGCGGCCGAGCGCCGTTGCGCCGCGCAAAATGCCAAGATCGGCGTGGCCATCGCCGCCTACTTCCCCGTGGTCAACCTGACCGGCAACACCGGCTTTGACAGCGGCGACCTCGGCATGCTCTTCAACTGGCAGAGCCGCATCTGGTCCTACGGTCCGAACATCCAGTTCCCGATTTTCGAGGGCGGCCAGATTTCCGCGCAGGTGAAGGAGGAGAAAGCCGCGTACGAGGAGAACGTCGCGAATTACCGCGAGACCGTGCTCACCGCGTTCCAGAACGTGGAGGACAGCCTCAGCTCGCTGCGCTATCAGGCCGACCAGCAGGAAGCCCAGGACCGCGCGTACAAGGCGTACAAGGCCGCGCTCGACCTGACCAACGCGCGCTATACGACGGGCTTGGTCTCGTACTTCGACGTCATTCAGGCCCAGGGCTTGGAGCTCAACGCCGAGCAACTCGACGTGCAAATCGCCGGCAACCGCATCGCGACCACCGTGCAGTTGGTGAAGGCGCTTGGCGGCGGCTGGGCCGATTCCTACGTGATGAAACCGGCCCTCGGCAACCATGTCGACGCGCCTTCACAAGCGCCGACGGTCCTGACGCCGAACGCCGAACCGGCAGCACGTCCTTAAGTGGGTAGCCGCCGCTGTCCCAGCGGCGGAGCTCAGCAGGCTTACGAGATCCCTGCGAAGTTGCGTGAATCCTCGATCCCGTCGCCCGGAGAGTGACGGCTACCCTTATTTTTAGCTAGTCGCAGGCCACCTTCCTCGGCTTAATTGCAACGCACGAACTATGAGCCGAGCAGGAAAATTTATTCCGGGAGGGAGTAACAAGGCAAAACGTACCGGCCCCATCCGGGCTCCCGAACCTGAAGCAGCCGGCGGCGCACCGGGCGCGCCCGGAAGCGGTGGCGAAGGCAAAAAGAAGCTCCTAAGCGTCGGCGGCCTGCGCAAGCCGATTTCCAAGAGCCAAAAGTGGCCGGTCTACGCCATGAGCGCGTTCGTTCTGGCCCTGCTCGTTTCGATCGCCTGGTACATTTTCGGCTATCTGCCGATGAAGCATAATGCCGAGGCCGCCGCCGCGGCAGCAGCGGCCAATGCGGCCGCCCTGCAGGCGGAAAAGGACAAGGAAGCCAAGGAAGCGCACGACCGGGAGTTGGCCTCCCTGGCTGCCAAGGGCGTCATTGACGTCGACTCCAATCCTTCCGGCGCGAAGGTCACCATCGGCGACAACATCAAGACCACCCCAGCCAAGATCGACGGCCTGTCTTTCGGCGATTACCAGATGACCATCCAGCTTGATGGCTACGAGGATTATCAGGAGAAGATCTCGGTGACGTCGACCACGCCGATCGAGCATCCCGTGGTCAATCTTGTGCAGAAGGCCGGCGACCTCAGCCTCGCCAGTCCCCAGGCCGATGTGACCTACACGCTCACCGGTCCCAACGGCTATAGCAATAAGGGTTCCGTGCCTGACCAGTTGAGCACGTTGCCCATCGGCGACTATTCCCTCACCGCGACGCAGGGCGACTGGACGCTGCCGCCCATGCCGATCAGCATCACCGATCACAACACCACGAACAAGGAGATCAGGTTCCCCTACGCGAAGGTGACGATTACCAGCACGCCGAATGGCGCCACCGTGCGCCGGGGCCGCACCGTTCTTGGCACCACGCCGCTGACGCTGCCGCAGGTCCGCCCGACGGACATGCGCCTTACCGTCGACCTGCCTCCGTACACCATCGCGACGCTGGAATTGCACGTCACCGATTTCGGCAACATTAAGCAGAACGTGCCGCTCTCGCAGGGCAAGGACTTCATCGCTGCTTGCGGCATGCCGATGGTATGGATCGCGGACGGCGGGTACTGGGCGGCGAAATATCCGTTCCGCCAGAAGGATTTTGAGAAGGTCGCGGGCTATAATCCGAGCTTCTTCCGCGGCGGCAACCTGCCGGTTGAGCAGATTTCATGGGAGAGCGCGCAGGCGTTCATCCAGAAGCTCAACGATTACGAGGGCAAGGGGGGCAAGCTGCCCACCGGCTTCCACTACTCCCTGCCGACCGAGTCGCAGTGGGACCAGTTCAACGCCGACGCCGACATCTCCATGGCGGCGCTCTCCAGCAACACGCCGCTGAACTCGACTCAGAATGTCGGCTACTCCTCACCCAACAAGTACGGGTTGTATGACACGCTCGGCAACGTCTGGGAGTGGTGCCTCGACAACTTCGACGACAAGGGCAACCACAGCCTGCGCGGCGGAACGTGGCTGAGCCTGCCCGATAATTTCGCCAACGCCTCCACCCGCCAGGGCGGACCGCCCAAGGACGCCGAGAAGTTCATCGGCTTCCGCGTTGTGCTGGTTCCCAATTCGTAAGGTAGAGACGCGACACCGCTCACGTCCGTGGAATCAGGACTGGTAAACGAAAATCCCGAGCACGATCACCAGCGCGCCGTAAACCACGCCCGGCCAGCAAAAAAGCCGGAGCCGCTGCGGCGACTGCGTCGCGAACTGGACCATCTCGCGTCCGTAGTGCGGGCTGTAGACGAGGATCATCCCCAGGATCACCCACATGTAGGCCGCCACAGTGAGCACATAGCGCCACGGCGTCTGCGCCAGAAAGCAGGCGTCGAGAATCACCGCCGCGCCGAGCAACAACAGGCAGCCGAGTCCCCGCGCCGCGAGAAATCCCGGCACAAAAATCGTAAGCAGCACACCCGAGATCGCCCACACCGCCATCAATTGCGAGCGGATGCTGGAAATCTCGCCGAGATCCATCAGGCCCGTCAGCGCGGTGAACCAAACTGTCGCGGCGAGCATCAGCACGACGCCAAGCGGGTAGTTGCGAGGCAACCCGCGAAGCGTCGAAGTCCACCGCTCCGGAGCCAGCGCAAACGGCAGGTGCGCGAGCGCCACCAGCAACCCCACAATGATGGCCGTGATCTTGAGCGAAACGAAGTAGGTCATGGTGCGCGGCGCGGAAAGCCCATCACCATGCCAGAATGAAGTGCGTTGTAAAGGTCGCGAGCCCTCATGGCCGACGCGTAATGACAACCTTCAATCCCACCTGCCCAGGCAACAGCTCATTGCCGCCCGTGAAAGAGCCCTGTTTGGAAAACTTGATCTAAACGTCGCCCGTATTCAACACAGATCCGTTGGCCGCTCCACCGACGCCACCAAATTTGAAATAATCATCGAATGGCACCCCGGCCTCACCGGCCTTGGTCCGGATCAGAACATAGGCGCGGTTCGCAGCCTTGTCCTCGTAACAATAAATCCGGATTTCGCGGCCCACGCCTGGACCCTCGAATCCACCGCCACCTTGCAGCACCTTTCCATCTGAGGAAATCGACTCGACGCCCACCGTGTCCTTCGCCCCGATGTCGTTCGGCAGTTTGACAATCCACCAATGGACTCCCAATACCTCGGCCAGGTCGTTGGCGGTGAGAGCGTCGGCGCGGCGTTCCTGCGCGGAGGCAGACAGGACGGTGGAAAGCAGGGCGAGCAGGGCAAAAGCGAGAGAGCGCATCTCCGCGATGTACCGTGCGGAGACCGGATGTCGAGAGCTTCCGGCCGGCTGCAGGGCGGCGGAGTCGCGCCGAGGGACGTCTTGAGGTAGCCCGGGCTGGCTCAGCCCGGATCGCGCGAAGCACGATTACAGAAACGCGGCTGCGTCGCACCCGCGCTGGGCCAGCGCGGGCTACCGCGGCATTCTCCTTTTTGCAGAAGTTTGGCGCCTAGCGGTCAGCGGCTGCCAAAACAGGTTCGACGCCGCGCTTGCTGCCGTCCATACTTCCCCTCTTCATCATGAAAGTTGTCACCTTTGGAGAAGTCATGTTGCGCCTGGCCACGCCGGGCTTTTTGCGGTTGAACCAAACGCCCGTGCTAGAGATGACCTTCGGCGGCGGCGAGGCCAATGTCGCGGTTTCGCTCGCGCTTTTTGGCGAGGAAGCGTCGTTTGTTACGCGCCTGCCGAAGAACGATGTGGCCGAGGCCTGCATCCAAAAGATTCGTGGCTTGGGCGTGGATACTTCGAAGATTTTGCGCGGCGGCGAGCGCGTGGGCATCTACTTCCTCGAGAGCGGCGCGTCGCAGCGCGCGTCGACGGTGACTTATGACCGCGCCCACAGCGCGATTTCCGAGATCAATCCGGCGGACCTGAAATGGGACGAGATTCTCAAGGGCGCGGACTGGTTCCACTTCACCGGCATCACACCCGCGCTGAGCGACGCGGCGGCGCAGGCCTCGCTCGACGGCGCGAAGGCGGCGAAGAAGCTCGGCCTGACCGTGAGCTGCGACTTGAATTTCCGCAAGAAACTCTGGTCGAGCGAAAAGGCGGGCAAGGTGATGAGCGGGCTCATGGAGCATGTCGATATCTGCATCGCCAATGAGGAAGACGCGGAGAAAGTTTTCGGCATCAAGGCCGGCACGACCGAGGTGACGCACGGCAAGCTCGACCACGCGCGCTACGTGGAAGTCGCGAGCAAGCTCACCGAGCGCTTCAAGTTCAAGGGCGTGGCGATCACGCTGCGCGAGAGCCATTCCGCCTCGCGCAACGGCTGGTCGGGCCTCTACTACACCGGCGGCAAGGAGCACTTCAGCCGCCACTACGACGTGCAGATCGTCGACCGCGTCGGCGGCGGCGACTCGTTCGCGGCGGGCCTGGTCTACGCGCTCGGCAAGAAGAAGTCGCCGCAGGAGGCGATCGAGTTCGCCGTGGCGGCGAGCTGCCTGAAGCATTCGATCAGCGGCGACTTCAACCTCGTGCGCCTCTCCGAAGTCGAGGCGCTGCTGGCCGGCGACGGCTCCGGCCGCGTCCAACGCTAATTCCCATGACCAAAGAGCAAATCATCGAGGGCCTTCTCACACCGGGCGTCGTCGCGATCATCCGCGCGGACAGCTCGGAGCAACTCATGGACGCCAGCCGCGCGCTCATCGCCGGCGGCGTCTCCGGCATCGAGGTGACCATGACCACCCCAAACGCGCTGCACGTCATCGCCGAGGTCACGCGTGAGTTCGGCAAGAGCGCGCTCGTTGGCGTCGGCAGCGTCCTCGACGAGAAGACGGCCGAGGCCGCCATCGCCGCCGGCGCGCAGTACGTCGTCACGCCCGTGCTCAAGCCGGAGGTCATTGCCTTCTGCCGCGGCGCGAACAAGCCGATCTTCTCCGGCTCCTACACGCCGACCGAGGCGCAGACCTCCTACGAGCTCGGCGCGGACTTCGTGAAGATCTTCCCGGCCGATGGCCTCGGGCCGAAGTACATCTCCGCCATCCGCGGGCCGCTGCCGCACCTGCGGATCGTTCCCACCGGCGGCGTCGACGTCACCACCGCGGGCGACTTCATCAAGGCCGGCTGCGTCGCGGTCGCGGCGGGAAGCACCCTCGTGAGCAAGGACATCCTCAGGACCAAGGACTGGGCCAGGCTCACCAGCATGGCCGGCCAGTTCATCGCAGCCGTGGCCAAGGCCCGGGGGAAGTAGCCGCCTATTTGCCCTGGGGAGCCTGCATTTTTAGGTGATTTTGAATGTCGAGGTGATTTAGGTCAGGGCTTGGGATAGGGCGGGAGCTGCGGCGTCCAGAACGGCTTCGTCCAGTAGGGAATGAGGTGGTTGCCGCTGTCCGGCACCGCGAGAAAATCGCCGTGCTTTTGCGGCAGCGTGGGCGGCAGGACATCGTTGCCGACCTTGAACGCCTTCAGGTGAACGTGCGCGCGCAGCAGCGGCGGGATGATCTGCGCCGAGAGCAGCGCGTCCATCGCGCCCATGCTGTGCCCCACCAGCGTCACGTCCATGCAGCCCGGATCCGCCTTCAACGCCGCCGCCGTCCTCGCCTCACGCTGCAGCTTCATCAGCCGCCGGATGAACACCGCGACCGCCCCGCGCGGCGGAGCATACCCGCCATTGTACTCGAAATCCGCGTGCCCCTTGCCGGCCATCTGCCCCTGCGTGTCCTCGTCGAAATTATACTCCGTGTCGCTGCGGAACATCATCTGAACGGTGAGCGGAGCCGAGCGACGGAGTCGCACCGGCAAGCGCGTGCCCAGCCGGAGTCTGGGCACGAGGGGAAGGTCACCGCTGCGCGACGGTACCCACCTGCCTTCCTCGTTCCCAAGTTGCACTTGGGAACGCGCTTGTCCCCGCAGCTTCGCTGCTCCCCTTTCCTCGTTGCCATGTGCGACTTGAGAACGAGAGGAGATCTGCAATGCGTTGCATGACATTCTCGCAACGGGACGCAGTCGGCATGAAACTTCCTTGCTTCTGCGGACGTCTCCCCCAATAGCTAGGCTGGTACACATCGAATGATTTCCCTCGCGACCGACATTTTGCGGCTTGTTCTCCCAGTTCTTCTCACAGTTGCGAGTTTCGCCGCTGACCGTGCCGCCGCGCAGGCGCCTCCGGTGGGCGATCCGAACCTGGGGCAGGCCATTTTCGTTCAGAATTGTGCGCTTTGCCATGCGGCGGCGCTGGGGCCGGGCCATATCGAGATCGACCGGCAGGGTCCGAGCCTGGCCGGCGTGGTCGGGCGCAAGGCCGCCGGGGCGATCAGCTATCCCTACAGTTCGGCGCTGATTCATTCCGGGCTGACGTGGGACCCGCCCACGCTCGACAAGTTCCTGACCGATCCAAGCGCGTTCGTGCCCGGGACGAAGATGATCATCGCGATTTCCGATGCAAAGACTCGCGCCAACCTCATCGCCTTCCTGCAGACGCTCAAGCTTCCGCCCGGCGTGAAACCAGCGCCGCCGGCCCCCGAGGGCCCCGCGCTTCCGCCCGCGCAGGATCCCGGCGCGTGGCAAAACGCGAGGCCGGGTGTAACGCATCGCATCACCCTTGCCGATCTGCCCGCGCCTTTCGCCACCAAGTCAGTCGACAATTCCATCCGCTACGTCAAGCCGCCGGGGGATGAGGATTTCCTGACCACGCCGCCAGGTCTCGCCGTACCGCCCGGTTTCACCGTCAAGCTCTTCGCCAAGCACCTGTGGAACCCGCGCTGCCTGCGGGTCGCGCCCAACGGCGACATCTTCCTGGCCGAGACCGGCGCGGACCGCATCCACCTTTTCCGCACCGAGGACGGCGCCGACACGCCCAGCCTCGACCAGGTCTACGCGGACAAGCTCGACCAGCCTTTCGGTGTCGCCTTCTATCCCCCCGGTAAAAATCCGGAGTGGCTTTACGTGGCGAACAACAATTCCATCGTGCGCTTCGCCTACCACAGCGGCGACGTCAAGCCTTCCGGCCCGCCGCAGGTCGTGGTGCCCAAGCTGGCCGACAGTCCCGGCGGCCATACCACGCGCGACATCGCGTTTTCCCTCGACGGCAAGCGGATCGCGGACTCCGGTCGTCTGCTCGCGCAATGCGTCACGGACGCGCGGCCGCCCGACTGGCAGGTCCAGATTTCCGAGGATGGTGTCCGCCGGATCGCCAGTCTCGGCCACAGTCCCTGGCGCATCTTGACGAAGAAGAGCGATCATTTCATCCTTTGGGTGATTTTAGTCGGCATAATATAATCTAAGATGCGTCATTTTTTTCACCGATGCATATCTTCATTACTAACTGTAGAGGTGAAAAATTGGTTCCTAACCCTCGTACCACACTTTTAATATTTATTTGTTTGGGAAAGATCATCCAACACCTATGGAAGCTTGCAAGCACCAGAGAAGAGACGTCAGAAAGAGCTCTGGGTATTACCCCAGGGGACAAACCTCCGATACTTAAATCAACACTTGATAAGATGGAGAATAAGGAGGAAGATGTGTGTGTGTGAGAGAGAGAGAGAGAGAGAGAGAGAGAGCTGAAGGTCGTTTATGTAGGCCTGGAGGGGCGGTTAGTCTCCTAGAAGAGTGCTCGCCATATCCAGTGGGCGGTCGAGAGTTCTCACTGGGTGGTAAGGGTGCTCAGAAGATGACATGCGCTCGCCTTCGTAGAATCCACTCTTAAGGGGTGGACAATCGAGACCTCTCTTGCTGTGACAGTAAGTCAATTCTCCTGTCTCTCTCCATCTGAGTCTCTGTAAGTCTGAGTCTCTCTCCCACTCGTGTCCGTCGAAGGTCTATTTATAGGGGTTGTCCCGGTGGCCAGGGCCTGTCCCTTAGCAGGGAAGGGTGCAAGTCGTGGGGTAACGCCTCCCCTTGATCATGGGGAGTTTTTCGTTGAGGGTCCGTTCCTCCGGAGTCAGGCGGTTCTCTGGTAAGTCTTACGGCGTCTGTAAGACATTCTCGCCCTTAGTGGGATTGAGGCCGACGTCGTAGGGATAACGTTCGGTCGCCGGAGGGTCATCCGACGGCCGTTGCGCTTGGGCTGATGCCCTTCGTGCACTGGCGAATCCGAGGACCATCTATCTTGGGTTGTGTGTTGTGTGTTGTGGGCCGCAGTTGTCAGGGGCCCATTATGTACGCTGTAGAGGTTTGGCCAAAGCGGGCTTGGCGTAATGAGCCTTATATGGGCCGAGCCGATTTTACCCTCCTCACTAGCCCCCCACTCTCAAATGCCAAGCTCTTTTTTCGGGATCTGAGAGATAATTTTGAGAGGGCCCGTCGAGGGGGTGTTTTGAGGAGGGGTTCCTCATATTGCTTGGGCCGGTGGGCCCAACTTTCTACTTGACTTCTTGACGCGCAAAGCAACCCTGGTGGTGGCAGATGACATCACTATAATCATGACGTAGGCTGTCTTTGTCTGGGAGCGCGGGCGCAAACAGTCACTTGAGTTTGGCGATTGTACCCTCATGGTGATAGGCGCCCTTTCTCCTTCCATGTGGTCTCGAAGAGTCCGTCCCATTTTCGAAAGTTATATGAACCAACGCAAGGTCGTTCAGGGAGCCCCACTTGCTCTTCCAGTGCCTGCTATGGGTGTTAGTTGCTCCCTCTTCGACTTTCTCCTATCTTGGTGAGGGTTCTCCCCCTTCTTCAATTTTCTAGAGTCATGGCACCTCACAGGAGGATCCTCCGTGTTAGCCTCACGTCTTCTGCTGAGGAGGTGGCAGCAAGGTGTGGTGGTGTCCTGAGCACTTCAGGTGCCGATCCCAGCTGTCCTCGCTCCCCACAGCTGGTTGCTTATAGGGTAGCTTACGAGATGCGGGAGGCCTTTCAAATCCCTGTGAATTTTGACATTGTCTTCCTAACTGTCGATGACAGCCTATTGAGCCATCCTCCGGGTAGCATCAGGGTCCCCATAGAGTCCTTTCGGGCAGGCTTCCGCCTCCCTATAGACCCGTTCTTTGAGTCAGTCGTTCACCACTATGGTCGGTACCCAAGGGAGCTTTCCCCCAATTCTTGGCGTACTCTGTGCTGTTTTGTCTTTGTCTGCAATCAAGCCTCCGTTGTCCCAAATGTCTTCCTCTTCTGGTAGTTCTAAAGCCTTGAGTGTTGTCCTGCCGATACGTCATCTTTGTACTTTCGGGTTAGGAAGGACATGAGCATCATCCGTGTCACATCCTTGGTGTCCAATCTTAAGTGCTGGTCCGAGCACTTTGTCTTCATTACAAAGGTCGGAGGTCTCGGCCACCCAAGTAATTGGAGCTTTGCCATGGGTTCTCGCCCTCTTAGAGCAGATAGGCTGCCTGCGCCTAATGCTGAGGAGTCCAGGGTGATTAAGGCCCTTCTATGCTTCCACCTCCTTGATGCCGGCACCAGGCTGATCCCGACGGTGCTTCTGGAGCTGGGGTTGAGCCCCCCATTGCCCTATGGTACTAACTTTACTGTTTCTCTTGTCTTTCTGTTGTTCGTCGTGCTGATCTTCTTAGCGTTGCTCTGCAGGGGTGGTGGAGTCGTCAGAGCTGTGGTACGAGACGATTGAACTATCACAATTTGCTCCCCGTCCCATCAACCACATAGAACCTGACACTGACCAGGTGACTGTCGCCGCTCTTCAAGAGGCGGTTGCCTTAGCGTCGGGGTGCTTGCCGTATCCGCTCCCAGCGGTGCTTCCGGTGGAGTGCTCACGTCCACCTCCCGTGTTGCCATCTGTCACCTCCACAACCAGCGTTGGGTCGGGAGCTCGCACGGTTAGCCAAAGGGAATCTTCAAAGAGCGTGTCGACCGTGGCTCTGGAGGCTTCCACCATGTCGGGCAGACAACACTGTCGGGTGAACCTAGAGGTGGTGGAAGCGTTGGATAGCCCTGTGGGTAGGCAAAGAGGAAGAGGCTCCGCGTTGCGACTCGTGGTCGAACCCCGATGCTACCCCAATCCGTGTCTCCTCCGGCCTCGGTATCAGCTGAGGGTCGACTCCTGCTCTGTCTGCCTCCATCTGCTCGCCACAGACTAAGGTTCCTCCCTTGGTCCCTACTAGGGGAGTTTATGACAAAGGCAAGGCCCCCTGTTCAGACGTGGTCGCTTGCCTTCTGCCGCCTGAGGTTACCCCTGCCGTCCGCTTCCTATCACCTGAGGAGGTCACACTGGGGTACGCGGATTGGCTAGAGGCCTTTGCCCTTATGGACAAAGGTGTACGGGTGCATGACCACACCAGGATTTTTGGTCCTAGAGCCCACAGAGAACTGTTCAACTTGGTGGCGAAGAACTTAAGTTCAGTCACCAGGGCATTTGACTTGTGGGGGTACCATTTTACCGGGATCGCGCAACAGTTGGTTGCTAGCTAGGCTGCGTAGAAGGAGCTGGAGGTCCAGTGTGCCAAGCTCTGAGAGCACCAGGCGATACAAGAGGCCCAGTGTGCCACGCTTTGAGAGCGGCTTGAGTCGTAGGGGCGAGCCTTGGAGGAAGCCGTGCGAGATCGGGACGCCTTCCATGTTCACGCCCAGGTGTTGGAGGGGTCTCTTTAGGAGGCGACTAGGCGGGCTGATGCAGCCGACGCCCAGTCAACCACACTAGGGGCCTTGGTGGACGCCGCTGAAGAGAGGGCTCAGGCGGCGGAGGTGCGGTTCGAGAATTTGCATGCGGCGATGGCCACCATTGGCCTAGAGGCCTCGGTCATCCTCAGAATACCAGGATGAACTGAACGCGGCTACCGTCGAGGTTAATGGTCTGGCCCGAGACCTTGGCTTCCAAGAGAGCTAGGTGGTTGGCCTCCAAGCTGTTGTCGGACACTTGGGTGGCCCGGTACCCTCCCTATCGCCTCCCTTGACACCGTTCGAACTCGCGGTTAGCAAGGGCGAGGAGGAGCCTGGCGAGACGGGGCCGAGCACGAAGGGGCAAGCTGCTGGGGTCGAGTGCTCGACGGAGAGGGAGTTGGTGGATCTGAAAGACCATCTCTCTCCTCCTGTGACTGCTCGTGAGGGTGTGATCAGAGCTCAAGACCAGGGGCCTACTAATGGTGCTGAGGGGGTGAGCTCCTGATGGGGTCCTCGCCCTTTGATGTATCACACTTTTTCCTTTTTTGTGTTCAACTGGGGTACGTCCGAACGGCCGTTGTCCCTCCTCTGTAAACTTTCTCAGTTTGAAATGGAATTACGAAATTTCAGAAATTAGGAAAATTTCTAATTTCCTTTCTATTTAAACCTCAACCCCCTCTCACCCCTCTCATTTCTCAGCCTCCCTTCTCTCTCTCATTTCTCTCCTGTCTCTCGACCTCTCGGCGTGGGGCGCGCGACCGTGCGGAGCTGGCTGAGGCGGAGACGCGTCGGGGAGATCGGTTCGCAGGATAGAGCTGCGGTTGGAGCGTGGCGGGCGTGATCCCTCAGTGGATTCTAAGAAAGGCACCGTTCATGTTCTTGGCAGCTTTCGGTGTGGTTTAGTCGCTTCGGCGCGCAGTTTCTTCAGTGGAGGTAGGGAGATGGATCACCACTTCGTCCTCTACATTTTCCCTGTCCCTGCACGTCGTTTGGTGCTCGAACGAGTGGGATTGGGCTTGTTGGGGTTTCGTGGGTTTCGTAGGCTTCGTTGGAAAACGGCGACGGTTCTGCAATCGGTTAGTGTCAATGGACTCCCTGGAACATCAGCATTCCATAGTCATTGATTTCATCTCGATTGGTGGTCCCATTTGACCGTGGGGAGCTCGGGAAGTCCGATTGTCCCATTTGGGTGATTTTGTTATAATCGTCTGTTTCTTGCGATCCATGCACCGTTTTGACTCCAGTCGGAGTCCATGTGATTGTATGTGTGTCCATGGCTGTATCCCCTTCGTCTCAGCACGAATGGGGCGTGGGAAGGCCACGTTTGGGACAACCCCATGGTTTGCTCGCCGTGACGGTTGGACAGTCGCACCAGAGACCGCCCAAGGTATGGGTGACTGGCTCCGGACCGTTTATCTCCGTCTGGTTTTGGGGCTTGTGCGGCCACACGATAGACCGCACATGGTATGGGCGGCCAGGTGTGAACCGCCTATCCCCTCGTGGCGGCCAGTCTCTAGCGACTTGTCTTCCCGTTGGGATGTGCGGCCAGGTCCTGACCGTCCATCCCAGTTGACCCTTGGTCAACAGTTGAGTGTCGGTCGTGTTAGGCGGTCTGGTCAAGACCATTTTGGCTAGCACTGTAGTAAGTCGGTTCCGTTCAGCGATCCAGTCAAGACCGTTTTGACCAGGAACTAGACTGAGTCATGGGCTTGAGCGGCCTGGACCTGATCGCTCATCCCCTTGGACAGTTCTCTCCTGACCGTCCATCCTTCTTCATCTGACCCTTGAGCGGCCCTCCCTGGACCGTTCATCCCCTTGAGAGGCCACTATGTGACCGCCCATCCTATCGAGTCTGTCGTCTCATTTCTTGGCCATAGTGGCTATCTCGTGTCAGTCTGCCTTAGGTTTGTGTCCTAGGGTGGTGTCTGAGCGTCATTTCCCTAGGTATTGGTTTCGGTGCATCTTGGCGTAACCTTGTGATCTGCCTACTGCCTCGTGGATGTCTCTTGATGTCCTATGAGGGTTATGACCATGATATGAGGTGGCCAGGAGTGTTCTTGTGGTGGGCAGTCTTCTGCACTACTTTTAATGTCGTTGTCTGGTTCTGGTCAACCTTGTGTGACCCAGTGGTTGACAGGTAACCTTGTGTGTGTCTGTAAATGTATCTAATTAATCAACAGTTCTAATAGGAAATAGTTAACATTTTATAACAATTAAATAACTACAGAGTCCAGACCACAAATACAGTTAAGGTAAGAGAATGTACACTGCCCTGGGCACACCCCAAAAACCTGGCAAGCTGGCAACTATGAAACCTCCATCCGACCTGCTCCACTCCGAGAAGGATGCCACACCTGAAAAGCAGGGGTGAGTCTCATCTCAAAGGCTCAGTAGGGATCTCACGAAACCCCACTATAATGAAAGCGGTAACTAAAGTAATAATAGTAAAGGAAGCTGTAAGCAAGCACGGTGTAAGAACAGCAAGTAAAGAGTAACAACGGGAGCAACACTACAACCAAGCCGGTACGACCCAACGACGGTGACCAGAACCAGATGATGGTCAACTAGGGATACCACACACACCGACCCTCTACGCAACCCCGACCCCAAGGTCGGACAGTCCGTCCTAGTCGACGGAACCATGGACATGGCCACACGGCCAACCACAAGCCGAACCAACACCCCCAGAAGACTCTCTCAATCCCGGGCTAAGAACAATGGAAGGATCCCCGGGAGACTCTCTCAATCCCGGAACGATGGAAGGAACCCCTCGGGAGAATCTCTCGATCCCGAGCTAGGACTAGCGAAAGAACCACGCTTAACACCACCCGGGACGAACCAAACCACTAGCACGGCAAACCACACCAGGAAGAAAGCCACGTTGAACCCTCTCCGGTGACGAGAGTACTAACCCACTGACCATGAGATCGGATGCGTCCTCCGACGACTTATACCGCAGCCTCACGTGTCTCCCTACACGCCCTCTGGCAGAAATTGAGACACCAACACAGTACACCGCACCAGTGTACCACAGAACAAGGACTAACCGGGGTCACACTCATCAGTGCAGGTCCACTGCCCCCGACCACGAGTGTACACACAGACCATTTGCTCTAGGTCGGTCCTCTAGCCGATTTTCTCCCCAGCCGGACTCTGGCTGCAAAGGCAAGGGGCCCTCAGGTAACCGGCCTAAAAATCACTACACAGGACAAGCCTCCACCACTCCCTAGTAGGTCAGCATATGTACGTGCCCTGGTCAGCTACGTCAAGTGGGTAGGGTCACCAAAAATTAATCACAACTACGAGAACCACCAGAGTACCATCGGCCTACACAACACCTCCATGAGGTGACTCACTAGCACGATAACCAAGGACCACCAACCTAACAGTCAAACTATGACTGCCAGTCTATGCAAGACAATACAGAGCACGAGACAGAACATCGGGACCACGGTCCACAATTCTCACAAGGACACCTAGTCGCGATCACAGCCCTCACGTGGGAACACCTTCCGTGATCCTGGAACTCATGCGGGAATAGTCAACATGAGCAGCCCAACTCATGGAAGACTGTCCACACTCTACTACAGACGAGGGTGGCCCACACTACAACCCACAGCCATCTTAACACACGAAACCACCCAAACATGCATTCCGTATAGCCACCCCTCGCACGGACACCCCGGGACATGAAAACGTCCCGTGGATGTCTCTTGATGTCCTATGAGGGCTATGACCATGATATAAGGTGGCCAGGAGTGTTCTTGCTGTGGGTAGTCTTCTGTATTGCTTTTTATATCATTGTCTGGTTCTAGTCAACCCGGTTAGATCCAATGGTTGATGTAAGACCTTGTGTGTGTCTCAGCAGTTCTACCCAGCTCGAGACATGATTTTGGATGCCGTGAGGTATCATCTTACCTCGTTCTACGTATCCAGGTGTGCTGAGAGTTCTCGGTGTTCCCTCAGATCTCCGTGAGTTGTTTCCTACGGTGAGTCATCTCTGACTTAGGATTAGACCGATTGGCTGCTTGTTCCACTTCATACGACGATCTTGACTCCGTGTCGTGAGACTCAAGGATCGCTGTAGTTTCAGGTCTAGTTGCCTTATCTTGAGTCTATCGACAGTTTCTTGTGCTGCCATTGGTGCTTCGTAGTACGTGCGACAGTGCTTCTTGTCTATCTGTACTCCGGCACTCACATTTTAGAGTCTGTGTCTCGTGAACCTCCACTGGTTGTAGCCTGGCGACTCGTTTTGATGTGTCGGCCCACCTGGGAGTGGTGGCGAGGTAGTTCCCAATACACAGTTTATAAGCTAGTTTCCGTGGGCTCCCTTGCTTTGTAGTAGCATCCGCTAGGGGAGAAAATTGGCTAGAGGCCTGGCTCAGGGCAATGAGCCAGTGTGTGCACACGTGGTCAGGGGCTTGGACTAACGCCGATGGGCGTTACCCAATCTAGTTACTTGTGACTGTAGTACTGTTCTGCTTTTGACAGTGTCTTAGTCTCGGTCATGCCTCTTGGGTGACAACGTAGACAAGACACTAGTAGGCGCAGCATAAGACATCAGTGGACGCAGCTGGCTATTCTTCTAGTGAGGGGTACTCTAGTCACGTGACACGTGACTTTCACGTGACTCTCGTGTTTCTCGAGTGTCGTGACCTTTCTGGGTTAGCCCTGTCGTGGCTTTGCCCGAGGTCAGTGTTATGTTGTGTGCACGACGTTTTAGTCTTGTTGGGTCTGTCTAGATCTCTTCTTGGCTTTCTGTCTGTCTTGCTAATTTCTTTCAGCGTCAACGGATTGACAACTTCTGACTTCGCCAGTTCAGAGTTCGCCCTTTTATTGCTGTTAGGAGTAGCTTGGGAGCCAAGGTTAGTTCGGCAGTCGCGCTCATTCGGTACGGCTTTTCCCTTTTCTTTTAGCTTCCCTCTTCCTTGCCTGTTCCCTACTCCTGCTTCCTCTTCTTTGTAGCTCTGTAGATTAGTTTTCCTGCTTTACTACCTGCTATTTTCTGTTCTGTGTTACTGTGTATTTTTCGATGGGGATCCGCGTGACCCCTACTGAGCTAGTGACACGAGGCTCACCCCTATTTTTCAGGTGGGTGGCGTCCTTCTGCTTCTGAGGTTCCTAGTGTGACGTGTCCATAGCTGCCAGCAGTACCTGCGTCAGGCTTCCCCCGACCTCAGTGTACGTCTTTCTTTTCTGTCGACTGTACTTGGACTGCACTGCTCATCTTTCCTTTGGAGTTCGCAACCCCCATACCCCAAACCCTAGTTCGCACCCCCCAAACCCCCACACCCCAGCCACCTCTAGCCACCCCTCCTCTCTGCAACCCACGCACCATCCCCTTCTAGGTATGTCCACGGCGGCCCCGGCATCCCTAGGCATCATCCTCATCATCGACATTGAAGATCTCTTTGTTCTGCTGCTCATAGACTTGTAGCAGAACCCTTGGCAGAGCTTGCAGCATCCACACCGCCACCTACTGTGCGAATCTGCCCGAGCCCCCTTCTATGGGTTCGTTCATCTCCGAGTCCTCTTCGCAGCAGAGGTGGTTTCATCCCGTTTCGACGTCAGCACCGGTCATGGCGTTCGTCCTCCCATGACTGCGCAGATCAGGTGCAACCCAGTCTGCCCCGACTATGCGCTGACTTGCAGTTCATACCACGCCCAACCTGTTCATCTTCGGCCCGAGGTGTCTTCACCAAAGTTGTGCCCCTCGATGACACGAAACCAACCCAGGTGGTTTTGTCCCGTTCTGACTTTGGTGCAGAAAGTTCCACCACGGCCTTCACCTCCCTACCTGACTGCTCACCCAGGAACCTGAGGCTTGCCACTTCTGCGAGCACACCCGGCTCGGTGATCCAATGGCCACCATCTCTTGAGGGTACGTAGATCTCCCTGTCTGTTATCCCACCGAGTTGGTCCCGCCTTCTTTGGACATCGCCTCCACCCGGAGTGACCTTTTTGAGGATACGTAGTTCCCACTGTCTTCTACCATGCTGAGTTGGTCCCGTCGCATTTGGAGCTCTACAGAGAGCGTACCAGTCATCGCACATCGACCGCGCCAACCTATCCGGTGAGACAGACCCACGTAGGCCCTCCACTATGACCTTCCCCGCCTTCCAGTGACCTCAGATCAGTGTCCAGATCTTAGGAGTTCTTTGGCATCCACTAGGCTTCGTCCAGACGTCGACGGCACCTCGTTCGAACATCGGAGCTAGGCATACGGTATAGAACAAGCAGGCTCCTGCACATGTCTTCTTTCTCCTTCGATCTTGCTGCTACACTCTCTTCTCTAACTCTCAATCCTCTCACGATACTCAATTTTTCTTCTTTTCTCTCTCAGATCCCTATTTCTCTCTTCGACCGAGCTAGCTCTCTCTTCACACAGCTACACTGCTCTCTAATTCTCTCTTCTGCACTTGCTTCTTCTCCTGCCTCTATCGCCTTTTTTTTGTCTACTCTTTCCTCTCGTAGTTCATCATCGCTCTCTTCTTCTTCTGCAGGAGTCTTCTTATATATGGAGAAACAGGGGCGCCGAAGGTAAAAATAGTGAAGACGATGATGCCCTTTTTATTCCCTTGCTGTCAGATGGCTCCACGTGGCGGGATTAAGGCATTCGTTGTTGTACATATCCCAGTGATTTTGATGATAACAAAATCAAGAACATATAAGTTGATTCATGAATTTCTTTTATACTCAAGTCTAACTTCATCATGACCCATGTTACGCACTCAATTCCTCACACACATACATGTCCATCCTAACTCCTAAACCACTCAAGCTTTCTGTTGGACTGGACTCTGTTGTAGTTAGTTATTTATATCTGTTGTCCTGCTTTATTTCCTATTTCTATGTACATCACACCTGTCTTTTTATCCCTTCCGAGTCTTCGGGCTCGTGGGAGGCGGGCCGAGGTTCGAGTCGCGCCGATTCCTTTTCAGTACTCGGATCCCGAGTCGCCACACTCACACCCCTCTTCTGCTTCCTGGCCCTCCCTACACAAGTGGAAATCAGCTCTGCATAGCGCTGCCATCCACCCCCCTCCACCTTCAGTGCAGCTGCCCCACCTGCGCAACAGAAAAAAACGCTCCTTGGTCCTCCCTCCTCCCCTCTCTTCTTTGTATCCCTAGAATCCTAAACCAGCGCCACCCAAGTCAGCCGTGAACCCCTCTCTCCTGTACTCTGGCCGCCCCCCTAGTCTTTGATCGCCGGTACCTGCAACACCAACGCCGCCACGGGCCGCTGACTCCCACTACTCCCCAGCCGCTGTTCCCCTCCCTCTCACGTTTCCCTGCACTTTCTTCCCAGCCATGCGATCCCCCCTCCACACCCATAACCCCTGCCGTCTAACCCCCATGCAACGCCAGCCATTGTCGCCCCCGGTGAGCCACCCCCAGCTCTAGCTTCACTCTGGCTGCCCTACCGGAAGGCCACCAGCACTGCTGGTCATCGCCCCACTCCCTCCCCCCATCTCCCCCTGCACGGAGCGCTGCCCTCTCCCCGCTGCTCTCCCACCCACGCCAACGACCTCAGCCCCTGCCTGCCAACCGTCTTCGTCCTCCGCTACAGTGCAGCCGCCGGCAGCACCGCATGCGACCACGCCGGCGTCGTCCTCAGCCACATCGAGGAGGCCACTCATCCTAGCCACGCCAACCCATCGCCGCACCCATTCCCCACTCCGCTATGCAGAGCCAAAATAGGGCCGCCGGCCACTCTCCGCGGAGCACCCAGGCAGCCCACGCTCCTCCTGTGCCCACCCGCCGACAGGTGCCAGCCGCCCTCACGTCCAGCAGCCCCCCGGCATCGGGAAGGAGTCCCACCGGCCAGCCGCTCCACGTCGCCCACCCACGACCCTTGCACCACTCTCCTAGCAGGGTATCTGCACCTGCGTTCCCCTCACCCTGCTCCACTCTCCCTGGCCGCACCCCCCTCCCACGCCGTTCCCATTCGAGAACCCAGCGCCACGCACCGTCCGCCCATGCCCGTAAACAGCCTTCCCCCCCTCTCTCGCGAAGGACGCACAACCCCCCTCACCGTCCCACTTCGGCTCTGCCTCACCGGAGCTCCACTTCTGCCAACCCCCTCCATCCCCTCTGAGCGCGGCGACCACGCCCCCCCCTTCCGAGCGTGGCGAGCACGACGCCGGCAGGCTACCACGGCTGCCACCGTCCTCGGCCCCATCAACCTGTCGTCGCTGTCCAACTCCCCAGCACAGCCCAACGGCGCCCACGTCCCTCCCACCGCCGTTGTCCTCTCTCTCTCTCTCTCTCTCTCTCTCTCTCTCTCTCTCTCTCTCTCTCTCTCTCTCTCTCTCTCTCTCTCTTAAGTGGCCGTGAGTATGCTCTGAAGGAGCTATTATTGGTGTTGGCCATTCCAGTTGAGGATTTATCTTGTCCCTGAGGTGTTGACATCGTGGTTCGAAGTTGCAGAGCGGGCACTCTGGTCAAGATGTGCTTGGATGAGCGGAGGATCTTCTTGGATTGGGCTGTGGTCATCCTAGATTTGGTTCGAGATCGTGTGGAAGTGGCAGGTTCGAAACTCGAGGATGAGCATTGGCGGGTGTCGATTATGGTTCGTGTTGCGGCTCTTGGCGTGGTGGTCCGCGCGGTGGTAGCTCGAGAATGGGTTGGTGTTGGCACGGACGGATTCGAGAGAATGATGTCCGGTGGCTAGAGATGTTGCAACCTTTGAGCCTAGCATTTTGGTGGATTTTTCATCACTTCTTGGTAAGCATTTGGTATGTTATTGGTTTTGAGATCAGAGACAGGTGTAAGAGAGGAGCGTGTGGTAGCGGCTAGCTTAACCGCTGTGGCAGAGTGTGGCGGTCTATGATAAGCGTTGCCTACTCCCTGATGTGTAAGAGTGTGTTGGCGCTGCTTTGGAAGGATGCGTGTCAGTTGGGCGGTGTTCGCGAGAATTTGTGGCTGGTGTTGTGTTTTCTGAGGTGTCGTGAATTGGAGCCTGCGAAGTTGCAGAGGATGTGTTGAGCGTCGGAGGATTGGTTCCTGGGTGTGAGATTATCTCGGGTTGTGTAAGACGTGTTGTTGCTGTGTCATTGCTTGAGGCATTGTGATTTATGGCACTGGCTGGATGGAGAGTTGGGGAAATGTGCTGGCAAGGTTGCAGCATGAGTACCCTATTCTCATGTTGGAAGTTGTGCCCTCAGACAAGATCATGTTCTAGGGGAGAGACCTTCAAGAGATTGTAGGTCCCGGTTGCTTGTTGTGAGCGGCTGGCGAGGTTGGCCGAGTGATCGACCATGGTAAGAAGTGTATTGTCTGGGGACCCGTGAGCATTTGTTGCGGCGTTATCGATCAGCTTGTTATGGTAGCAGGCGGCACTTGTTGGTTCTGGAGAAGTATGCCATGGATTGTAAGAGATTACGTCCCGAGGCTCTGTGGTGAGAGCGGAGCCGAGGATTGGTAGACATTCTTTTGGATTATTTTGAGGCAAAGGATTTGATGAGACAGGTCGAAGGACGGTGCTTGTGTGCGGAGGTCTCTGATGAGACGTTATCCTTGGTTTGTGACCAACAAGGGAGGATTCCCCATAAGTCTGAGTCGAGTGACGTGAGGATCGAGGAGAGATCCTGTCATGTGGTTTCACTGTACTCCCCTAAGAGGGTAGAGTTGGCGTGAGGCTCGAGATCGGATGCAGAGTTCGAGCGAGATTTGGCTCGAGTTATAGTATTGGTCTGTGGATGGTTAGCGGATGACCTGTCGTGATTTGGAGTATGCCTGTTGGGCCGGTGGAGGTTTCTCGTTGACGCGTATCTGGTGACCAGTGGGTGGTCTTTCACAGACAGAAGATGCTGGTTGTTGGGGCTCGAGAATGGCGTGAGCCGTATGCCAGCGAGGCCTTGGGTCTTTTGGGTTTATTTTGTGATTAGAGTTTAAAAATCAAAAAAAAAATATTTATAAAAATTTTAACCGCTCTCTCTCCCCCATCGAACTCTCTCTCTGTCTCTCACGTTTCTCTCTCTCCCTCACCCCCTCTCTCTCTCACTCACGATCGCCCTCTCTCCCTCTCTCTCGGTTTCGTTTGATTTGGCCGTAGACGGAGGCGTGGGAGGTACCATTGGAACCGGCTCGATGCAAGGATCGCGTGGACGCTGACCTCGTCTCGATCCGCGGTGCGTGGAGGCGCGTGGGGATGTGAGATCGTCGTAGCTTCCGTTGTCCATTCGGCGCCGGAACATTGACCTCATTGCGCAATAAGTAGGGGGATGGACTCCTTGCCTTGCTAGGAACCCATTGGTACCACATGCACGCCCGTCCATCACCATTTTTCTCGTTTCTCGTGCATGAACCCAAGTTAGAGTAATTTAGCCTATTTTCTTAAAAATTGCTCCATGGGCATCGTCTTTACATTTTGATGTATGGAATAGCTGTAGAATGATCGTGTGGGCATGGCAGGTTAGCTAGATTTTCAATTTTCGTCAAATCGAGCCGACCGGGAGGGGTTCCCATGGTGGAGACCCCGCTCTCGCCATGGCGGTGGAAGAACGGCCCACTCGGAGACCATCCATCTTCTCGTGGTCAACTCCAGACCGCTTAACCCCATTGGATGGTTCAATCTAGACTGTCCTAGACTACGCACGGTACACCCTCTACCGTGTAATTCCCGTGAACAGTAAGGTGGTAAAAACTATATAGGCCCATGTCTATCTGTTCCTCCCTAATGAACAGTCGATCGTCTGACTGCTCATGAGACTCTTCGTCCCTCCAAGTGGCTGGACCCTAACCGCCTGAACTCGCGAGCGGCCCGTTCCCAGCCGCGTAACCCTTAGAACCCCCATGGCATTGGCGGTTCAGCGGCTACTCCCAAGCCGTACAACTTTGTGATCAACCCATCTCCAGTCGCATATTCTTTAGTAGCGTTAGTGTTTGAGCGGCTACTCCCAAGCCGTGCAGACCTTTGAGCGGCCCTTTGTAGCCGCGCTAGCCTTGTAGAACTGATTTAGGGATGGCATTGAGTGGCTAGGCCATAGCCATGTAGGACCATTGAACGGGCTATCGTTCGACCGTCCAGTAGACCCTCATCCTTCGAGTAGCTAGTTCCAAGCCGCATGAGTCCCTTCAGCGGACTAGGCTTAACCGTGCATTTCTTTAGGCTTAGTTATGGCGTGAGATGAACAGGTGATCCCGGTCCGTTCTACCTCATTGAACGGCACATTTGAGTGGTCAATTCTCAGTCGTCCAACCAGTTGAACGGGTTTCCTTTATCTATTTCACTTTATGGAGATGTGTTTGAGCGGCCCTTTCTGAGCCATGTATCCCCCTTGAGCAGATTATCGTTCGATCGCTCAATCTCTGAGTTGTCATGATCAAACTGTTTTATTCCTGCAGAGTTTAAATTGTTGCATATTCCTGTTTATATGCATTTAATTGTTATAGTATCGCCATATCATTGAAGTTCCAAATAAAATAGTAAGCAATAGTATTTCATGACCGATTTGCTAAAGTAGTAGAAATAAAATTACTTTTTTATTAATGATTTAAATTAACAACAGAGTCCAATCCAAAATAAAGACAAGTACAGTGCAACAAAAAAAAGAATGTACGCTAAAGTCGGGGGAAGCCCGACGCAGGTAACGCAGGTAACGCTGGCAACAATGAATAGACGCACCGCCCACAGACCACAAAGAAGCTGAACAACCACACCTGAAAAGTAGGGGTGAGCCTCGTGTCACTGGCTCAATAGGGGTCACGCGGATCCCCACTGAAAACAACTCAGTAACACACTAAACAACAGCTAAATAGTAGCAAAGCAGGAAGAACAAGGAAGACAACAGTGCTAAGCTACAACAGAAAAGCTATAAAAGAAAGTCATAAAAGCAAGAGTAGAAACAGCTAAAAGAAATGGGAAAAGGCGTAAAGGATAGAAACACGACTGCCAAATAATGCACGGTTCCCTAAGCAACTCCAAACGACAACAGAAGGGTGAACCCTGATCTCACAAAGTCAGGAGTTACCAATCCGTCAACCAGGCATTATGCCTGAAACTACGGCCTACAACACAAACAAAAAGCCCTAAAAGAAGACTCATACAGATGAGAACACTAACGCATACATGACTAGATTATCGTGCACGCTCCACTAACTGACTTCGGGTAAGGTCAAGAATAGACTAACCCGGAAAGAGACACAAACTCCTTGAAACACTAGAGTCATGCGCCATGTGATAGAAGTACCTCCTCACTAGAAGAGTAGCCAGATGCGTCCATTGACATTTTACACTCCGCCACAAGTATCTCCCACATGTCTGGAACGGTGGTAACTGAGATACTCAACCAAGTATAAGGAACAACAGTAATGAGTGACTAATCAGGGTTACGCCCATCGACGCTCGTCCAAACGCCCTTGACCACGTGTTCACACACAAGCTCATTGCCTTGAGCCAGGCATCTAGCTAATTTTCTCCCCCAGTAGGACACTACTGCCAGGCAAGGGAGCCCACGAAAACTAGCCTACAAACCGTCTGAGTCGGGAACTCTATCCCGCCACCACTCCCAGGTGGGTCGAGATACAGGAAAGTGTCGTCAGGCTGCAACTAGTGGAGGCTCACTAGACACAAAGATTCTGAAACACGAGTGTTGGAGTACAGATAAGCTAGCACGCACTGTCTCACGTACTACGAAGCACCAAGTATAAGACATAAGGCAGCACACCAAACTGCCGCCAGGCTCAGGACGACAACGAGACCTGCTGATACAATGATCCTTGAGTCTCATGACTCGGGGTCAAGATCGTTGCACATAAGCGGTAAGAAGCCGCCAATCAAGCCTAATCCCTAGGCCAAAGACACGAGAAAATACAAGTCCTCAGCCCCTGAGGCTGCACTAAGGACTCTTGACTCTGTATACCATAAATCACGAAATACAAGGGAACACCAAGACTCTTAAAGCACTTGGACACGTAGATCGAGGCAAAATAGCACCGCAAGGCATAATTTATTTTAACTAGCTATAAAGAGGGCTGCATTGCGAAAAGAGGGGCAGATCTATTCACCCCTCCTCTCTAGATCGGCCATCCACTACTCAACACTTTCAAAGCATGGGAGGTGGAACAATATGAAGGCCCCAACAGCTTGTTCTATACTGCTAAGCAGCACCCTACTCAGGAAGACATCGATTGTCATCTCCCTGAAGATATTGAGAACTCGTCAGTCCCCATTCAAGGGTTGACATTCATTACAAGCCGAATGGTGAAGATGTTCCGGAAGCAGTATATCCCCTCCGGCCAGCCTCGTAAAGAGAAAGAAGCTTTCCAAAGACTCTGGCATCCTGCCAGCATAGACAAAGAGTTGAGGCGTGTCTCTCAACATCCGGGTTTAGTCTTCACTCTGGAAGAATACTATTATAGTAGGCACTATGAAGTGGATACCACCTCCACCTTCTACCTAGCAGAAGACCACTCACTGGGGGAAACTTTTGATGAATATCCGGTAGAAGCTGAACATATTGGGCTAACCCAATTAAGGGTCTCAGAATCACAACCGACAACTCATTGCCAGTGTTGGGAGCAAGTCTATCCCAAAGAGACGACTCTCCAGGACAAGTTTGACACAGCCAACAGTAGCGAAGCCGAAGACATCGAGGAAATAGGGTTATCCCCTTCTTATGACCCTCCTTCAACTATAATGGCAGCACCCCTCATGCCAATCAAAGAAGTTTTTTTCAAAATTGACCAGGGTACGCTTGCTACTAAGAAAGAAAAGGCTACCTCTACCAAAGACATGGTGATTCAAGGAGGCGGGGCACTCTCGCCTTCTGCTATGAAGTTGCAATGCTCTTCCAACTCAACAATAAACTACCACCAATCCTCCAAGACTGCAAACATATCTGCAGGGGCTGAAGCTGCTAGCTCATCTCCTAAAATTATGACGGTGGTAGGTCTACTGACAGAACAGATCATGCAATCGCCACTAGCCGGATCAGGGATCCCTGATGGGGCCCAGGTGGAATAGAATGAAGAACTCGAGGTCCTCGAGCTCGAAGATGATATCCCAGATTTTAACGATCTCTAGCTTGCACCCCCAGAAATAGAAGACGGAGGCCAAGCCACGGTCGACGAGCTGATTGAAGTCAACTTGGGAACTGAAGATGATCCTAGGCCGACCTTTCTCAGCGCCCAGTTGTCTGCTGAAGAACAGAAGCTGTATGTTCAGCTGCTACAAGAATACTAAGATTGTTTTGCCTGGACCTACAAGGAAATGCCAGGACTCAGCCCTGCAGTTTCACAGCATGAGCTAGTATAAACCCTGAGTTTGAGCCAATGAAGTAGCTGCCACGGCGCATGAGGCTTGACCTCATCACCTACATATGCAAAGAAGTGGACAAGCTCATTAATGTGGGTTTTATCGAAGAAAACCAGTACACCACGTGGCTGGCTAATATCGTGCCCGTGAAGAAGAAGAATCGGCAGATCCAGATATGTGTCAATTTTTGAGATCTGAATAAAGCATGTCCCATGGATGACTTTTCGGTACCATGGTTATTTGCCTGGAACATAAAATGAATATTATACTCACCTAAACTCATGGGAATTAGGCCAATTCGGCCTTGTGAGGGGGACGGTAGCCCGAGGATAAATTCTTGTGGTTCAAGGGATTCATGAGTTCCACATGATGGGCTTGAACTATGCAATTATAGCATAGTCTCCATGTGGCTTGTGGGCCCGTGGTGAGACTTTTGCTATGTGAGTTCAGTGACCATAGGGGGTCATATCTGCGTGAGTTGTATGATCACGGTTGATTGGTTTTTGTGTAAGTTAGTGGGCCGATGTCCACTAGTTTTGGTATCCAGTTTGGGGGTAATTTCCTTAACACCCCTTAGTGTCACACTGTGGTTCACGATGGGGCGCATACGTCTGTACATCTTTTCAAGGGTTCTGTGAGATCATGACAGACTATGTTTTGAGGCAAATTCTCATAGGGCCATGAATGTTAGAGTTCATTAGGACTCCGTGAGACTGTGGAGCATCTAAGTGGTCGATCGTGTTGGACTGTGTGGGACCGCCTTGTGTGTACGACGCTCCTTGTACAGAGGCAGGACTGCTTGAGCATACGTATCGTGGTTGGGATAAGAGTACGCGGTTGATGGATGCAGTGGCATGTATCCCTTGTCGGGTAGCTGGACACAACTGTGCTGATGGGTGTAGAGGTGTGGATCCCAACCAGTCCTAAGATGTGGTGTGTGAGTGTCTCCTCTAGCCCTCCCAAGATCAGATGTAAGTAGTGTGCGTACAGTTGAGGCCTTGGCACAGTATAAGACATCAGTGGATGCATCTAGCCTTGTTGTGTATGCTATGTAGGGGACCTGATGCTGGTTACGGTTGAGTTATCGACAGTGTTATCGTGGCCCTTTCAGTAGACGGTAGTGTGTCACCTTATGTGTGCGACAGGGTGGTTCCACTGGCCTTAGCTTGAGATCGAGGCTGCCTGTGTGTTGTTGTCCTCCTGAGGGTGGAGGTTGTGTTTGTGGCCGCATGGCCTTGCCAGTGTTTTCCATCGGATTGTTCTAACGGGTCATCATGGGGTTCTCTCTTAGTAGTAGGTTGATGGGTTCACTGTGGGTCAGCAATCCTAGATAGTGGTTGAGGTTCCCTTGTTGGGAACTGGGGTTGCATTGAGGTTTCATGTTTCCTTAGCTCACCATTCTTGTCATTTTGACCACTATATTTACTGCTATTATTGTTGTTATTGTCATTGCTGCTATTACTCTTGTTTTCCGCTTTCATTATGGTAGGTATCCCCGGGACCCCTACTGAGCCAATGAGATGAGGCTCACTCCTTACTTTTCAGGTCTAGTGCTCTCTTGGAGGTGGAGCTCTTTCGGTCGGAGGTCTAGTAGCATGCCAGCTTGCTCGTGCCGGGGTTGTGCCTCGGAGCCGAGTACATTTTCTTTTCATTGATTGTACTTGTAGAGTGGACTTTATTGTTATATTTAATTGTTATAAAATGTTAATTTTATTTATGTTAGTTAAATTATTAAGTTTTGTAGTTTATTTCCTGCTAGTTTAGAATTTTAATGCTTCCCCAGCCCCCTCACACCAAGGAAGGCCCCATCACCCTCCCACACCATTTCCACCTCCTTATCCCTCCATTCTCCCTACCTATCTCTCCTGCTACCCAGTCTACAGTAGCAGCATATTTCACCAGAAACTTGCTGCATCACTATCGGCCACCCCACAGAGTTCCAAGCATCCTACCATACATCAATGGAATCATTGTCCAGTCATCTTCGCAACGAAGGTGGTCCTGCCATCATCCGACCTCGATGCTGCCCAGAGGAGTCGTTATCGCCAAGCCGCGCAAATAGTCTCTGGCAGACTCTGGTCAGCGACTAGATCAGTTTGAAGAAGTTGCCTCGACTTCTTCCCTCATCTTCTGGCCTTCCCCTCTGGTGGAGATCAACTAGGGTCGACCAGCCTTCAGTCAAGACTAGTCCCGCTCCATTCGGAGCTCCCGTTCATGATCATCGTTAGTCGAACCTAATCTGCAGTCTGATCTGCCTGCGCCCCGGACAGACAGTCGACTACAGGGAGTACCAGGACCACTTCTCTCCTCCGTTGCCCCAGCCCTTTGGGGGAGTTCAGCAAGGGACTGCCAGATATCCATCAACTCTGGTGTCATCCCGATCTGATCTCCCAACTAGGAGTTACACCTCCGACAAGGCCTCCCTGTTCGACCGGCTTCAGACCTGGCAACTATAGCCCTAGTGCGTCAAACCAGAATCTCTGTTCTAGTATACAGTCCGATCCTACCAGCATCCAGAAGCTTCCATCGAGTTATTCGGGTGAATTCGACGGATATTTTTAGTGGAGGCATACTAGAGTCGACACTCTTTCAACCAGAGGTGGTCCCAACTCGATCCGACACCCCAGCTGAGAGCACTGCCCCGAGCAACGGCACTCTGGTCTATTGAAAACCCAGTCTACGCAGTCCCGTGGGATTCGGCGTCCACGACTTGTCCAAGCTCCAATCGGGGTGAATCTTCCTCTTGGTGCTCCACAGGGTGCGTAGCGTTCTAGGGGTGCCAACCATACCTCCCTCGGACGTCCCAGCAGGGAGTTCCTTCCTCGACAAGTTACTGGTAATAGACACCGAGGACAGCAAGTCAGTCTGCACCGGTAGAAGTCGACCAATGGTATCAGAGTAAGTTTTAGACTTGTCTCTACAAGTCTAGTACTAGGGCATTTGCATCCATTCATCCTATGCATCATCACTTCTCCGTTTGAATGGCGACCTCATACCAATCACACCTGTCTCCTTCGCCTCTCCCAATGGATCCTAAACACCATAGAAGCCTTGCTGCCAACAAGGTTGACTGCATCAACTCCCTCATGATGGCCATGCCCAACATTTTTGGGCAGCTTGATGATATCACTGCCCAACTCGATAAACTTGAGGGAAGTCGGTCCGCACCAAGGAAGAATGAGAGTTGCCCCTGGAAAAATCCAGATGACCACCTCTTGGCGCTCTTGAAAAATCAAAACCCCCCCTTTGAGGGACCCTACAATGCTAGTGTATATCTAGATTGGGAGGTTTCGATAGATCAATACTTTGATTTGTACCAGTGCGATTGTGTGTTTGTTCGTTTTGATTTCCTGGTAGATCGTTTAATTCTGCATTTGGATCCATTCACCCCCCTTTGGATCCACTTTCTGCTAGTAGATCGTATCCATCCGCTCTCCAACAGTTTTAAGATCTTAGCCAATAAAGATTCATTTTCCTTTTTCAAGTGAGTAATGATTTCTTTATGGCTATCAATTTCATGCACATGCGACTTAACCAATTTTTCAAACTCAGTGTATTTTCGACATGGAGAATTATCAACACAAGCATTCTTAGCTTCAAGACACTTAACACATGGAGAGTTAACATGAGAAATATCATCAACTTTCTTTTTCAATTTTTAATATTCAGATTTTAGTGCTTTGTATCTATCAGCTAATTCATCGTAAGCATCCACTAACTCATCATAGCTTAGTTCATCCTCTTCCTCAGAATTGGAGTTAGAATTTACCTTGGATGTTTCCTCGCTTTGGCATTCATTTTCTTTGTTTGCCACTAGACAGTCACTGTCATTGGAGCTTTCCTTTTGGGCTTTGCTCAGCCCGTCCCAGATCTCTTTGGCAGACCTACAAGACAAAATAAATAAAAATTGATTAGTGTCCAAGACAGCCTTAAGAGCATTTAAAACAAACAAATTATCAGAATTTATTTTCTTATGTTCATCAGTCTATCTCAATTCATTTTTCGGTAACACATGTGGACCATCAGAGATTAATTTCATAAGTTTTGGATCATGGCCACAAATTCAAACACAGAATTTTCCTATCCATAGAGAATAGTCAAAACCATTAAAGACATGGATGGAATTCACACTAGCCATCATGCAAACGATCTTTTCTCTACGACCGTAAGGTCGACCAAAAAATCAGAGACGAGGCTCTGATACCAATTGTTGGCCTAGAGAGATGGCGGATAAGAAGGGGGGTTGAATTATCCCCTTTGTCAAGATGGCAGAATTTAAAAACTTTCTTTGTTAAACACGGTGAAATTTAAATAAACAGTGTTGATTAGCCTAAGCAGACGTGAGCTCTAAATGTTCTCTCGATCTTTCCGATCCCACACGGCTTAACAATGCTAATAACAATTCAATCAAAACAAACCATGGATAGCAGAGGTAGTAGTGTGTGATAGTGTAGTGAATTAAAAACCTATATAGTGATCCTGTGAATGAATATAGAAGATAAGGACAATCGCACAGCCAATCACATATGACACAGGGTTTTTAAGGTGATTCGGGACCACGATGGGCTCCCTACGTCCACCCCTCACCCAACCGGGTGAGGCTTCACTCCACGCTACGAAACATAGTAACACGGGGACGAACCCCAACTACACACGCTGCTTCCGCAGCAATAACCACACGGGGATGAGCCCCAACACGCTGCCACTGCAGCACACACACACACAACGATTGGGAACATGCCCCGGACACTTAGACCACACGGAGACGCAGCTCCGTCCATACACACAATAATATTCTGAGTTTAACAACCACAAAGGATATGCAATGACCACAAGGGATAATGATCTACGATCAAATAGAATTGTTAAAGTATTATATAAATATTTTGGGCATATTTACAATTCTGAAAGTTTAAGGGGTTAAACTATAATTAAAGGCTTAAAACAAAAAAAATAAATAAAATCAAAATTTTTACAAAAACCACCGCCGCCCTCTCTCTCTCCCCACTCATTTCTCTCTCTCTCTCTCCCTCGTTTCTCTCCCCCGCTCTCACTCATTCTCTCTCCTCTGCCCCCCTTCTTGCTCTTTCTGGGCTGTGTCGACCCCAGATCGAGGCGCAAGAGGTACCGTTAGATTCGGCTCATCGCGAGGATCGTGCCAGTGCCTTCCATTCCGCGATTCGTGGGACGTGGGAATGGGACGGGTCGAGAAAGGTCACGGAGCTTCGTCATCTGCATGCGTATTTTTCGAGGTCATCATCGCAATCGAGGTAGGGGGATGGACTCCTTGCTTTGCTAGGATCATTTTGGTACCACATGCATGTCCATGCATAGACATTTTCATCATTTTCTGTGCAAGGTGCATTTTGGGGGTTTTTAGGCTAAAATGCTTGTAAAATTCACCATGGCCATTGCATTTACATTTTGATGCATGCTGTAGTTGTAAAAAGTTGTTATTTAGCTTCTCCTACCCCTTTTCTTTTGTTTTGCTTTGATCCGGCTTGACCGGAGGGGAGTTCGGTTCTGAACTCGTCCCTCTCATTTCCCAGTTGATATAACGCGCCTTTCAGAGGCCGTTATATGCATAACGGACCCTTGGGGGTGCGTTATGTTATACATGGCGGACCACTCTTGGACCGTTATGTGGCCGTAGTTTTTGTAGGTCTGTAGGCTATTTGGCATGACGGACTAGGTCCCATCCATCATGGCCGGTATAACGCCCTGATCCTAGTGCATTATATGATGTGTCAAACTGTGGAGTTTTCTGAGTTTCATACGTTCGGGTGACTTTAACGGACCAGTCTCAGTGCGTTATAGTCTCATGGCGCACCAGTCGTGGTGCGTTATGATCTGTGTGGTTTCCATGACTATTCGGGAGAGTATAACGCGCATGAGGAGGTACGTTATACTATGCATAACGCCCCAGAGGTGGCGCGTTATAGTCTGCAAGCCTGAGTTTTAGTGATTGTATCGGTGAGCATAACGGCCTGGGGGAGGTGCGTTATAGTCGCATAACGCCCCGACCCTGGTCCGTTACACTATGCTATTTTGGGAATTTAGGAAGAGCATGTTCAATTCCCGTTTAATGCATTTCATGCTATGTCTATGTTATAATCACGTTATTTTATGACTAATGGCTTGCTCCTAGAATCTCAATGGAGTGCTTAGACTTTCCATGTGATGGAACCACTAGATGTAGCCCTAGACTTCACGGATGGTTGACCCACCTGGGAGAGGTGGAGGGGCAGTCCCGTCAAACGGTTTAAGCTAGTATCGTGGGCCCTCGGCTCGGCCATAGCGCTCTACGGGGAGGAAAATCTAGCTGGAGGCCTGGCCCTAGACAGGGGTCGGTGTGTGCACACGTGGTCAGAGGCGAGAGCTGACACTGACGAGTGTTACTCTACTAAGAACCTCAGCACAGCACCCTCAACCCTCGAGGAAGAACCGCAACACCTAAAAATCAAGGGTGAGTCTCCTATCACTGGCACAGTAGGGGTCCCGCGGAACTCCAACCGAAAACAACGGCGGCACGGAAAACAGCAACAATAAGAACAACAGTAATAGCAGGAGTAATACTACAGCAACGACGGAAAGCGCGACCGTACACGAACTCCCCAAACACGGCAGCCGATGAAACCACCGCTCTACAACTACTCCTACCGGAACGAAAACCAACGCCCCTATCCCACGGTTGGGGGACTACCAGGACACAAACCACCCTAGTCACGCTACTAGGAAAACGACACGACACCTCTGTCGTGGAGGCCTGTGCTCACACACGAAAGCCCACTCTGAAACCACGCGGTCCGAAAACACGGTCACGACCTTGCCGTCGTGAACTCTACGCTGTTTAGGGGAAACCCTCGATGACGCTCATCGAAAACCCTAGATCTCTACCTCGAGAAAGCACCCGGTAACTACACGTAACACACGAATCACGAGAAGCTCACGTCAAGTGGCGGGAGTACCTGCCCACTAGAGCAAGGCCGGATACGTCCACTGACGTCTTAGTCCGCGCCTCAGGTGTCTCCCTCCGGCCCAGCGGGAACTGAGGCACCGTACTAGTAACCACAAAACAAGGACTAGCTGGGGTCATGCTCATCAGCGCGGGTCTGTAGCCCCCAATCACGTATGCACACATAGACTATGCGTTCTAAGTCAGGTCCTCAAGCTAGTTTTGCCCCCAGCCCAGACTCAGGCTGCAAATGCGAGGGGCCTTACGATAACCAGCCTAAAAACCGTCACACTGGGGAAGCTCTCCACCACTCCTAAGTGGGTCCGCACTCGCGTGCGCAGGAACGTCACTACTAGTGAGGGGGTCACTAACGTGAACACTGAAAACCACGAACGCACCCATCGCAAGTAACGCGCAGTAACTGGTGGCTCAGGACCACCGAACTCGAGACAGCCTTCTAGACTTACCAAACTCAACAGTCCTTGAGTCACCAGACTCGGGTCAAGACCGTCGCACGTGACAACATAGCGCCGTCAATCTGGCCTAATCCCCAGGTCTGAAACCACGATAATACGATTCCCAAGGTAGCTCACAAGCCGCCGAATTGATCTCCTATCCAAGGGAAAAGTGGGAAACCTCCAGCCCCAGGTTGGGTGGCTGGACTCACAGTCCAAGGCCATTCACATGGCCCACACGGAAAACACTTCTCGGGGAAACCCACGTCGTGCGGGGAAGACCCTCCACACTCATACTGACTCACGGCGACTCGATCTAGCATAACACGAAAGCCCGGAACACAAGAGGTCACCCAAACCCTTAAAACCCACAGGCACACTAATCGAGGTAATACAATTTCAATTTTTCATTTTCCTTAATAAGAGCATCATTTTTAATTACCTCATCAAGAAGGATCTGGTCATCATGGGATGCTTTTGGATTATTCGGAGTTTCAGATTCTCTTTGCAGATTTTCTATGGTTTTTTGAAGACATTTCATGGAAGTAGTTGAATGTTTTTTTTTGAAAGTGGGTAATACCATTGTTGTATTAAATAAAAAGGGGGATGTACAAGTATAGTTAATCCAATCCCAAAAACCCTATACAAAAGAAGACCACACTAAGACAGCATATAGCACTCTAACTCCCTAGCAAAACGAAAAGAGTAGAGTTGAGGGAATTTACATTACAAAGAAGCTCAACTCATTCCGTCACTCTATCACAAACAAAACTGACAATTGTGTCCTCGACTCTAGCAACCCTCCTAAAAATGGGTTGCTCCTTTCTCCCCATAGCATCCACAAAGTGGCATGGAGGATGAGCTACCAAACCATCCTGTCACCCTTAAGGGGCAAGCTCCTTCCCTAATGCTCAATCAAGTGGTGCACCCCCCCTCTGCCGGCCGAAGATGCTACGTGTCCTAACAAGCTCCCTCCACACCCCTTGTGAGTAGGTACAACCTACAAACAGGTGGTCAAAGGTCTCGTCATCCACCCGCAAAGGCAACAAGTTGACTAGATACCCTGAAGAAAGCTGAGTAGTCTGTCCCGAGTAGGAAGTCTCCCATGGGAGATCCTCCAGGTCAGGATCTTCACTCTCAACGGACTTTTCGGCCTCTAGACTTGAGAAAAGAGGTTGTGGTGAGTACCTCCATCGGAAATAATGGCATAGCCCGATCTCACCGAGAAGGAGCCCTTTCTATCCCACCTTCACATCCACTCATCCTCACTGCTTGGCAGAGGGTGGAAGTGAAGGAGGAAGGAGAGGAGGCCTTGGAGTTGTACCACTTCATCTGGCCTGAGATCCCTCCTAAAGGTCGGGGCCTAGGTGCCTCCTGAAAGGAGGGGTTCAAAAGCTTGGGAGACCACCCCCAGAGGGTTTACAGCAGCTCCAAAGAGGCCGAGGAACAAAGCTTCCAAGGAGAATTCACCACACCATCTATCCTTCTAGAAAAGTCTTTGGTTGCCTTTTCCTAATCACACCCGGACCCAGAAGTGTTAGCGTCCCTGCAAGACAAGATATCATGCCAGAGTGGTGAAGTTCTGTGGCCAAAGCAAGTGTCAAATCCCAGACTCTCCTCCTGCCAAAGTACCTCTACTTGATCACCTATGCCCATGGTCCATCCTCACCCCTCCCCAGCCTCCACAACCACTTATACAGAAGTGCTAAGTTGAAGCCCCAGACATCCTTAAGCCCCAAACCTCCCTTCTCCTTGCTAGAGGCAATCCCTCCCCAGGCTATGTCATGTCAACCCTTGCATCTCTCTCCACTGCCATGTCAAAAGAACCTGCTCTGGATCGAGCCAATCTTCTTCACCACCGTCTTTGGGGTCTGGAACATGGAAAGGAAATAGATAGGGAGACCATCCAACACTGATCTGCACAAAACTAGTCTGCCTACATAAGAAAACACTCTAGCCTTCCAACTAGTCAACCTAGACTCATATCTCTAGATAATAGGAAGTCGGTCTGTACAATGGAGGGAACCTGGGGTAAGCAGGAGACCCAGGTAGGAAATAGGAAAGTCTCCAATCTAGGTCTTAATTGCATGCAGAGCTCGCTCTTAAGTAGTAATACACAACACGTGATAGAAGTTATGTCTGGGATTTTGTTATCATCAAAATCACCTGGAGAGACTCAACAATCTCCCCATTTTTGATGATGACAAAACTCTAGATCATTAAGGGCAATGGTGTGCCTTTAAGCTAATTTGGAGCTTGAAAATAACACATTGTATCTATGCAAAGTCCCACATGATTCTTGTACGAGGCGGAGTTTACACTCATGCATGGTGAAGGATTTTAGACGTGTTGGCCCAGACTAGATGGCGGACAAGAATGGGGGTTGAATTGTCCCCCAAACGAGATGGTGAATTTTAAAAATAATCTAAACTAATTACAATGGAATTAAAATAAACTATGTTAATTATCCAAACTTGAGTGAGATTAAAGTGTTCTCTCGATCTTTCCGATCTCACATGGATTGACAAAGTAAATAACGATTGAATTTAAGCCTAACACGGATAGCAGATGAAGCTATATGCGATGATGTAGTGAATAAAAACCTACTAAATTGACCTAGGAATGGAGATAGAAGAAATGGACAATCACACAGGCATTCACAATCAACACAGAGATTTTTAGGCGGTTCGGGACCACGACGGGCTCCCTACGTCCACCCCTCACCTAAACCCAGTGAGACTTCACTACACGCTACTAGCGTAGCAACAATGGGACAAACCCCAGCACCACACACGCTGCTTCTGTAGCAATGCATACACATGGGGCCTAGCCCCAAGCCGCTGCCACCGCAGCACACACACACGCAGTCGGGGAACACTTCCGAGATGCAAAGACCACACGTAGATGTAGCTCCGTCTGCAGTCACAAACTCGGGGAAACTCACCCCGTAATAAAACCTCACACAGAGACATAGCTCCGTGTACACACACAAATATTCAGAGTTTGACAAAATAGAAGGATATTCAATATCTGCCCCAAATGATATTCTATGCTCAAATAAAAGGATGAAAATGAGAGAAGATTCCCCCTCAAATATGCAGTGAAACCTGTCCACAAGAGAGGTAGGGTGCGCTGGAGAGTTTTATCCACGGAGTGGAAGCCGACCAAGATTGCAGGAGATGCCAAGGATGAATCTTCAGCAAATGTGTTCAGAACTGGAATCAGATCAGCAGGGATTTCTCGTTGATGGCATTCTCCTCTTCTTCTTCTTCCTCCTCCTTCAAGGTACGTCGCCCCTCTCCTTCTTTCCTGTAGCAAGATGAAAATGTTAAGCCCAATCTCTGCCCCAAGAGAGAAAATCGCAGCACTTATATATCACCACAATAAGATGGTTAAAAGACCACAAAACCCATGTTAAAAACCCTTCTCAATCACACCTAAACATGTGTAGAAACCCTAGGGGTAATGGGGTAAAAAGGCACATTAATTGGATCACAAAAATTGGGTTTCGAAACCAATTCGCAAAACCCGAACCGGATGCAGCACAAAAAGTGTCGACACCTTGAGTCGACACTTTTTGCTGCACATGCTAGATACAACAAAGAAAACTGAACCCCATCCCCAGGACAGCCGCGGCAAGTGGCCCCTGTCAGAGAAAACCCCCACTCAGCTCGAACCACTTAAACCGACCCCAAATGCTACTCGATCGAGCCTAATCCTGGCTCGGGAGTAGGAAGGGGACAAGTGGAGAGGGGGATTTCTACCGCCCAAATAAGAGCGGCCAAACGAGGTCCTAACAGACCGAACAAGACTTAGCTCCCACGAGTGACAGCCCTCTGAGGGCCCACTAAGCCCAATAACTCACTCGGATTAAGCGCTTCCTAGGCGACCTTCGGGTTTGGAAGTCCGAGCGTCAGGTCGGTCAGGAGGTCCCTTTGAGGGCCTACGCATCCCGCTCGAGCCTTGCGCCAATCGCTCGGGGAAACCCCCTAAAGCCAGTGCCATATGCTCGGACCGACTGACGAAGGCTTATCCAAGCGACTGTTGCGCGCCCTTTACGAGCTGGGAATCATGGGGATAATGGAGATTAAGAGCCCTCATGTCTTAATGAGCCCACAAAGTGGACATAACCCCCCTGAAACTCCTCGCCTCATAGTGCTCTCATGTTCACAAGTCGCTATATAAACCTGGGAGACCCTCCTATGAAAGGTAAGCACTGTTAAGCGATATTAACCTTGAGCTACTTCACCACTTGGTGGAGAGGAATCTTGTGCCCTTATCTCCTCCCCCCTTCTCCTTGCACCAGAGCTCTACCATCATCGCTGACTTAAGTATCAAAGGGTTTTCCCTGGGGATTCATCCCTGGGCACCTATGACTCGTTTCCCTCTTTGCAGTTCTAGCATTCGTGGTCATCATCATAAGCTCAGGCACTGCGTGAGATAACTCCTCTTCATCTGGCGCCGTCTGTGGGAAACAAACAAAGAGCCAACATGGTGCGAAAGAGTTCTAGCAGGAGGACCGCTGGCGACAAAGGGAAAGTCATGGCGATGGAGGAAGGTGCACCTTCCCATACTACGGGGAACACCCCATCACGCGCCAGCGACCCAGCCGGCATAAATCCCCCACCAACGGTGGAGGGCCAACCCCCTACTGGGAGCACAGACGCCCTCCGAACTCTCAACGCAAAATTGGATAGCCTCATTGATCTAATGAGGACCTAGGCGGCTAGGGAGGAGAGGTCTCGACTCCCCTGGGAAAGCCCCCCCAGTGGAGATGCTTCCTTGCAAACCTCAGGGGGCTGTTTCCTCCTCCGGGGGCGGTGGCTAATTCACAACCGGTTAGGTGGACCATAGTAAGCCCCTCCCCCAGAGCAATAAGCCCCCTCCACCCCGAGGAGGGAGAAGTCCGGAGCGCATTGGCCACTCCTGGAGACCGAGGCCCCCGAGGGGCGTCAAGGCAATGTGTAGGATCGCCCCCACACCGCCTCGATTCAGCGGCAACCGGAGTTATCTCTCCGACTGTGAGACTTTGAGAGGCATTTTGCGGAGCAAGAGTGCGCCCTCTGCACCCCGCAGAAGAACTCTACCACCGAGGACGAGGAGCAATCCCCATTTTTTGACCATGTCTTGAAGGCCGAGATCTCCCCCAGGATCTCACCCCCTAGGGCCATTTCCAAAGAATGGGGGATGGGTGAATGCCGTCCGTCACGGCGAGGAAGAGGCGGTCCTAACAGGGACCGCTAAGGGCTGGGCGGTCCATCTACGATCGCTAGATAGGAATCAACTTACGAAGGGTAGGAATGATCTGAACTAGACCGCCAGAGAATAAAAAATGATCTCCAAATGACCGTAACATAATAACCATCCTACGAAGGATGAGACGGTCCGCACTGGGCAGCTAGGGAGCAAAACGGTCTCCAACAGACTGCCAATTAGACAAAAACGGTCAGAGGATGGCCGTTTAAACTCAGATTAGCGATGAGGTTTATTGGAAAATGAAAACAACTTGATGGGGACCATTGGGGATTTCAAAACAGTCAACAGAAGACCGTTAGAGGGACAGAAATGGCCCTATGATGGCCGCCACCTTTACATGCTGCATTCATTATATTTTATATTTTATATTTTATATACACGCAATGCATGATTTATAGAAATGAATGACTGACCTAGAATGTTGAATGTATGCAGGGAAAATGCTGAACACGAATCTCATGGCTCCAAGTTCAGGCAGTGTACCTGGCGCTATCGGACTTCCAGAGGGAGCGACTGGCCACCATGGGGTTTGCAGAGTTCCTGGGCATGGAGGTGGTGAGGCTGGACACCGCCCTTCTCTACGCGCTGCATGACCGGTGGGACCCAGTTAGCTGGGCGTTCCTATTCCCATGGGGTCACATGATCCCTACACTGGAGGATGTTGCGCGCATCACCAGGCTACGGGTACACAGTGCACCGGTGAGTGGGAGGACTTTGACAGACTACCGGGAGCTGGCCCAGAGACTGCTGGGGTTGGAGCTTTTGAGGCCGGAGTGCCACTCCTCGACTCTATCCAGAGTGAGGCTACAAGAGAGCCTGGGTTTGAGAGGATCTGGGATCGTGGTTGGGGAGCTGCCAGAACAACACCTGGGCCGGCTGACGAACCGGGCACTGGAGCGAGTAGCAGCGGAGCCAGGACCCAAGATGGACATAGTCCTATGGCAGGTCCTGATGCTATTTTTCGGGAAGCTATTGTTCGCCACTCGGGCAGACGCGGTGAGTTGCAGACTTTTGCCCCTGCTCGAGGAGGTAGACAGGACTGGAGAGGACGCTTGGGGCGTGGCTGTACTAGCCTTCCTCTTCGACACCCTTAGCTCCACCAGCTGGCGTACGATGCTCGGCGGATTCTCCCCACTACTTCAAGTAAGCCTCGACTCCTAAAATGGTTGTGCAATTCCTATATGATTTAATGCAATGTTGTATGCTGACGCTTCGATGCAATGGAGTGTAGGTGTGGGCCTACATGTACCTCCCCGGGCTGGGGAGAGGACAGGAGGTACATCCCGATCGGGTGCCCATCGCGAGACGGTGGATGACGGTTCGAGAGGTGGGTTCCCTAAGACGTCAGGTGTGACGACCCGGATCCCGGATACCAGATATACCCGATAGGACTATCGAATACACCTGATATCACTTGGAACCCGCGAGGCCTCCCAAGAGCGGTCTACAGGCTCGAATAGCAGAAATAATTAAACGAGAGGAACGGGATCGAATACCTTGGAAATAAAATGCTGACTTCCCGGGTGGCTAAAAATAGACCTTCTTAGATCTGTAATCAACCATAGCCCTATACTGCTCTAGCCAGTCCATACCCAGAATGACATCATAGTCTGCCAATTGTAAAGCATATAGTCTCGTCAACAATTGCCGATCACTAACCACAACAGGCGAGTCTTCAAGACATAACAGGGTCGCCATAAAATCCCCAGATGGCAATTCAACAATTAAATCACAAGCTATCTCGATCATGGGCTCCTCGTTACATGCAATGAAATCCTTAGAAATGAAGGAGTGCGAAGTACTTGAATCAAATAAAGCACGGGTTGCACAACCAAAAATAGTAACCGTACCTTCAACAAGATTGGAAGCCACAGTCACTGCCCGTGAAATATGAGTCACTTTGCCTTTTAACTTTCTACCGGCAGCTGCAGAAGACTGGAAGGAAGATGCTGCTGAAGCCTGAGGGTGAATCTGCTGGAACTGCTGAGATGGCGGCGGTGGTGGAAGCGGAGGCCAGAATTACGATTGAGATGGCTAGGACGGAGCTGCAGGAGTGAACTACACTGGAATCGCTCGCAACGAACAGTCTCTCACCACGTGACCTGGCTGGTCACACCGAAAACACACCATCGACAATGAGCATGGTTTGCCTGGGTGATTGCCACCACACCACACACAACCCTTGTATTAGCTTTTTACAGAACTCTAGCGCTACTGGAAAGAAGGGGTTGACTGCTGTGTCGCACCAGACGACGCCTGCTGGTCACATCACTTCTTGAATCTCTTCTTATTCTTGAATCTTCTAAACTGGGACTTGCCCGAAGAAGCAACACCACTAGCTGCTGGAGTGGTAGAAGGAAAACCTGGAACAGGAGGCAGATAACCAGATGGAATTTGAACTGTCGGTTGAACCGACACTGCCTGAGAAGAAGTCTGGGATCTTGCCAAATCCAATTCCAATACTGCCGCAGCCTGATATACTTCATTCATATTGGTCACACGGGCAACGATCAGCGGCTGCCTCAATTCAGCACGGAGGCCACGAAGAAACTACTCTATCTTCAAAGCTTCATTTGCAAGCACATGGGGTGCATAACGGCCCAATTCCATAAACCTGTTCCAATATTCAAGCACCGACATTCCTCCCTGGACGAGCTGTAAGAACTGATGTATTTTATCCATCTAGAGATAAGTCGGGCTGAAGGTGAGTTCGAATGTGGCAATGAACTCAGCCCACGAGATCTATCGGAGCGGGCGGGACTGGAAAGAAATTTCCCATTCTGTATTCCACCATATCAGTGCTGTGCCCTGGAGCTGAAAAGTGTCGAGCATCACCTTTTCATCCTCCGCACATTCCATAGAATGAAACACGCGCTTGATTGCGTCCAACCATACTCTGGCGGCATTCGAATTGGTCTGGCCTTCAAAGGTCGAGGGATGAAATAGCAAAAATTCCTTGCACAACTAAAAATAGTAATAGTACCTTGGGCTACTTGGCAGTGTCGATCACTTTCGACAGTTTTGCCCTGGTTGTTGGATCACCCTACTTTCGACAGCTCCCGCCTGGGCAAACACCAGCCCCCAGGCCCAGTTCCGACTGGCTCCCAAAGCGAGCTTCGCGCCCCGAGTCCCGATCCCTACAACTATAGTTCACTCAGGCTTCCAACACCGGGCCTCGGTTGAGTCGGCATCTAGTGTGGGTCTCCACTCTAAGGTGCCTAGCTCCTTAGCACCTCACTCGGGCCGTCAGTCCCGAGCCTCAGCCGAGCCAGCTCCACGCACGCGTCTCCTGACCTGGGGGCAGGGCTCCCAAGTATCTCGTTCAGGCCTTTTGACCTGAATTTTTGAAACGCAACCGCCTCACCCGGTGCATCAGCCCCCGGTTCAAGACTACTCAACATACAGACCAGGCGTACAACCCTGGGGTTTCCCGTTGACGACGCCTAGCGTGAGTGATCCGCATTAGGTTCCGCATCCCTCGACTCCATCATGGGGGCACGTTCCCTACAACCCGATGACAACGACTCCCAGTATGGGCCTGCGTCTATGGGACGTAACGGCCCCGGTGTGGACTGAAGGCCCTATGTCCCACCTTTCGGTCCCACCAGTCCCTGGTCCAGGCTCAAGGCCTCGGGTTGTTGGCATTTTGGCACCCCCTGCAGTGCCAACTCCGGGTGCAAGCACACCATTGTGAGCATCCGTAACACTGTTATCGGCTCGGGCGAGCGCTTACACTCGAGCCACCCAGGCGTCGACCTTCACTATGAACTTTGGGTCTTGGGGGCCAATTCCAATGTTGCCGATCGGTGGCCTCATCACTTACAAGCCCAGTTTTCTCGGCCTACCACCTTGGAGCGGAATCATCTTCGGCTCCCCAGAAGAAGCATCATCGTGCCCGTAAAGGCAAGCGACCTGCCGCCACCACTAGTAACTCCAGCAAGACCATTCTTGTCGAGAATCTGCAGATTCACCTGGACGGGGGCGAACCCATCATACCCCCAGAGCGGATCATTTCTACAGTCCCTACTACCAACCGCTTCAGCCTTCTGTGATAAACGCAAGAAGACAAAGCAGAGCTTACAAGGGCAGACACTCCCGCAGCGGCCCAGTGACACAAGCGTTGGTTTGGTGTCTGAGCTCCCAAGTCCTGTCGAAAAGACAATGACAAGGGAGACCAACAGTCTGACTTGAGGAGAATCTGGGTTACCCCGGAGGAAGCTCAAGCCATCTGGAAGGTGCATCTTAGTAATCCCTTGCGGGCACTAGGATGCCGCGCCAAGCAAGACGCAACTGATTCTGCAGCAGCATCGTCTAACAGTGCCCAGCCATTCGGTGCCTCTAGTTCAGACAGGTGAAGGTAGGGGTGGACTCGTTTCGGGCCCCACCGACATCCAGCCTTGAGTCTCCTTAGGCAGATGTCGTGACAGAGACTCCTCTGCAATGCATCTCGGTCTTTGATAGGCTGGGGACACCCGTCTGCCCTAGGAGGCGCTCTCAGAAGAAGCGGATGGTCCAGCTCCTCGGTGACGCGGTCAAGGTGTTCGCATGTTATGCCATCGGGCACTAGCCTGAGGTTCAGACTGATGATCTGAACTAGCCTATATCTCAAGTCAGGAGGCCGTGTCACCCGACCCAACAGTCAGCTCCTGTCGGCCACGTCGGCACTTCTGCCGAGCCTTAGGTATTGATGCGAGTGGAGGAAGTTCCCATCGAGAATCGTGCCATCCCTGTCAATGCGAAATCGGTCAACAATAACCCTCCAGCCAGTGATGTCCAAGAGGTGACTCTTGAGACTCTTATGAAAGAGAACCAGCACTTGAAGGCCCTCCTATAAGACCTGTTGCAGGAGCGTGACCTCCACCCTCAGCCGCCTACTGAGCCTTCGACGGAGACACCGGTCCCGCCAAGTGGGCAAAATGGCGCCAACACCTCAGCGGCAACCGTCTGAACCCCTACAGTAACTAGATTCGGTACGCCCTTGGCCGAAGTTCAACCACGGCCATCCAACATGTCGATGCTAGAAAACCTCATGGCACAGCGCCAGATGATCGAGCAGATCATCGAGACTAAGCTCGCTCAGTTCAGAGAAGGGATTGCGACTGTAGACCTCTACAGCATCCCCTACCCGCTGCATCACCAACTCAAGAAGCTCCCTTCTGAGTATGCCAAGCCACCGAAGTTGCAAAAATTTGACGGTCAGGGATCTCCGCATGAACACTTGGCCTACTACATTACGGCCATGGGTGAACTCGCGTTGGATGAGTCTTACCTCCTCTACTATTTTGTCACTTCCCTTATGGGAAGGGCCTTCTAGTGGTATTCCCACCTGAAGCCCAACTCAATGATTGATTGGGCAGATCTCCAGAAGAAGTTCCTCGACCGTTTCCAAACGGTCAAGCGAAAGGTCTCCTTAGCCGAGCTCTACTCTCTCCGACAGAAGAAAGGCGAGAGCACCCTTGACTTCATCAAGAAATGGCGAGACCTCAGCATGAGGTGTGTCAATCCACCAGACTCGGAGGATGCCATCACTATCTGTCGCCGAGGCTTGGCGGTCGAGGTTAGCGAAAAGCTTCTCGGCACTAACGTCAAGGGTTTTGATCAATCAATTCGGCAGTCGCTGAAATAGAGATGTTCTTCATCGATAACCCAAGCTACATCTCAGCGAAGGGTAAACAAGCGCGGGAACGCCAGCCCAGCAAGGAGGTGAACATCATCGAATTCACCCTCGCCGCTAAGGCCAGCAAGGGAGCCGAGACAATCAGTTCTGACAAAAGGCCAGCTGATAAGCCGGCCACTCTCTCCTTCTTAGAGCGCATGAAGACTCCCTTCTCTTTTTAGAGGGAGCATACGAAGATGCTCTTCGACCTCTGTATGGCCAAGAAGATCGTCAAACTCCCTGAAGTCCGCAAGCCGGACGAAGCCCAGAAAATTGACGATCCCAACTACAGCTTATACCACCGCATGCTGGGTCACCCCCTTGAAGATTGCTATGTCTTCAAGACCCAGGCATAGAAGATGATCCGAGACGGAGCGGTCTCGTCGATTCTCCACAACCACACGCATGGTCCAGGCCAGCTAAGGCAGCGCGAGTGGTTCACCATCCGGCTAATGTGATCCACATGATGGCCGCATTTTCCCTTTTTGATGACGAGTCAGAGGAGCCCGGCACCAGTCGAAGAGAGCATTCAGTCTGGTATCTAGGGTGGAGGCCCTGGCACGATCGCAGACCCCTCTCCTTCCCCAGAGAAAGAACCCGACGGCTTTTCAAAGTCCTCGTCGAGAGGGGGCAAATCTTGCCCCGCGACCCGCCGGCAGGCTACACCCATTGGGACTTTAGCCATCCCCAGTACTGTCCCTTCCACGCACGAATCTACCATGCGATCGAGTCCTGTGAGGAAGTCTAGTACCTCATCCAGGAGTAGATCCAGTGGGAGCAGATCGATGCCGAGGGGAATTCTATGACACTCGTTCGGTTGCGGCAAGCTGTCGAAGAAACTCTGAGCATTGTGAGAAATGCACTAGAGCAGCCTGATCCTCCCCAGGAAAATGGGCATGGGCTGCCTTACCAGCACACTCCAGAATGGCTCGAGTTCTGGACCGATGATCGAGAAGCTCCCAAGCGACTGCAGAGGCACAGGGAGCAAGATGCCAGCCAAGAGACAAGGCCAAGTACCTTCTCGGCCAACGTCATTCATCCTCCTGCTCCTATGGTCTCTCCTGATTCCCTGACGCCACAAGCCTGTCAACCGGCCCTTGCCGCTCCGGCCGCGCAATGTCGACCCTGGTAGGAGCTAGAGTCTCTCCCCTTTTCCAGAGAAGACACTACTAGGCTCCTCTGAGCCCTTCTTGGTCGAGAGGATGTCCTGGTGGGTGAGACCATGATGGGCTCCTCAAGCTCTTCTCACCCTCTCCCTATTCCACCTCTATCTCGAGTATACCGGGTAGGGGCTGGGATAGTGTACCAGAGAGAGGCCCAGGGAAGATGGATGTACCAGGCTAGGAGCTGGGGAGTGTACCGGTCAGGCCGTGGCAGGGTGTGCTGGGCTGGGCGCAGGTGGGTGTATCGAACAGGGCTCAAATGGGGGGCTGTGCTGGGTTACGAGCGTGTCGGGGAGGACTCGAGCTGGGTGTACCGGATAGGGAGTGTGGAGGGTGCGTCGGGCAAGGCAAGGCTGGGGGTGTGCCGGCGAAGGGGATGGCCAAGGTGTGCCAGACTGGGCCCAGCAGGGGGTGTTGGGTGAGGTGGACTTGGGGTATGCTGGGCAAGGGTCACGAGGGGCCATTCCTTCTTCATTCTCTTATCCCTTTTCTTGTCTTCTCTTCCTTGATTTTATGCAGTGCACGTGGGTTTTCCCTTCCTTTCTCTTAATCATTTCCCCTTTCTTTTTCATTACCTGACGAGCATTCAAGCTGTGTAGTTATCATTCAGTCCAGCCCTCTTCGTGTTATTCACAGTTCTCTTGTCTTGGTTGAAGCACTTTACCATTATTCATTTCATCTATTTGTTGCTTCCTTTTGTCTCTTAACGTGCTCATTATTTCTGACGAACATTCGGCAACATCTCCCCTTGACCCAGATGGTAAGGGTGATAAAGGGAACGCACCCACAGGGAGTGGCGGAACCTGACAATTTGAGGAGCGTGCCATGGGCAACGACACCTTTGAGAAAACTTTGAAAAATCGGGAAGAAACGAGGAGTGGGAGACACCTCTAGGGCTGGCTAGGGGTGCACCGGATAGGAGAGGAATGACTGATGCACCGGATAGGAGGGCTGAAGGAGGTGTGCCGGGTTGGAGGGGTCAAGGGACTGCACCGGGCTGGGGAGTGTGTCGGATAGGAGCTAGCCAAGGTGCGCCGGCCTGGAATGGTCTGGGGCGTGTCAGGCTGGCTGATCCCAGGGTGTGCTGCGCCGGGATGGCCAAGGGGTGCACCGGTCAGGAAGGGCCTGGGGTGCGTCAGGCTGGTTGATCCCAGGGTGTGCCAGGCAAGGCGGGAATGGAAGTGCACCGGGCTGGAGGGGCCAAGGTGTACCGGCCAAGATGTGGTTGGTGTGTGCCGGCCAAGCCAGGCTGAGGGCGTGCCAGGCAAGAAGGAGGGCCGAGTGTGCTGGGTTGGAAAGGGGAAGAGTCTGGACAATCCCAGGGAAGACTCGGCAGGAAGGGGGAGGTGGCCCAGGGAGGCATTAGGATGGAGGCACCGGGACTGGGTGTGTGAAGTGACCAAAGAGGGACATCTCCCTTCAAGCAAATGAACAGGGATGGAAGTTAGAGGCCTCATGGGGAGGTCTCGACAATGGAAAGTATTAATAAGAGAGATCAAACCGCCGGAGGAGGGAGGGAAAGAAAGACATGTATGACCAATATATATATTAGCATAACACAATCGGAAGCGCTAGATGTAACGTCCCGGATCCCGGATACCAGATATACCCGATAAATTATCAAATATACCTGATATCGCTTGGAACCCGCGAATTTTTGACATTTTGCTAGCCTTTATTCCTTGTAATGGTTGGGACTCTCCACCGGATACTCTTTCCTTCGGAATAGGACCTCCATTACGGGATCTCCGGAAGTCTCCGCGAGCCTGGGATTTCCACTAGGATGCCGGACAGGTTGTACCACTAAGACCTGAACCTGCTTACATGATCGAATCGCTTGGATTGCTATGCTGTGAGTCACGGCTCAAATTAGACTGCCTGAGTCTTGAACAGCCGGAATTGGACCATGTGACTCGTTAGGAGGCCCAATGGAGACCGTGCATCTCTGGCTAAATGCCTATCTTGATTGGTCGATTAACCTTGTTCTTTCTTCGACCAGGTTATTGATAGTCAACCCAAATGCCTCTAGACTGCCCAGCGGCTAGTAGGCTAGATCCTGGTTCTGTACACCCCGCATATGACAGCCTAGGAGCCCAACTGGGTAGATTTTCTCTTGACTAGTTAGGCCCAGTGTTGAACGGACTGGATAGACCCTCCCAGTTCGTCGAACGGATCCTATTGGATTGTTCAATTCCCGCGCGGCCCTATTAGGCCCGTTTACCTTGTTTTTGGGCTTCAAGTCCTTCCGGCCATGAACGGCCCATTGTGAATCGTCCATAATAGTTGGAAGGCCCATTGTTGACCATTCTTATTTAGAGCGGCCCATAATGGTCCATTTAACCTTAACATCGGTGCGACTGATCTTCGGCCCAATCCTTTCCAGAACGACCCAGTGTGAGACCGTTCATTGTCTGAGCAGCCCAGTTTGGACCACTTATTCTCCAGAATATCTTTCCATGTTTCATGATATGGTTCACCAAGGACTTGATGGTTCTTGATAACTTGAACTTTCTGGACAAGTTATCTACTGAACTTATCCTTGGAGTTCCCCGAGGTAAGTTATGCCTTGAATTATTGGCCATTTAACTCGATTAATGTCTAGACATAACTTGGGATCTTGGATCCACTAAACCAATGCCAACACATCATAAGGGCCCGGTCTGGTCCTGGGAGGAGCGCCCGAAAAGTACTAGTGTCCCAGGGAGTTATAATGACATGGTGAGACATTGCACCGAGTGCATGACTAGCGTGATGTCTACGACATGTTCCTTTACATGACTCCTTCTCTTAAATTCAAGGTTTCAGTGGAATTATGATGGGAATCGACTCCAGACATTACTATTTTTATTTACCTTTATGTTCTTTAGGTTTACATTTATGTCCTTGCATAAATATGTGTGTAATTATAGGGCTTTGTGAGCCAAGTTGTCAATCCATAGAAGTCCTTGGATTTTTATGTAAAAAGTCAGTAGGTCCAGTAGGGGCCCTCCACCATCTTTCCCATTGGACCACCTATGTCCTAGGGCCCATGTGGGGCTGGTCAACATCCTAGGTGGATATTCTTTCCTTCATGGAGAAGGCAAGGAGACAAGTGTATAAAAATGTCAACCTTTCTTTTCCCATTTCAAGGGGATGTCCCCCATTAAATATTACCTTATTAATTTTTATTTTGTGGGTCAAAAAACACATGGGGAGGGGTCGACACTTTTGCTCTGGGTCCTGTTTTTATAAACGAGACAGTATGTGGTGAAGAAAGTGTTGACTCCTTGAGTCGACACTTTTTCTGGGCGACCCGAATCTGATTTGCCATTTTGGGTTCGAACTCCATGGTTCTAGGTCCGATTGGCCTAGGCTCTTTACCCCATTACCCTTAGGGTTTCTACCCTTGATCAGGTGTGTTTTGAAGAGTTCTTAGAGGGGCTTTGTAGTCCTTTTGTTGCTGATTTCTCCTATCTGCTTGTAGGAAAAGAAGAAAGTGGAAGCTTGCAGGCGAGGATTAAGGCAAGCACGTGAGCTTGAACTGAAGCAGGCACGTGTTCTCAGAATGGCTGGAAGCTGGCACGTGGTCCCAGGGAGCTTATGTTCAGACACATGATCCAAGGCTAAGGTTAGAGGAACATTCTCGTCCCTAAAATGTTGACCAATGGGGCTTCACTAGGGCTTTTCTGCCTCATCCATACGGAGGCTCTGCTATCTATAAAGATCACCTCATCCTTTGAGGAGAAGATGATCAACGAAGAAAAGAGTAAGGTTGCAGAAAGTTGAGAAGAAAAGAGAGGCCGTCAGAGAGGAACTCTGAGAAAGAAAAAGAGAGAGACCATGTGTGCGAGCAGAAGAAAGAGAAGAGAAGAAAAAGAAAGAGGAAGAGAGAGTTCAGAGAAGAAGGCCGTGAGAAGAAGGGCGAGTGTCCAGCCAGTGGCAAGATTGAAGATCTGTTTATATCTTGACTCGTGGATCAAATCTAGAGTCATTGTGCTCCTTGGAGCTACATTCTGTTTGTTCTTTCCTTTTGTCTTTTTGTTTGTTCTTTTCATTTACCTTAGCATTTGTCTGATACCCTGTTCTAGGATCGGGGTTCCTCCTGAGGATTCAGGAGAAGGGAGACTGTGTCTCCGGTTTGCAAGTGGCAGGGTGTCACTTGTGGGTTCCTTCTGTGCAATCAGAAGAATGGAGACTTGGGTCTTCGGTTGTGAGTGACTGGGTGTCACTCACGAGTTCCCCTCTGGTCTGGAAGAAGGGAGGATTGCTCCTCCGGTTGTCGACAACTGGGCGTTGTTCACGGTTCCTTCTGTGGTTGCAGGAGAAGGGAGAGTTGGACTCTCCAGTCACTGTGGTAGCAGTGTGTGCTGATCTTGTGGGTAGCAAGATCAGGTCGAGAGATTTGTTTCCCTCAGTCTCAAGCTGTTTGGCAGTGTCTGTTGCAGACTGAGTCTACTTCTTACTTTGGCAGGGGAATCCTCACTCGAGTTGAGTGAGGGGTGGATGTAGGCGGACAGGTGTCTGGCCGAACCACCTAAAAATCTACTGTGCCATGGTTTGCCTTGTGCGTTTGCCCCTTGTCTTCTACCTCCTTCACGGGCACTATTAATTGCTCCTTTGAATACTGGCTAGTTGTTTCGTTTTCTATGAGCTGAGTTTGTTGCAATTAGGTCCATTGCCCAGCACGATGTGCTTTTGATCATACTTGTTTAATCTGCTCTTACTGAAGGATTGCTGCATTGAATGCCTGAGATAAACATGGAGGAAGTCATACAATTTCCTAACACAGGGTGTATTAAGAATGAAATCCATTTAACTCCCCCTGAATTACTGACCAAATATCACATAGACTAGTAAGAACAACCTTTATATAGATGATGAGAAGATTGACAAAACATTTGAAGGTTCAAGATGAGATTTGAGATAAGAGATTGTTCGTGAGCGGCGGGTCGCCGATGAGACGTGTGTGTGGTGACCGGAGTGAGGGGTAGGATATAGCTATGGGAGAGATGCTAAAATATAGTGTGCTTCAGGCACCCTCTCTCATGGCCGTATCTTTCTCAAAGCGGCACTGTACACTCGCCTTTTATGGAGAGTCGAGGGGAGACCGAGTGGCATGAAAGGTTTCCTGGTTTTTGGGGAAATATGGCTGGAGTGCGGGCGTGCCAGTCGATTTCTCGACAATCAACCATTAGAACCAAAAGTTGACTGGGGAAGCACCACCAGGGCGTGGCACGCGGGATCAGGTGGTGAGAGACATGTGGAGGGGAAGATGGTTCCGTGGGTGCGAGTGCGCAGGCAACTATAGGGAGTCGTGTACAAGACGGCTTTACCCACCGACCACAAGCAATCAGTGTTTATTTACATTGGATTGAATCCAAACACATTTGTTCCATGCTGAAGAGAAATCTGTATGTTCCTAAAGTCCTGGGTGGAGAGCAGGGAGCACTTCATAGCTGTGGGTTCGCACTGAGCTGGATGGTGTTGGCTGGGATTGGAGGTACTGGGTATTCACGCTAGGTGACACATAAAGGGATTGAGGGCCCGAACGTGGATGCGAGCACATTAGTCCAAGTGGCAGTATAATTTTTGAGAGCTATATGACTTTACAGGCAGGCCATAGTGGCCGAGGTACAACTGCTGCAAGCCACGGGATAGTTCTGATGCGATAGTCAGTCCCCAGGTTAATGCGTGACAAAGTAGATATCCGTATGTTTTAGAAAGGGCTCCTCTTGTGGCGTGGGCCATGTTAGCTCCGCTGAACAAGGGGCTACAACTGGATAGCTAGAGAAAGCATCAGATTGGCGGCTGGGCGAGGGTCGATCACGGCTCGAGTCGAGCAGTCAGACATGGCCTCGCAACTGCGGGGAAACATGACGTCATGCTGCGTGCATGGTTGCAACTGACAGGCACGTGAAGAGAAATCCCGACATGAGGTGGCGTTCACCCTTGTCATAGCGTCTCACCCGTGGTGGGGATAGACTTGTGTGTCATAGCTAAGCACCATGTGAGGGATGTACAAGTGACGTACCCTTGGTGTTCTTAGCCGATGACCAAGTCACCCACACACAATTCTCCTTGCTGGTTGCCTTGCTATTGCTTAAAGCTTGGAGATCTTGGAGCTTTGATTAATGCCTGTGTGTATACGAATGTGCCTACCCCTTGAGCTTCTAAGGGGATTTTATATGGAATTTGGAAGGTCAGGGAATGGTTTAGGTGGGCTGGGGTGAATGGTTCAACCTCGCCCGGGTAAACCCATTGAATAGCGCATGGCAGAGTGGGGGAGGGAGGGTTTAGGCGACGCCCCAGCCCCCTCTCCCTCTGCAACTCAGGTCCTCCCTCCCCTACTCCAAGCGTCCACGACATCCCGAAGTCTCCCCGTCATCGCTATGCCCTCCCGTGGATCGAGAAGACCACGCTGCTGCCCTCTACAACCAGCCTGTAGCAGAGGTCAAGATTTCAGAGACTACCCCGGTGTCCACGGTGCAAACCAGCCTAAGCTTTCTTCTGTGGAGTCGTACGTCGTCGAGTCTGCTTCGTTCCAGAAGTGATCCCGCGGTGATCCAACCTCAGCACCGTTCGCGCCCCACATTCTCGTGCAACTGCACCAAACTCGGGTCTGAACCTGAGCACCATCTGGTAGCAGCTTCACTGCCCGCCCCTGTGTGATTAAGCCAGAGCTCTCTTCACAAAAGTTCTGATCCTCCGAAGCTCCGACGGACCAGAGGTGATCCTATCTGGTTTCGGCATTGTCTCCATCCAGGGCGGCCATTCTCCTTCACTCGTGCCAGACCCAAAGTCCCCTATTTGCCCAGGACAGGCTACTGTCAAGTCGGCCCCGACACCCCATCTTCCTCTCCATTTCAGGTTGGATGGTCTTCATAAAAGTTGCAGCTTTCGATGATATGGAACTAACGCAAGTGGTCTCGTCCCAATCTGACATCAGCACTAGGAGTTCTCCCATAGCTACCTGTGACTGGTCCAACTATTCACCCAGAAACCTGATGCCAGCCGTTCCCATGACCACGTCCAGGGAGGTGATCAGACGGCCACCATATTCTGAGGGTTCGTAGACCTCCCTGTCAGCAACGTCCATGACTAGGTCCCGTCATGATTGGAGTTCCACAGCACCTGTACCGGCCAACGCACCACGACTGCGCCAATCTGTCCTGCGTGATAGAACTGCACAGGCCCACAGCCGCGGCCGCCGTATCCATCCAACGACAGCAGCTCGGCGCCAGACCTTCAGGTATCCTTTGGCATCCCTCGATCATCATCCAGGAGCTGGCTGCACCTCGATCGGACGCCCGAGCTCGGTGTACGGTTGATTGTTTGTTTCCCCTCCCCGCAATCCCCCCTCCTGCGTGAGGGTAGTGTGTGTAATTGGTCACCCCCACCCCCGTGAACCCCCCTCCCTGCGTGGAGGTTGTCTGTGCATGTACTATCAGGGCCGACCATAAGCTCCATCGATGCAGCGTCTTTGCCAGGTGCACACGCTCCCCGGCGTGCCCTCGCCTTTGAACGGTGCTGGTCTCTTCAGACTCGGCAAGATATAGATCTGACCTTGCTCCTTGGCTTTGCTTTCATAGTACCTATTCAACATTCACGCCAAAGGTGAGGAGATCTCGTTCCAAATTTCCCGAACGTTGAGTGCTGACCATTGCCGTGTGAGAGAGTGTCGTCATACCCGCCCTCGGGCACCGGTCCTGCCTCGGTTGAGTCGAGCAACCTTCAGACCTTAGATCTATCCTCACCCATATAACTTTTAGCGGCTCTGACCGTTTAGGCTGCCCATGGGTCACCGCCCACCCCTCCACTGTCGGGTCACCACCCGAATTTGAGTACAATCCCTCAACAACCCACACTAACCCTTCGGGGGCCTCATCAGCCTCCTGGGTGGCGTCCCCAGTTCATGGTAGTGGTAATTCGATACCTAGTATCAGGTTATCGGTATCATGAGCTCTCAGTTTATAGTGGCGGTAGTTCAATACCTAGTATCAGGTTATCGGTATTATAGACTCTGGGTCGTTACAGTTGGTATCAGAGCGGAGTTAGAGAGTTGTATCAGGAATTGAAATCTGCATTGGTCCAGAGTAAGTCCCTTTTGGCATTTCTTTTTATCTACTGTAGAGAAATTCTAATTTGGGGTTGATCTATTCACCATTCCTCTAGATCTATGTTCATCCCTTTTCACACACATCACAGACCATGCCAGTTCGCTCTGTTCTTTCCTCCTTCACTCGGCACCCATGTCCTTCTGGGGTCTCAACCGAGCGATCCGACCTAGACCTTTCATCTAAGTCGGAGAAACTCGATCTCCTTGTGTCGGTACAAGTCCAAGTACCGATGATCATTTGGCGTCATGACCTTCCATCTAAGCCGAGAATTATTCTTCCTTGGCATCATGACCTTGCGTCTAAGCCAAGTCCTTCGGCGTCATGACCTTCCATCTAAGCTGAGAATTATCCCTCCTTGGCGTTATAACCTTGCGTCTGAGTCAAGTCATTCGGCGTCATGACCTTTTTGTCTAAGCCAAAAATCCCTCTACCTTGGCATCATGACCCTCCCTCTAGGCCAAGTTATTCACCCAAATTTCTTGCGTTGATGCAATCCCAGCATTGACGAATACCCTTAATGCGGCATCTTAGCCAGAGGCTCTAGCCTAGGCCTTTCATCTAAGTCAGAGAAGCCCGAAATTTCTTACGTCGGTGTAATCTCAGCATTAATGAACCACCTTAACTAGGCGTCTAAGGCCTTCTTGGGTTCTCATCCAAGCGATCTGACCTAGACCATTCGTCCAAGTGGGAGAAAATCGAATCCCTTGCGTTGATGCAATCCCAGCATCGACGAATCCACTGATCATGGCACCTCGCCGAAGGCCCAACCTGGACCTTTCATCCAAGTCAGAGAAAATTGAAATTTCTTACGTTGATGCAATCCTAACATCGACGAATACCCTTAACGCGGCATGTTAGTCGAAGGATTCGACGTAGACCTTTCATCTAAGTCAGAGAAATCTGAATTTCTTACGTCGATGCAATCTCCGCGTCGACAAACCACCCTAACTCAGCACCTAAGGCCTTTCCGAGGTCTCAACTGAGAAACACGTTCTAGATCTCCCATCTAGGCCAGACCAACTCAATTCCTCTGCGTCGGTATAGATCTAATGTCAATGATATCATCTGGATCGGTGCCTAATTCTCGATCAGGACCGATTGATACAGTTTACGGTTGAGAACATCCTCACGAAGTCGAAGATTCTCCCAAGGCAGTAAGCTGCACTGGCAGGCCTCACTCCCTCATCGCTTGCTCACAACACTCGCAGGTGGGGGGCATTTGTTGGCACAAAACATTATTAGGCTGAATCAAATATAAAAAAAGAGAATAAATAGATGAGCATATTAAAAAAAAGAAAGAAAAAAGAAAAAAAGAAGAAGAGAAAAAAAAGAAAGGAAAAAAGGGAGAAAGAGAAAAAAGAAAAAAAAGGAAGGAGAAGTTCTGCATGCTTTTGACTTCGGGTGTTTGCTCGCCATGCTTGCATGTTGGCCTATACTATAGATTATCACACTCCCATCGAACCTCTAGGACCACGTTGCCTTGCTAAATAAAACTGTCTGATTCTAGGTATGTGTGCGTCATGGCATACACTAAGGAATGAAGAGCCGATTTTTGGTGAGTGCATGCATCTAGGGGCAAAGTCGTAACTGTGTAGCTAGCATAGCTCACGAAATACACCCAGACAAAACTCCACACACTCTACACTCAATGTTAGCAATGGTCTCTAATCATAGGGATGCTAGAAAGTTCTTCCTAATGCTTTATGGATGCTCAAATCTCTACACCCACATGAGGGATAATCGTGAGGAAAAAACTATCTACATCTCATTCAAAAAAAAGAGAGAAATAAAGAAAAGAAAGAAAGAAAAAATTATAGGTGGAATGCAGATCTAGGAAGTCGGGAATCTCCACTGAAACAAATGAGAAAACTCGCACAAAAATGGTGAAGTAAATTCCACAATAAAATTATAATAAGGATGAACCCTAGCAGCCGGGAATCCCCATTGAGACATATGAGGAGATTTACGTCAAATGGTAAAGTCCGTAATAAAATTACACATAAGGACAAATCCTAGTAGCTGGGAATCCCCATTGAGACATATAAGGAGACTCGCGTCAAACAGTGAAGTCCGTAATAAAATTACAAATAAGAATGAATCCTAGTAGCTGGGAATCCTCATTGAGACATATGAGGAGACTTGTGTCAAACAGTGAAGCCAGTGATAAAGTTCCTATAGGGGATGAATCCTAATAAGTCGGGAATCCCCACTGAAATAAATGAGGAGGCTCGCGCCGAATGGTAAAGTCTGAAATTAAGAATAAACCAAGGGGGTCATGTGAAGCTACTGAAAATTGAGAACCCTAAATATATGTGTAGACGCTAGAGTAATCCTCTAGTATTACTTAGAATGTCTGCATATCCCTACGTCGGAGATTCGCTGCTCACATAGTTGCACTATCACACCACGAAGAAGTAGTCTTGGGTGTAGATTGTGATTTATGCTATGCACATATTCTATGCAGTGTCCTTTTGGCGTAAGCACATTTTCCTTAGTTGTGCTTCGTGAGCCGCACTCTGTCCATGCATACGGGTGCTGTCCTTATCCCATCCCCAATATAGGGGAGCTACTCCATATATCTATCTTACACTTGCGGTCGATAGATGCCTGTATGCTCGCATGAATAAAGAATAAAAAAAAGGATACACATTTTCAAACGGGCTGCACCCGTAGACCCCGCTCACTCATCCCTCATTTGCGTCACCTACGGGTGGAAGGTATTTATTGACACGTGAAAAATAACAATAATAATAAATAATATATGTATGGGATATACATGTATACATAAAAAATGATACATAAAAAAATGATCCATCTATCAAGAGTCTATAGTTTCATTTGTCCTTAGTCAATTATGTAATTTTTATTTTCTTAAGTCAAAGATTTTAATTTCTACTCATTTAGTCTTCATACTATTTGAGGGAAATAAGGTTATTAATAAAGCTTGGGTTATTTCTTTAATGCGCGCTCTGTCTGTATGTGTTGAATGCACTATGCTCTGATTGACATGATCGTTATATACAAGACATTGTCACGCCATCTCCGAGTTATCTTCCGCGCTCGGGGCGTGACAAGGCACCTGCAGGAGAACAGAGTTGAGTGCAAGAAAAGGAAAAAAATAAGAAAAGAGTTGAAGCGACAGTTAGTGGAAGAGCAAGTGGCAGCGACGAGGATGAATGCGTATGGACACCTAGTGACGAAGACCTACAAGTGCGTACTGACCAGCCTAATGTGTATGTCACAGTGAAGGATCCATACGAAGCATAGTTTCATGAGGCAGTACGTCAGAGTAGGGAAGAGGCAAGACATCCCGAGGAGATGAGAGTGCGAAGTTGCGAGGCGGTAAGGACCAGAGCATCAGGGAGTGGTGGTTCATCTACGACTTGACAACCACTGGGCATGAGGAGTTTCTTCACTGGTGACTCAGATTTACAAAGAAAAGGGACTCAATCGATCAACATTGAAGATGTGGAGCCCGGTGCACTCTCCCGAGAGCATGGCAAGCAAACGAAGATGGATGATGTATATGGCCAGAAGGGGCCTAAATGGAAACTTGGACAGGCCGTTGCAAAATGGTAGCACCACGCGGGTCTGCCTTTCAATGCGGCCAACTACCCTTATTACAAGCCAATGTTTCAAGAAGCACAAGTTCTTCGGTTACACGTGCAACCACCTATAGCGACAGAGTTGGTCGGCATATATCTTGATGAACAAGTTACTGAGATCAAGAGTTATGTTGAGTCATTCAAATAAAAATGGACAAAGTACGAAGTCACACTAATGTGTGGTGGATGGTCAGGTACCACAAAAAGTAGCCTGATCAACTTTCTCGTTTATTGTGATAGACAGGTTTTCTTTCACAGTCGGTGGATGCGTCAGGCCAAGTCCACAGTCACTAATATATTTTGTCACTGATGGAACAAGTGGTGGCCGAGATCGAGGAGGAGTACATTATTCAAGTGGTGACAGATAATAGCTCAAACTATAAGAAGGCTGGGGAGGAGCTGATGAGGACCAGACGACACATTTTCTGGACCCCCTGTGCAGTACACTTTGTAGATCTGATGCTGAAAGAGATTGGTCCACTTTGTGTAGTCAAATCTTTGGTCGAGATGGCACAAAAAGTCATGAAATATATCTACAACCACACACTTGTATTGGCTTGGATGAGAGAGCATTGTGGCGGTGAACTGTTGAGGCCCGGCATCACACATTTTGCCACCAACTACATTGCATTGCAGAGTCTTTTGAAGCACAAGGATGGGTTGAAGCAAATGTTTGGGGGGAGACTTGGCTGAGTTCCTCTTTTGCCACTTCACTTGAAGGAGGGGAGGTCGAGGGGATTGTCAACAATAGTATCAAAATTTAATTAAATCTAGTAATTAAATATTTTGATATGAAATTAAGATTAACTGTGATAAGTACATATTGATGAATATTAAAGCTCGTAAAAAGTGTGTATATCATAAATTAACTCCTAAAAATACACACTTATCAGTTTCCCGCTTGTCCCTTGGATAGGGGATTAACTCCGTGACTTGTGAGCTACCTTGGGAATCATGCTACCGTGATTTCAGACCTAGGGAGTAGGCCAGATTGATGGCACTGTGTCATCACGTGCAGCGATCTTGACCCGAGTCTCGTGACTCAAAGGCCGTTGGGTCTATTAGGTCTAGATGGTTGTCCCGTGTCTGGTGGCCCTGAGCCACATGTTACTTCTCATTACTCGCGATGGGTGCGTGCGTGATTTTCGGTGTTCACATTCAGTGACCCCCTACTAGTCATAGCCTTCTTACGACACGCGTGTGCTGACCCACCCGGGGGTGGTGGAGCGGCTTACTTGAGAGAGATAGTTTTTAAGCTGGTTACTATAGGGCCCCTCACTTTTACAGCCTGAGTCTGGGTTGGGGAGAAAATCAGCTAGAGGACCCGACTTATAGCATATAGTCTCTGTGTGCACACGTGGTTGGGTGCTATAGACTCGCACTGATGAGCTCAACCCCAGCTAGTTCTTGTTCTGTGTTCTTGGTTACTATACGGTGTCTCAGTTTCTGCCTGGGGCGAGTAGGGAGACACCTGAGGCTACGAACTAAGTCGTTAGTGGACGCATCCGGCCTTACTTCTAGTGGGTAGGTACTCCCGTCACGTGACGTAAGATTCTCGTGACTCGCAGTTCCATTTTCGTCTATGAGGTGTGGTTTTACGTGCGTAGTTTTCGGGTGTTTTCTCGAAGCTGAGGTCTAGGATTTTCGGTGGGTGTTACCGAGGGTTTCTCCCTAGACAGTGTAGGGTCCACAACGATGAGGTCGTGATGGTGTCCCTACACCGCGTGGTCTTGGGTTGGGCCTTAGTCAGCGAGGACATGCCACCACGACAGGGTTGTCGTGATGTTTCCCCTAACAGCGTCACCAAGGTGGTTTGTAGTCCGGTGGTCCCCCAACTGTGGGATTGGGGTGTGTTCTTCGGTGTCGTAGGAGTAGCTATAGAGCCAAAATTTTATCGACTTTCGGGTTTCCTGTACGGCTGTTCCCTGTTGCCGCTATTGTTGTTGTTGTCGTTGCTACTCATGTTGTTGTTGCTGCTTTCCGTATCGCCGTTATTTTTGGTTGGAGTTCTGCAGGACTCCTACTGAGTCGGTGATAGGAGGCCCACCCCCTGCTTTTCAGGTGTAGCAATTCTTCCTCGAGGCTCGAGGGCGCTGCGCGGAGGTTCTTAGTTGTCAGCTCGCCGGGTCGAGTGTCCACTCGGCATTGAGTACACTTTCCTACCTTGGATTGTACTTCTATTGGACTGGACTCTATTGTCGTTAGATTGTCATTTCTGTTAATTATTGAATTATCCTACTTTATTTTCTATTTCTATGTACACCATACCTACCCTTTTAGCCCTTTCGTACCATTTCAGTGCTGCCTTGTCCTGTGTCTGCTTAAGTGTGGATAATTTAATTTGAGCCTGATCATCTCCTTGTTTTATGGTTGCATGACTTTTGACATAATTTCTGTGTCAAGAACTATTGCGTACCATATTTTTGTCGTGTCGTGTCCAACGGCCGATGTGATGTGAGGCTCATTTGTCATTTACAGGACGTAATGGTAGGCTGAGATTAGTGCTTTTCCTTGGGCTTCGTGCTAAAGATGGTACTCTTCTCTATTGCACTTAGACTCTTTCTGCTTGGTTGCTCGTTGGATCAGTGCTCGAGGTGTATTACATTGCGATTTTCTAGGATTGTGATGACACCTAGTGTGTACTGAGATGCGAAGGCCGAGGTTCTTTTTGATATCTTTGTGCATTGTAGAGTGCGTAGCGGAAGCATGTGGGCTGATGACCCACGAGCGGAGAATTCCTTTCGTGCAATTCTGTCTAGCCGAGAGGATTGCTTCTTCTCGAGGTGACTCCGTCTTAGCTACATGTGCCTAGACGTTGTCATGACCGTGTCGTTGTTGGTCATCTTTCTGGTTGTAATGTTGGCATTTGCGAGTGTTGGGGAAATCGTCGGCTTCCCTGCTGATAAAGTACCCTTTTACTCTGCATTCATTCTCGTGGGTACTGTGCTCTCGAGGCAAGTTCGTAGTCCTTGAGATGCGTTCCCTGAGATTGTGATGCCTCTTGTCATTTTGCGACTGATTTCAATTGTTGTGGGTCTCTCCTTGGTTAACAGCCTGATGCATGACTCGTTCTCTGTAGTCGTGTGTTCAGTTGCCGCATACCTTGATGCGCCCTGCTTGCAGTGTGTTCTGTAGTTCTGGGTGCTGTACGGAGCTAGAGTCCTGCAGGTGCTGTTGTCGTTAGCGATTGCTTCCATAAGTGTTACTTTCGGATGATTCTGCATTTATGTGTTGGACCATTGTCTTATCAGTAGTTGGCTGTGCTCCTTTTTTCTAGTAGAGTAGTCCGCGACTCGATCAGATGTAATATCTGAGTGAGGACTGACTTCTTACTGTATATGGTCCAATGCTGTTGATTTTGTTGTCATTCTTCCGTGTAATTGTCATTGGTGTCCTGTGTGCCTGGTGTTCCCTGTCTCCCTTGGCACTAGTGCCGATGATGTCGTCAGGCTATCAGCTGAGAGGACTATGCTTCTTTGTGTAAGCTGATGTTAGTTGTGCCTGTCGCTTCTATCGATTCGCTTCTCGATGTTGTTTACTCTGGCACTCGTGTCTCTTGTCTTGCGAGACGTAAGCGATGTTGCCTTGTTACAGAGGTGTCAGACTTGTGCTCACTAATGGTCGTGCTCACTCCCGAGCGCATATCCGTGACAACGGTCGGACGTTGTTCCTCTGAGCCCTGTTTCTCATGCTTTATGTTTCTGATTATCAGGTTGTTCTTCCCTGCCTTACCCTTGCTAGTCCTTAAATTTCGAGGATGAAATTTCTTAAAGGAGGGGAGGACTGTAACGCCCTGGATCTTTGGCGGATCTTTATTGGGTCCTGCTGGAATATGCTTTAATGTATATGCAATGGATGACTTGTGGAAATGAATGACTGACCTTGAATGTTGAATGTATGTAGGGAAAATGTCGGACATAGATCTCATGGCTCTAGGTTCGGGCAGTGTACTTGGCACTGCCCGATTTCCAGAGGGAGTGACTGGCCGCCATGGGATTTGCTGAGCTCCTTGACATGGAGGTGGCGAAGCTGGACACCGCCCTTCTCTACGCACTGCACAATCGGTGGGACCCGATCAGTCGAGCATTTGTGTTCCCATGGGGACACATGGTTCCGACGTAGAGGATGTGGCACGGATCATAGGGCTATGCGTGCACGGAGCCCCAATGAGTGAGAAGACTCACGCAGACTACCAGGAGCTGGCCCAGAGGCTGTTGGGTCTAGAGCTACACCGATCGGAGTGGCACTCCTCGACTTTACCAAGGGCGAGACTTCAGGAGAGCTTGGGCCTATGAGGAGCTGGGATCATAGTTGGAGAGTTGCCCGAGTAGCACTTGGGGTGGTTGACAGACCGAGCACGAGAGTGAGTGGTAGCAGGGTCGGGAGTCGAGGCAGATGCGGTACTGCGACAGTTCTTGATGTTGTTCTTCGGGAAGTTGTTGTTCGCCACTAGGGTAGACGGAGTGAGCTGCATACTCCTGCCCTTGCTCGAGGAGGTAGATAGGGTTAGAGAGCACGCATGGGGTGCGACTGTACTAGCCTTCCTCTTCGACACCCTCAGCTCCACCAACCGGCAGACGATGCTAGGTGGATTCTCCCCACTCCTCCAGGTAAGATCCGACTCCTAAAATGCCTGTGCAATTGCTATATGATCCTATAATTGCTATATGCTGACATTTAAGAAATAAAATGCAGGTGTGGGCTTACATGTACCTCCCCTGACTAGGGAGAGGGCAGGAGGTGCATCCGGACCAAGTGCCCATCGCGCAGCGGTGGATGACAGTCCGAGAGGTGGGGTCCCTGAGATGCCAGGTTCGGACGATTTAGGATGACATTGACACTTTACCCTATGCCTCGGTAAGACCTAAACTTAAACTTTGTAAATGCACCTATATGCTTAGACACTAATGCTTGACATGCTGACCACCTGGTAAGTTCGATGGACTTCGTACCAGGGTAAGGGCCATGAGGGCCAGCCATGGGTGGTGGCGGCACTCGCTTATGTAGGACGTGACATTAGGCTCCACTACAAGAACATGGTCGAGCCACTCCACTATCGGTTGATTGTGAGGACCGTGGGTGTCCACCAGTCAGAGGTGGACTTCTCGGCATGCGAGAAGCTAGAGGAGCATGTGGGACGACACTAACACGGGCTCGCAATGGAGATTGACTTGACCACTCAAGCAGCCGACCAGATCAGGGACTGGACAGGGAAGGGACAAGTGGTGCTCACCCGAGCCACTAGTGACGAGGCCTACTTGACGGCCTACGCCTGACGCTATGTAGACTAGGTCTTCCGTGGTGCACGACAATCAGTATGACTTCTAGACTCATGCTCTCTAATATGTTAATGATTATAATGCATCTAATGCTTGACCTCCTATATGCAGCTTAAACCCTAGTGACGGATTACCAAGCTTCAGGGGTTGCTCCACTCGACGATCCAACAGCGGGATGAGCTCCAACGTTCCTTGGACCTCCTGTTGAGTTTCACCCAACCTTAGACTTGAAATGTATTGTTATGCCTATAAAGCTGACATTCCCCTGTACGCAGTGAGCCAAGGGAGCCCAGCGTTAGGGTGTCGACACACCATCCTCTTCCTCCCAGCCATCAGCAGAGCAGGACGCTGACTTCGCGAGGGTAGTGGCACGAGCCGAGGAGGCTGAGGCTGCTCTTGCCGAGAGGGTGAGCAAACCATTGCACTTCTCCTTTTGATTATGATTATGAATGCAACTAGCTAATCATGATACGTGTATGTGCAGATGACCGAGCTATCAGGAGTGCTGAGCGAGGCGAATCAGCGAAGAGAGGAGGCAAAGCGTTATCAGGAAGAGGCGGAGTGCGGTCGCACGGAGGCGACAGAGCTAGCACTCCTGCGTGTAGAGTTAGAGAGGATTCGGACTGGGGCGGTGGAGACCGAGCGTGTTTGGGCCAAAGCGATGGAGTTTAAGAGCCAGCTAGAGTAGTCCCGACTGCAGGTAGCTGAGTTGAGAGGTGCCGTGGCGGCATACCAGCAGTCCCTCCAGGCGATAAGCCTGAGACCGGAGTGTAGTGGGACTCCGAGTGGCGCACACATCAGTGCCTATAGAGGCTACTTCACTACCTCCTCTTGCCATCGGAGGAATGAGAAGGAGGAGCGTTGTCGGTGACATTACGAGGAGGGGAGCTCAGCCATGGACCCTCTGTCGAAGAGGCACAAGGGCACTGGTGACAGTAGGGGTCCGAGATGATGTGTCAGATGGATACTAAGATCTAAAGGCGGGGTGAATAGATCTGCCCTCAGAAACACTTGATTTACAACAAACTGACAAGATGCAAAATTAGAGAAAGACTATTGCAGATATGAATTCAACTATCAGAGAGAAGATGCTCAAATGATTTGTAAAGATATAACTTATGAGTCATTGCAAACTATCAGATGACAAAATTCAGATGAATCAATCAATCATAGAAATGGCAAAGCATGGCTGAATAGAGCATTGCTGATTAACAGATGTCACTCACCTAGATACGATACCTGACAGAGGCTAGCCTCACGCAAGAGGTGGAATTCCAGATAGGCGTGACCTATCTTTCTAACCATGTCTTTTTATATACCTACTGGATGGTAGACGCAAGAACATGTAGCAGATTCACTAACTACATCTAGTGTGCAAGTATGCTGTGAGAGATCCTAAGCATTCATCTAAGTAGATATTAGATCAAAGAAGTAAACACTAAGAAAGCATATGAATAGCTAAGACAAAGCAATCACACAATACACCAGGAATTTTAGGTGGTTCAGCTTCCGCCTATATCCACCCCACACTCAGACCGAGTGTGGCTTACTACTGATTCACAGCTTTAATCCACTGATCCACAGCTTCGGGGATTAGATCCCTACAGATCGCTGATCCATAGTTTTGGGTTGACAGTCCCAGACTGCTGAGCTTTACAGCTTGCTACCGCTGAGCTTTACAGCTTTGTTGTCTGAGGTTGTAACCTCGCCCGCTGATGCACAGCTTGACGAATTCAGAAATGAAAAGAGGAAAGAACGAAAATGATGAAATAATGCAGCTCACTAGGAGCAGATTGACTCTGGATTTAATCCAAGATTCAATTACAGAAACTGACACTCACAAACTCTCTTCTCCCTCAATATTATGATACTCTGCTTTCCTCCACAGCAGGGCCCTCCTTCTTGCTTCTTCTCTCTAATCCCAACTCTTCTTTAGCTCCGAAGGATTCTTCTTCTCTCTATCTGTAAATCTGCTACTCTACTTTTCTCTCTCTGATAATGATGATGATCCGCCCTTTTTCTTTTTCTTCTTCTTGTTACTTCTTACTCTCTCCATTGCTTCCATCGATCTGGCCTTTATTTATAGACTCGTGGGAGACCGGCGTGTGGGAAACATGTTCTTGCTCAAAATTGGCGCTCCGCTGGAGGTCCACGTGTTAGAATCTTAGGGCGAGCTATGCACCGACCCATATATGCATACTGTAAAACCTGCACTGACCTTACATGCATAATGAGGAATATGCACCGACCTTGTTCTGCCTAATGAAGAATGTGCACTGACCTTGTTTAGCACAAGGCAAATGCGCACTCACTTGTATATGCATAAGGCAAAATTTACCCCGCCCTCATGTGCAGTTCTACAGGCATATGCACCGACCTTATGTAAGACTAATGCAGATGTGCACTGACTTTATGTGCAGTTCTATAGGAACATGCACCGACCTCATATGTAGTTAAGTGAGATATGCACCGACTTCATATGCGATCGAACAAGAGGATTTTCTGGAAATACTTTAATTTTTCATTGCTTCATTAGTTCTCAAATGGGGGGGAGTGGGGTCCTATTTATAGGAGCTTAAATAGGACCCCACATTCTATAAGATCATAATGCCCTTGACATTTACACTAAAGACCAAGCATGTCCAAGGGTGATTAAATGGGCCAATTGACTCTAAACATAGGTAAATAACTTACTAACCTAGGTACATGACTCAAATAAAAGGGAAATTATATGGATAAGTCTCATAGTAAATAATAAAATACATGATATGACTCGAGAAAAAAATGACGGACAAGATGCAACACTGCTGGCGAGCACGTGATCCTCAAAGAAATATGGAGTGGCTAGAGATGTCCCCATCATACCCCCGGGGTGTGGAGAACTCGACTCCGTCGAGTATGGGTCCATCGGGGTGGTGGCACACCAAAACGACAGCAAAACCAGGTGAAGCACGTCCTCCCAGCTCATCCTCGCGTCCTTAGTTAGTTGACGGTTCTGCAACCTCTCGAGATGGCACTGGCACACCCTCTTCCTGGTGATGGTACCTTGCTTGCCCAGTATTGCCTCCCTGTGTACACGTCAGGCTCTCAGGCTGATATGTGGAGGCTCTCCGAAGGTGTCACTCACAAAGGTAGGTGTAGGCTCAAGGAGCTTACTGGGTTCCACTACGGGGCCCTTATGGGCTGCTAGGTCCGCCATACGATAAGTCGGGTGTATCCCAAATTCCTTTGATAAGTTCAACTCATAAGCATGGTTGCCAATGCCACTCGAAACTCGGGAAGGTCCAAGTCCTCGTGCCCTCGATTTGGAGATAGTCCTAAAGTACAGCCACTCCGATATCACCATCACTGGGTTGCCTACTTGGGATCCCAAGTGGCGCTCAAGAGCTTTTGCCTGCTCCTTGCGAACCTCACCGCTCGTTGCTAGGTGCTTGCTTGAATGTGTATGCCATGCAGTATGATATGGCGTGGGTGTGAAGACTATAGAGTGCAAGGGGGGCCCGGACAACCAAATGTGGACGTATCATGTGTTGGTTTTGCAATGACTCTGACAGACTTGGGTGGGCCGGGGCATCCAAAGGTGAAACTATCATGTGTGAATGTGGCAAATGCTGGGGGACCAGGGCATCCGTAGGTAAACCTATCATGCATGGGGGTGGTAAATGCCAGTGGACCCGAACATCCATAAGTGTTCCTTTCATGCTCAAGACCAATTGGGTTAGTGATGATGGATGGGGGAGGGCCGGCACATCCAAATGGGGACTAGTTATGCATTTGTCCTAACGAATGCACGACACAAATGGGATGACTTAACCTATTAACCCTGTAGGATGGTGTGATATGCCAAGACACATGTATCTCTAACCCATAGATGACTTCCATGTGAGGGGTCATGGGATGGCCATCGAGCTTCCACTCATAAGGATCGAAGGGGTCTAGGAAGGTGAACATCGTGGAGTGGGGCACTTTCTTATTCCCAAGGTGTAGGTCATCCATGGTCATGGTTTCATAGATGTGGCCCGGGTCTTGAAAAAGGTGGACCCATGTGATATGAAGTTCGAGCTCAATCCAATCTCGGGTGTGTGGACGACCCGAGCCAGAGGGAGGTGGTGGTTATGCCTCCATCACTATGGAACCCTAATGTCTAGCCATTCCAGCTACAACGGTGCCCACAACACCTAGTTGCCCAGTCCCGGTCACGCCTGACTACTTTAGCCTCAGCGACACTCAAGCTCTCTGGTCCTAGTGGTGTTCATGGCACTTGATCATTCTAGTGATGATGTCCAGGGTACCCAACTCTCCCAGTTTCAACGATGCCTGGTCGCCCCAATCATAGTGATGCTTAGGGCACCTGACTGCTCTAGTCATCACCATGCCAATGACATCCAACTACTGCAGTCAAAGTGACGCCTATGGCCTCGACTGCTCTAGCCACAACGGTGCCCATGGCACCCAGCAATTCCATGCTCAACGACTTTTGATTGCTCCAATCAGGGTGATACTCATGTCGCCCGATCGCTCTAGTCTCAATAGTTCTCGATCGTCGTTGTCTCAATAGCACCCAGCCGCTCCAGTCACAATGGTGCTCGTGCCACCCAAACGCCCCTGTCTTAACGGTGCCCAGCCATTCCAGCACAGCGGTGCCCATGACATCCCAACTTCCTCGATCTCAATGGTGTTCTGTGTCAGGGATATATCATGACACCCTTTGACTGGCATCCTACCAAGTCACAAGTCTTTTGATAGACACTATGTACCAATGAAGAAATACCCACACAACAATGCAATGACCCAGGGATCGCCACAAATGGCTCAATTGTCCCGTGGCATGCATACATTTGTAATCGGGCTTGCACGCCCTATATAAATGCCTATCATGGCATATGGTGATGTGATCCAATCTAGGAATATTAATCCCCATCCTCGCCAGCTACCAGTCTCAAGGTTGCCCAACAAATAGCCATCTATCTCCCAGCTTGGTCCTAAATCCTCTAGCCAGATGGACCCTACATCTAAACCAAGACCTGCATGCTCCTTGCTGAGCCAGTGTCAGCCGCTCCATGCCTGTGCCAAGACTTGCCTGCTCTCTACCCAGTCAATGTTTGCTACTCTACTGTCCAAGCCAATACCACGTTCTTGTTAAGTCCCTGGCTTGGGTGCAACTGGATCTAGAGGGGGGTTGAATAGATCCCATAAAAATATGCCCTCTTAAAGATAAAACGCTGACCAGATAAACCTAATACCAATTATGTACTAATAAAGTAGATCCTGAGATTACAAGGTTCCCAATGACCCGCAGAGTAGAAGATCATTGGTCATGAGAACTTTCTCAGGTGAGAGTGTGTGAGCCTTGTTCAAGGAATAGATCGGCTAGTGAAGCAGTGAAAGGCTCACAGTGTGTGCAGTGTTTGAATGGTTCATAAAAGGAGAAACAATGCATGCCTGAGAGTGGAAGTGGCTGAGGCTGACGCACCTGTAGATGCCTAATTTTGGACATCCCGCGGATCCCCAATGGACCTTCGTGTGAATGACGCATGATTGTTGTACCTAGTTTACCAATGTTCCAAGCTTTAAAGCCCGTCTCATTGTCCTAGGTTTTTTTTCTTTTTCCCTCTACATTATCGAGTCAGCCCCCTCCTTGATCTTCGAGCCCTTACTTCCCTCATTGTATTTTCCTGATTTTTCTTGTATTGAGCCTCCATCTGCCCTCATAGAGCACCACACTAATCCCTTGTACCCTCCTTCTTCATCTTCCTATTCTTGTGTGGATTCCTCTTCCCATGTCGGCCCATCTCCTCGTGATCCTTCCGACCCACAAGCAAGTCTCATGGCCCACTTATCATCTCTTCCTTGCCAAATGGACCCGGCCCAGGCCTAAAGGCTCATTGTAAATTATCCTCATTGGTCTCCTTCTCCTAATGGCCCTATTTCTCATCTTAATAGATCTTCTCCTCATAATGGGCCCTCTTACCTTCATGGGCCTCTTTCTTCTCCTTCCCATGTAGCTGGCCCAGTTTTTAATGGCCAATTCTATCTTAATGGGCCTTCTCTTTCTTATGTGGCTGGCCCAGTTTCTGTTGGTCACTTTTCTCTTAATGGGCCTCATTCTTCTTCTACTTATGCTGCTGGCCCCATGGTTCCTTATTCCCATGTTCATGATCCTTCCAGGTCTACATATCCTTCCACTCCTAGAATGTGCTTTCCTTCTTCTCTGTCCAAATCTCCTTATCCAGTCTAATACCATAATTCTGGTCTAAATCCACACTCTCTTGCTCAGGCTGGCTTGCATCCTTCTCGATCTCTCTCCATCCAGGAGATGATTGCTCAAACCCGATGCCGGCTGGATGAACTACAACACCGAATTGATCCTAAATCTTCTTTGAGTGTCCCATTTACATTCCAAGATCTTCGGCTTTCACCGCGTTCATAAATTCCTTCATAATGCCGCTATGGTGGAGTCGGTGACCCCTATGTGCACTTAAATGAGTTTATTTTTGAGTCGGCCTAATTTCGACATGACCAACACTTGATGGCCTATCTGTTTGGTCTGTCTTTAAAAGGCCCAGCTCGGGATTAGTTCTTTACATTGTCACAAGATCAAGTGGTGAATTTCCAAGTTGTACAAGATAAGTTCATTCAGGAGTATCAAGACCAGGTTGGGCCCAAAAATTCTAAGGTTGATCCGACCCATGAGAAGATGAAGCCCGATGAGAAATTCTCTACCTTCGTCGACCGCTGGCGTCACCTCACCGCTTAAGTCCCAGGGCATATTCTGGAGGGAGAGCAAATCAAGATGCTCATCTCTAATGCAACGCCTGAGTATCGATTTATTTTAGTCTTGAATGATATCACCTCATGGCAACAGCTTTATAGCCGAGCCCGCTTCATCTGCCAACAACTCTAAGGTTCCCTTGACCCCAAATCTCCTTCACCTCCTACGCCTACATATGCCTCCTATCCACCTCCCATGAGTCAGCCCTCCACGAGTCAGCCTTCCACTCCTACATACCCATATGCCTCCACATATCAACCTTCATGAGTCAACCTGTCGCTATCCACAGTCAGTGTCACGTCCTGAGCCATTAATTAAAGTGGAAGACTAGCTCGGGAAAACGTGTACTTTAAGTTTTCCTAATTCCATGAGAAATAGCAAGTTGTTGTATTTCTCTCAGGTACCTTCTTTAATTCCCAATGGCACATCGCGTAGATTGGGACGGCATGCAGCAGACAGTGGCTGGCCTTACCCAAGCACTACAAACTATGGCTCAGGCAGACGCAGGAGCCAGAGCTGGCAATTTACATCAAAATTTTCAGAGTCTCAACCCTCCGCGTTTTTATGGGTCTTCTAATCCAAACGAAGTAGAGAACTGGATTGATGAGATGAACTAGATTTTTGACTTTATACAATGCACCAATCAGGAGAGGGTGCGCTTGGCTACTTTCCAACTAAATAAGGATGCCCGTACATAGTGGAAGTCGGTCCCGGCACCTCTAGTCGATGCACCACACACATGGCAGGATTTCCTTACATTGTTTCGTGCTAAATATTTCTCGGAACACGTCAAAGAGAGGAAGGCTATGGAATTTGCCTCCCTTCGTCAAGGGATGATGTCGGTAGCATAATACGAGTTGCAATTCTCCAGGTTAGCACCATATGCACCACATCTTATTAGTACCGATTTACTAAAGGCCAATCAGTTCATGGACGGGTTACGGCCCAGTTACATTCAACAACTCAGAACCCAGAACATCCGTACGTATGAGGAGATGGTCCAACAAGCCTATTTGTGTGAAAGGACCTTAGTGAAGGTCAACAAAATGAAAGGAAAAGGAGAAGAATCTAGCCAGCGGTCTGATCGGCAGTTCAGGAAGGAGAAGTTCAGTATCACGGAACCTTACAAGAGTCGTGATAATAAGAAACGATCTAGGAGTGGGAATGGTGAAAGTTTCCAGAAGAATAAGAAAGTTAAAGAAGAGGAGAAGCAGGTCATGGCGGCATGCACGTTCTGTGAAAAATTTGGCCATTCAGGGGAAGAATGCTAGAAGCACCTCGGCACTTGTTTACGCTGTGGAAGTAGGGAGCATCGCATGCCAGGTTACCCTCTTATGAAAGAATAGGGAGCAGGAGCAGGACGTAGGAGGCAAGCTCGCCTCAATGCAGTTCTAGAAGAAGGAGAAGAAGCGCCTAGGGATGGTGGGCTCATAGAAGGTACACTTCAAATTTACTCTCACCTTGCATTCGTGCTATTTGATACTGGTGCTTCTCATTCATTTATCTCTACTTCTTTTGCCAAAACTTTACCTGTGGAATTAGTCCCTTTACCTTCGGACATTTCTATAACTACGCCCTTAGGTTCTGGAACCAAACTTACCAAATATTATCCCAATAGTAAAGTAATCATAGAAGGTCACAATCTTCCCGCAAACTTAGTATGCCTTGACATGAAAGGATACAATGTTATTTTAGGGGTAGATTGGTTGGTAGACCATGATGCCAATATCAATTGTCAGAATAGGGTTATATCTTTTCGTAAACCAGGTATTCTAAGATTTTCCTTCTTTGGCATCAAGTATAAGAAGCATCCAACAATCATTTCTTCTCTTCACGCTTGCAAACTTATCTCGCAAGGATGTGAAGCTTTTCTTGCTTCTGTCATAGTTACAGATAATGTAGCTTAATACCATATAGTAATGCATTAAGGGACATAGGGAACGAAATACATTACCTGACTTACCTGTCAGTGGGTCACCAGGTGAGCAGACGATGATGCTGCAAGACAGACTGTTAACCAAATTCACAGAGAGCATGACCAAAATAATCAAGGTATTAAGCAATCATGATGTGCACGGTGAGAGTTCTTAAAGCAGCATTTCAAAGATATATGGTCGGGGATGAGCCGCTTAAAGGGTAAGAGTGATCAGGTATCAACCGCTTATACCAGAACAGTGTGCGGACGATGTGTGGCCCATGATAGACCGCATAAGTAGTGCGGCCTATCGCAAGACCGCACAACCCCTAGGGAATTTAAACGTAAACGACCCTTCCTCTCCCCCTCCTCCACCATAAATGGTAGAGGGAGGAGAGGAAGAGCCACCACCGAAAATGAAAACACCCCCCCACCGTTCCTCTCTTTCTCTCCCGTTCTCAATCTCTCCCTCTCCCTCTCTCTCAAACACCTCTCCCATTCCCCCAATGTGGACCAAAAGCCAAGCACGCTGGCCACCGTCATCGACCGGTGAGGAGGAAGATGCGCCGCCGTCACCAATGGAGGAGGGATTGCCAGTCGCCGCTGCCACCCCTCCCGTGGAAGAAGAAGCGCCGGCCGCTCCGTCCGTTGCCGTGGAGGAGACCGCCGAGGAGGAGGAAGCTGGGGAGACGCCACCGCCGGAGGAGCTCACCGCCGCACCATCAACGTCAGTGAGAACCGCGCGGGACCCCGAGGTAGGCCATGAAAACCCTTCCCCGTCGTTGTTTTTCTCACATTAAGCATGCGTGGGGGTTGGCTTAGACGCGTTTAGGGGCCAGTTTGGGGGCGTTTGGGGCACTCCCGCCAGTGGGGGAGGGCCGTCACCGTTGTCGGGGAAGACGACGGTTGTGCGGTCCTCAGTAAATCGTACAACAATGAACATGCGGTCCATATATGATCACACAAACCTTATGCGGCCTAGGAACGGCCATTCAAATCTTGACAACCACCTTAGGAATGGCGGACCATAGATGGCCGCACAAACCTATGCAGCCTACATCAGACGGCACAACTCTCGTGCGGTCCAGGGGAGACCGTACAGAGTTAACCAACCGGCATAGGAATGGCGGTCCATAGGGGGCCGTCCAAAGATCATGCGGTCCTCATTCGACCGTACAAACATCCTGCGGCCTAGAACCGGCCACCCAACCCCCAGACTTTACTTTTTCTTTTTATTCTTTCATTACACGACTTAATTTATTAAATGGATGAATAATACAGGGGAAGCACAGGACCCGCATCTCCTGGCTGCAGGTCCGTGCAGTGTACTTGGCACTACCGGACTTCCAGCGTGAGTGGCTGACTGCCATGGGGTTCGCCCCATTCCTGACTATTGAGGTGTGTCACTTTGACACTCCTCTACTCTACACCTTACATGACTGCTGGGATCCAGTGAGTCGGACCTTCCTCTTCCCGTGGGGGCATATGGTCCCCACGCTGGAGGATGTGGCCAGGCTCTTGCAGATTTTTCAGATTTCAAGACAACTTTGGAATACCGAAGGCTAATTTCCAAGGCACAAAAGCCTAATTACTTTGAAGCCCCAATTACAGCTCCGACTACCGTGCCACTGCCTTCCTGAGGGTCTCGAAAACGTGAAAGATCTCACGTGAAAGAGGCTACCTCTTGGGTTAAGAAGGCCCAAGCAGAAGTTTCTAAGCAAGGGAGGAAGGCGACGGTAGCACCTAGTGCTCCATTACCAGTGGTTCCTTCTTTTGAGGAGTTTGGGGCGGCGCAAGAGCAGCCATCTTCTTCAATAGGTATGCTTCTTTTGATCTGCTCTGTTTAGCCATGAACCGATGCTTTGTTAATATATTCTTTCCATTCAGCCCCAACGGCCCCTTCTGCCCCGACCGTGGAAGAAGGTGCAACTGCCAGTGTCCCCGAGGGGATTGAAGGTGTCGAAATACCCATAATTTCAACCGAAGGTGATGTTCTTTCCCCAACACCTAGCCATGAAGGTACTGTCATTGATCATAAGGCTTTTTAGGGGCGAATGTTCATTCTTCTTCTTTTATTGACCTTACCTTTTTGGTCAGATGTCATCCCTTCAGAGCCTATTGTAGCTCCCTCTCTTGAGTCTCCAGCCCTTGCTGCGTTGCCCACCCGATGATCTTCTGAGAGGTTGACCACCTTAGCTATGAAGAAGGCTTCTTCAGAGGCGATTCAGGATGCTTCGGTGTGCTTAGAGGACCCCGGAGTCAGGACTACTTAGTTGGCTAAGAGTTCTCCCTCCGAAGAGCCTATCGACTATGAGCCTTCCAGTGATGAGGGAGAGTAAGGGTTGGAGTCAGGAGCTAGCATCCCGTCTCTCTTTATGGGAGTGACCTCCCTGTGTTCAGCCTGCCTCGACTAACATTGGGGCCACTGAGTGTGCCCGACTTCCTTGTAGAGGAAGGGGGAATCACCTTAAGCCTTGCTGCGCCGGCCTTGGAGGCTTCAGGGGCTGGTGAGTTGGGACTCGTGCCGTCTGAGGTGAGGTCTTCTTTTGCACATGACTCTCTTCACGTCTGCCATCATTTGTAGCAGGAGATTTGACATGTTTTTATTTTCACCTCTTTTGTACTTAATCTTTTCTTCTTCTTTTTTTTACAGGGGCCTGCAGTCTCAGTGGGACTGACGTTGCCAGTGGTGGGAACCATGGCTGGCTTCTCTCCTTTTCAATACAGGGCCACAGCTTTTACCCCTGTTATGTGCACGGCTCCTATGCTAAGGCTGATTGATTTGAAACTCCCAGGTGGGTTGGTCTCGTCACTAGGCTTTGGTCAGCCTTCCATCGAACAACTTCAGCTTTAGTCAGTGTAAGTCGGGCTAGAATTCATTGATGCTGCTTCTGTCAATGCGTCAGCAGGTGCCGAACTCAGGGAAGCGTCTGGTGACGCTTCCATGCTGGCAATTGACGCCGGGGCTAAACTGGGACAGGCGGTCCAGATAGGGCAACATGACGAATTCATATCCGATGGTGGATATTTTAAAGAAGAGGCAGTTGGTTAAACAACTGCGCTAAACTATAATTTTATTTTTAAAAATAAAAAAAATTAGATTTTATTAACCCACGCGTGCGCTCTCTCTCTCTCTCCACTCGAAACACACATACTCTCTCTCTCTCTCTCTCTCTCTCTCTATTCTCACACCCTCTCACTCTCTCTCCTACGTTCGCTTCTTCGTCCGTTCTGGGCTGTGCCGACCTCGGATCGAGGCGCAGGAGGTACCGTTGGAACCGACTCATCGCGAGGATCACGCCAGTGTCGTTCTTTTCACGGATCTAGGATCGTAGGTTCAGGGCGGGTCGTGAGGCGTCCCGGTGTCTCGTCGTCTGTCCGCGTGCTTTTCGAAGATTTCGCTACGATCGAGGTAGGGGGATGGACTCCTTACTTCGCTAGGAGCATTTTGGTAGCACATGCATGTCCATTGGTAGGCATTTTCATCATTTTCTGTGCAAGTCTCATTTTAGGGGGTTTTAGGGCTAAAATGCTTTAGAAATTATTTAGGGGTGGTAGATTTGAGTTTTGAAGCATGCTGTAGTTATAGAAATTTAACTATTCATCCTCCTCTACCCCTTTTCCTTTTGTTTTACGCCGATCCGACTTGACCGGAGGGGAGTTCGGTATGAACTCATCCCTCACATTTTCCAAATGGCATAACGGACCCAAGGGGGTGCACTATGCATTACACGGCGAACCGCGCAAGGACCGCTATGTGACCGAGGTTTCAAATAGGTCGGTAGGATGTGGAGCATGACGGACTGACCGCAGACCACCAAGCAATGTATGACGCCCAGTTAGGGTGCATTATATGAAGTGGTTTTCTGTGGAGTTTTCTGAGTTTTTAGCATTTGGGTGTCGTTAACGGACCGCACCTGGTGCATTATAGTCACATCGCACACCCGTGATAGTGTGCTACGTCCTGTGTGCTTTACGAAGGTTTGATGGGGAATATAACGCATGGGCCAAGGCGCGCCATACATTGCATGATGCCCCTGAGGTACTAGTTCAGGATTTGTGAGTTGGCCGCCGTCTTCGGCCCATTCGGATTGCTTGAGTTCTTGCTTGCTTACGTCTTAGGTTGTGTCACATCATATCAACTCTGTGCACATCTTGAATGAATGTCGATGCACATATGCTCTTTGCATTATAAGGTCTGTGCACATATGAAGACAAGGTCTGAGCACATTGCAGAAGGTCTGAGCAACGTCTACCCTTCAACATACCAAGATCTGTGCATATTTTACCTTCTGGAAAGATAAGGTCTGAGCACATATGAAGTCAAGGTCTGTGCACGGTGCTGAAGGTTGGTGCACATATGAAGACTAGGTCTGAGCACGTTGCTGATAGTCTATGCAACTTTTGCTTGTCTACATATGAAGGTCTGTGCAACATTTGGCTTTTCAACATGCCAAGGTCTGTGCAATGTCTGCCATCACCTTACAAGGTCTGAGCATACTCAAGTGCAAAGTCAGTGCACTCAGAATAGGCATTTCATCAAACAGGTCTGGAGATTCAAATCTCAATTTTGGTTAAACTTATAGACTAACCCATTTAAATTGACTTGAGACCCGTCTAATTTTCTTCGGGGCCCACGAATCGTGAGCTCACCGGGGGTTGGTTCCTTTTAGCTGTTGTGACTCCGAAGGCGGCTTCACAGTAGTGTGTGTTTGTTCAGAGGGTCTGGATGGGATGCGTTCTCCGCATTTTCTTCAGTGGAAGTTGTTGTTGACGCTGGACTGGTCGGGACATGCGGACGTGTGATTTTACACGTCCACACCCAGTCTCATTGGAGTCACGTGCATCAGCAGCCCCAGCAGGAGGCGAGTCCTCGTCCCGGTCCACCACCTGGCCTCCTGCCACCAAGACATCCGCAGGTGCTCGCTCCTCCAAGCTCGACACCGGCACTGGCTCCTCAGCTCAAGCTCCCCCAGGCCTCTCCTCACCGTCGTCAACCTCCGGGCCATAAGGGGACGAAGGGGGAGGGAGAGATGGGGTGCACGACCGAAGCTACCCATTGTGGCCTTCACAGCGGCGCTCTAGCCCTCCCGAAAGCCACAGTCCCGGGCCAACCCGTAGAAATCCAGGGCCACCTCAGTCAGCTCGTCTCGGTAAGCCGGGGAGGAACGGAAGCGCTCCACCGCTTCCTCACTCGCGGTCAACACCGAGGAACGCAGCATGGCGATCTCTGCCTCAGCCTCCAGAGAATGGGTCTTCATGGCCCAGGCCTCCGCCGCCAACTTGGCTGCTCGCTCCTCAGCAACATCGACCTGCGCCCGGAAGTGATCGCAGTCGCGTTCCATGCTAGCGAGGGCCAGTCCTTGCTGAACTGACTACCTCTGAAGCTCAGCGCGAGCCGCCTCGGACTCCTCCAAGCGCCCCTCAAGCTCCGCATGGGCAGCCTGACTAGTTTCCAGCATCCGGGCGAGCCCCAGGAAGTGGTGCCTCCACAGGTCAAAAGCGCTGACGACTAGGCATGCACTCCTCGCAGCCACCGTTGTCAACTCCTTCTCAGCCCCGGGGCCGAACGGACTGGTGTGCTTGAACCACTGCGCACTCCCCCCCATGAGATCAACAATCGTTGCGATCCCGGCCAGCCCAGAAGTCAAGTCCCCGGGAGGAGAAGCTAGGCTGTGCTGAGGAGACACCGACGGGGAAGGAACATTGGTGTCCTCTGCCACCGGAGGCTTGCCCTTGTCTTGCCCCCGTACCGTGGAGACTGACACCGAGGCAGCGGCCACCGACTCTCCAACCAACGGTGGCGGTGGAGCCTCAGAGGAAAGCGGCTCAGAGGGTGGACGAGGCAAGACGCAACTTCAGGTAGTAGAGGAAGTCCTCGCTCTCTTCCTCACCCGGCGCCGGGTGTCCAACGCTGCCAGGTCATCATCGGTCAGGACAATGCGGCTACCATCGGCCATGTCAGACTCCTCACCAACTGTACTGGCTGCACCTTTAGGAGAGCCCCTCAGCGGGATAGCACCTCCACTTGCCACAGATGTTGCCACCACCAAAGGGACGCCGGTCAGGACCGGGTACTGTAGCCTTCCCAGAGCAAATACCACTTCGGCCTGGGGGGCGACGACCGACACCTGACTAGCCCCCCTTAAAGGGGTTTAAACAAACACACAAGGTGTATTCATGCCCATCTTGCATAGATTTATTTTTATAGAACATTGATACTACACCATTGATTTTCTAATCCATATTTATTGCTCGTCTTTGCTTTTCTAACAAGGGTAATCAAGATAGAAACCCCCCTTCATCGGCCGGCCGGTAGAAGGAGGAAGTTGAGCTCACATCACACCCCGCTTACAAGGTATTCTTCAAGATCATCCTATTCTTTTGAGGTAACTCCTCTGGCGATCACACTTCTAGAGTAGCATCTCATGCTCCCTCCCCACTTTTTATTTCATCATCCCTTAATCACATCATTGAGTTAATAATCTTTTTCTTTTCTTTTTTTTAATGTCTATGTGACACGTTCAGAAATTGGCTATCACAGTGGGACCTTTTGTGTTTTTATTTTGATTACCCCTCCTTCAGTGCCCACGTGTGCCCCTCCCCTTGGCACCCTCGCGTGCCCCTCCTTTTAGCACCCACATGTGCCCCACCTTTGTGCTCCATGTAGCACATTTTCTTTGTGCACCACGGGCACACTTCCCACTTGATTTGCTAGTTTCTAGACTATCCCATAATAGTTTTTTTAGCAAATTTACTTCCTTTTTTGTTTATTATCACTTCTATTTTCTCTGAAGAATCAGTGACCGCTCTAGTAGCCGCAATTTGCATAATCAGCGACCTCTTACGGAGGCGCCTATTGTCTTATTGTCATTGATATTTACTATTTATAGAATAAACACCCCTATACAGAGGCATTATGTACTGATTCTGCGCCAAACCCTAAGGCACAGATTTCTCGCAGTTTGTTACTATTTCTTGCAATCAACGCCCCTCCACAGAGGTGCTAGTTTCAGATTTAGCGCCTCATCCACAAGTGCAGTTTCTTTTCAGAATTATCATTCGTTGGATTCAATGCTTCTGTAAAGAGGCCCCAGTTAGATAATCAATGGCTATTAGCTAGTCGTTATTCCCTGATACAGGGACCACTGTGTGGCCGTCATTTCTTTCCGTTCTCACAGAACTGCTTTCTTTACTGTTGCCTTGGCTTGTGTGGTTTCATTATTGCTCATATTCATATTGTTGTTGATCTTACCTACATTAACTTGCATTTTAGGGCATTTGGTTGAGAGACCTCCTCTCTCTACACCCTTAGGATCCGTACACTTTCTTGGGAAAGGAAGGACCCTTCATTGAGTATTCCGTCTCTTTAGATTTGAAATTTCTTAGCCAAGACCTCCGTAAGTCCCCGCACCCGCATCAATTCTCTCCGGGTTGGAAGAACTCGACCCCGTCGAGTAAGGGGTAGCTGCTCGTGTGTCGCTCCGGCAGATCGGTCACCACACCAGGAAGCGCGGAGTACGCTCCACTCCTAGAGATCGACACCTACTCATCCCGTATACATTCTATATGCTACGCTGTAGGGAATGAGGCTAGTGGTGGACACTCTGGGGTGGGGTCACTCTCAAAGAAGGGAGACGGCTCAATGACTCACTAGGAATCACCGCGGTGTCCCTTTGGTGACTAGACACCTATGTCGTGGAGGCCTGTGCTCACACACGAAGGCCCACACCGAAACCACGCGATCCTGGAATACAGTGACGACCTCGCCGTCGTGAACTCAATGTCATCTAGGGGAAAACCCTTGGTGACGCTCACCGGAACCCTACACCTCGGCTCTAGGAAGACACCCAAAAACTAGACGTAAAACCCCATCTCTCGGACGAGAAGTGAAAACTTGACTCACGGGACACTCACGTCACGTGACGGGAGTACCTGCCCACCAGAAGCAAGGCCGGATGCATCCATTGACGACTTAGTCCGCAGCCTCAGGTGTCTCCCTACGACGCCTCAAGTGGAGACTGTAACACCGTACTAGTAACCATAGAACAAGGACTAGCTGGGGTCACGCTCGTTAGTGCTGGTCTGACGCCCCTAACCACGTGTGCACACACAGACTATGCGCTCTAAGTCAGGTCCTCTGGCTGGTTTTCCCCCTATCCCAGACTCAGGCTACAAAGGCGAGGGGCCCTACGGTAACCAGTCTAAAAATTATCTCACTCCGGTCACTCTCCACCACTCCCAAGTGGGTCCGCACACCCGTGCACAGGAAAGTTACGACTAGTGGGGGCTCACTAAACGTGAGCACTGAAAATGATGCACGCACCCATCGCGAGTAACGTGAAGTAACAGGTGGCTCGGAGTCACTCGACTCGAGATAGCCCACTAGACCTACTAAACCCAACAGTCATTGAGTCACAAGACTCGGGTCAAGACCATCGCATGTGACAGCATAACGCTGTCAATCTGGCCTAATCCCCAGGTCTGAAACCCCGGTGACACAATACCCAAGGTAGCTCACAAGTCGCCGAGTTAAACCCCCATCTAAGGGACATACGAAAAACTTCCAGTCCCAGGCTGGTTAACTGGACTTACGAAAGGAGGTCAGTCCAGCGGTCACGAGACTCCAGGCCATTATCAATGGGCTTGAAGATTATGAGCAGCCTGAGATCCGACCCATTGAGCTGAAAGAATATGTCCCCTGGAAGGAATTCGAGTCCCTCGAGTTGGTTCCTGAAGCGGAGGCCCAAGCAGAACAAGAGCCTCCCTTGTGGGGCGAATTCCCTCAAGAGTAGTCACCGGTTGCTGTGGAAAAGAAGAAGAAAAAGAAAAGACCCAGAAGCAAGAAGAAAAAGGAGGCCGTCGTCGCCTGTAACACTCTCTTGGCGCTGTTCGACACCACCCTCTCTCTGGAGGAAGAAGAAGAGGAAGCATCTTGTGATCTGCTGGAGGCAAATCAGGCTGAAACATCCACATCCTTGCATGCCACCCGGTCAGGGAAGAAAGGGGGACGCCCTCCTCAGGACAATCGCAACATCATGCTAAGGGGCGAGTAGCCATACCAAGTCCCCGAATCCAGGGTTCGAGGCACGGAAATCCCCCCACCGTCAGATCTTTATCCTGAGAAGCCAAAGAGTCAGGGTGCTCCTTCATTCGCTGAGTTCCTTCGGGCCCGCACAGAAAAGCAGGTGTGCCCGCAAGGACCACGGCCAACCAAGAGAGCCGACAAATAGGCTCTTGCCTCATAACCTTCCTTAAGCGCTCAATGAACCGCCACCTATCTTCGGCCGATAAAAAGTGCATCCACAAGTCTGGCACGCCCGGTGGGACCCATCCACCCTTCATCTCTTTGCGAAAATTAGGGGCTCTGCAACCCCCTCCTTGTAGTACTAATTGCTTCATCTCTGCAAATGTAGGAAAATCACATTCCAGCTGCAAGAATGACGGTCTCCTTTGGCCCCCAGGTCGTTAAAAGCCACATCAGGGATGGCTACCTTGCCGTCCCCCTCTGCTTCAGGAGTTTCCCTCCTGTGGTGGGCTTCCCCAACTTCCTTGGGGTAGCTTTTGTGAACATACCGGACGTGGAGTCGTCCGACAGGCCCGAGATCAACGCTCCCATCCGGGGCGCCATTGAAGCTACTGTTAGCCGAACCCCAGCCAAGAATAACAACTACAGCCCGCCTGAGACGCTCAGCTGCAATGTACACCACGTCCACCCGACCGCTGGCTCGCCTCAGCAGGGATCGGCGTCCCACCAGAGGAGGTTCCGAAGGAGCCGTGTAGCCACCACACCCAGAAGCTGACTCTGCAGCTTCGACAAGTCTGTCGTCGTTGGAGGCATCAGGGTCCACCTTAATGGACAAAGGTCTGAGGCTATCCCAGACCGAATAATACTAACCATTCCAGTCTGTAACTCCTTTCAAGGACTGGAGAAGATGAAGGAAAGGATGGCGCCCGCCATTCCAGCCGCGACGCTAAGAGACACACCGGCTCACAGGCCGACAAAGCTGAAACAGGCTTGGGTTCCCAAGGAAGCCCAGCCCATGACACCAGCCTAGGTGGGACCTAACCGTGCCCGCCGCAAAGCCCGGCCCATGACACCAGCCCAGGTGGGACCCAATCGTGCCCGCCGCATAAGGGGGCGAAGAGACGAAAGGGTCGAAGTGACAACCACGACCCACCAGTTGACAGTCGCTGTGCCAGCGCTGCCCGAAAATGCCCGTCGTCGACGTCACAGGCGCCGACACCATGTTGACCGCCTGGCATACGCAAACTACACGCATCATGATGTCGCCACTGACACCCAACCACCAGCCGCTCTCCCCGACCAGGAGTGGGAAGGGATCGAGCAGGCCATGAGAAATACCTCTGGGGCCCAGGCAGTACCCCCTTGGGCTGCCAGAGATTGCTGGGGGTAGTGGCTTCTGCCTTCCGAGAAGAAGAGGCTCGGCCCGTGCCTAGCGCGGAGTCGAGAAACCAATCGGAAGAGCGATGCCAGTCCCCTGTGCGGGAGGAAGCACCGCCCCGACGATCGGTATTCGACAAGCTGGTGTTCCCGAGCAAGCCATCAGGGAGAACAGCGAGAAGAAGCAGAGACTGGAGAGTTTTCACCTGTAATATGGTAGGATTCTCTAGTCGGTACGGGGCTTTACCCACCAACCCCGAAGAAATGGCCAAGCTCGCCGCCAGGCCCGGCCCCCTCACCAGGAGAAGAAGAGTGGCGAGTGAGGCGACGCAGGCGGGTGTTGAGGCGACCTCCTCCGAAGACCCCACCAAGCACAAAGTTCATCATAAACCCCACTTAGCCTAGCAGTCTCGTTTGCTCAAGTCTTCATGAAGTTCTCCACCTTTGCTAAGATGTCTTTGACCTCTTCCTTGCTGAGACTCCGGTTATCCTCCCCTTGGTAGGCTTCCTGAACTATCTCCAATGCTAGCTGCAAATCTTCTGACTCTTCAGACGAGGGACGTAGGGCTAATACCTCCTCGCCAAGATCTTCCAGATGCACGACTGTTGCCTCCGCCTCTGCCACTAGATCCCCATTGACAGGACCAGCAAATGGAGGGTCTAACACCATAGTAGGTGGTTCCAATGTCAGAAGAGACTGCAAGGCCCCTCCTTCCATCTGTGGTGCTTGTCCAAATTGCTCTTCGAACAAGAAAGAGAGAGAGGGCAGAGCCTCGAGACCTTCCCCCCGACTCACCGCCTCACCCACCTCCTAAGAAGATCATCTTCCGACAAACCTGTATCACAAGCCGGCAAATTCACATTGCCATTGTCCTTACTCTGCTGTCCAATGTCGTCCGTAATAGCCTTTGTGCTTCGCCATCTCTATCTCATCCTCGTACCCGTCCTTCTACGATGAGTCGCACCTTTTCTACAACTATATTGCCACTGAGATGGGCCCTGACGGCCCTGAAATGTCAGACAAGGAGGTCCCAGGGTGAGCTCCCCACACGCCCCCCTACCCCACAACTCTGGAGACGGGACAGGGCATGCTTAAGAGGGCCTAATTGGTGCCCCCCCTTTGCCCTCCCTCGACGTCGAGACATTTCCCCCATTCTCCAGGAATCTAAGGAAGGAGGTCTTATGATGACAGAAGCAACAAGGGATCCGGGCCCGATGATAGCTTCACCTGGTTCCCTACCTTGATCTCCCCTTCGCATTGCATTGGGTGAGGCCGCCTCGTCCTCGAAGGAGACAGCACTGGCCGCAAGGGAGAAGAGTGGACGTTGGAGCTCATCTACGTGGGCACTCTGACGGACTGCTCCAACACCACCAGCGGAAGCCAAATAGGGCTCCCAATTGGACGAGGAAGACAACCCGCCCTGGGTTTGCAAGACCCAATAACACCATGGCTCCTGGATCCATTGGGTAAGTTATAGGCACGAGTAGAGGGCGCGGGTTCATGTCCTTTCAAGCACCCGCCTACCTCAAAATGGCCCATAGGCCCAGTTCACTTGTCAAGCCAGCCCAACACTTGAATCCAACTCACCAGTCTTACCTCTGCCGACCTGCTCTCCACAACCGGTGTACATTGGGTCAAACTAAAGCCGCTAGCTTAGGAAAAATAGGGAGGAAAGAGCTGGCAGGCAAGCAGTTCAAATTTGAACCCCCCCAACATCCCTTCTTCTCCGGTGCAGGTAGCCTCTGCAGCGTTGCTCAACCTCGACTGTTAAACCTCAATCCTCCAAGAACTGGTTGTCGACAACTTCAATGGTGACAACGGCTGAAACTTTGATGGGGACATCATTTACCCCTCCACACTTTTCGGAGCTCGGATGGATCGTCATCATGTACCATCATGTCCTTGACTGCGTGTGTGCTTGAGCATAACTTGGGGTGTGTTCCTCGTGTGTGGTTGGGAGTTTACTCCCGTGTGGTTACGTAGGCGTCACCCTACGCGTATTTGTTTGAGCTTGGCTCCGTGTGGGGGGGGATTTATCCTCATGTATGTATTGGAGCATCGTCTCCGTGTTGGGGATTTATCCCAGTGTGTGTATTGGAGTGTTGTCTCCGTGTTGGGGATTTATCCCCAAGTGAAGCCTCACCAGTTCGGTGAGGGATGGACGTAGGGAGCCCGTCGTGGTCCCGAACCTCCTTAAAAACCCTTGTGTTGTGGTTTGTTGTGTGATTGTGCTCTATAGCTTAATCTGTTTATCATGATCGAGTGTGAACGGTGAGATTGAGATAACTAAATTTTCATTGTTTAGTTTAATTCCTTCAATCACGTTCATAGTTGTTAATTCCACTTAGTTAGTTTTTAATTTATCATCGATCGTGGGAGACAATTCAACCCCCCTTCTTATCTACTCGTCTACCCGGGGACCAACACTTACCTTTATATAGCTCGTATCGAGTTTTTTTTTAGAATTGGTCTTACCATGGCTCGATTAATGATGTATCGGGCCATGTTGATTGCCTCGGCCTAGAAGTATCTTAGTAGACCATTTTCAGCTAGCATCATTCTCGCCATCTCCATGAGCGTCCTATTTCTTCGTTCCACGAATCCGTTCTGTTGAGGGGTTTGAGGTATTTGGTCCCAGGGTAGGCGAGCGGATAAGAAGGGGGGTTGAATTGTCCCCCACACTAGATGGCAAATTAAAAACTATCCGTAGCAGAATTAACAACTTTTGACGAGATTGAGGAAATTAACTAAAACAAGGTAAACTTAGTTCTCTCAATCTCACCGTACTCACATGAACATATAACCGAATATGAATGATAAAGCAAACCACACAATCCCACAAGGCAAACCACAAGACAATGAGATTTTTAAGGTGATTTAGGACCACAACAGGCTCCCTACGTCCACCCCTCACCAAACCCAGTGAGACTTCACTCGGGGATAAATCCCCAAATGGAGACGATGCTCCAGAAATACACGAGACGATGCCCGCACACACACACACACGAAGACGCGGTCTCCAACACGATCTGATGATCAGATCACAAACACACACACACACACACACGCTGCAATAAACACAATACAACGTCACACACGACCGCACGCATGCGATCAAACACGACCGTATACACAGATGGTCACACACACGAATATCTCTAGTTCGAAAAATAAACACGGATGACAATATATGCTCAGATCCATATAGAACACATAGCAAACATCACAAAACAACAACTAAAAGATGTAGAGATTGTTCCCCCTCTGATTTGCAAGATGAATAGAAATGATGGCTTGAAGCTTCAGTCGGATGATGACGATTTTGACGTCCTCTCGTTCCTCTCATCGATCCGCTTCTTTTCTTCTTCTTCCACGAGCTCCAAAATCCTCTCCAAATAGATCAAATCCTACCTCCAAGAGCTCCTCCTTGCTTTGCCCCTTTTCTTCTCCAGAGTATGCCAAGCCGTCGAAGCTACAGAAATTCGACGGTTAGGGATCTCCGCATGAGCACTTGGCCTACTATGTTACGGCCATGGGCGAACTCGCGTTGGACGAATCCTATCTCCTTTGCTATTTCGCCACTGTGCTCACGAGAACGGCCTTTAAATGGTATCCCCGCCTAAAGTCCAACTTAGTCATCGACTGGGGGGATGTGTAGAAAAAGTTTCTTGACCATTTCCAAACGGTGGAGCGAAAGATCTCCCTAGCCTAGCTCTGCTCTCTCTGACAGAGGAAGGGTGAGAGTGCTCTCAACTTCATCAAGAAATGGCGAGACCTCAGCATGAGGTGTGTCAATCCACCGGTCTAGGAGGATGCCATCACTATATGCCACCGAGGTTTGGTGACCGAGGTCAGCAAAAAGCTTCTGGGCATCAATATTAGGGGCTTCGACCAACTTAATTCGACCATCGCCAAAATTGAGATGTTCTTCGCCGATAACCCAAGCTACCTCTCAGCGAAGGGTAAGAAAGTGTGGGAATGTCAGTCCGACAAGGAGGTGAACATCGTCAAATTCACCCCCACCGCTAAGGCAATCAAGGGGGATGGGACAAGTAGTTCCGACAAAAGGCTAGCTGATAAGCCAGCCACTCTCTCCTTCTTAGAGCGTATGAAGACTCCCTTCTCTTTTAAGAAGGAACATACAAAGATGCTCTTCGACCTCTATATACCTGAAGTCCGCAAGCCAGACGAGGCCCAGAAAATGGATGATCCTAGCTCCTACCACTGCATGCTGGGTCACCCAATTGAGGACTGCTACGTCTTCAAGACTTAGGCCCTTTTTTTTAGATGGCCTTATTCAAATGAAGAGTGGTCTTGTCGATCCTCCACAACCATACACGTGGTCCAGGCCAGCTAAGGCAGTGTGAGTGGTACACCACCCGACTAATGTGATCCACATGATGGTTGCATTTTGTCTTTCTGATGACGAGTCTGAAGAGCCCAGTGTCAGTCAAAGGGGACGTTTGATCTGGTATCCAGGGTGGAGGCCCTGGCACGATCGCAGACCTCTCTCCTTCCCCAGAGAGAAAACCCAGTGGCTCTTTGACATTCTCGTCGAGAGGGGGAAAATCTTGCCCCGCGACCTGCCAGTAGACTACACTCATTGGAATGTTAGCCACCCCCAGTACTATCCCTTCCATGAACAAATCTGCCATACGATCGAGTCCTGTGAGGAAGTCCAACACCTCATTTAGGAACAGATCCAGTGGGAGAAGATCGATGCTGAGGGAAATTCCATGGCACTTGTTCGGCTACATCAAGCGGTCGAAGAAACTCTAAGCACCGCTAGAGATGCACCGGAATAGCCAGATCCTCCCCAACAAAATGGACACGGTTTGCCTTATCAGCATCTCCCAAACCGGCTCGAGTTCTGAACTGATAATTGCAAAGCACTAGAGCGATTGCGAGGGCACCAGGAGCAAGACGCCAGTTCAGAGGTGGCGCCGAGCACCTTTTCAGTCAACGTTGTAGACACGCCAAAATTGATGTTACCAAATGTTTAACTGGGGATGTGCCACCAGGGCACAGCACGTGAGCACGTGTGTGTCACGTGGAGGGAAGGAGGTTCCGCAGGTATGAGTGCACAGATGACTGTGGGGAGTCGTGTACTGGATGTCTTTCCCCACTGACCGCAAGCAGTCGGTGTTCATTTTACATCGGGCAGAGCCCAGACACCTTTGTTTCTACTGTCAAAGAAAGAGTCAGAGACCCTGGGAGCTGCGACGTCGGGAGGGCTTCGTCCGTGCAACATCGACAGCGCAATAGCAACATAACAGGGGTAACTAGGGGCGGAGAGACTAGTTCCGACGAGGAGGGCGATCCACTCCCCGACTAGATTACATGACTTATATGCCATGAAAGGCATTTCTATGGGGGTGTGAGAGCCCGATTACAAGTGCTTGCAAGCCGTGGGACAATTCCGTCATTTGTGACGGTTCCCAGGTCATCGGGTTATTCTGTGGGTAGTTCTGTATTCATACATAGTGTCCGTAAGAGGACCTGTGACTCAACAGGATGCCGCCCAAGGGGCGTCACAATGTCTTCCCGTCATGCGATAATGTCAAGGTCGGGATAATAGGGGTGCCGTAGGCACTATTGTGCTGGAGCAGTTGGGCATCACCAAGGCCGAGGCGACCGAATGACGTAGGCATCACTTGTCACTGGGGCAGCCGGGCACTGTTAGGACAGGAGCGGTTGGACGATGTAAGTATCGCCATGACTGGAGCGACCAAAAGCCGTTGAGCTCAAAATTGCCTGGTGCCATGGGCCCCGGTGGGACTGGAGTTGTTGAGTGATCGGGCATCGCGGATGCCGATGTGATTGGAGTAGCTAAAAATCGGGTGCCAGGGGTGTCGCTGTGACTGACGCAGCTAAGTAGTCGGGTGCAACGGGCCCCGATGTGGCTGGCAATCGGGTGCCGGGGGCACCGTTGTAATAGAGTTGTTGAGTGATCGGGTGTCGGGGGCCCCGATGTGACCGGAGTGGCTGGCAGTCCGATGCCGGGGACACCGTTGTGGCTGAAGTAGCTGACAGTCAGGTGCCGAGGGCACCGTTGTGGCTATAGTGGCTGGAAGTCGGGTGCCAGGGGCACCGTTGTGGCTGAAGTGGCTGACAGTCGGGTGCCGAGGGAACCGTTGTGGCTGGAGTGGCTGGCAGTCAGGTGCCACAGGCACCGTTGTGGCTGGAGTGGCTGGCAGTCAGGTGCCGGGGACCCCGATGTGACCAGAGTTGCTAAGCTATTGAGCAATTGGGTGCCGAGGGCCCCGATGTGACTGGCAGTCGGGTGCCAAGGGCACCGTTGTGACTGAAGTAGCTAGGCGGCATTGGACCTTGATGGTCGTGCTCGGGGCCCGTTGATAGAGGCAGGGGCCTAGCGCTTCATCTTGTGCCGGGACTTGTGAAGTATGCGCATTGTCTGGGTTGTTGCTTGGCATGGATTCAAAGGGGGGGTGAATGAATCTCCCCTATAAAAATGCCCAATTAAAACTATAACTAGACATTGTTCGAGAATTAAACACTCAGATGGCTTAAGTTAGTCCACTCAAACTGAAATCCCATTAAACATTCATTCTTACCATGGTTCCAACAGAATGAGATCAATATGAACCTACATTTCAGAAAACTCAACTTCATGTCAGCCACAATTCAAAACATATGAGGAAATTTAGCACCAAGATTATACAAGAATGGTTTATGAATATGAGACAAAGTATGACTTATGAATATTGACATTATCAAAATCACAGAGACACAACATTCGGGTGGTCAACACTCCTTCGTGCCCGGATCGGGTCACGGGATGTGTCACGCTCTCACTCTCACAGTGGTGATACATATTTATTGAGCTAGATATCCTATCACTCACTAGCAGCGACAAATAAACACATACGAAGTGAGCAAATGCTGAGGGAGATAGAGGCGATACCTCCACGCTCCGAGCGTGGGGAAGACGATCCTGGCCAAGACCAATACTCCCGGTACAGTAAATAATCAATAATTACAGCAATAACATTATAGCCCACTCCACGCAGGGAGGTAAAAGGCTACAATAGTGTTCTGGGAGTGACATTCTTGGGTTGACGGACAGCACGACGGTGGCACTCGAGCGGATGCAGACAGTCGATTCGGTTTGGTTCTACTCGGGCCCACAAGACAGCGAGCGGGTTCAATAGTTGGGACGGTGCCATCTGGGCGTGTCCTCCCTTTAGCGGCTGATGGCAACATTGCTAGAGTGTCCCAGGTCGATCCTTGGGAGCGGCAGTCGCTAGGTCAGAGTCAGGCTATTTCTTGGGATTTAACTCCCAACACTGTCCCACAGTCCTATCTCGGGACAGATTTGAGCGCTACAACAAAAATGGTCACCACACCCAGATCGGGTGTCAGATCGGGAGGAAACTAGTGGCATTGCAAAGGGCACTCAAAGAGCTTCGACTATGTGGATTTGAGATCCATCCAATAGTCAGATTTGAAATGAGAACCTTTGCAACTCTATAGTTGTTTCTAGCTCGGGTTACAGAACAAGCAGGATAGAGTGAGATCTGCCTGAGAATGAATTTTGACCGAAGGGAAGTTGGCAAATCAGGACTTTTACAATTTTATGGGTGAGAGGGGAGGAAGTGAGGATCACACACAAATATTTTTGTAATTTTCTGTAATGGTTTAAGGGGTGGAAAAATTCGTGGAATAGGTTGCTGTCTCACTGATCTGTAGAAAGGCAGACTGTAAAGGGTAGAAAAATTAATTGGGAGGAGGTGCAAGCGACGTCTGATCGATGTGAAAATTAAACTGAAAGAAGGGGAAAACATAGAGAACAAGCCCTCAAAATCTCAGCTCGACCAGATGACTGGATCTGGAGATACAACCTCTTCTTTAAGCTTCTGTTCTGTAGGTCGCAGTTCTGGACAGCAGAATGTACAATAGGTCGTGGCGACTTTTTGGCGGCTCCGATGGCGACGGCGATAGCGGTGGCTAAGAATCACACTCAGAGGAGAAGATTGAACCTGGAATCTCTCCAAGATTTAGGGCATCTCACCCAGAAATCACAGCAATCTCTGCTGCAAGAAGGAAGAGAGGGATCTTGCACGCCGTGGTTGCAGATGGTGTCCTGACCCTAGTTTCTTCAGGCTAGCAATACTATTCTCGAGTATCTTGCTATTTTATCATTTCTTGGCATTCATTTTAAAGATTTCTTTTCTTTAGCCCAGCATGTATCATATGTATTTTTGAGCATTATTATGCTTTATCTGTCCAAGGTATCTTGGTAATGGTGAATAGCTATGTCCGTAATCTCAAGTAAGGAGAATCATTCCACTCTGAGTCGGAAGGTTTTCGTCGGTCCGCTCACTCAGTCTGGTTAGCTGAAGGTTACTGTCTAGAGTTTAGTTAATTATCTCTTTCCTTTTTTGTTGCTCCAGCCGCTGGCCGTGTTTTCCGTTCCTTAGTTGTTAGTTCCTCCAGATTGGCGTCATTTGGTCTACCATTTCCTTGGTGATTAGTCTGAAGTTTCCAGAAGATTCCTATCACTTGTTGGTTGAGAACGGGTGTCGTTGCCTTAATGCCCACTTTTCGGTCCACTTCGCGTCATCTCCGCTTCATCTCCATGTTCCATTTCACTTCCGTTATACCTCCGCTCACTCCCGTGCAAAGAGGACGTTAATGAGGGGCATCTGTTGACACCTGTTTTATGACCAATTAGTTGGGTCATCTCCTGACTCATTTTAATGATGCTCCGAGTTGTTCACCCTTGTCGAGTCTTCTTGGGCAATTAGAGGTCTCTTTCATGGGTCATTGCCTTCCTTGGTTGGGTCTTATCCTAGTTTTATTGCTAGGCAAGCACTTCCGTTTCATTTATCACCCTTTTGTACATAATGCATCCTTAATGGCACGTTATAAGTAATATAACGCCCCTAATAAGGTCCGTTATAGTCCTTTCATCATCTTTCTCAAAGTCTTTTTCACCGTCTCATCCAGCGTCTCATATTGCGTCTCTATTCTTTAACGGACCTATACCCATCCATTATTCACATCATATAACGCCCTCATAGTGGTCCGTTACCTTCTCTCTGAGTGGAGGCTTTCGTCTCACCCACCGTCTCTCCTTCTGTCTCATTTAGCATCTCTATTATTTAACGGATCTTTGTTCATCCGTCATAAATCACATAATGCACATAACCGGTCCGTTACCCCCAAAGGCCGAGTCTACCACCTCCTCCACTGACTTCCTCGTCGTCCCAGCCACCGTCTGCCTGGACGTCTTCATTGCCATAACGGATCATCTTCTATCCGTTATATTCTTACTATAACGCCCTTGTTTCTATCTGTTATACTCGCCAGAGTCCTAAGTCCGAATGCTTCGCCTGTTGTTCTTATCTTCTATTGGATAAGGTAACATAACGGATTGATGATGGCGCGTTATATTACCATGGCAGTCTATCGTGGATGCGTTATGTCAAACGGAAGAGTTTTAGCAGAACTGCTCTTCTCTGCTACTCCATGGACGGATTACAGAGTTTGATGTCTTGATTTCTCCCTCAAATCTAATCCTTAGAACCTTCTGTTGATTTCTATGGACTCTTGGGAGAATTATCTTCAAGAGTTTGTCCATAATCCTCCTACTTTTTTTTTTGTCACCCTAGGTGGAGGAGAAGCCGCCGTCCTGCATTTATTGCCCTACAACGCTCATTTTCTGCCGTGTGGCAGCAACTAGTTGGTGGAGAACTGTGTGGGAGTGGAGGTTTGTTCGTTTGTCGTCTCTTCGTGCGCCGTTCGCCAGGGGGGAGTTTTTGCATCTGTCCGGGCCGTGTGGTACACATTCATTCGGCCATTGCGATAGGTATGCATATGTATTTTCCTTTTAATTTCCCTTACTGTGATGCCTCTTGCAGTGATATGCGATCGGGCCAAAGGACCCTAAATCGTGGAGGTACTCTGCAGAATGACAGTATTGACGTTACGCCGTATTTTATCCGTTGGATGGTATGAAGTAAAATTCTTGAAATATTTCGAGAAAGTTATGGGTGCAATAGCCATCCGTGCCAGATTTGGTTATCTGGCATCCTCAATCGTCTTTGGGGGCTTTCCACTAGTTGTGGGTTCCCCCTTATTCTTGGGGGTCGTCCCCTCCACACAAGAAGAATCGGCCGCTCCGGACGAAACTGTTGCAGTTTGGGGGCAACAAGCCCCGCCCTCCACAAGGCCGAGTTTTCTCGGTCAACATAATTTCGTACAATCCTGCCCTTGCTAAATGGGGGCGGCGTCGAGCCCGCCAAAACAGGAAGCCTGCGACGGTAATTTCTCACTTCGGCAAGACAGTCCTTGTTGGTAGTTTGCACATTCGACTCGATGATGACGAGCCAATACTCTCGCGGGACAACCACGTCCCGACCGTCCCGACTTTCTATCGTTTCGCGCTCCTTCACAAGATGCGAGAAGATAAGTCGGACTTCAAGAAGAAGTTCAAGACTAGGAATGAGGGCAACGTAGCCAAAGAACTCCCCAGAAGATGAAGCAAGTATGGGTCATTAAGCAAGAGTCCCGCGCCATCAAGCAAGCTGCAAGCCAGGGCGGCTAAGCTTGACCAAGCTCCTAACTGGCAGCAAGATCCTTCTTTGACGCCCCAGGATGTCAAGCCTTCGCATCCCCGAGGACAAACGAGAAAGGGGTGTATCTCAAGCCGAATTTTATTCAAGTCTCGGAACCAATTTGAGCAGAACAAATTTCCCGTGCTGAGGTCTGGACAACACATATTTCATTCTTTGATAAGTTGGGGGCACCGGCCCGTCCAAGGTTTATAAATGAAGGCTTGTACCTGCTATGTCTTCGGTCGGGATGGCATCGCAGCCAACCTGAATGACTGAAAATCCTATGATGGAGCGGTGCACCTTAACACCACTAACACCACCGGAAGAAGCCTTCAAGCCCAGTTTAGTGGCCAGGTAGGGACTTCTCGTCAGGGTCAGCATCAGGGTCAAGCCTAGGAGCAAGTTTAGAACCAAGTGGAGAATTTGCTCCAAGAAGAAATTGATCTTGATGAAGTTCAGCATACATGGAGAAGGGGGAGCTTAGCCATGGGTGGACACTAATTCGATCTTTGAGCCGCCTACGAGAGTTGCATTTCAAGCAATGTCCGACGATGCTAAGTTTGAAACCATGCAGCGTTTTGTAGTCATAAACATCAAGATTTATTTCTCTCTCTCAGAAGACCAGTCTAAAATTTGTGTAGACAATATCTATTATGTACAGTTGACAGATTGAAATGCAATTGCTTTACTTACCAAAAAAAACTAATGCTCTAACTGTCAGTTGAATAGATTATGGAGAGAGGTAGATTTGCGGCCCAAAAGATATGTGGCCCAATGGGGCCCAACAAGACCCGCCTAGCCCAATGAGTGATAGCCCCTTTATTGGGCCCACTCATCAGGAGGCCCAACTCATTTGGACCGACATAGCCCATGCAGTTCCCTAGCTTGGGAGTCCGAATAATTGTACCTCCTACTGCTCAGGAAAAACCCAAAGGGCGAATCAAGCGTAATTGACCGGCAGAAGTCCAGGGGTTAAGAGAAGGGTAAGCACCCTCGAATGGTGAAGAGCCCACATCCTGGGGGTAACGCCTCCTAAGCTCTCCCTCTTCCCCTGCCCCAGAAAGAGAATGAACCACTATATAAATCTAAGGAAGCTCTCCGGAAGGGTAAGCCAATTCTAGCCACTTCACTGGTGAGGAGCAATCTCGTGTCCTACACCCCCTTGCCTCCTCCTCACTCTTAGAGCTCTTACCGCTACTGACTTAAGCATCGGAGGGTTTTTCCCGGGATCTTGACCCTGGACCCCTTGATTACTTTATTTTTCTTGTTCGCAAGAATCTTTCTCGAGGTGGCTACCCCTCGCGATTATCCCTAATCCGACGGTACGCGGCTTAGCACGAGATCTCGCCTATTCATCTGGTGCCGTCTATGGGAAATGAGCTAAAAGTCAGTATGCTGCGAAGGAGTAGCAGTAGGCGGGTAGCCAGTGACAGGGGGAAAGCACCGATAACAGCGATTGAAGGGCGTGTGCCATCTAATTCTATGACTAGCCCCCTTCCTCCCAATCAAGCCAATGTTCCACCCCCTCCACCTATGGAGGCCCCGGTACTCGCGGTGGATCCCGCAGCATTCCAGGACCTCAACAATAAGCTGGATACCCTCATCGACCTAATGCGGACCCAGGTAGCCAGGGAGGAGCGCTCACAGCATTCGCAGTCGAGCACCCCCCCACCATCTGGAAGCTTCCCGACGAACAGTAGGAGGCCGCTTTATTCTCCAGGAAGGTCATCCGCAGCATGGCGAGCGAACCTTCCCACCCCCGCCTCAGGCTGCCGAGCAAGAAGCTTCCTCCAACTCTCATAGCAGGGAAGGTAAAGTGCGCCCACCAGTACAGATGGCTGGCCTTGGTATGCGTCAACATGAAGGCAAGTGCGAGGGCACCAGAAACATCTCGGGATCTCCTCGCGCTCATCCGGAGCTCTCTCTACAGCTCCGAGAGTTCGAGCGACGATTCACCGAGTAGGAGTGTGCCCTCTACGCCCTACAACAGAGCTCCACAAAGGTGGACGAGGAGCAATCTCCGTTCTCCGCCAAAATCTTGGGCAAGGTGTTGTCGTCTGCGGACGCCCACCTCCAACTGTTGGGTTCCGCCACTCCATGTGGGCGCGTTCCCGGTATCTAACGAATGAACAGACGAACAAATGCATGAATGAAATAATGCCCTCGAAAGTGCATCCACAAGTCTGGCATGCCCAGTGGGATCGAACTTCCCTTCATCTCTTTGCCGGGATCAGGGGCCCTATGGCCTCTTCTTGAAATTCTAAACTATTCTACTTGCAACTGCAGGTTATACTTTGACGACTACAATGGTTGTTTCATTCATACCACCAGTCATCGCAAGCCACGTCAAGGAAGGCTATTTGGCCGTCCCGTGGTGGGCTTCCCTCTCGTGGTGGGCTTCCCCAACTTCTTGAGAGTAGCCTTCGTCAGCCTGCTGAAGACCGAGGGGCCCAAGCACGTTGAAGTCCATATTCCCATCACGGGAACCTCTGCTGTTATACCTGCCGCAGTCAGATCGTCGGCGACTACTGCTGGTCGCAGGGTGGTGAAGACCCTGGGCTGCCTTGTCCACCATGTCCGTTTCAATGCAAACCCTACTAATAAGGAATCAATGTCTCGCCAAAGAAGGAACCAGAGGAATGCTGTTGCTGCTACCCCTAGGGGCCGGATCTCCAACACTGACAAGTCGGTCCTGATCGGAGGCATCCGGGTCCGCCTTAATGGCCGGAGAGCCGACGTGATTCCTAACTGGATCGTGCCAAATGTCCTGATGCGCAACTCTTTCCAAGCACAAGGGAGAATGGAAAAGAAGAATGCTGGAGTGGCCCGTCAGTCGAAGAACGAGCCGTCCCTCAGGCCATTCAAGACCAAGCAAATTTGGGTACCCAAGCCCACTCGGGTCCCGATGTCAACTCGGCCGGTACCTGTTGAGGCCAACAGGCCCAGGAAGGAAAGAATGAAGAAAAATGAGATGCCAGCAGGGGCGTCACGAAAGTGACCTGTCCAAGTCTACATATGACAGGATAATACTTCTTTACATGTTGAGAATCACGGTAGGATTGCCAAGAGGGATCAGCTTGCCTATGGGCCCCCAGCACACGTAAGGGTGCCGCCACCCACGGATTACCATAACTATGAAGAAGAAGACATCACCTAGTCTATGCACAGATATCTCCGCGGCCTCGGGAACACCTCCCTAGGGAGGCAATGATTGTTGCAAGCCATCACCGCTACCGAAGAGGGTCGAGGATATCCAACCGACCCAGATGAAATAGAAGATGCAGAATCAGGGTGCTATGGGCCACCCCGCCATGAAGAAGATGAACCGAGAGTCTCGGTGTTTGAAAGGTTGTCCTTCCCCAGTTAGCTGACCAGACAGATGAAGAAGAGAAATAGAAACATGCAAGTATATACTTGTCACATGGCCGGAGTGGCCAACCATTACGGGGCTTTGCCCGAGGAGCCCGAAGAGGTTGCTAGAATTATCGAAAGGCCAGGCCCTCTCACAAGAAGAGGGAGAGCTGCTACCGAGGTGCTACGGACCCTTGTCGTGACAATAAATCCAGGAGAAACAACAACGGTCCTGATTGCCAACGTTATTACAACCAAAGATGACGGTGGGGTGCCATCCACATCATCTGAAGAAACACCTGCTGAGGACAGGTGAGTGCCCCTGGCCACAGGGCTGGCATCCTGACATGGCTGCTTGCCCTTTGTCATTTTCAGGAATTCAAGGACGGAAGGGGCAGTAGTGTTACCCCCACTCTGATTGTATAAACCTGAATGAGGAGTGATTTGGACTCCCTTGACCTCCGGAGGGGGTATTCTATAGGGTTGCTCTCCCCTGAAGATAATATTGTGGTTGGCGGGCGGCTGGCGCCCCCATTTTCGGCCTGACCGGGTTGCATGAGTAGCGGTCACAGCTTCGGCCTGGCGTGCCCTAGCAACGGGCGTGAAGCATATCTCCTCCTCCTCTTCTTCACTAGGCAGATTGAAGAGGGCAGATAGGGTATTATAGGATAGTATTGTCTCCTTCTTGGCCTTGCAGGCTTTTCTCTTCTTCTTTTGCTTCTTCTTGTCTTTGGCTGGCACCTGCCCCCAGAACAGACTGTCATCCTTTTCTGCTACTTCATCAGCCTCTTCTTTTCGCTCCAGTGAGAGTTATTCCAGTTCTTGCGATGGGACAAGGTCCCTTATCAGCAAGGGTTTCAACTCGGGCTGTTCATATTCATCTAGCCTGTTTATGCAGTCCTTAAGCTGTCAAGCCTCTGGACTAATTTCTTTGGCTGCCGGCAATGGAGTACGTCTCCTCCGGTTGCGGGTGTGCATTCTGATTACTACAGGCAGATAGGTCCTGATTGGTGCTGGCGCCGAAGGAGTAGGTTGTGGTGTGAGGCTACGGACATGTGCCCCCACCCTGTGGCGAGGTGTGGCTTTCTTCTTGTTCTTTGCAGGGACCTGCTACCATCCCTGTTGTTCTTTCATTGGTGTTAGAAAGCAGGTCTCACAAGTGTGCTGAGTGCTGGCTTCTGCAACTTCTTCGGGCAGTGCCTAGTATAAGGAAATCATATTGGCTGTAGCCCTCCTCGAAGGTGCTTCATGAGGCTGTGGAGGGTCGACCTTCTACTCTCCAAACTCTATTTCTTCCTTCTTTACCATGCCTTCAATGATGTCCTTGAACACATAGCAGTCCTCAATCAGGTGCCCCAGCATCTAATGGTAAGGGTAGAATCTTAGACTATCTCTTCTCTTCAGGTCCTCTGGCCTTTTTGGCTCAGGCTGGGTGACCTTGTTGTACTAGGTGACCCAGTCAAAGAGGACTTTGGTCTTCTCCTTCGGAAAAGAGTAGGCCTTCTTCATTTTGTCCCTGAGTGAGGGACCTTCTTTCTTATCTTCTATTCTATTGGGTTGAGGTGCAGCTGCCTTCTTGCCCTTATCTCATTGTTGTTCAAAGGTCCTGATGTCAAGGGTGTTTGCTTCTCTAGGCGCGGAACGCCGGTCCACTACCTTTGCCTTTTGTGTGGTGGCATTGGCTAGTGTAGAGGCCAGCCTTGCCAGGAAAGCTTCAACTTCGGCCACCACATTGTTCAAGCGGTCAAATGACTGGATTTTCATGCCAATAATCTTTTCCAACACCTCCCTCCTAAGGTTTTGTTTACAAATCTATACAGCGTCCTCCTAATACGGGGGCCGCTTGCACCTCATTCTGAGGTTCCTCCACTGCTTGATGTATTCAAGAGCCATTTCATCCACCCTTTGCTTTGTTGAGTAAAGCTCAGCCACCGTGACTTCTCTCTCAGTGACGTGAAATTTTTCTCTAAACTTCTTATGCATGTCCGACCAGTCGCTGATCGACCTGGCCGGAAGGCTGGAATACCACTCGAATGCGAGTCCTGTCAGTGAGGACTCAAAAAACTTCAACAGATATGACTCATCCGTGGTTAGGTCGCCCAAGACGGTAATGTAGTATGCGACATGTTCCTTCGGGCATCCCTTCCCATTGAACTTGTCGAACTTAGGCGGCTTGCTGATCCCCGGAGGGAGCCACTTTGCCGCATGATGTGGTGGGTATGGCACTTGATAAGCATCAAATGCAACATAGTCTCCTTCACTCCGCTCAGCAAGCTTCAACTCAATCATCCTTTCCACCATTAGCCTGTTCATGGTGGTTGGATAGACTGGTTCCGGGTAGAAGTGTGTTGGCTGTAGGTATGGGGTGACCAAAGTGGTCGCCTGTAGTGACAGACGCAGCAATGGAGGTGCTTGGTGCACCTATGGTAGCACTAGCGGCATTAGCGGCTGAGGCGGGCACTGCTGGGTGGCTACTTGACTGTGCTCTACTGGCTGATGGTGGAAAGTCGCACGGGTTGATGCCTCCTCGTGACGACTCGGCCTGTGTCTCAGGCTACTTGGACGCCGAGGTCTGTTCTGTATTTTCAAGCAATTGCTTTTTTATAAGCTCTATCTCCTGCTAGTATTGTTGTAATAGCATCAACACTGACGGGTCTGTAGCTACTATGCGGGGGGTGGCTTCCACAGTTTCCCCTGAAGCACCTTTAGGTGAGGTATTTAGCAGCACCTCCTCCTCTTCAGCCGTCACCACATTTGCAGTCAGGGTGGTGACTTCCTCAGATAAGATTTGTTTCCCTTTTGCCACTTTCAACATTTCCCTTGCAGCTTCTCTTCTTCTAGTGTTTGGCCTTGGCCTTTTGGCTAATCGGGCCAATTCCTGGGTTACTCGGGTAGACCCCCATATTTACCGGCCATGCCGGCCATATTGCAAGTAAAAAGTCACATTTCTTTGCGTCGTCTATAGACCTTCCTCTTCGCATGACCGGGGAAGGTCAATCTCTTGAACACGGAGATTCTTCTTCTCTCCTCCTGTCGGGAGGGGGCTTCATCGGCCTCATAATCTGGGCCATCTTCATACCCGTTGTTGGCAACAGACAACGTCATTCTTCTTTCGTCTTCTTCTTTGACTGCCATTGGTGAGCAGCCTTCTTCTTCAACTGCGGCTGCTTGAAGTAACTACTATTGGCCCAATGAGGGGTCGCCTAGACCCCTGAAGCAACTTCTGACCATGTTGGTCATCTCTTCCTGACCCCGTCCTTGATGGAGGACCGGGGACGATTGTCGGCCTCCCACTGGAGGGATGTAGGCTAGCCAGGCTCTTCCAGCAATTTGCTCAAATCTTCTCCCTATTGAAGGGATATTGGCTTGTCAGGCGCATGCCCTGAAGCTAGTGCAGCGTGGAGGGTCCACGACTATTTCTTCTCTTCCTGGGGCCAAGCCCCTCTCATTCTTCCTCCCTGTCTCAGTAGGCTCGGGCTGGTAGCGAACATGCATCTCCTGATGAACAGGCCGAACCTTTTTGGGGACCCACACCTATTTGAATATTCTCGGCCTTGGGGCCAGCTCTCTTCGACCTCGACAGCTAGCTTCTTCTTTCTCGACTCTCCTCCCGGAGAGGGCTTGGAAGGAATTGCGGGTTGGTACGGCAACGACCACCTGATCTGGGGTTACTTGAGCATCACGTCCATCCAGGAAGACGCAGACGTCACCGATCAGAATGGACTTGCCGAATGCCAACAAACGTCTGGTGACAGGAGCAGCAATTCTTCTTCGAGAACTCCCCAGGCGGTGACCCTTGGGCTTGTTGTAGTAGGTGGGTCTAGCCCCCTGGGCCACATGGTGCACCATGTAGCTGGTCAGTTAAGTCTGGCCTGATGGCAGGCCCTTGCGGCTCTGGGCATTGTAGGCCCTAAGCTCCCCGTTGTTGCTTCCTTTGGCCGGCTCAGCAGCTTCTATCTCCAGCATATCAGCAAAGGCTACCCCCAAGAAGTTGGGGAAGCCGACCACTGGTGGGAAAGAGCCGAAAATAGTCGGTACCACAAGGTACCCATGGGTGGCATGGTCGGCCACAATCGTGGGGCCAAAAGACAAAGTAGTAAATTCGGCAACCATTGCTATTTCCTGAAATCATAGAAACAAACAAACAAGCAGTGTTCCTTGGGAGAGCCCCTGGGGCCCATTTATCTTGGCAAAGAGATGAAGGGAGACTCGGTCCCACCGAGCGTGCCAGCTTATGGGAAGAAGATATCTTATCTATAATATAAAGAGTAATGATAGCAATAACAAATCCAATCATACGCACCAATGTTAATATACATCAAAAGTTACACCAAAAAGATATACATAAAATGGTACATGAATCACAACTTGAAGAATACATCAAAAATGGTATATGTATCTCTGTCTTTCCCCCTCTCTGTCTCCCTCTCTCTCAGACAGAGAGAAGGGAGAGATGGGGGGAGAGATGAGAGAGAGGGAGACAAACAGAGAGAGAGTCCGAGGGAGAGTGTCACAGAGGGAGAGAGAGAGAGATTGGGGAGAGAGAGAGCTCAAGGGGGCCGAGGTAGAGAGAGACAGGGTGAGAGAAAGGAGGAAATCGAGGGTGGAGAAGATCTCAGTCTCGGGGGCTTCGTTTCTCGCGAACTTTGGAGAGACTGATATCTCAAACATCTCGTAAGAGATGGCAAACTATGAGAGGCATGAAGTACCAACCACCACACAATCGCATCTCCTCTGAGGGGCCAAGACCTACCCCAGGTACTGATGAATAGTTACACTTCCATATAGCGGGCAATATGATAGCCGGCCCTCAAAGCCAACGTATCCCATACTTTCTGTGAGTACGAGCAACCTACAAACAGATGATCCAAATTCTCCTCATCCTGTCCACACAAGTAGTAGGCCGACTAGATACTAGGGTCGAAGCGATCCAAGTCACAGGTGGGGAGCCTCCCGTGAGAAATCTTCCAAATGAGGATCTTCACCTTCAGCGGGCTCCTTAGCTTTCATATCTGTGAGGTAAGATTATGGTGCATCCCTCTGTTTGAGATAAAGGTATAGGCGGACCGAACTGAGAACCCCTCCGTACACCTCCACGTTCACGCATCATCCCTAAGGGAATGCGAGGCAAAGTCAAGGAGGTGAAAAAGGAGCTCCTAGAACTCCTCCAACTCTTTCGGCCTTAGATCCCTCTTGAAAGCCAGCGACCAGGTGCCCCTTAGAATGCAAGGGTCAAAAGTCCTGTCCATCGTTCCCTAGGGGTTAGCAGCGACAACAAAAAGGTTGGGGAGTGACGCCTCTAAAGAGAGCTCATCGCACCATTTGTCATTCCAGAAAAGGCACTTGTTGTCTTTTCTTAGTTAGACCTGGATGCTGGAGGAAATGATGTCTCTACAAGTCAAAATGTCGCGTCAAATGGGGGAGGTTTGGGAAATGGGTGGTGTCCAAGTCCCAAACCCTCTTCCTGCTATAATTCCTCTGCCTGACAAGAATCATCCACAATCCATCATCCCTTGACCCCAATCTCTATACCCACTTACACAAGAGGGCCAAATTAAAAAATCTCACGTCTTTGATCCTCAATCCCCCTTGTTCTTTACTAGTAGTCTCCCTACTCCACCTAATGTCATGTCATTCCCTACACCTCCTTCCACTCCAATGTTAGAAGAATCGCCCCTGAATGGACTCAATCATTTGCAACATAGTCCTCGAGATCCGGCCATGTAACGGGCCCCCGACAGCTGCGGCCCATGGCGGACAGCCCAGGACGGATCTACCTTAGATTCACTAGCGCACGTTCGTCGATATTGGGTCTATTTCAACGCAAGGGTATTCAGTTTACCTGGTCTTAAATAGAAGGTCTAAGCCATAGGGGTCATATTTTTTTTGTCATTGTGGGACGGATGGATTGGCCCTGTCAGAAAGACAGGTGCCAACCCGAGTGGTATCGCCAGCATTGGGTTTTATGCCGGTGCAAGAAATTTTGGATTTCTCCGTCTTAGACGAAAGGTCTAGGCCGGATGACTCAGCTGAGACCCTAGAAAGGCCTTGGGCAGCGAGTTAAGTGGTACATTGATGCTGGGATTATATCGGCGCAACAAATTCGATTTTCTTCCGACCCAGACGAAAGGTCTAGATCGGAGCTTTCGGCGAGGGTGCCACATAAGGTGGATTCGTTGATGCTGGGATTGCATTAACGCAAGGACTTTGATTTTCTTCCGACCCAGACGAAAGGTCTAAATCAGGACTTTTGGCGAGGGTGCTGCATAAGGTGAGTTCGTCAATGCTGGGGTTGCATTACGTAAGGACTTCGATTTTCTTCTGACCCAGACGAAAGGTCTAAATCGAAGCTTTCGGCGATGGTGCCACATAAGACGAATTTGTCAATGCTGGGATTGCATTAACGCAAGGACTTTGATTTTCTTCCGGCCCAGACGAAAGGTCTAAATCGGAGCTTTTGACGAGGGTGCCGCATAAGGTGAATTCGTCAATGTTGGTATTGCATTAACGCAAGGACTTCGATTTTCTTCCGACTCAGACGAAATGTCTAAATCAGAACTTTCAGCAAGGGTGCTGCATAAAGTGGATTCGTCGATGCTTAGATTGGATCAACGCAAGGACTTCGATTTTCTTCCGACCCAAACGAAAGGTCTAAATTGGAGCTTTCGGCGAGGGTGCCGCATAAAGTGGATTCGTCGATGCTTAGATTACATCAATGCAAAGATTTCAATTTTCTCCAACTCGGATGAAAGGGCTAGGCCAGAGCCTTCGGCTAAGATGCCGTGTTAAGGGTATTCGTCGATACTGGGATTGCATCAACACAAGAAATTCGGGTGAATAACTTGGCCTAGACGGAGGGTCATGATGCTAAGGTAGAGGGATTTTCGGCTTACACAAAAAGGTCATGACGCCGAACAACTTGGCCTAGACGCAAGGTCATGACGCCAAGGCAGAATAATTCTCGGCTTAAACAACAGGTTATGACGCCGAAGTGAAATGACTCTCGACCCGTCGAGCGACTTGGCTTAGATGTGACGTCATGACGCCAAGGAAGAATAATTCCCGGCTTAGACGGAAGGTCGTGACACCGAATGATCATCGGTACTTGGACTTGTGCCGACACAAGGAGATCATATTTCTCCGACTTAGATGAAAGGTCCAGATCGGATCGCTCGACTGAGATCCCAGAAGGACATGGGTGCCGAGCGAAGGAGAGGGAATAGAGCCAGCTGATGTGGTCTGCTCGAAAGTGTCATGTATCTATTATCATTTATCATTTTCATCATCATTTATCTTACATCATCATCCTTTCATTCATCATCATTTTTATGTCATTTTTTATGATACTGGAACTCATGCCTTATCGAGCATCCTTTCCCATTTTAAAATTGGTTTATTCCGCAGCAGCAAATGCTACCTTCCTCCGGATGATCGATGACGTGGCCACATCCACCCACTCCTGAGCAAGCCCCAAGGTCCTCATAGCCAATCGTAGTCAAAGTGTCTCAATCTCATTTAGGCAGTGGACCCAGAGGTCCCGCCCAAATCGGGCACGGCTTACCACAACCCACGGCTGGTCGACATCGACAATGCCCAAATAGGGTCTCCAAATCACCTACATTAGCATATATGTTTTTTATTAGTCATTTAAATAATATAAAAAAGAAAGAGAAAAAATACTACCATTGTCGGGAAAACTCTTGCAGCTCACACCTCAACGACATTAGCTGGTAGAATAGATGGGCCGTGCGCACAATAGACTGCCACCGCCGAGCGCCAGTGTCGAGCTCTCCCCATTGAGATGTAGTAGTAGATTATCACATATCATTAGCATTGCATGAAGTAGATTAGTTGCATAAAGAAAAAAAATTACCTGGAGGAATGGTGTAAAGTCACTCATAGTCGTCTCTCGATCTGTCCCTCGAGACAAGCCGGTAAACAAATGCGCCAGCAGGGTAGCCCCCTAAACGTACTGCCCTACCCTCTCAAGGTCTACTAAGAGCACCAGGAAATGACAATGGATGTCGTCTCCCTTTGAACGTAGTAGCAGCCTCCCCAGCAAGAAGAAGAGGAACCTCCTCAAATCCATGTTCGATCTCTCCCAATTGCTCGCGTCCACACAATACATGGCATGAGACCCTCTTTTTGCCCTCTCCATAAACTCCTCAAAGGATTCATTACCATGCTGACAAGCATCGGCAAGCCCCAATGCCTCCATGATGGACGTCCTAGCTATTGTCCTATTCCTTTGGTCTTCTAATACCAATCCTAGTAGCTTCCGAGCACCCTCTTGGTAACCAGGGTAGGTAACCCCTATCACCGCCTTGCCATCCACTCTAAGACCGATGATTCGGACCACATCCTCTAGGCTAGGTACTATATGCCCCCAGGGCATCAAGAAGGCCCGACTCATCGGGTCCCACCTCTCGCGCAACGCCTGGATGAGGGCTAGATCAAGCTTGATTAGCTCAATTCGCAGAAAGGCCCTGAACCCCATCGCGTCTATCCGGGCTTTTTAGAAGTCCAAAAGATCTCGATATGCGGTCACCACCAACTCCCATGAAATTTGTGATCTCATCACACCCAGTGCATAAATGTAAGAAAATGTGCGGGCTATATACAATAGAGAAAAAAACACTAATAAATGCACACATAAATAAGAAGGGGTTGCATTGTCAAAAGGAAAAAAGAAAAAAAGAAAAAAGAAGAAAAAAATAGAGGACAAAAGGAGAAATAATGGAGAGTTCGCTTACAAGCACCCTCCTTATCATCCCTCTCATCACCCCTAGGACAAATATCCTTAGTGTTGTGCCTCTGTGATTTTGATGATGTCAATTATTATGTCTCATTACTTTTAACCTTGATGCATGCATTATTGATCTGAATATGGTAAAGTGGTACTTCTGGAGCCAAAGAAACCAGGTGATGCCAAAAGAAAAGACAATCCGCGCTTCTATCCTTATCACCAAATGTTGGGGCATCCCATTGAGAATTGCTAAGTGTTCAAGGACGCTATTGAAGGCCTGATCAAGAAAGGCGAATTACAAATGGGCGAGTACAGAGTGGACCCACTGCGCCCTCACCAAATACCCATTTGCGTTGGACCGCTCGACATCACTACCTCAGCTGCTCCTCATAAATCTGGCTGAAGCCAATGTCTAGCATGCCCACGTAGGTTGAATGCGGATGCTTGCCAACAAAAAGAAGAATGGCAAATGAAGTGAAATATGCAAAAAAAAAAGGAAAAGAAAAGGGCATATTCTGGGGGCAGGCACCAAAAAAGAAGAAGAAGAAAGAAAGAAGGAGAGAAAAATTAAAATAAAATGAAGGAGGCCTTGATGGCTACATCTGTCAAGGGAGATATCACTCCCCTCATGACTTGATCCGTGCCAAATAAGAAACTACCATTGTGGGATTGGCGTGGTGGAGCGAACCACTCATCCCCTCTCTGAGGGGGTGAGCGCTCTCCTATGCACCCATCTTGGTCTGTTTAAAAATAAATGGATGAAATGTGACGGCTCTGCATTGCACTGCACTGCATTGTTAGTGTCATCCGAGTTGTCCGTTCAAAAAAAAAGAATGAATGCAAAAGAAAAAAAGAAAGAAAATTATGAGGTCAACGAGGCCTCCCCATCTGCCCACGTAGGCAGAAGACTCCCTAGTAGCATTACATAGTGAATGCCCAAGGGATAATAAAATGACTACATCATCTGCGAAGGTAGGAAGACCCTGCAACTGCAGCTTCTAAGAACAAGCGTCAAGAGGATAACACTTAACATAAGCACCGAAAGCCCGAGCCGAAGCTGTTCGGAGAATCTCTTGAAGAAATCAATAATGAAAGAAGATAGCTGTTGATCTGTTCGGAACCAAATAATCAACAGTCCCACCGACGCTAAAGAGCCTTTATTGGCCACTAGGCCTCCCTTGTCAAATATGGGTCTAAACCCTGCTAGGGAATGAAAAGAACAAGTCCTACTGAGTTGTCTGCACCCTCGGCTCCTTTCTCCTCATCAAGCCAACAAATAAGTACCTTTTGGCTTCTAATGACCTGTCTTAGCATCCCTGGTTCCACAAGAGCTCATGGTGCCTGGCCACCCTCCCATCCTACAGGGGTACTCCCCTCTTGTCCCACTGGGACTGACCCTCTACCCTTAAGATGGGACCTATGTCCCCGGCCAATGCATTCTCGCTGTCTTCTGACGTTCAGCCAACAATGATTCAAATACACCAAGAGACGCCATATTTCTCTCACGAGACTTTCCTACCACTGTCGGCTTGGACCCTTTGCCCATTGTCGGCTCAATAAAATCTCCATTTCCTTGACATAAGGCACTCTGCCCTTGTCAAGCTCAATATTTTACCCATCAGTCCCATCGGGCTATGTCTATAAAGCATTTTCCTTGGCCGGAGGTGCTCTGCCCTAAGACGGCAGTCAACCACGGCACCATAAATTTTTAGCCAATCCATACCAAGAATCGCGTCATAGTTGGCCAGCTGTAATGCATAAAGCCTCACTGGCAGCTTCCGACCATTGACCATAACCAGAGAATTTTCTAGGCACAGAGGAGTAGACATGTAATCGCCAGACGGTAACTCCACGAGCATCTCACAGTAAACTTCATTCACCAACTTTTCAATACGCGCAATAAAATCTTCGGAGATGAAAGAATGGGTTGCACCTGAATCGATAAGAACACGCGCTGAGTGATCATAAATCGAAATCGTACCTTCAATCAGATTAGACGCCAATACCTCTGCACGAGTGATGTGTGTAACTCTGGCTCTCAGCGGACGAGCAGCTACAGACGACTGCTAAGAAGGTGCAGGAACTGGCGGTTGAAACGGTCGAGATTGAGGTGGCGGAGGACGACGGAACTACGGCTACTGCGACTGAGAAGTCTGCGAGAACTGCACCATCTGCTACCTCAACGGATAGTTTTGGGAAACATGCCCCAGCTGATCGCAACGATAACACACAACCGGTAAAGAGCATGGCACACCCGGATGACTGCCACAACACCGGGAACACAACCTCGACTGAAAAGTAACAAAATCTTGACGCGGCCGAACGAAAGAAGCAGACTGTTGACTCAGATTAGAAAATGATAGCTGATCAAACCTATTCTTCTTTTTCTTAAATCGGAAATCTCTGCTCTGAGATTGAGGGAAGGAAGCACCATCGGCAGGAGAGAAGGCAGGAGAAACTCCTGAAACAGATGACTGGTGGGGCAGCTGATGCTGCACGGCCGACGGAACCATCCCAGTCTGAAGAAGTCCTCGAGTCCTCGCCAACTCCAACTCCAGTGCGACGGCAGCTTGGTACGCAGAATCCAACTCAGTTACACAGGTAGCGAATAACGGCAGGCTCAATTTCACTTTCAGTCTGCGCAGAAACTGCTGAGTCCTCATAGTCTCATCGGTAAAGATGTGAGGTGCATACTGGCCCAAGTCAATGAACTTATCTCGATATTGCAGCACTGACATCTTGCCCTGCGTCAGCTCCAGAAATTGATACATCTTGCCTAACTTCAGGCAGGCTAGAGTATAGACATGTTCGAATGCAGCAACGAACTCCGCCCATGTGATCTGTGGAAGCGGATGGGAACGGAAGGCAACCTCCCACTCTGTAGTCCACCACATGCGTGCAATACCTTGAACCTGATAAGAAGCAAACACAACCCTTTCATCCTCGGTGCACTCCATACATTGGAAGATGCGCTCAGTGGAATCCAACCACTCCCTTACTGCCTCCGGGTCCGATTGACCCTCAAATGTCAGTGGATGGAATAGCAGAAATTCTTTCAGCGCTCGTCCATGACCACCGGGTAGCTCTGCAGGCGGAATAGGAATAGGTGCAGCCTGGGCAGGAATCGGTATAGCAGAACCAGGTGAAACACTAGCCTCATTCCGAGGAACTGGGGCTCTTCGCCTACGAGGTGGCATCTTCAATCTAGGAAAACACGACAGTATTTCTTTTCATAGCACCTATGTAATTACTTAGTTTAGCATATTGGTGTTATTTCTAGCTAGTTTCTGACTGTATGTCTCGATATTCCGCGTCGGGATGTGACATCTACAGCATCCCTTACCCGCTGCATCACTAGTTGAAGAAGCTTCCTTCGGAGTACGCCAAGCCACCGAAGCTGTAAAAGTTCGATGGGCAAGGGTCTCCGCATGAGCACTTGGCCTACTACATCATGGCCAAGGGCAAGCTAACGTTGGACGAGTCATACCTCCTCCGCTACTTCGCCACCTCACTCACGGGAATGGCCTTCTAATGGTATTCCTGCCTGAAGCCCAACTCGGTCATCGATTGGGTGAATCTCCAAAAGAAATTTCTTGATCGTTTCCAAATAGCCGAGCGAAAGATCTCTCTAGCCGAGCTCTGCTCTCTTTGGCAAAATAAGGGTGAGAGCGCCCTCGACTTTATCAAGAAGTGGCGAGACCTCAACATGAGGTGTGTCAACCCACCGGTCCAAGAGGACGCCATTACCATATGTTGCCGAGGCTTGGTAGCCGAGGTCAGTGAAAAACTCCTCGACACCAACATCAAAGGCTTCGATCAGCTAAACTCAGCAGTCGCCGAGATAGCGATGTTCTTCGTCGATAACCTGAGCTACACTTCAGCAAAGGGTAAACAAACACAAGAATGCCAGCCCGAAAAGGAGGTGAACATCATTGAGTTCACCCCCGCCGCCAAAGCTAGCAAAGAGGCCGGGATGAGCGACCTTGACAAGAAGCCAACAGATAAGTCGATCGCTCCCTCTTTCTCAGAGCGTATGAGGACACCCTTCTCCTTCAAGAAGGAACATACAAAGATGCTCTTCGACCTCTGCATGGCCCAGAAGATTATTGAGTTGCCAGAAATCTGCAATTTTGATGAGGCCCAGAAGATCGACGATCCCAGCTACTGCCCATATCATCACATGCTGGGTCACCCAATTGAAGATTGGTATGTCTTCAAGACTCAGGCGCAAAAGTTGATTCGAGACGGTCTCATCCAAATGAAGAGTGGTCTCGTTGATCCCCCGCAGCCACATACGGGGTCCAGGCCAGCTAAGGTAGTACATGTGGTTCACTACTCAGCTAATGTGATCCACATGATGGCCGCATTCTCTCTCTCTGACGTTAAAGCAGAGGAGCCCAGTACTAGTCAGGGCGAGCAGTCGCTCTGGTATCCGGGGTGGAGGCCCTGGCATGATCGCAGACCTCTCTCCTTTCCCAAGGAGAGGACCCAGCGGCTCTTCGATGTCCTCATCGAGAGGGGGCAAATCCTGCCCTGTGATCCGTCTGTAGATTACACTCACTGGGACTTCAATTACCCTCAGTACTGCCCTTTTCACGCAAGAATCTACCACACGATCGAGTCCTGTGAAGAAGTTCAGTACCTCATGTTGACACCCGTTTTATGACCAATTAGTCGGGTCGCTTCCTTACTCATCTTAATAATGCTCTGAGTTGTTCACCCTTGTCGAGTCTTCTTGGGCCAGTTAGAAGTCTCTTTCTTGCCCGTGCTTTCGACAAGTTGGTCAAAGGGCGAGAATTCAAGAAAGGTGACCTAGTGATGGTCAAAAGAAGAGAAGTAATGGCCTCCAACCCCAAAAGGGAAGCTGGTTGAAAACTGGGTTGGACCATATGTCATCCACCGAGTCTATGAAGGCGGTCCCAACGTCCTTGTAGACCACAAAGGAGTTGTTCAATTCCCCCCCCCCCCCCTAATGGAAAATATTTGAAGTTGTACCATGCAGCCCTACCGACATTCAAAGAATGACCGAAACCTACCTTAGCCTAGTGGCACTCCGCCCTAGTTGAGCTCTCCAAAATATCTGCCCAATTCAAAACAATTCTGAGACCATTGGCCTGTGATTGCAAAAGCTCCCCAGTGTCCACTAATCCCAAGATTCCTTGAGAACCCCACCTAGTCCCGCTGGGCTACCCCCTTTACACATCATCACCATGTTGGGTCTTACGTCCGCATCAGTGCATAGACCCTTTCCTTTGCATAGGCGTCATCCTCATGCTTGCGAATGCGCAATTTTAGTGTAGGGCTTTATGCCCTAACCGACCTCTATACATCATTACCATGCTGGACCTTACATCTGCATCGGTGCATAAACCATTTTCTTTGCGTGGGCATTACCCCCACGCCTGCGAGCACGCAGTTTCAGTGCAAGGCTTTATGCCCTAACTGATATCTACACATCATCACCATGCTGGACCTTACATCCGCATCGGTTCATAAACCATTACCTTTGCGCTGGCATTATCCCCATGCCTGCGAATATACAGTTCCGGTGCAAGGCTTTATGCCATAGTCGATATCTACACAATATTGTCGTTGCGGACCTTACGTCTGAATCGGCGCATAAATCTTTCCTTGTATTGGCATTGCTTTCTTGCCAATGAATACGCCCTTTTCCAGTGCAGGACTTTATACCCTAGTCGATATCTACACAATATCGCCATGGCGAACCTTACCTCTGAATCGACGCATATACTGACTCCCTTGCATTGGCATTATCTTTTTGTCAACAAATAAACCCTTTTGGCACAAGGCTTCGTGCCCTAGCCAATAGCTGCGTGTCGCTACTACATGAACGAACCAAATAGTCAGAATGGAACCCCATACACCAGCTCGTTATTATGTTTCAAAAAAAAATGGGGCTTAAACTAGAGGTACCTCGCCAGACTTGTTCATACATCCTGGACAAGGGCAAAAATGGCTATAACCCAACTGTGGCGAAAATCTGAAAGGGCGCTACAGGTAAAATTGGGTATCCCGCCACGTGAAAATCTGAAAGGGTGCGTGGGCAAAAGCAAGAGGGGGCTGACACCGGTGAAAACCCGAAAGGGCACTTGGGTCAGTAAGGTGGTAATTAAAAAGTTCCTCTTCACCCTCATCCCAATAAAACTCTGGATAGGATGTTCGTCACAAGTCTCACCGGAGATCTGCTTCTCTCAAACTATCGACTCAGACCTTCCGTCCCCATTGATAACAAACCACCTTTTGCTTCGACACTTAGACAATGTCGATGAATAAACCAACACTCCCCACGCCCGGAGCGTGGAGGTAAACTCGCCCCCACTCTTTAACGCATTTTGCTTACCTCGTATATATTTGAATGCTGCTGCGAGTGTAGGATTCTAGCCATATATATTTGCTATCACCGCTGCGAGAGTGAGTGAGTGTATCGTCCCGTGACTCAACCCGAGTTAACGCGGAAAGGGCCGATACCCGAGACTCACGGCCGGTTTCTCAACCGCGCCCTGTCCCACGCATCCCTCGCTAAGGAACGATTGCGAGCTAGAGTCCCAGGTCACGTGTCCATCCCGCATCATTTGCCCATCTTCTTCTGATCCTTAGAGAACCTACATGAGTATTTCTTAGAGCATTTCTTAGAGTTTTACTCCATACGTCTCTTAGATTTTATGGCTTCGATTATTACCTTGCGTTCTCTTGCTTAGCTAGATGGGCAAGCCTCAACGCCACAGTGTAGGAGTCGGGGTATTGGGTGGCCACATAGCCTCGGACACTGCCACACAACCCGCTGATGAATTTCTTCACCTTTTGACGTGTGTCGTCGAATATGTGTGGAGCATACTGGCCTAGAGTGGTGAATCTGGCCTCGTAGTCTGCTACTGACATGCTTCCTTGTTCGAGGCTCAAGAATTCTTGCTCCTTAGCATCTTGTACATGTTCGGGGAAGTACTTTTCTTGGAAGGCAGCTAGGAACTCCTCCCATAATATGTCACCGTCGTGGCAGTCCGCGAAGGTGGTCCTCATCTTGGCCTTCCACCACAAGTCAGCCTGATCTTGTAGTACATAGGCCGCCAGATTCACCTTCTCTTCCTCGGGACATCGCATTACGTGAAATTTCTTCTCCATTTCGCTGAGCCATGACACGGCCATCTCTGGATGGCTCTCCCCCTTAAAAATAGGAGGCGCCAACCTCAGGAACTGATCAAGCATCGACAGATCATGACGTGGTACGGGCGCGGGCTGCTGCAGCATCTGTTGCTGCGTGGCCTACATCAGTCCTTGGAAGTTCTGCACAAACCCTTCTAGATTGATTCCCGCATTGGGCACTTGTCTGCCCCCGACCGCCGGAGAATTGACAGCCCCATCGTTGACCATGTTGGGGTCATCCACCTCCGATCCCCTCTCATCAGCCTGCGGAAGCTCTCTTTGTCTTCTCGACAGCATAGCTCTGAGAATAAATATTTACCAAGTGAGGGTTTGATCTAAACGGGTTCTAATTATACTCTACCCCCCTTTTCCCACTCTAGCATATCTCTGCTCCTATTACTTGGACATTCTGGAATGGTTGTAACCATGGTTTGTCTCTCGTGCTCTGATACCACTCTGTAAAGACACGAGATCCGATCCCAAATTATGGGTATTTTTTTTCCTACCATCGGACATCGAGACATTACTTCGTACATATCGCGAAAGCACAAATATATGCATACATTCGCATGAGAGAGAGAGACCACAGATTACAAGAAATGTAGGTAACATCTCAACCATTCATAATTTTTCATGGAGGAGTACATATTACAGAGAAGAGTACATATCAGATGTCCCCAAAATAAACCTGAGCTTATATAGGCTCACCACCCTATAACCATACACATAGGAGAGACATTCATCCATATCATACCCAGATGAACTTTGATCTAGCTCTACTCCTCAGCTGCAGGCTCCACCTCAACCTCTTCCTCTATGTCCCCTGAAAGTGTGTGTCACAAAGGGGTGAGTGTGACGCTTAGTAGGCAGCCTAAACAAATCGGGGTTAACTTGCATCTATATAACCCATTTATATACATAATTCAGATGTTATTAATAGCATAATGCATTCATTTATTATCTACTTAAAATAACACATATGAGAAAATACATGTTTTTGTAACTAACGTTTAAGGTACCCATGCATGCATCAAGATCTCAAGAAATAAGCAGTTACACATTATCACATTTTCACATTTCTATTATTCATGGAACTAAACAGCTGCTGCAAACACAGGAGGCCCACACACACAAACAAACAAAAGAGTACTGTGTAGACCTAGGAGTGAACTCCCACCTAGACTCTTGCTGCATGTGGCGTTACGTATCATCATCCCCTGGGTTCTGTGGTGTTACGTATCGGCATTCCACAGAACAAGCCAGTCGAATCAATAGGTTTTTGACTTGGGCGTTACGTATCACCGTCCCCTGGGATGTTTTACTTTCACGATGTTACATATCGTCGTCTCGCAGAAGGGACCGAAGTCCTACCTCACAGAATGCTACTACTTTCCATTCATAACATTCACATTGTGTTCGCATTAACATTCATACTCATTTTACAATGATTAGCATGATACTTAAATATAGAAAACATGTTGCAAGTAGTTTGAGTGGACTACACATAAGGAGCACGATCAGGTTACTGTAAAAGAGGACTAGTTTATTTCTAGGCTACACATGCACAGAGAATGACTTATAACTGCCATTATAGAATTTATGGATGTATGAAATCTTCACAGAGAGGTTCTGACTTAGTTTTCTATCTTTTTCTAATTTTTCAGACTTTTACAAATTAAAATGCCCTCTCGAAACTCTATTATTTTTAGTTTCTAAAAATTAGGACAAAGCCCAAGATGAATCGACCCAGACAATAGATGCCTCGATGCATCCAGCATCCTGAAGTCTGATGCCTCGATGCATCCAACACTCTGAAGCCTGATGCCTCGATGCATCCAGCAATCTGAAGCCTAATGCCTTGATGCATCGACCTTACCTGGACCTACACAGCATGTGTGTCGACCTTATATGACCCTTCCCCAAATGTGCATTGACCTTGTTCTGGATGTGCCAATGTACATCGGCCTTATAAGACCCATCCTCAAACATGCATCGACCATACATGGCCCTATACAGCATGTGCGTCGACCTTATATGGCCCTTCCCCAAATGTGCATCGACCTTGTTTTGGCCTGTGCCAATGTGCACCGACCTTATAAGACCCATCCCCAAACGTGCATCGACCTTACATGGCCCTGCACAGCATGTGCATCGACCTTATATGGCCCTTCCCCAAATGTGCATCGACCTTGTTCTTGCCTATGTCAATGTGCACCGACCTTATAAGACCCATCCCCAAACATGCATCGACCGTACATGGCCCTGCACAGCATGGGCGTTGACCTTATATGGCCCTTCCCCAAATGTGCATCGACCTTGTCCTGGACTGTGTCAATGTGCGCCGACCTTATAAGACCCATCCCCAAACATACATCGACCTGTCCAGAGTCTAAGCTATGTGTGCATTGGAAAGGAACCATAACTACAAGTGTAGATTTTTTGTGAGCACGAAGTTTTTTTTACAGTGGGTTACTAACTTAGCCTTCTACCATTTTTCTAATTCTTTCATATTTTTCGGAACTAGGATGGCCCCTCAAAACTCTATTGTTCTTAGTTTCTGGAAAACTGGGACAGAGCCCTGGATGCATCGACCCAGCCAGTGGATGCCTCGATGCATCCAGCACTCTGCAACCTGATGCCTCGATGCATCAAGTATTCTGAAGTCTGATGCCTCGATGCATCAAGCATTCTGAAGCCTGGTGCCTAAGTAAAATCTCAGAGAGACCCCATGAAAGCACGTAATTTGATGGAAAGACCAGGAAATAAGCATAGTAGTTGATCCTCCACATCCTTGGTCCCCTTTGTAACGTATAGAAACTAATTCGAAATCATTCTAATGCTTCATTGACCCCTACGGCTTGAGGTTAGGTGCCTACCTTGAGATGTTAACCGATGATCTAGGGATAATATCCATATCCCAGATCCACCTTAGCTTCGCCCTTCGATTCTGGGATGAGATCCACGCCCCAGATCCCCCCCCCCAACTTCGCTCGTTGTCCTGCTGGTCTGCCCTCCTATGCAGAGCCAAGGTCCCTCACCTCTCTCTCTTACTAAGAAGGGTAGAAGATGGCAGAGGGTTGATGGAAGTGCTCTATCTTTGTGTCGAATACACTACGCTCTGATTGACATGAATGATATAGACTCGTCACGTCACCTCTGGGTAATCTTCCGTGCTCGGGATGTGACAGAAACTCTCCAATAAGGATCTGAAAGACCTAAGAATCCAGGGCATTACACCCTCGCAGACTTCATAGCGGAGAGCACCATCCAGATCGAGGAAGCATCTTCATCCGCATACGGACCTATCTGGGACTTGTTTGTCGACAGGTCATCCAACTCAGTCGGAAGCAGTGATGGTGTCCTCCGCAAGTCACCCGAAGGAGCAGAGCTTCAGTACGCCTTGAAGTTCAACTTTCAGGTATCTAATAATGCCTCTGAGTGTGAGGCCCTTATTCCGGGCCAAGATGGCATGAAGACTAGGAGCCGAATGAGTCAGGATCCACACTGACTCCCATCTGGTCGCCAACCAGTCAACGGTGATTACAAAGCTTAAGGGACGCCAATGATCAGGTATCTTCAAATGGTCTGAGGATTGGCCCCACTATTCGAGACTTTTGAGGTAGTCTGAATAGCTCGGGAGGAAAACTCCTGGGCGGACGCCCTCTCTCGCCTAGCCTCCTCCCTTGGCCCTGAAGGTACATGGTCAGTCTTCCTCGAGGAGCTCGAGTGACTGAGCATTGAATCTGAGCTCATGATCGTTGACCTAGCAACCCTGAGCGACTGGAGGACCCCTTACGTATCCTAGCTCCGAGACTCCCAGGAGCCCTCTCACCCTTGGGAAGCTCAGAGATTGAAGTATCAAGCCTGGCACTTCGTCATCCTGACCGACGCCTTGCACCGTAGACCTTTCTCCGGTCCCCTTCTCAAGTGCTTTTGCACCGATGAAGTCAGCCAAGCAATTAAAGAAGTTCACAAAGGCATCTGCGGCATACATCATGGAGGAAGATCGCTCGCTAGGATCTTTCTATGAAAAGGTTACTGGTGGCCCACTCTCCAACGTGATTGCTCAACCTATGTGCAAAAATGCGACAGATGCCAACGCTTCGACCATTTGATCCACTAGCTTGCCTCGGAGCTCATCACCCTCACCGAGCCATACCCCTTTGCTTGGTGAGAAATCGACATCCTGGGACCATTCCCTAAGGCTCAGGCCTAAAAGAAGTTCGTCGTCGTCACCATCAACTACTTCACAAAGTGGATTGAAGTTGAAGCCATGGCCAAGATCACCGAGTCGGTCGTTTAGAGCTTCACGTGGAAATCGATCATTTGTCATTTTGGTATCCCCCGAGTAATTGTGAGCGATAACGGTTGGCAATTTGATTCTCACTACTTTAGAGACAGATGTGTTGACCTCAATATTTGCAACCACTTCACCTCGGTGGCCCACCCTCAGGCCAACGGGCTGGTTGAAAATGCCAACAGCACTATATTAAAAGGCATAAAAACCAAGTTCGGCAAGGCCAAGGGAAGCTGGCTGGAGGAACTACCGAGCGTACTATGGTCACACCGAACTACTCCAAGAACGGCCACCGGTGAAACCCCCTTTCAACTGGTGTATGGCACTGAAGAGAGGATATTTATTCTTGATAGTCACCTGATTCAATTGCCTGTAATCAATACATAGCCTCAGGCTTCCATCTTTCTTTTTCATAAATAACACAAGAGCACTCCACGGGGAGAAGCTAGGATGAATATAGCCTTTTTCTAGCAATTCTTGCAATTGTGCCCTCAATTCCTTGAGTTCTGCAGGAGCCATTCGATAAGGTGCTTTTGACAAAGGCGTCGTACATGGAATTACTTTGATCACAAATTCAATTTCTCGCTGTGGAGGTAAGCTTAGTAACTCATCAGGGAAAACATCAAAAAATTCACAAACTATATGAATATCATCAATGTTTTGCCGTGGTGTCTCAGCAACAACCACTGAAGCATAAATCCCTGGCAACTAGCATCAAGTAGCATGCGTGCTCGAATAGCAAAAATAAACACGTTAGAAGAACGAGATCAAATACCTTGGAAATAGAATGTTGATCCCCCAGATGGCTGAAAGTAAATCTTCTTAGCTTTGCAATCGACCGCTGCTCCATAATCCTCTAGCCAATCCATGCCCAGAATGACATCATAATTCACCAACTGCAAGGCATAAAATCTAGTAGACAACTGCTGATTTCCAATCAACACTGGAGCCTTATCAAGACAGAAGGGAGTAAACATAATTTCCCCTATAGGCAACTCCACACAATCAACTCACAAGAGAGTTCTGAAGTCGGTTCCTCAATACAGGCAACAAAATCCTCAGAGATAAATGAATGAGATGCACCAGAGTCAAATAAAACACGTGCAGCTTGACCATAAATCATAACAGTACCTTCCACTAGATGAGCTGTTGCCGCCTCAGAACGAGTCATATGCATAACTCTTCCATGCGATTTCTTCCCACCTGAAGTAGATTGTTGTGATGACGCCTGTGCCTGAGAAAACTGTGGTAACTGCTAAGGTGGTGGGGGTCGAAACTGCTGTGGCTGTGAAAACTGAGCAGGTTGCTTAGGCCTTGTTGGACACTCACGGGCCACATGTCCTACCTAATCACAGCGATAACAAACCACTGGCATCGTGCATTGTCTACCCGGATGGCTCTCACCACATCTGGGACACGCTCGAGGCTGATTCCTGCTGATTGTACGGATCGCAAGGGGACTAGATAGGTAAATGAGAATGCAGCGGAATTTAAAAATTTTCTTCTCTTACATCCCCACTGCCCTTGATCCGTTTCTTCCAAACTAAGTGACAAAAGATCAGATCTTCACCTTGCGCGGAGTCAGATACGTGACTAAGGGTTGATTCCTACTGAGCGACGCCACTAGTCATGTAGGTGCCCAGCCTCTAGTGATATCCACGTGGTTCGCAGGTTGAAGGATCATCGTCGTCTCTTCTCTCAGCGGTTGCTCTCTCGCTCGACTCCTCGTCACAGGCACTCGGGGCGACATGCGACCTTGTGCTCCTATGACAGTGAGAGGGGGCGATTAGAAAGAAGAGATAGAGGAGGGGCGGCTACCACAAACGTGGGTAACCCTTGGAGCTTGGCCTAGGGTTTCTCATTGGCATGTATTAGTAATATTTCTCCTGGAAGAATCCTATGGCAATTTGACCTTCCCACGTATTAGTCCTTCCAGATCAAACCCTTCCCAGATAGCATCCGGCTTCCCAGTTCGAACGAAACACATTAGTTGGCTTACCAAACTTTATCGTTCAGGAAAGTAGCGCCCTTGCATTATGGCGTTTCTTCATGAAGTAGCGCCTGCCTGATGGGCACCCTTTACCTTAACCCCCCCTTTTTTAACGATAGCATGTTCAGTACCCAAGGGAACTAGCGCCCTTGTAGACAGTCTCTATTCTTTAAATGGCGCCCATTCAAGGGGTGCCCTTTCCCTTTGGCCCATTTGGGTTCAAGGGTAAGGTCTATTTGATTTAAGTACAAGGCCCATTAGTGTACTGTGGTGTTGTGCATATGGTCTGGTCATTGACTAATTGTTCTTTTTAATCTATTTAAGATTTTTAATCCTTTATTTTACTAGGGTTGCTGCACCCTTCCCCACTTAAAAGAATTTGGTCCCCAAATTCTATCATATCTAGATGTGGAGGGTGCAGAGTACATACCATTCAGAATAAGTCAGGGAATCACTTCTTCATGGATTCCTCGGTTTCCCACGTGGCTTCATGTTCTAAGCATTTACTCCATTGCACTTTGACCATGGGAATCGTGTTGTTCCTTAGTGTACGTACCTCACGATCAAGGATCTTCATGGGCTTTTGTTCATAAGTGAGATCCGTTTGTATCACCAGGTCTCCATGATCTATGACATGTGATGGATCATGTACATATTTCTTCAACATCGAAATGTGGAACATATTATGAACCTCGGACAACTGAGGAGGTAAGGCGATGTGGTAAGCAACCTCGCCAATTCTTTCTAACACCTTAAAAGGTCCAATATACCTTGGTGTTAGCTTGCCCTTAACACTAAATCCTCTAATGCCTCATCCAGGAGAAATCTTAAGAAAGACGTTATCTCCGACTTGAAATTCAAGATCTCTCCTCCTTGTATCAGAATAAGACTTTTGTCTAGATTGAGCTATTTGAAGTCTTTCTCTAATGAGCTCGATCTTTTTGGTGGTATCCCTTATCATGTTTGGGCCTAGTAGTTGCTTCTCGCCAACTTCGTCCCAGCATAAGGGTGATCGACAACTCATTCCGTATAATGCTTCGAAAGGTGCCATTTGAATATTTGCCTGGTAACTGTTGTTATATGTAAACTCAACCAGGGGCAAGTGATCATGCCAACTTCCACCAAAGTCAATGATACAAGCTCGTAGCATGTCTTCTACCACTTGATTTATTCTTTCAGTCTGACCATCCGTTTGAGGATAAAGGCTGTACTAAAATTGAGTCTTGTCCCCAACGAATGTTGTAGACCCTTCCAAAAGTGTGATGTGAAGCGCGGGTCTCGGTCAAACATGATTGAAACAGGAACTCCATGTAGTGTGACTATCTCCTTGATGTATAATGCAGAAAGAACGTCAACTGACCATCGGCTCTTGAATGGCAAGAAATGTGCCAACTTGGTTAATCGGTCTATGATGACCCATATTCCGGCGTATTATATGACGGCCATGGGTGAACTGGCGCTGGAAGAGTCATATCTGCCTGCGGTACTTCGCCACGTCTCTGACAGGCACTGCCTTCCAGTAGTATTCCAGGCTAAAGCCCAACTCACTGATTGATTGGGCTGATATGCAGAAGAAGTTTGTCGACCGTTTTCAGACGGCTGAACGCAAAGTTTCTCTAGCGGAACTCTGTGCCCTTAGAGAAATGGTGAAACCGCGTTGGACTTCATCAAGCGTTGGAGGGACGTCAGCATGCGCTGCGATAATCCTCCTACGCCCGAAGACACGATCACCATATGCCGCAGGGGTTTATCGGTGGAGGTTAGTGAAGAGCTTCTGGGCTCAAACATCGGAAGTTTCAACCAGCTGAACACAGTGGTGGCGGAGATTGAAATGTTCTTCACCAATCACCCGACACATGTTTCTGTCAAAGGCAAACCCTCCAAAGATTGCCTGGCCAGCGTCAAGGAGGTAAACTCTGTGCACTTCTCCCTGACGAATGGAGACAAGGGGGAAGGAAAATTAAAGAGTCATGGCAAAAAGCTTGACGCCAAAGCGAGCGCGGCTCTGTTAGCAGAGCGTATGAAGGCGCCTTACTCCTTCAAAAAAGAGCATACAAAGATGCTTTTTGATCTATGCATGAAGGAAAAGCTCATCACCCTATCGGATCCACGAAAGCCTGTGGAGGTGGATAAAACAGACGACCCTACTTATTGTGTGTATCACCGAACGTTGGGTCATACTATCGGGGACTGTTATGTTTTCAGGAACATGGCAGAAGAGCTCATTCAAAAAGGCCTGATAAATACGTTGGGCCATGCGGTCGACCCGCCGTAGCCTCATGCCTGGAGCCGATCGAACCGGTCAGCCAATGTGGTCTACATGGCGGCGACTGCTTCGAGGTCCAATGCATCCCATGCTGGTCTGAGAGCCGCTCCTTCCTCACTTCTTGAATGCCTAGCACTGCGGAGAACCATTCGAAAAATTCGAGGGGAGATCCGACAGCTGCAACTAGAACAAAGGCGTCTGTTGTAATTTTTGAAGAGCATCGAGTAGTTGGCCACCTTCCCCTTTGGGTCATTTGCCAGGGGAGCAGCTCCGGCCCACGTGCACAGGGCAGGTGTACCACCCGCCTCCCAGATCCCTCCTAGCTCGGGGGTTGGCTCTCTGAGGAATCGTCTGATTCATTTAAAGACGAGAAACCAGAGAAGTTATATTCTTTTCCTCGCGAGAAGACCCTGCAATTCTTCTTCGCGTGTCGTCGTGAAGGGCTACTAGACCTCCCGACGTCGCCCAGTCAGCAAGCAACAACGCTATATTACATCAGGGCTATTGCCCATACCACGAGGTTGTAGGCCACATCATTCAGGATTGTCAGGCCTTCAAGGACTTTGCTGAGGACTTGATCAGGCGAGGAGTGATTCATATGGGTGACTCCTTGGTCTACCCGCCATAGTCACATAGGCAGGAGAGTTTGAATTTCTCCGTCAATGTTATACATGCTTCGGTAGCTTTCCAACTCTCAGAGCGGATATGTTTGAATATGGTTGGCTTCAGGGCCAACCCCCCTTTTGATTTGGCTTTGATGCGATCCAGCTTTTCTTGGGCCAGCACTTGGAAGGAGTTATGTACTGGCACCATTGGAATTGCCCTATCGGGCATGATTTTGGCCTGTCGGCCATTCAGGAAGACCCGGACGCCTCCGATGAGTATAGATTTACCCAAAGTAGATAGCCGACTTTGCAATGTGCCGGGGTTCTTCTTGGCCACCCTCCTGGTGACCGACGTGCGCTTCTGGTTGGCGGATGCACGGGAATCAATGTGGTAGATGTGGCAGCCCACCGCAGCAGCCTCAATCGGGGTCGCCTCGGCAACGGCAACCGATTCCATCTCCTGGATGTGCAGGAGCTCCATGAATGCAACCCCCAAGAAGTTGGGGAAGTCGACAACTGGCGAAAAATTGCCAAACCGGATCGGCACTGCCAAATAGCAATGGGTGGCATGGCTAGCGACAACAAGGGGTCTGAACGACATGGCCATCGTGGTTGTCAAAAAGTAATCTGCGAGATTAGATCACACAGTTAGAATTATAAGAAGAGGCCATCGGGCCCCTAATCCTAGCAAGGAGATGAAGGGAGGTCCAGTCCCATCGGGTGTGCCAGACTTGTGGATGCACTTTTTGGGGGTATTATTTTGTTCATTCGTTTGTTCGTCTGTTCATTCGTTTATTCGTGCGAGGACATGCCAATCACCTAGGTGACTATTTATTCGGGCTTCGAGGAAGCCCATGGTGCGCTTGATCTGACTAGTCAGACGATTGTGTGTATCATGTCGGGACTGAGAAACCGCCGTACCGTAAAGGTTACGACGTTAATTACATCCCCTCAGAGAGGGGAAAACTCTTGATTGATTGCCATGAAAAGGGGTCTTATGGCCTGAAATTCATAACAATGAAAGCGAGAGTGAAATCTCGGATCACATTTAAACAAACCCCCATTGGGGCTTAAATGTTCATAGGTACATGTATGTCGGTCACTCACGGACCATTTCATATTCGGATAGAAGTCCGCAATTTGTAGCGAAAGGGACGACGATAAAATTGTGCAAATGTATGCCATGAACATGGCAAGTTCAATGAGAATGCAGGATTGGATCCTGGGAGATATGGGTCAAGTTCGACGAACTATCGGCCCAAGGCAGCGCCAGGTCGCGACCATAACAGGATGGTTCCCAAGGTCCGGATCTGACTTAGCGGGGCATCATTGATATTCTTTTCACACCGAGTCTGAGGGAGTGAGGGTCCCGAGGTATGCGTGGTTATAGCATTTTTTATTGTCGTTGTTCCAGTCGTTAAATCCCATCTTTTATTCACACACAGGTGGTCTATCCTTTTACTTATTAGTCTCATACATTTTCTTTTATTTAGTTAATTATTTTTTTATTTGGAAGGCACGCCGGTTTACAAGGTGCACGGGGGCACGCCAGTTTAAGAAGAATTAGGGGCGCGTCAGTTTAATAAGAGGCAGGGGCACGTCAATTTTGGGCAAGCATGGGGCGCGCCAGTTTTGGGCAGTATTATACAAAATTCGTTCTAGCGTGCCTCTGACTGTACGTCCCGATAATTCCGCCTTTGTTCGGGGCGTGACAGATACCCTCTCAGAGTCAGAACAAGTCAAGATGATTGTGTCCAATGTCACTCCTTAATTTAGACACATCTTGGCTATGAACAAGCTCACCACAATGGAAGAACTATATGAGAGAGCCTGGTATATCCAAACACAGTTAAAAGACTCTCCTCTCATGCATATGTTCAAGTAGCCCAAGCCGAGGGTGGTCAGGAAGGCCAATGTCAATGTTCAGGGCGGAGTGACGAAAGGGGTCATCACGAATGAGCAAGTGAGTGTAATTGGCAGTCCCAACTAGCTAGCCAATCGAAGGCCTCCACAAACACCACAACTCCCCTTCCAACAAAACCAGCAAGGTCCCCAACCTTATCATCCTCCACCCCAAAATGGCCTCCACCAGAGTAACATGCCTTAGCCCTTCCATCCCCAGCAATAATATCAACCACCTCCTCAATACCACCAAGTTTCACACCCTGAAAATTACGGCCCTCCTCAACAACAAAGAAGGTCGATTGGCCCTAAAAGAGCTCAATACCCACCATCGCTAGAAACATTGCTGGATTTGTTTAACGCTTTTACGGCCGCCAATGCACTCACTCTACCCAGGGAAAAACCTGTATGGCCCCAGAATGTCGGGACCTCTAGATACTGTGTTTTCCATAGGCAATTGGGTCATACAGTGGAAAATTATTTTCAATTCAAAGATTACATCTATGATATGAATGGCCAATGTGGAATTGATCGGGATGAAATGAGGTGATACATCACCACCTTGAAGGCCAGGAGACCTTCCCCAAGACCCCAACTTCAACAATAACAACAACAACAACAACAGCCATAACCATAGTAGCAACCTCAGTAGGTCCAACAGTAGCAGCCAAATATGGGCATCATTCAGAACCCACTCCCAGAGCACCACCACCCCAACCAACAAGTCAACCCCATCTCCTCCTTCCAGGAAGTTAGAAGAGGGCAGGGCTGGCATGCGGAAGGCACCTCTGTTCTCGCCACCAACCATATCACCAACTAACCCCCTCGCCTCATCCGAGCAGCACCTCTTTCTCCCTGACCCATATCACACCACAACTAGGCCTCCTTCATTCCCTCAACCATCACGCCCTTTCATTTGCACACCTACCACTAATTCCTCGCTGATCCACCAGCAAAAATCCTCCACACCTCCACATATGCCTTCGAAACCCCTCATCCTCCCCCGGCCATCTACCTCCACCATACCTTCACCCCTGCCCTCGAAACCTCTCATCATTCACCATCCATCTGAGGTGCCGTCTACCTCCACCACACATCCACCTATGCCCTTGAAACCCCTCATCATCCACCATCCATCCGAGACCCCATCTACTTCCACTCCGCCTCGACCAAATAAACCCCTCATCAGGATCTCTTCATCCATCATCACCCCTGCTCCACCAACTGTTCCTCTGCCACTTTCACTCAAACCCCTTCTGAAATCCATAACCAACCCCAGTCACCTCGGCGCTTGGTTTCTTCGGTGGAGGTAGGGAGATGGACCGCCACATCGTTCTCTACATTTTTCCTATAATTTTAAGTAGATTTGTGCTCGATCGGGGGAATCGGGCTAGTTTAGTGAAAGTCGTAATTTTTGGGGTTTGTAGGGTTCACTAGAAAACGGCAACCGTTCGTAGTAAAATTAATGTCAAATTGACCACTGGGATGTCAGGATCCCAACCCCACCAGTTTCATGTCGATCGGTCTTCATTTGGGGCCGGTAGGAGTCCGGGAACCCCGGTGACTCGATTAGGGTCGATTCGCCAAAATCGCCCTGATCTTGCATTTTAATGTGTTTCGATAGATGCATGTGGCATTTTTGACCTTCTGGAGTTGTTTCCCGTCGATTGGATGTGTTTCCCCTGCGCTACGGTGTGCATGGGGCGTGGAACGGGCCGATTCGGCCGTTCTACCGTTTTACCCACCGGACTGATTTAGCGGTCCTACTAGAGACTGTTATAGGCATAACGGTCCCACGATAGACCGTTATGGTTCATTCATTATTTTTCATCATTCGAGTTCATGGAGCATAACGGATCAGGCCTGGTCTGTTATTTGGATATAACGCCCTAAGCTAGGCGCGTTATATTTAGGTTATTTTTGAGGCCGTCTGCCATTGTCAGATCCCTCGACGACCGTGCTTCCTTGAAGATCATGTCAGTCGGTTCATTTAACGGATCGTTCCCCGTGCGTTATGGTTCAGGTGACGCACTTGTGTGGATCTGTTATGGTGTGTTTGACTGATGTTTGATTCGGTATGGCAGTTGATATAACGTGCCTAACCCTATGCGCCATGTGGCTATGACGGACTCATTATGGTCCGTTATATGCTTCTTGTCCGTATTAGTGTTTTGGATCTGTTGGTCATAACGCGCCCGTCCTGGTGCTTTATGCTTATATAGCACCCCTATCTTGGTGCATTATATTGTCTGCATTGGAGTTTTGGATCTGTTTGCCATAACGCCCCTTCTATGGTCCGTTATTGTAGGTAACGCCCCTATGCTGGTGCGTTATAGTCCTATTGTTGGCCGTGATGGTCCTTGTTTTGTCCTATGCGTTGGTCAGTCTTAGGTCATGCTCTAGGGCGGTGTCTGTCTGTTGGTGGTTGTCTAGATCGGTCAGTTTAGGTGACTGGGTGTGGTCTTTTCCTTGACCATGACAGTACCTTAATGACTCAATCTAGAACTGCTAGTGTCCTTGTCTCTGGTTGCGTAGCGGTTGTGCCTTGACTGTCGGGTTCGCCTAGCAGTTGAGTGATGGTTCGCTTTGCCCAGAGTGTTATTGTCGTCTACCGCTACAGTTTCTGTTTGTTTGGGCTTCATCTCATGGTTTGCCCATGACCTGTGGATGTCTGTTGACGTCCTATGAGGGCTGTGACCATGATGGGACGGCCATGAATGTTTGTGCATGCAGTGTGTGTGTATGTATGTGTCGTCATTATCGGGTTCCAGTCAACTCGGGGTCACCCAGCAGTTGACAGGTAGCCTTGTTGTGTCTCGAGTTACAGTCTTGGCTAGGACGTCTTCCCCACGCCCCGAGCGTGGAGGTACACTCGCCACCCCCTCGTAGTCGTATTTACTTTTCTAGTATAAGTTCTTATGTCACTGCTAGAGAGTATGTTAGGATCCTCGCTCGTCTATCATTTAAATCACCACTGCGAGAGAGAGAGCGAGACCCATCCCGTGACCCACTCTGGGCACGAGAGTGGGCAGACCACTCTTGACTCGCTACCAGTTTCTCAACCGTGCAGGTCCATACGCTTCCCTCATTAGGGACGAACTGTGAGCTTGCTTAGAGTCCTAGGTTCGCTGTCCATCCCACATCAAATTGGTATCAGAGCTAGTCGAGTCTAGGGTAGTCATTATTTTTAAAAAAGGAAAAATAAAAGTATTTTTGGATTGCCTTTCATCCCAATACCAAGTATATCAAAAGACGTTGCTGGAAGGTTAGGTTACGCCTATCCGGACGGTAGCCCCTTGCGTGAGGTTCGCTCCGCCATGTACTGAAAATTGGGTAAAGTCTAAGGTCTTGAGTCTAGAGTGTCTTATCTTAGTCATCATTTGCATGCGCACTCGTAGAGGTACCCAGTACTCACCACCACCACCACCACCTATGGCAGAATCCTGAGTCCATAGTCCTGATGAGCCATCAGTAGCCGAAATGTTTCGAGCTCTTATGGGACAAATGGAAGGGTTGAATACACGCATGGATGTGTTGAGTACGCAAGTGGATCGGATGGAAGGGTTGAGTATGCGGGTGGATGGCCTAGGCTCACGCCTGGAAGAGAGGATGAAGGCCTTAGAGGATAGGGCCGAAGGGTCGGACCAGTCCGTTCAGGGTCTGGTAGGGAGAGTTGCTGCATTAGAAAGAGCCCCAGTCGAGGCACCCCCCGCACCTACACATGGTCAACAGGAGCCGGTTCAGCAACCTACTACTCCCAGGGTTCAAGGGGTAGATGTTAAGAGGCGTCAAACTCCCAAGGTTCATGACTATGAGTCTGATAACGAGCATAGGGGTTATGGTCATGACCGTCGTCCCCCACGGCGGACCCATGATCTAGAGGAGGATGAGCGAACCCTCAGGACCATTCACGCGGACCCTCCCACTTTTGACGGATCCATGGCTATGGAACTGAAGGTCTATTTAGATTGGGAGGCCAGCATGGATCGGTACTTCGACTGGTTCAATATGACGGACCACTGAAGAGTCTGATTCGCGACCATGAAGCTGATAGGATAGGTCCAAACTTATTGGAAGAACATGGAGAGCCTGTTATTTCAGCGAATGGAGCCCCTGGTTGATACATGGGCCGAGATGAAGGTCAACCTTTGGCAAAAGTACCTTCCTGCCACATACCGTCAGCGACTCATTGATAGGTGGCAGAATCTCAGCTAGGGAGATCAGTCCGTCTCTGAGTACATCGCTGAATTTGATGAGTATTTTCTACAATGTGGTGTCACGGAGGAGAGTGCCATGCCTATTTCTCACTTTCGACGTGGTTTGCGGCCACACTATCAGTATGAGCTTTTTCGCCGTAAAACCAGCGAAGACCGAGGAGAGGGAGGTCGGGCGTGACCTCCAGATGCAGCACCGCGGAGATGCAAGCCGTGCGGCGGGAACAGAGGGCGCAGTGGCGGCAGGCGATGGAGCTCCCGGGACGGCACTGGTGGAGCTGCGGCAGGGTCTTCGGCTCGCGGCGAAAAAGTGGCAGCGGTGAGCAAGAACGGCTGCAACGGCGATCGTCTCCGTTTCGACGGCAGCGCAGTGGAGGAAGCTGGCGACGTGCCGGTGAGGGATCCGACGAGGTGGTGCTCGCTCGACGGCAGCGGCGGCCTGGGAGTCACCGGCAGCAGCGGTCGGGCATGGGCTTTCGTGGGAGCCGCAGCAGCTGCGAAGGTGGAGGGAGCCGCAGTGGAGGTGAGGCCGGCATGCGAAGGCGTCGGTGTGGTGTAGCAGCGGCGAGCAGTGGATCCCGGGCGCTTCCGGTGGGTGGCGCAGGCGAGGGTGGCCTTGCGGTGTGGGCGACGTCGGTGGGGGAGGCCGACAGGCATGAGGTGATGGCCGACGTGTGCGACCCTATGGTGCGGTGGCATTGTAGTCGATGGCGGCAGACGGTAGTGATTTACGACAGCGGCAGCGATAGAGGCAGCGAAGGTGGTCGATTCTGCAGCGGAGGCGAGCGACCAGAGAGAGGAGACTGGGCGGTGCCGCAATGAGCAGCGCTGGGCGGCTGCGGTGGAGGAGGCGCGTGGGAGCGGAGCAGCGGTGGCAGCAATGAGCCGTGATGGTGGTAGAAGTCGATGACGGGAAGGCCGCGGCAGTGGCAGCAGGGGCGTCCGCACGCGGGGAGGGCACCGGCAGCGACGATGCTGGAGGCCAGCGGTGAGGCCGCAGCAGGATGGAGGGGCGACAGCGAGAGCAACGACGGTCGGGTGTTTCAGCAACTGGGAGATCAAGCCGCGACGGGGGTCGATTGCAGCGGCAAACGGGCGGTGCGACAGGGCTGGTGGGAGCAGCGGACGGTAGCGCAGCGGTGGATCTAGCTTTGCTCTGATACCAGTGAAGGATCGTACTCATGCGAGGTGAGTAAAGGGTGGGGACGGGATTTGGGACTCCGGCGAGGTGATAAACTTCCAATCTCTATGATCTATTGGATGATCCTTCCGATGGGTAACCCATCGATTTATATAGGGTGCTTACACACACCTCCCCTCCATCCCAAACTCATTATGCACCTAACCTATTTCCGTGATTCTCGGTGGACAAAGTCAAAGTTAGGCACTGAATGGACCGTCATTGTTGGCCATTTACAAACACTTGTAACGTGGTAACAGGAGAAGATATCCGACAGCCCTTTGTGCGAACGTGGCTGGTAGGGGTTGCTCTCCTTATCCGGTAGCCACGCGATGAAACGGCATGGGGGCTCAAATGGCAGGTGGCAGCAACAGGGTATATCCGGCGACAGGCCATATAACCGGTGGAGGGGTGTATATCCGGCTGCCCACCATCCTGTTCATAAACAGCAATGGGGCATATCCGGTAGGCCCCTGCCTTAACCGACAGGGGCACTATTCATATCCTTGGTTCACTTGATTGGCACATTATGTCATCACTTATACACATATGCTTGTTCATGTGACTTGTGACATCACGTTCCACATATCTACACCCACACTTACCTTAGTTCCACGCGAGCCAGAAGTAAGGGTCGCATAGTTTTTATGTGTAGAATCAATGGCACCGAGGCAAAGGACGAGTTTCCAAGCCAGAGTGCCTATGGATGTTCAAGGAGAAGAGAGCGGCTCATCACCCCCTCCGGTGAATGTTGGAGGTCAAGGCCGTGCTAATCCTGAGGTTGGTGAAGGCGTGGCTTCTCAAGGTGGTCATGGCCGAGCTCTAGAGGAGTTTCTCCCATTCCACCCACCTCAGTATGAAGTGCAACCTGATCCGGATGCGGCAAGGGCATGGCTGGATGCTATCGAGTGAGTTTTTCGCTCCATGGAGTGCACTGAAGATGAAAAGGTAATGTTGGCTACTTTTCATTTGCAAGGGGAAGCACTTGCTCAGTGGACTTCTGAATGGGAAACAACATATCAATCTCATCCTCTTCGATTGATTAGCTGACGAGAGTTCGTCTCTTCTTTTAAGCATACTTACAGTCTGGCTAATCTCATAATAGACAAGATGTATCAATTTATGGAATTGGCTCAATGTGATATGACAGTCCTACAGTACCACACTAAATTTATGGAATTGGGTTGATATGCTCCACATATCATGGCAGATGAAGGGCTGAAGACTAAGCAATTTCTATGGGGATTGAGGCTAGAATTGAGGCAACCTCTTATTGTGACTAGTGTGGCAGATCTGGACAAGGCTTGTCAGGTAGCGGCAGGTATAGAGTTAGATATGGCAAGAACTCAAGGGCAGAACCAAGCGGGGACAATGCAGCAAGGTGGGCAGCAGCAACAACCGAGTGGTCAGCCGAGTGTGCTAGGGGCACCATCTTCTACTCCTTCTGTCAGTGATTCACCTTCTTTGAGGTCAAAGTTCAGGCAGATGTTTAGGAAGCAAAAGAAGCAGCAAGATCGACAATCTTCAACTAGTAGTGTGCAACAACCTGCACCTTCTCAGCGGCAGGGATCGACAGGGAATCAGCCTCGAGCGTGTTCAAATGTAGTGAGAGCCATCCGGGTAGATAGTGTACGATGCCAGTGGTTTGTTATCGCTGTGATCAGGTAGGACATGTGGCCCGTAAGTGTCCAACGAGGCCTAAGTAGCCTACTCAGTTTTCACAGCCATAGCAGTTTTGACCTCCACCACCTCAGCAGTTGCAACAGTTTTCTCAAGCACAAGAGTCATCACAGCAATCTACTTTAGGCGGGAAGAAATCTCGTGGAAGATTTATGCATATGACTCGTTCTGAGGTAGTTGCAGCTCATTTAGTGGAAGGTACTGTTATGATTTATGGTCAAGCTGCATGTGTTTTATTTGATTTTGGCGCTTCTCATTCATTTATTTTTGAGGACTTTGTTGCTTGTATTGAGGAGCCGACTTCAGAATTATCTTGTGAGTTGATTGTGGAGTTGCCTACGGGGGAAATTATGTTTACTCCCTTCTGTCTTGCTACCACCGTCTCTCTTCCCTATATATTTTCATTTGAGAGACCAGGCTTCTATTTAAAGCTTGCCAAGAGTTGGGCGCGTGGGAAAAGTGTTCCCGCTCAAGGAATTTTGAAAAGGGTGCACTGCTGGAAGTCCATGTGTTAGGAGATGAAGGTGAGCTATCTACGTGGCTAAATTTTCACTTGAGACTTTCCTTGGATTACGTGCCCAATAATAAGCTTCTTGGGTTCATGTGCCCATCATTGAAATCTTGGATTACGTGCCTTACTTAACTTCCACGAGCAGGAAATGAAGTTCGCCTTAATGCCACCCAGGTGTTCAGTCCTGGTTGCTTAAGCTTTTTCGTACTCAAATCCCTTTCAAGACAACGAGCATTTTATCAAATACTTTATAAGCATGAGTGGATATTCAATATGCGTTGACGTTATGAGAATTGAGTCATGATATGAAGAATAGAGTAGACTCAAGATGCACGAGCGTTAGTTCAATCATAGTAGGATATGCATAGATCTCACAGACTAGTGTGAAAGATGCACAGACCTGTCTAAGCATTATGCGCATGTGCTCAGACCGTAAGTGTGCATGCTATAGTATGTGCATAGACTTAACAGTGCTCAATGCAAATGTGTATAGACCTGGACAATGCATATGCATAGACCTAGACGTTGTATATGCGAAGACCTTGCCTTGCACTGGACACAATGTGCATCAACTTGGCTTTGTACAAGGGACATGTGCACAGACCTTCTATATGCTTAATGCAGATGTGCACGGACCTTGTATAGGCACAAGGCAAATGTGCATCGACCTTAGTATGACTAAGGCAAAATGTGCATCGACCTTAGTATGACTAAGGCAAAATGTGAATTGACCTTGGTGTAGCTAGGGCAAGATGTGCATCGACCTTAGTTTGACTAAGCCAAGCTGTGCATCGACCTTAGTTAATTGAGGATCAAATGAGCATCGACCTTAGATGAACTATAGTAAATGTGCATAGACCTTAAGTATGCATGGACTTGTATGTGTGAAGACCTATCAAGGCATGTTAAGAGATGTGCATTGACCTTTATATGCACTACAGTAAACATGCATCGACCTTTATATGCAATATAGTGAACATGCATAGACCTTTATATGCACTACAGTAAACATGCATCGACCTTTGTTAAACCATGTAGAAACATGCGTCGACCTTTGACACTTTAATCTAAAATCTGCACGGACTTGATGAGAAGACACAGTGAATGTGCATCGACCTTAGTGACAAGTGCCTATATGTGCATCAACCTTTGTTTTGACACTTAGACAAAAATCTGACTTGATCAATACGAAGGTACTTATGCATTTCAGTTGCAACATGATTCATAGCATGTCATTATCAAAACCAGGGTTCCAACAATCTCCCCCTTTTTGATGATGACAACTATGAGTCATGTATGTTTGCTTAAAGGGAAAATTACACACATTCATTTATTTAATGACTCAATCAAGTCTTAGCAAAAATTTTCAATAACAGTCATGGTTTTCATTTTATTCAAACTAACTATTTTTATTATTATCATTATTATTTATTCCCCTTTTTTGAGTTTGTTGTTATTGTTATTCTTTTGTTGCATATAGGGCACGTGCGGGTTTTGGGGTCGGTGAAGGTTTTGGGTAATGAGACGGTGGAAGAGGGAGCGTGAGACGTTGGGAGTAAGAGAGACAGAGGGAGAGATGGAGGGAAAGGTGAGACGGTGGGAGAGAGAGAGAGTGAGATGCTGGGAGAGGGAGAGACGGTGAGGGAGAAAGAGAGACTGAGGGAGAAAGAGAGAGACGGTGGGAGAGACGGAGGGTGAGATGCTGGGAGAGAGAGAGATGGTGAGGGAGAGACAGAGGGAGAGACGGTGAGAGAGGGATTCACACATGGAGAATAAATGAGCATAACAAAATGTGTGTCTAAGAAAATCTACCATTCATGGAAAACACATTTAACAAGTCAACCTGTGAATGGTGATAGGAGATAAGGAGCAAACACACAATCATACAGAACAGCACAGTGATTTTTTAGGTGGTTCGGGACCACGACGGGCTCCCTACGTCCACCTCTCACCACCTCGGTGAGGCTTCACTAACACACTACACAAGGTAGCACACGGGGACGAACCCCAATACACCACATGCTACTTTTGTAGCAAACCACACACACGAGGCGAAGGCTCAACACGCTGCCACGTAGCATACACACAAGGCTGAGCCTTAACACGCTGCTACGCAGCACACACACATACACACACTAACACAGGGAACTTACCCTGACTCTCAGTCCACACATGGAGACACTACTCCATACACACCCACAGGCATTTCTAGTTTAAAGGGATGAAATCAAATATGCAATACACGCACAAGACATCAACTGAACAAATGATGACTGCAAACAGGGACTTAGAACAAGTTCAGCAAACTCCTGGTTGGAAGATGATAGAGCTGGCTTCTTCGATGACTACAGCAGACTGGACAATGTGGAGGAGATGCATCCACGTAGCTCCAACTAGTTCACTTCAGGAAGATGGACGGAGATGAACATAAACCCCTTTTTTTATTCTCTTGAATCACGTTCAGCAGGTTAGATGATGTGGAGGTGGTACAGCCACGGTGCTCCAGCAGATTTACTTCAAGATGGTGGATGATGACCTTCTCCAGCCTTGAATCGATCTCAGCACACCCTGGAGAGGAGGAAGAATAGCTGCAGCCTTGTTCTTCCTTGCAAAACCCAAAATCGGATAAGACTTGAAAACCTTTCTCTTCAATGAAATAAACCCTATCTCAAACAATATATACCCCAATAGATGAAGGGCCACATGGAGGGAATAATCCCCCATGGACCAATCATGGAGGGGCACTAAAATATGGGAGCACGCTAGGGCATTGGCCGCTGCACGAACCGGCGTGTTTTCCGGTTGCCAGAATGTATTGACTCATAGAGTCGACACTCGCGACTGGGCAAGAACAAGAAACGCCCAAATAGAACACAGCGCAAAAAGTGTCGACTCTATGAGTCGACACTTTCTGCCTGTGGTGCGATATGAACGCCCAGACAGATTCTACTCCTAAGCCAGAGGAAACAACGCTCCGCAGGAAACGACTCACGGAGACCCGAGGGGACACCAAGAACCCTCAGTACACGTGGACACGCAACCGAGGTGGGACAATACCCTGAGGTATCCAGAACACTGTCCCGAGCTGGATAGAACCTTCGAGACACAGACAAGGTCACTTGTCAACCCCTGGTCTCATCGGGTTGACAGGAACAAGACATGACACACACACACAGAGACACACAGTAATATACAAGCACTCCTAGCCACCCCATTATGGTCACGGTCCTCATAGGACGTCAAGAGACACCCACAGGTTAACGGGCGAACCATGAGGTCAAGCCAAGACAAACAGAAGCACCGAAGGATGACACTCTGGGCGAAGCGAACCATCACTCAACAGCTAGGGGAGTCTGGCAGTCAAGGAACAGCCACTACGCAACCAGAGACAAGGACGCGGGCAGTTCGAGATTGAGTCATTAGGGAACTATTGCAGTCAGGGAAAAGACCACATCCAGTCAACTAAACCGACTGATCCAGAAACTACCGACACACAGACACTGCCCTAGAACACAAACCTAAGACAGACCAACATACAAATAGACACAGAATAGAACACCAGCTATCACGGCCAACAACAGGACTATAACGCACCACCATAGGGGCGTTACACTGCTCTGACACACCAGGGTAGGGGCGTCAGGGCAACCAGGCCTACAACTATGACTTGAATGACATAATGCACCAAGCAAGGCGCATTACGCCACCTGACGCATCAGGACAGGGGCATCAGGGCCAACGGGCCTAAAACTAAAAGTCGAACCATGTAACGCACCAAGCCAGGTGCGCTACACCACCAGACGCACCAAGATAGAGGCGTCAGGGCCAACGGGCCTAGAAGCCTAACACGAACAATGTAACGCACCAGGCTAGGGGCGTTACACAACATGACGCACAAGGGGAGGTCCGTCAGGGCTAATCGACTGACTCGATCTTCAAGGTAGACATGATCATCGAGGGACTGACGGCCACAGTCCTCGAAAACCGCCAGAACATAACGCACCCCCATAGGGGCGTTATAGCCATGTGACGGTCCTATGCTGGTCCTTCACACCCAGAACGTAACGCACCAAGCCAGGCGCGTTACAGCCATGTGACGGTCCTATGCTAGTCCGTCACACCAACCTAGCCTCAAAGAATGCAAAATGACTAACGGACGTAACGCTCTATCGTAGGACCGTTACATGTGTGACGGACACTGGAATGATCGTTACATGAAATCGACGAGCAAAATAGGGGAACGGCCGAATCGACCCATTCCACGCCCCATTCACGCCAAAGCGCAGGGGAAATAGACGCACACGACCATACAATACACCTGGGGTCAAAAAAATGGCACATGGACACATTAAAATGCGAGATCGGGGCGATTTCGACAAATCGACCCTAAATGAGTCACCGGGGTTCCCTGACTCCTACCGGCCCCAAATGACAACCGATCGACACAAAACTTACGGGAATGGGATCCTGACATCCCAGCGGTCGTTGCCGGGAGGCTCGGAAAGGTTATTTGGGTGTTATGAAGATGCATTGAAATTTGAAACAATTACAAGAATTAAATCACATAAATAATTAATCTAATATGAAAGAAATAGAATTAACATTTTACGATTGAACAATTTAACTACAGAGTTTAGTCCACAAGTACAGTCAACAAGGAAAGAGACGTACACTGCTACGAGCCATAATCCAGCACTGGCAACCTGGCAACCTGGCAACTAGTGATTGCTCGAGCGTTACTCCACTCCGAGGAAGAGCACCACAGCTGAAAAATAGGGAGTGAGCCTCATCTCATTGGCTTAGTAGGGGTCTCACGGATCCCCACCACAACAACAGTGGTAAACAGTAACGACAACAACAATAACAATAATAAGAATAACAACAATGGCAGGAACAATGAGAACAATAAACGGAGGAACTATGGAGTCTTTACACTACTCCGACTCTCAACACATGGAGCCAGGACCTCTAGTTGGGTTCGCTGACTTATGGTGGAACTACGACCACACTACCGAGAAAACCCACGACACCTCTGTCATGCAACCTATCCTCAGTGACAAAACCCACCACTGAACCACACCGTTGTAAAACACTAGTACGCCAATGAGAAGGACCACGACAACACTGTCGGGAAAGCCACGTCCACGCCATCGTGGAAACACTAACACAGTCACCAGGAGGGCCATCGACCTCAACGTCAGAAACTCATCCTCCACTAGCTAAACACTCAGCACCCACTCGCTAGTATTGACTGGATGCATCCACTGACATCTTACACCAGGCCTACTATCCCTGGCCTGTCCACCTCCTCTCACTAGGAGTAAGACAAAGGGATTGGATCGGATGCATCCTGCGACGTCTTATACTGCCCTCCAACTCACACTTGCCCACCTCCTCTCACTAGGAGTGAGATGGAGTCATAACAACACACAGACTAATTGGGGTTGTACTTGTTAGTACTGATCCATCGCCCTCAACCACATGTACACACATTGACTAACTGTGCTACGTCAGGCCCTCTAGCTAATTTTCCTCCTAGCCTGGACTCAAGCCACCATAGTGGGAGGCCCTAAGAAAACCAACCTAAACCATCTCACTGGGACAGCTCTCGACCACATGATCGGTACCTATTTGCACTTAGTAAGCGATGCTCTCAGCTCCGCAGTCAGTACGTGCAAGACAATCAGTAAGCTACGCTAGCGGGGTGCTGCTCTGAGGAAGCTCTAACTCACATAGTCACATGGACATCGTTGATCACACACACACGCCTGAACTGCGGTACAACATAATACATGGCCGGATGATAGAAACCAACAATTGTCAGCCCATTCAATTCACGTGGGAACCACCCTCAGCGGATATACCCATTCTTGCAGGAAAGATCTTTCGGGGACACCTATTGTAACGACCTAGAATCAAGATACCAGGAAGTATCCGATACCATTCGAATCTTGGCTTGCAACTCATAAGCCAGAAGGCTCGAAAGGGTTATTTTGGGTGTTGTGGAGGTACATTGAAATTTAAAATAAATTATTTTTGGGTTAAGTAAATTGAATTGGAAGACCAGTTAATAACCTAGCACAGTGGCCCACTTAAATTAGGCCCACAAACCCAATCTTGAACTCTCTTGGCCCAAGTCCATACTCTTGAACGTCATTAGGATAAATTTCTCAATTAATAGGATAATTAGGGGATAAAAATGGGAAGAGTTTGATAGAAATTAAAATTTCTAGTGCCCTAGATGGTTGCGGTGTATCGCGAGACCGCTAACTCCATGTAGCGGTCTAGGGATGACTGCTACCAGCTTCCGTGAACGCAACAATGAGAGCCATGAAAAACTTGAAAATTCCACCATCTAATTGCCATGGATCGAAGCTATCTGGCATGGATAACTCTCTATAACTCTCTAGGGATCAGTTCTACTCTAAATTTAGACTCTAGGTTCGATCTAATCCCTCAAACCCTAGCAAACCCTATAAGTAGATCTTAGGTCCAACTTGCGTGAACCTTATTTTTGGCTCGCCTAGTTCGACGGTAAGATAATGTTATTTCATGTCAGTCCTTTAGCATATTTTTGCTCCTTAGTTTTGCCTAACTCCCCTCAAAATCTCGTGTTAGGATAACATGTCGTTGGAGAGATAGAAGCCCTACAAGTTGCTGGTTCATTGCAGACCGCACAAGAACTAGTGTGTCTGTCCAATAAAGATCAGGAGATTAGAAGCCTTAGCAGAGGTATTTTCATGCCTATCCTTTGGAATTTATTGCTCCTATTCATATCTTCTCCTTACCCTCCAGATTTCACGAATTTAGGACGAGAGTATCAGGAGATAGAGTCACAGGAACTTGCTAGTTTGGCACAAGACGTGCATAGACTAAGGTCTACTTCCAATTAGAAATTCGAAGCCTATAACCTATTACAGAGGTAGGCTATCTCATGAATGACTTAAACATCATGTCAGAAGTAAAAGTCCTTAATTTTCTCATGATTTCATGCATTGTGCTTAGAGAATTTTATGTTTTATTGAGACCGCGCAACCCCTTAATTCTGCATGCATGAATCATATCCCTTAATAAGAAAAGTTGATATTTTGACCTAATTCATGTAACCCATGCATCTCCATGAGCTATCTTTATTTTAGAATGTCTTATCTCCCTGTCTAGCAAGTTTTTATATGGTTTAGTGCCCTAGAATAGCCTTGTATCCCAGTTTTCACTGTTATCTACCACAAATAGAAAACGGTCCATCCAAGACCGCTACTCTCAGATGGCGGCCGTGCGATAGACCGCAAGTTCACGATAGTGGCCACATCATGACCACAACTTGTTTCCTGTATCCAGTTTATATATATGTACATCCTTAGTCTATAATGATAGAAATCATGCCTTAGCCTAGTTATTTCTGGCATTATCTCATGGTTAGAAGTTACTTTATATTTCTGCTACATTTTGATTCATGTTCGCATGTTTTAACTTTATTTTCATGTATATTAATTTCATGCCCAAAGGTCATATAGTTTTGTATTAAAGCTATTTTACATGAGTTGTGCACTTGTTTTAAGGATGAATTGATCTAAAGCACATAAAATAATGGTTATTAAATGGCAGATCAAATGAAGAGTTGACAGTTAGTGTATGACATCATCAAAACTGTAGGAGCAAAACAGTAGAGATCCAACAGTCTCCCCCTTTAAGGTTCAACAGCTCGAGCACTCACTTTCAACTTCGAGGCTGCTCGGGAGAGCTGATCTTGTCCAACTGCGCAAGCAGACTCCGGCCAGTGACCAGAGAGAGTTGCAGAAGGAGACACAGCTTCTTTTCTCATCTTTTGGCTCTAATCATTGGTTGGATTCAACTAGGGTCGCATAGCTTTCATTAAAGCCTGGCCCCACCTTATTTGGAGCTACCGTTTGAGAGCACCAGCCCCGACAAGTCGAGTCTGATTTACAATCTGACCTTTCAGTGCCCTGGTCAAGCAGTCGGCCACAGGAGGTACCACGTCCACCTCCCACCTCTTCTGCTTCGGTCCATTAGAGGAGCTTGGCACGGGTTGCCCAGATTTCCACTGGGACTGGTCTCGCCCCAATCTGAATTCCCAGCTAGGAGATACACCCCTGGCAAGAATTCCCAATCTATCTGGAGACCTCGCTTGCGCAACCTCAGGAGAACGGATGGTACCAGCTCTTCCCACCTCAGAACATGGCCGTTCTAGCTCTGGAATGTTCCAGGAGCATCCTTCTTCGCGTCGGCTCTAGCCCCGACCCGATCTGACATCAGCCCAGCAAGATATAGCCCTGGTAAGTCGGTCCCAATTTTCTGCTCCTACACTGGGTTCAACCCTGCCGGCGTCCAGAGGCTACCACCAACTTGATCGGGCAAGATCGATGGAGATTTTTGGTGGAGGCACACTAGACCCTCCCCTATTTCCAAAAGAAGTGGTCCTACCTCAACCCGATGTCCTAGCCGAGAGCACGATCTTGTTCAAGAGCTCTCTGGCCTGCAGAAATTTTTCCCCCAATGCAGTTCCACGGGATCCAGCAGCATCGGCAAGTATGAGCTCCGAACAAGGCGGTTCTTCTTCCTGGTGATTCCCAAGACAACCAGCTTTCCAACGGCTCTAGCCCCTCCTCCGTCGAACGTCCCAGCAGGGAGTTCTCCTCCCAACAAGGCACTGGTTGTAGACAGCTAGGACAGCAAATCAGGCCACACTGATCGGGAGTCGATCTTCTTCGGCTACACTAATATCCCCTCCCCGCCTAGCAGGCCGAGCGTCCCTCCCTACGTGGAGGTAGTGTTTGATGTAATTAACCACTCCCCATGCCTAGTCCACCCCTTTTGCGAGAAGAGTAGCTTTGTACTTAAGCTAATTTAGGTCCAAGCAACTCCGGCACAGCATGCGGGGAGCAAACCCACACTTCCCCGCTCACCCTCGTCTCCGATTGGGGGTTGATTTCTTCAAACTGGCCAGGTATAGCTCTCACCCCTCGCTCCCTTGTGGTGCTTGTTCTTTCAATATTCATCATTGCTCCGTCAATAAGTGAGAGAGCACTTAGTCCCGAGGCGCCACCGCCTTCGAGTGACCACCGTGGGGCTAAGAGAGTGAACCCGTGCCCTTCAAACTAGCGCCCCCTCCCAAGACCCTAACCTTAGCCGCCCCCACCCTCATCCTCCCACGCCCCCAGTCCTTCCAGCACCCTTCCCACTGCTTCCCTCACACCCCCATCTCCCAAGCTCGTCCCCAGCGGCCCCGGAGTTTCCTCGACGTCGCCCACCTCCAGGCGTAGTAGAAACCTTATTCTGATGTTCCCAGCTTCAAGGTAGAACCTGAGGCTCGGATTGCAGAGGCTACCCCGACGTCCACATTGTGAATCAGCCAAAGTTGTCTTCTGTGGAGTCGTTCTTCTTCGAGCCAACTTTACTCCAGAAGTGGTCCTGCTTTGATTCGACTTCGGCTCCGATCGCATCACCCATTTTTGTGCAACTACGCCAGATTCGAGTCTGAACCTGAGGACCTTTTGGCAGCGGCTGCACCATCTTCCCCGGAGTGATTCAGCCTGAACGCTCTTCATAAGAGTTCTTCTTCTCTGAGTCATCGTCGATCCAGAGTTGGTCCTGCCCCTTTTTGACATCGGCACCACCCGTCGCATCCGTTCTCCCGCGACCGCGCCAGACTAGTGCGACCCAGTCCGCCCAGAATGTGCAGCAGACTCGTCGGCCCCGGCACGCCTTCCTCTGCTGATTTCAGGCCCAAGTCATCTTCACCAAAGTCAGAGATCTTGACATCTTGAAACCACTCCAGGTGGTTTCGTCACGATCTGTGTCTGGTGCTGCCCGTACCAAGGTGATCAATCTGGCTATGTCTGGTTGTTTGCCCAGGAACTAGAGCCTCACTCCAGAGGCAACTATGGCCATCCCCGAGCTCCGACGCCTGCCAAAATTGACCGGCACATAGTTATTCCTATTATCTTTCAAACCACACAGGTCCCGCCTCATTTGGAGTTCGGTGGAGAGCGTACCGCCCTATGCACGATGACTGCACAGACCAAACCTGTAGGGCAGATTCGTGCAGATCATCATTGGTGACCGGCCCCGCTCCCTCTTGACCTCAAAATGACGCCGGAGCTCTTCTACACTTCACAAGCTTCGTCTGAGTACCCGTTCTGACCCCCGTGTGTGGCATACCGTCTAAGTCAAGCCGGGTCTGTCCAGCAGGATAGACGTAGGGTAGCGGGCCCATCTTCCCCTTCCCCGTGCTCCCCCCTCCTGCGTGAGGGTAGTTCGGTATTAATTATTCCCATCCCTACTATCCCCTCCCTGCGTGGAGTGTAGTGCCATAAGGCTGTATTCACAGGTTCACACTGGGAGCCGCCATCGACATTCCCATGCTCGCGCTCGTCCCGCATCAGATTTGGTATCAGAGCAAGTTGTCTGATTTGTTCCATCCAAATCGGGATCCTAGGTGTCTCATGTCCGCTATATTCTTCAGTTTCAAAGTAGTCCTACCGCACAATAAACTCACCACTGTGTTTGGTGCGAACACCCGTGCGATTGAGAAGCATGATACGCCGAGCTGCCGATACTGTACGCGGAGCACCACGCGAGCCACATCAGCTTCCATATGGCTCGGAGATAGTCTGGAGACTCCCCCTTGAGTCTTGGATCAGAATTTCAAAAATTAGGAAAATTCATAATTTTCTTTCCTTTTTATTTCCTTTTCTCCTCCCTCTCTCCTCACTCACGACCCTCACTCTCTCCCTCTCATTCTCTCTCCTCTCTTCTCCTCTCTCTGCAGGGCGCACGACTATGGTGAGGTGGCTGAGGCGGGAACGTGATCGAGTTATCATGGAGCGTGATGGGGTGAAGGATGGAGCGTGGCGTTGGCGCAATCTCTCGATGGATTCAAAGCTGACGTGGTTTGATCGTCGTGATTGTTTCGGCACAGTTTAGTCACTTTAGTGTGTGAGAACTTCGGTGCAGGTAGGGAGATGGATCACCTACTTCTCTGCTACGTTTCCTTGCAATTTGGAGCCGAACGGTGCGAGAATGAGCGGGTTTTGCTTCAATTTGGGCAAATCATGCTTCGGGGGTGTACGTCGGGTTCGTCAGAAAATGGCGACGATTTTCAACTAAATTGGTATCATTTGAACCCCTAGAATGTCTGCATTCCATTCCTACTGGTTTCATCGTGATTGGTTGTCATTTGGGACCGGTAGGAGCCCAGGAATCCATGTGACTCAATTAGGGTCGCTTCGGTGGAATCGCCCGTTTCTTGTGATTTAGGTGTCGATTCAACCCCTTCCGGACTGTGGAAGGTTATTTCCATGCTTGGGGTTGTTTCCTCTTCGTTTTAGAGTGAACGGGACATGGAAAGGCTGAGATCTGGCTGATCCCTGGTTTTCCCGCCGTATCATGCTCGCGGTTGTTTCAGAGACCGTTTCTTATCTCTCGCGGTCCATCAGTCGACCACTAAGCTTCGAGGTATGTCTGTTTAGAGCTAAGTCAGTTAGGGTCTTCGTGGTCTCACGATAGACCATCTTTATCGGATAGCGGCCCATAGTTGGACCGCTATGCCTTGTCCAGCAGCCCATTAGTTGACCGCTAGACAACGTTTGTATGTCAGTTTAGCTGAGCGGTCTTACGATAGACCGCGACGCTTGCTTTGGTGGCCCTATGTTTGACCGCTAAGCATCATTGACTCTAGTCAACAATTCTAAGTCGATTAAGGTAGCGGCCTAAGCTTAGGCCATCTATAGTCTTTAGCGGCCCATCTCTAGACCGCTAATCCTTGTTTGACCGAAGTCAATAGTTTAAGTCATTAGGGTTGGTGTCTCTCACGGCCCATATGTAGACCACTAAATCGGTGTAGTGGGTGTATTATAGACCATTTGGTTGTCTGACTGGGTATGTCAGTTCGAGGGTTGACTGGCTCTAGCGGCCTATTATGCGACCGCTACAGTCATTTTGCGGTCCATTCTATGACCGCTGCAGTCTCCTCGTGGCCCTGTCTATGACTGCCAAAGTCTGTCTCTCTGTGTGGAGGAGCGGCTCTTTTGCTGGCTGCTTGGCTTACCTAGCGGTGAAGCGATCGACTGTTTATCCCCAGAGTATTATTTTCTCGTTGTTTTGGCTTTCCAATCGTCTTTGCTTGACCTTGTTGTTTACCCAATGTCACTTGGATGTCTTTTGATATCCTATGAGGGCTATGACCATGTTATAAGGTAACCAGGAGTGCCTTTCTATCGAGCGGTCTTCCGTACTGCTTTCATGTTGTTATTGGTGTCCGGTCAACCCGGTGAGATTCAGTGGTTGGCACGTGACCTTGTAAGTGTCTCGGCTATTTTGGATAGAGCAAGACATAGTTGTGGACACATTGAGGTCCTATTTTGCCTCGGTCTATGTGTCCAGGTGCTTTGAGAGTCTTGGGGTTCCCTCATATTCCACGATTTGTGTTATACAGAGTCAAGAGTCCTTGGTGCAGCCTGAGGGGCTGAGGACTTGTGTTTTCTCATGTCTTTGGCTTAGGGATTAGGCTTGATTGGCGACTTGTTACCGCTTATGTGCGATGATCTTGACCTCGAGTCGCAAGACTCAAGGATCATTGTGTCAGCAGGTCTAGTTGTCATCCTGAGCCTGGTGGCAGTTTGGTGTGCTGCCTTGTATCTTATGCTTGATGCTTCGTAGTACGTGGGACAGTGCGAGCTAGCCTGTCTGTACTCCAGCACCAATGTTTCAGAGTCTTTGTGTCTAGTGAGCCTCCACTAGTTGTAGCTTGACGACACTTTCTTGTGTGTCGGCCCACCTAGGAGTGGTGACGGGGCGAGTTCCAGACTCAGACGATTTTTAGGCTAATTTTCGTGGGCTCCCTTGCTTGGCAGTAGCATCCTACTAGGGGAGAAAACTAGCTAGAGACCTGGCTCAAGGCAATGAGCTTGTGTGTACACACGTGGTCAGGGGCGTTTGGATGAGCACCGACGGACGTGACCCTGACTAGTCACTCGTTACTGTTGTTCCTTGTACTTGGCTGAGTATCTCAGTTACCACCATTCCAGACGTGTGGGAGATACTTGTGGCGTAGTGTAAGACGTCAGTGGATGCATCTGGCTGTTCGTCTAGTGAGGAGGTACTTCTGTCACATGGCTCATGACTCAAGTGTTTCTCGGAGTTTGTGTCTCTTTTCGGGTTAGTCTATTCTTGGCCTTACCCGAAGTCAGTTAGTGGAGCGTGCATGACAATCTAGTCATGTATGCGTTAGTGTTCTCATCTGTGTAGGTCTTCTTTTAGGGCTTTTCGCCTGTGTTGTAGGCTGTAGTTTCGGGCCTAATGCTTGGTTGACGGATCGGTAACTTCTGACTTTGTGAGATCAGGGTTCACCCTTCTGTTGCCGTTTGGAGTAGCTTAGGGAACTATACGTTGTCCGATAGCCGTGTTTCTATCCTTTACGACTTTTCCTTTCTCTTTTAGCTATTTCCACTCCTTTTACAGCTTTCCTTTACAGCTTTACTGTTGTAGTTTAGTACTGTTGTTACTGCTTTCCTTTCTGCTTTACGGCTTTCCTGTTTAGCTATTGTTTAGCGTGTTACTGCGTTGTTTCCAGTGGGGATCCGCGTGACCCATACTGAGTCAGTGACACGAGGCTCACCCCTACTTTTCAGGTGTGGTCATTCTCCTTCCTCTTGGTCCGTGGGTGGTGTCAGTTCGTAGTTGCCAGCGTTGCTAGCGTTACCTGCGTCGGGCTTCCCCCGCCTTCAGTGTACGTTCTCTTTTCTGTTAGACTGTACTTGTCTTTATTTTGGATTGGACTCTGATTAATTTAATTTGTTAATTAAAAAGGTAATTTTATTTCTGTTATTTTAGCAAACCTGATCAATGAAATATTAATTACTTACTATTTTATCTGAAACTTCAATGTACTCCACACACTCCTTTTCATCCCTTCGGAGCTTTACCGCTCTTGGGAGGGTTCGTAGATTCCAAGTTCAAGTGGTATCGGGTTTACCCGGTATCTGGAGTCTGGGTCGTCACATAATGTCTCGAGGCCGAGTTAAAGCTCTAGGTCTTTTGATGTTGGCATCGAGTTATCCCTCGAGATCTCCTCATGCCTAGGGGCTAAGTTAAAGCTCTAAGCATCCTGAGAGTTGGGATCGAGTTATACCTCGAGTTCTCCTAATATCTTGGGACTGAATTAAAGCTATAGGCCTCTTGAGGGTTAGGGCCGAGTTATCTCTCGAGACCTTCTCATGTCTTGGGATCGAGTTAAAACTCTAGGGCTCCTGAAGATTGGGGTCGAGTTATATCTCCAGACCTCCCTCTACCTCGGGGATGAGTTAAAGCCCTAGGCCTCTTGAGGGTTGGGACCGGCTTATATCTCAAAGCCTCCTAATGTCTCGAGACCAAGTCGAATCTCCAGCCCTTTTCCAACTAATACTTGGGCGCTTCCCCTTCCAACTTCCAACATCGCAAAAGGGCATGCAGTTCTTCCTCTCGACTTCCAACCTAACGAAGGGACATCTGAGCTCCCGTGTCGTTTGGAGAAAGCGGGCTAATTTCAGAGGGCCGTACAGTGCTAATGGGTCGCACAATATTATTGGGCCATCAGGAAGGCGAAGTTGGAGTTGAATACAGAAGCTGCCAGATTAAGAGAAGAAGAAGAAGAGCATGTTAAAATTGACAATCAAAAGAGAGGCAATAGTAGAAAAGAAAATCTAAGCAACATTGCGTTGTCCAAATTAAAGGCATGATGGCCAAGGTGGTCTGAGCCAAAAATAAGGAAACCAGAGCATGTTCAAGCAAGCAAAATGAGCAGTTGGCCAAGCAAGGAAATCCTAAGTCAGAGCACAGGGGAGCAAGAGTGAAAGGTGTTTGAAGAAAGGTTTGAAACAAAAAGACAAAATAGTAAAATCATCTTTTTGCGGTCATATGAACCGGGAGGACTTAAGCAGAAAGCGTGTGTCTATCACATGAAGGGCAGGCAAGTGGCACGTGAACCCAGGCGAGCAATGATGGGCATGTGATCCAAGGTTCGATGTCAGAAATATTCTTCTCTCTCCTGCCACGTAGACGAATGGGAAATAATAGGTATCAAACCCCTTTCCCAAGACTCTTCCGGAGGCTCTGTTCTTCGTATAAAAAGAGACCTTCATCCCTCAGAGATATAGGAAGCAACAGAGAAAAATAGACTGATCATCTGAGAAGAAAAAGGAAAGCCAGTGAGTGAGTAGAATAGAAGAAAAGAGAGAGAAAGAGAAAAGAGCTGAGAAGAGGAGAGAGTTCGAGTCAGAGCAGCCGGTCTCGATTGAAGATCTGTGTTCATCAGTTCTTAGATCAGATCCAGAACTATTCTTGCTCCTGCGAGAGCTACATATGGTTTTGAGTTTTATTTGTTTCATTTTTCCTTGCTCATTTCATTGTTTTCATTTTTCACTTTGTTCTTTTGAATCCCTAGTTGGGGATCAGGTGTTCCCTCTGAGTGTTTCAGTGGAAGGGAGATTTATCTCCGGTGTTCCTTCTGAGAGATCAGAAGAAGGGAAGTGTTCCTCTGATTGTCCCCTCTGTGGTTTTAGAGGAAGGGAGATCTCGATCTTCAGGTGGTGAGTGTCTAGGTGTTGCTCATGGGGTTCCCTTTGTGTCGTAGAGGAAGAGAGGACTGGTCCTCTGGTTTTTGAGTAACAGGGTGTTACTCATGTTTCCTCCTGATTCGATCAGAAGAAGAGAGGAGAGTGTTCCTCTGGGTCAAGCTATTTGGCAGCATCTTATTCCAAATTGAGTCTGCTTCTTGTGATTTTCAAGGTAAAGCCTCACTCTGATTTGGAGTGAGGGGTGGACATAGGCGAACTGGTGTCCGACCAAACCACCAAAAAATCCTACGTGTTGTGTGATTGCGTTGGTGTGATTGCTCCTTACTTTCTACCCCCTTTGCAGGCTGGCATGTGGAATGGTTTTGTTGAACTTACTGGTCGCTACCTAGGCCAGTCATGGTTGTTGGTCAGCTATTTTGTGAGAAATCTCCTTGATCTAGAATAGGTTGATGAGTTGTTGTGGATCATTTTATAGTGTTCTTTCATCTAGTTTTTTTCACTGTTAACTCAAGCTGTTATTTGGTTATTTCCATTAAAATTTGTATGTATCCATTCACCCCCCCCCCTCTGTGGGACCCAATCATTTCTAAAGACCTAACAGGCTTAGGCTGACCCCTAAGGGCCTGGGGTTTCCCAACTTTGTGGGTGGCCGGCCCACCGGGGCGGGGGTTTGGGTGGCGCTCACTCACGGTCCGCGGTGGGCACACTCAAGTGGTGTATGAGATTGGGCTCTCTTCTCACCGTCTGACGGGCATTCAAGACAATACTAAACGAGTAAAGAATGCAACCAGCCAAGGGTACCAGACGCTCACCTGACTGGTGTGAAAACACCGATCTCGATCAAAGACGATGGCGAGTGGGGAAGCGTGGGTACATACCCATACGCCGCGTTGGAGGCGCTTGACCTGAAAATAAAATGGTTACAGCACTACAACTCGTGCAGGAGGGGGTTCTTGTGGTGGGGGTTAAGTTATTTACAACCAAAACTACCTCCACGCAGGGAGCGGCCTTCAGCCGGCCAAGCAAGGGGAGGGGAGGAAGCTAGAAACTTGTTGTGCTGAGCTCCTTGTCGGTGCTGCTAGCTTCTGGAACCACTAGATAGTCGGTCAAAGTGGGCACCGCCACGGACGCTAACGAACTCCAAATGAGCTGAGACTAGTGCCAAACTTTCTAACTTGGCTCGGGAAGAAGCCTGAATTTTCTTGATTTACCCTAATCAGGTCTCTGGCTGGGGTAGGACTTGGAACAGCACTGGACAGTTCTGGTTATGGTCGCTCATAGGGTGGTACTGCTGGAAGAGAGAGGCACCACGGACAGTCCTGAACTCGGTTGGAGGCAGGGCTGGTACTGTTACGACTGCAGACAAGCCTTCTTTTAGACAGGACTGACGAAAACCTCAGATGATGTCGGGGCTAATCGTACTGGCCAGAATGGTGGGGGTGGGTCAGTTTAGGAATAGCGGAACTGACCTGGGGCACCTCTGGGAAAAAATTCGGAACTCTTGATGCCGGGGTCCAAACTTCACTTCGCTTCTTGGGGATGACAGAGGACTAGTAGAGGATGCTCTCAGCCAAGTTTCACACCAGGATCATCAAGGGAGTGGCAGTGGTCAAACTTTAACTGGTGCTCTGGTTCACTGCCTGAGTGGTGCTGCGCAGTCGGGGAAGAATTACTCTCATAGCTAGCTCGGTGCTCAGATGATGATGAAACCACCTCGCTTGGAAAGTTCTCTGGATGACATTACCAGTGGTATATGATTTGCCACCAGATGGATCAGGGAAAGCCTAGAGACGATGCAGCTTCCAAGACCCTCTCTGTCTATCTACGAACTGCTACTAGAGCTGCAACCTTGTGAGGGCAAATGGAGTAGGAGGGGGGGCAGCAGAGCAAGGGGATGATGGTTGTTGGTTAGGGGAGTGGGGAGGACGTGGATGGGCTCTCCAAGGTGTCTGTGATGGCAAAGATGGTGGCAGAGTGGGGCTGGAGGTGCTGGAGGTGGTGATGGGGGGGCTGGGTGTGCACTAGGGAGAGGGAAAATTGGGGAGATGGAGGGGGCGCCCTAGGGTTATGGGAGGGGTGAGGGGGATTCTCCAGATCTGGGATGGGAGGTTGGGTGTTATTTATTTAAATGGCGACTTTATATAGGTCACTATTTATAATTTTTATTTAAATTTTATTTCTTCAAAAATTTAGGGTTGCTACAAAAGATGTCTAATGTAATAAAATGGTGAGTTATTGTCGCATTTTGTCCCTTACATATATGGGAAGAAGATCAGAAATCGAATTTTTGCAATGTTGGTGCGTTCCAAGTATGAGGGATAGGTGTCCCTTCCATGGTGGATAACTAGTACGCTCCTTTTTCGAGTGTCTCGACCACTCAATAGGCACCTTCCTAGTTAGGGGCCAGCTTCCCCACCACCTCCAGTGGTCAAGAGGCTTCAGCCTTTCTCAGAATGAAATCTCCCAGTTGAAATCGTCTGTCTCAGACTTTGGCATTATAATAGCGAGTCATGCATTACTGGTATTCCATAGCTCAGATCTCGTGACCTCGTGTACTTCGTCTGCCAAGTCCAAGTTCTCTGACAACTTCTACTCGTTTAGCTCGGGCGAGAAGTTAATAACTCAGAGGGAAGGGTTGCCGATCTCCAGGGGAATCACAGCCTCTGTGCCATACACCTTTTGGAATGCGGTCTCACCAGTAGCAGCTCTGGGAGTAGTTCGGCATGACCACAATACGCTAGGCAGTTCCTCGGGCCAGTTACCCTTGGCCTTCCAGGGTCTGGTCTTAATGCCTTTGAGGATGGTTTTGTTGGCATTTTCAACCCGCCAGTTGGCCTAGGGGTGCGCTACCGAAGTGAAGTGGTTGCGAATATGTAGGTCGACGCACTTATTCTTAAAATAAGTGGAATCGAATTGTCGATCGTTATCACTCACATTCACCTGGGAGATGCTAAAATGACAAATGATCGACCTCCAAATAAAACTCCAAATGGTTGCTTCGGTAATCTTGGCGCTGGCCTCAGCCTCAATCCATTTGGAGAAATAGTCGATGGTGACGATGACAAACTTCTTCTAAGCCTGTGCTATGAGAAAAGGGCCCAAAATGTAGATTCCCCACCGAGCGATGGCGTAAGGCTCGGTTAGGGTCATGAGTTCCAAGGCTAGCTAGTGGACTAGGTGGTTGAACCACTGGCATCGATTGCATTTCCGCACGTAAAGCTGAGCAATCGCGCTGGAGAGTGGGGCACTAGTAGCCTTGTCTCAGTAGGATCCTCGGAATAGATCTCCCTCTAGTGTGCACCATAGATGCCTTCGTGGATTTCTTTAATCACTCGGTGCACTTCTGGAGTGTCGAGGCACTTAAGGAGAGGATCGGCAAAGGATCTTTAGTACATGGTCTTGTCTAGAAGGATGAAACGCTGAGCTTGATACTTTAGTCTATGAGCTTCCCGAGGGTCGGGGGGCTCTTAGGAATCTCAAAGTCGGGATACGTATGGGGCCTGCCAGTCGCCAGGAGATATTCATACAATGGCCATGAGCTCGGATTCAATGCTCAGTCATTCTAGTTCCTCGAGGAGGACCAATCGGGTGCCCTATGGGCTGATGGAGGAGGCAAAGCAGGAGAGGGCATCTACTCGGAAATTTTCTTCCCGAGGCCACGAGGCTCGCATGGTGGAGTGGTCCCCTCGTCTCTCCCTTGGGGAGGCGAGCACTCTCCTGTGCCCCTCTGCACGCCCGACCGGAGCGTCCCTAGGCCGGGCCATCGACACGGACTGGCCCCCGTCAAGGAGCAAAAGAAGAGAAAAAAGGAGAAAGGAAAAGAAAAGGGGAGAATAGAACCGAGTCGTGGGCTAGCACCCGAAAGGATGTATACCAATGTTTTCTTTCCCATTCCAGAATAAAGGGACACATGTGCTGCGGGGCATACCCCTGGGTTACATGTCCAAAAGGAAAAGAGGAAGATGAAAGAGCGGGATACATCAGGAGACTTGAGGAAGAGCGGTGCTCAGTCGATCCCCCAGAAGATATCCTCAAGGGGAAGGATGCCGATACAAGGGAAGCTTGCCATGTCATTCAGCCGGCCCCTCTGCCCCTCGAGGTACTCCAGCTCCGCTTCGAGAGAGGCTGCCTCAGCACAAGCAATGGCAAGCTCCTCGCCCGTCCTCTCCACGGTCGCCTCGGCTTCAGCCAGCGCGGATCTAGCGACAGCAAGGTGGCCCTCTAGTTCTTCAATCCTGCCTTTAAGGGCATGAACATCCTGACGGCCACCCGTCAAGGCCTTCTCGAGCCGCTCCCCATTGATCCGGCGCTCCTCTAGGGCTTGCAAATATTCACCCTCCTGGACCCTGATTGTGGCAAGCTCATTGGGGGCCCGAGTTTCGAGGAACTCGCGATGGTTCACGTACTTCAGCAGCAACAATACGCGTCGTGACCATTCCTCTAGAGGGCAGCCTAGCACTTGCAACGCCCCGGTCAGCTGCGTTGCTATCGCGTGCGCCCCTCGGTACGTGAGCGAGGGGTCGATAAATATCATCGAATGCAGCGCTACCAGCATAGGGCAGACTGATGCGTCCGAGGCAGTGTGACCGATAGAAGGTACCTCTGGCGGGTTGAACTCGACCGTGCCGTCCACGGCAGCCCACATCTCCGCATCCACTGCAGTCGACGAGGAGGGAAGCGCCACGGACAGGTCGCTAGAGCCTCCTGCCTCGGCGTGTAGTCCCCGACCAGCTATGGCCAAGGGAGCTGCCGGAGCCACGGCCGCCCCACTTGGCCCTACATTCGCGAGGGGTTGCTCCTCCTTACTCTCGGTCGAGGGAAGTGCGGGAAGCGGAGCAGACTCTGCTGCCGTCACTGAAGGCCCAGCCGCTTCATCCACTGGTTTCCCCTCTTCGCTGCAAACCGTGAGTTCGGCCAGCATCCTCCCCAAAAGCTGACTTTCTTCGGGCGTTACAAGAGGCCGGGGAGGGGGAAGTGGAACCATGAGTTTCAACCCACTCTCCGACCGCAAGAACCATACAATCTACTCCACTTCCACTGCCGAGAGTAGCTTCGGCTCGTCCGTCTCTGCCGGGGCCACCGTCCCTCTCCGCTTAGCGATTGCTCTGCGGGCTTTCACAGAGCGTGCCTCAGGGAGGCTCTCCTCCTCCTGGAACACAAAGAGATAGAAGGATTAGTCTTGCTTCGAGCGAAGCGAAAAATGAAAGGCAAGGTGACTCACATTTCTCGAGTAGAGGCTATAGCTTCCACCTCTTCATGAATCTCTGGCATGGCAGCTGCTTCAGGGCTGATTGTCGGTGATGAAATAATTGCTGCAATGGCTGACTCCTGCTCGGCCACTTCTTCAGCAACAACTACATCTTTCAACAACAAGGCCCCAGTGGCCATAGCTTGAGGCAACAAAGGTTCAGTTTCAATCAATGTGACTGTAGGGACCGCAGACTCAGGTGCAACAGTCATCACTGCAGCTGGTACAAATGTCGAACCTCTGGCTGAGTCTACTTCAGCCCTCAAGTCTGAAACCCTAATGGGAATGGAGCTATCTCCTGAAGTGCCCAAGTCCAATGATGCCAGATCTGTAGAAAACTGTCCTCACTGGCACGGGACGAATGATCTCCACAGTTCCCACACAAATTATTGGCAAGGTAGCACTGGTGGCCAGGGCTTCAGATGAAACAGCCTTAAAAGTGACACTCGTCAGAGAGCTGGTGATAGCAGGCTCCTAAGAACAGACCAAGGCAGCATCAAGCAATGAAAGAAAAAAAATGGATGAAATAGCAACATAAAATGGACTTACAATCAATGGAAGGTCCACGCCTTTGAAAGAATGCAGGGGGGACGAGAACTCTATAGCCGAGGCAATGGAGGGAGGAGTTATGTCCGTCTCTGTGTCAAGCCCGGTGAATTCTCCCTGCAACTCCTCCTCGGAAGATATCACTAATAGCTTCGGATGCGGGAACAGCAGAAGAGCTTTGATCAGCACAGGCAGTGCTTCTGACTTGGAAGTATCCTCTTTACTGCCGCTAAAATATATCTCTTTCTCCTCTGCATCGGAGACGGTCATGGAACTACTTGAAGATATCTCCACCCTATCCACAGGAGGGGCTGCTACTTCTAAAGCATGTTAAGACGTAGACCGGGTGACCACCCGCCTCGTCGGGGCAACACTCCTTTTTAGCTGGGTCTTATGACCCTCCCATGGCCGTGGTGCGTCCTCCGCTACCACGATAGCCCCGATTCCCTCTCCAGCTGTTATCACGGCAAGGGTCCCTGAGAAAAATGATGAAACAAAGACTAAAAGACAAAGGGAATGATGAAAAACACATTTACCCTCAGCCTCGCCAGCCGGCGTAGGAGAAGGCAGCCTGGTTTCTTCCTCTAGGGGTGCCACTGTCTGCTCTGGGGCTGTGTCAGGAAAAAGAAGGGTTCAGAGCCAAAGGTCTCTCCTCAGGAGTCAGAAAAGAAATAATAGAAGCTACATCTGTAAGCCATTGAGTTTACCTTGGGTAGATGCCAGAGCGGCCTCTTGCTATGATGAGAACTCCTCAAATGAGGGAATATCGGGGAGAGGAGTCTCAGCTTCTGTCACCGCTGGTGCAGGCTGCTGAGTTCGAGCCTTCTTGGCCCTTGTGGCATTTACAACCATAGCTCTAACCTCGAAAGTCTTCCTCTTCTTGCCCGGAGGCAAGGGAGTGGTTGTTGGTGCTGCTGCAGGGATGGTAAAATAGTCAGGCTTCTAGTCAGCAGAGCAAGCTGTGGTATTCAGCGGAGAGGAGTAACTCCTCGGACAGTAAGCTATGCTGCTCAATGGATAGAAAGCTGTGAGGCTCAGCGGACAACAAGCTATGAGGCTCAGCGGATAGCAAGCTGTGTTTATCAGCGGTTGTAGGGATTCGTCCCCGAAGCTGTGGATCAACGGATTAAGTTGTGTGTCAGTGAAAGCCTCACTCTAGTTTGAGTGAGGGGTGGACATAGGTCTCAAGTTTGAGACCGAACCACCTAAAAATTCCTGTGTCTGGTGTGATTACTTATCTATTTACAGCTCCACCTAGGTGTATGATTAGGACCACTATCAGTTGGCATACGATTCTGATTGCATTTTCATTCATATGATCTGAGTGGGTCTTCAACTAAGAAGTATATAAAAAGGCGTGGCAGGAAAGATCAATTAGGCCTATCTGGAATATCACCTCTTGCGTGAGGAGATCTTAGATCAAATCTCCGCCTGGTAGTAGATCTGGTTGTTGGCTACTCTCATCATTCCATCGACATTAGTTGGAATCTGTTTGCACACTGTGTGATTTGTTTTGAGTGAGGAGTTTATACTGTGAGAAGAGCACTACTATCAATTTAAATCAGTGAGTGTACCTTAAATTTTTAATTCCGTAAAAGTTTTCACTGGGATCTATTCACCCCCCTCTGGATCTCATCCGTGCACCACATCACTTGTTATCAGAGCTGATTACCATCTCAACAATTGGTATTAGTGCACGCTCCAATGCAAACACTTGGTATCAGAGCGGATCACCTTTGTGTTTGCTGGGATTGTGCAGGCTTCAATGGTGTGCTGGCTGAGATAGGCGACTCCATCCTGAGCTTGGGGATTGAGTGGCCTACGTCTATCTCCCCACCAGAGCTGCTATTGGACATGAGCACGGGCGCCTCCTTGCTCCAGCAAGCCCGAGGCTATCTGCACGGTGACCCTCTTCCTTCCCCGGAGGATCTGAGGCAATGGCTGAGAGAGTGTACCCAGGGCTACCACACTCTTGGCTTCCCCCGCGAGCTTTGGATGTCCGGGCTAGTTGGGATCTAGTCGGAGTATCTACAACTTCGCGAGGCTCAGGAGCAGTGGACTTGGAGGCTGGCAGCCATCCGAGAGGCCCGGGAGCAGCGGTCCCGGCTTGTGTCGACCATAGCTGAGCAGAAGGGCCATGCTGAAGTGGCCACGTCACTTTCCCGGGACCGAGCCGTGCCGCTGGGAGAGGTCGAGAGCCAGGTCGAGGCCTTGAGGAAGGCCCTGGAGGAGCAGTTGTTGGCCACGGAGCGCGCCCAAGTTAAGTGGTAGGCAACTGATACTACGGCTGAGGCTAGCGCTCAACTCTTGTCCACCCTGGAGGTGGAGCTTGCAGCTACTGACTCTCATCTGGTGGCGCTGGAGGGGTGCGAGCCTGGGATGTGATTGTATCTCTTTTCCCCTTCTTGTTGTGTTACCCAGATTGTATGGATTTTGTCACCCCAAGGGCATGTCTTGGGCTCTTTTTAACAGAGTGTTAATGACAGAATATGATAAAAAAGAGAATGGTAGGGGGCATCCTCCAAAGAGTGAAAGAAAAAGAAAAGAGGGGAAACAACAAGCTGAAAGGAGGGGCTATGTGAGAATAGTGAAAGAATGAAGCTTGAAGAACCGAAGAGGGAGAAAGAGGAAGAACCACCCCCCCACCGGCGACGAGATGGAGGGTGGAGAGAGGTGAGGCGGGAGCTTGAAGAGCTACCCCCCAAGGCGATGAGACAGAGGGCGGAATGAGGAGGGGAGCAAGAAGAGAGAGAGAGCGGGACAAGGGGACGTTGTCGGATGCCCCCATCCATCCTCCGGCACTTCTATCTTCCTCCGAAGGTAGCGTTCGTCGTCCAGCAATATGAAGGCGACATGCTCCAGCATGACGTACCCCCTTACTAGCTGTTCGTCAACTGACAGACCCTCTTTCAAGTCAGAGTAGAAGGACCCTCCTCTCTCCTACCATCTACATCTTCATCCTTTGAAACGTCTTCCATGCTTCACCAAGACTAACAGCACAACACTTCGTGGAGCGGAGAAATTGCAGGGATAGCCTTAAGCGGTGAACAGAGGAGGAAACGCCCTTCGGAGCCTTTTATAGGCCAAAGGGGAGCTGTTACCTTAAAAGATTTTCCCCTCAAAGAATCGCGAAAGGCAGATTGAAGAGCTACCCCTCGAGGCGAGGGGACAGAGGGCGGAAGGAGGAGGGGAGGAGGAAGAGAGAGAGAGAGACAAGGGGACGTTGTCGGATGCCCCCATCTGTCCTCCAGTGCATCTATCTTCCTCCGAAGGTAGCGTAGGTCGTCCAACAGTATGAAGGCGACATGCTCCAGTATGACAGACCTTCTTACTAGCCGTTCGCCAACAGACGGACCCTCTTTCAAGCCAGAGTAGTAGGACCCTCCTCTCCCCTGCCGTCTGCATCTTCACCCTCTTAAACGTCTTCCATGCTTCACCAAGACTAATAGCACAACACTTCGTGGAGAGGAGAAACTGCAGGGATAGCCTTAAGTGGTGAAGAGAGGAGGAAACGCCCTTCGGAGCCTTTTATAGGCCGAAGGGGAGTTGTTGCCTTAAAAGATTTTCCCCTCGAAGAATTGCGAAAGGCAGAAACCCTTTTCCCTAAGACGGTTACCTCATTTTCCACCAACACCCCTTTGATGGAAACACGCGAAGTGGCAAGTCATTTAAAGCATGGGAGATGGACAGGCGCCAGCGCCATGTCAACCAATTGACACGTAAGATATCTACAGAAAGACCCTCTCTCCCAGAGATTCTTCCCACAAGGGCTGGAAGACCCAGTATTTCTAGGTGGGTGCAGCCTTGGGCAGCGGGGTTTGGAACTTCTCGTTGATCCCCAAGTTTCAGCCTAACATCCCTCCGAAGCCGGCAGTGATTTCCTCGGAGGTGGAGAAGAAGGCTGCCCTTCTTCAAGAGAATCGCCGATCCACCGCCAAGTTGATGACTAAGGCCAACATCGAGGAGTATCCTTCTCGGATGGTGAAGCCTCCAGGTAAGGGCTTCAGGGCCTTGTGTTGATGTTGGGTAATAATTAATTACAGCAGTGAAAATAATGGCCCACTCCATGCAGGGAGGAAACAGGCTACACACGACTCCGGTAGCACCGAGCTTGGGTTGGCGGGTAGCACTTTGTTGGGTCCCGTGTGGCAGTAGGCGGTGGATCCGATTCGGTGGCTTGCTGGTCGGCAGGACAGTAACCACGGATGTACAAAGGAGCTACATCCTCCGGGAGGCTTCTGGAGGCGGCGGATCACCGGGATGACGGCCATAGGTCCCTGGTTGATGGCCTGGAGCGGCGACGACTGAATCAACACTGGCGTAATTTTGGAAGAATTAACTGTGCCTCCTTTTCTACTGCCTCATTTTTGGAAATGACCTACGCAGTCTGGTGAGAATGGCCGCCTGAAAATTTCAGCTCCAGAAGATCTGGGATTTGGGAATGAAAATTCCCGCTTTGAGCCTCTGTCCAGCAGAACAGCACCCTGGACAGCACCTCAGAAGATAGCTCGCAGTGGTTCGATGGTGGCACGAACGATAGCGGAGACAGCAGAGATAGAAGATAGATGATCAGAGGGGGATAGAAGAGGCTCTCACACCCTGGGAAGAGGAAGAATCAGAGGGAGAGGAGGAGAGAGGGGCGCAAATTCTTGTTCACATGATTCATTAATTCCCTAAAATAATTACAAGAGACTACAAGTACTAAACCCTAGACCTAGACACATGGGAGAATAATGGGATTAATCTAATCCCGCTAGGGGACAAGGGAGGGGGCGCCCCATTTACTTCATTTTCCTATTTTTTTTAACCCTTGCACCTACCTTCACCTACCTTGTCTCCTTTGAATAGTCAAGCTTCTAGAAGCAACCTAGGACATTTGACCAGCCCCACATGGGCCCTAAGGCATAGGTGGACTAATGGGGAAGAGGGTGGGGGCCCCTTGCTGGACCTACTGAAATTTTTTCACAAAAATCCAAAGACTTCTAAGGACTGACAACTTGGCTTACAAAACCTTATAATTGCAAACCTATTTACGTAAGGATATAAGTACAAACTAAAGGACATAAATGCAACCAAAAAAATTGATGTTTAGAGTCGATTCCCATCAACCCCCTCCCTCGAAATTAGGGGGCTTCAGATCCAACAGAGGAGGGGGAGATTCTGCCAGATCCGATTCCAGGCCCGAGGCATCTTCAGGGGAGGCTCTGTCAGATTTTCGGGTGCTTGGTGCTCGCGAGAGAAAGGCTCCCTCGTCCTCCGCACTTCCACACCGTCCTCACGCTGTCGAAGCTCCGCCAAATCCCACCTTTGATCCCCCAATAAGCCATTCTTCCCCTTTACTCTCCTCTGTTCTTAGTCGCATGCATCATCTTCTACCCTCACTCTCATCGTTCCCCTCTACTTAAGAGAACTTCTTCATTTTATGCGTCATCACACGTTGTCTCATTTATCATGGCATCATTCCACCATTTGCACTAAAAGGGGTTTAAAACAACACCAACCAGGTGTGTGTTCATTCATACTTTCATCATCATCACAAGGGATTGATACTATACTGTCTTTCTTCTAAAATCGTCACACCTGAAAACCAGGGGTGAGCCTCCTATCACTGGCTCAGTAGGGGTCCCGCAGAACCCCAACCGAAAATAATAGTGGCACAAAAAGCAGCAACTACAGCAAGAACAATAGTAACAGCAGGAATAGTAAACACGGTGCCCGATAAAACCTCAGCTCTATAGCTACTCCTATAGTACTAGAACTCAACGCCCCAATCCCACTGTCGGAAGACTACCAGAACACGGACCACCCTAGTCACGATACTCGAAAAATGTCACGACACCTCTATCGTGGAGGCTTGTGCTCACACACGAAGGCCCACGCTGAAATCACACTATCTGAAAATATGGTCACAACCTAATCGTCGTGTATTCTACCCCGTCTAGGGGAAAGTCCTCGGTGACGCTCACCGAAAATCCCAGACCTCGGCTCCGAGAAACACTCGAAAATGACACGTAAAATCTCATCTTGCAGATGAGAAACGGGACCTCGAGTCACGATAAACTCACGTCATGTGACGGGAGTACCGCCCATCAGAAGTAAGACCGGATACGTCCACTGATGACTTAGTTCGCAGCCTCAGGTGTCTGTCTACGATGCCTCAGGCGGAGACTGAGACACCGAACAGTAACCAGGAACATAAAATAATGACTAACTGGGGTCGTGCTCGTCAGCGCGGGTCTGACGCCCCCAGCCACGTGTGCACACACATACCATGTGTCCTAGGTCAGACCCTCTAGCTGGTTCTTCCCCTGAAGCCCGGGCTCAGGCTATGCGTGGGGACCCTACGATAACCAGCCTAACAACCGTCTCACTCGGGTCACGCTCTCCACCACTCCCAAGTGGGTCCGCACATGCATACATAGGAAAGTTACGACTAGTAGGGACTCACAAAACGTGAACACTGAAAATCACGCACGCACTCATCTCGAGCAACGTGAATTAACAGGTGAGTTAAGGCCACCAGACTCTGGACAACTTACTAGACCTAATAAACCCAACGGTCCTTGAGTCACAAGACTTGGGTCAAGACCGTCGCACGCGACGGCACAGCGTCGTCAATCTGGTCTAATTCCTAGGTCTGAAATCACGATGACATGATTCTCAAGATAGCTCACAAGCCACCGAGTGGATCTCTCATCCACGGGAGACACAGAAAATCTCCAACCCCAAGCTGGTTAACTGGACTCACAGTCCAAGGCCATACACGTGACCCATTCGAAAACCACTTTCTGGAGAAACTCACGTCGTGCGGGGAGGGCCCTCCGCACTCATACCGACTCGCGAGAACTCACTCAAGCGTAACACGAAAACGCAGAACACATACAAAAGGTCACTCGGACCCTCCAAACACACGAATGCGTAAATAGAGGTAACATGGTACCTCCAGAATCACGAAGAATCACTTGGACACCTCTCCCACTAATCTGTATAGCATACAGACACCTCGGGGCAAAGGAACGCGAAACACGGCGGCCCGGGGGCAGGATGAGCTGGGTGGCCAACCTCTTGGCCGCCCAGAGGCCTGGGCGGCCACAGCAGTGGCCACCCAGCCCTGTAACTTTTACAGAGTTCTAATCCATGGAAAAGTTGGTCGATCAAACTCTGTCCATTGGTCAACTGAACTCTGGAAAACCTTAAAAAAACATATTGTTAGCCGGATAAATCATATCCAAATGACAAGAGCTTCATGTCCTCATTTAATCCATGCATTTTGGGTTTGATATGGCTTTGTTTATGCATTTGAAAATCTTAAAACATTTAAGCTTTTGCCATTACACAAAATGGCCTTAAACACATTCAAAGCTTGCTCTTGATCACTTCAACACGACACGAGATGGAAATGGTGTTCAGGGTTTTGTTATCATCAAAATCACTTGGAGAGACTCAACAATCCCGATATTCTTGCAGCAACTGGATGTACATTTTCTGCTCTTCAGAAGATAGTTGAACACTGAGGAAGGTTGGCCTAGGGTCATCCTCACTGCCCAAGTTAACTTCTATCAGCTCATTGACTGTGGCTTGGCCTCCGCCTTCTATTTCGGGGGCACTAGCTGAAGGTCAATGAAGTCTAGAATGTCATCTTCGAGCTCGAGCACCTCGACCTCTTCATTGTGTTGCCCCCGGACCTCATCAAGAGCTTCTAACTTAGCTAGTGACGGTAGTGTGAACTGGTCTATCAGCAGGCCTTCTATAGCTTTGGCTTTAGCAGATGTCCCAGCAGTTTCAACCTCTGTTGGTATGTTGGCAGCCTTGAAGGACTGGCAGTTATTTATTACTGAGTTAGAGGAGCAACATCTCAACTCTGTAGCACATGAAGATGATTCTGTCCCCACACCTGCTTGAATCACCATGTCTTCAGTGGAGGTGGTCTGTTCTTTTCTGGCAGCGAGCATTTCCAGATCGATCTCGATAGGAACTTCCTTGATTGGTATAAGGGGTGTTGATATCATCGCCAAGGGAGGGCTATAGGAGAAGGAAACCCCTGCCTCTTCAGTGTCTTCGACCTCGCTGCTGCTAAGAGTGTCAAATCTGGCTTGGAAAGTCATCTCTTCAGGGTAAACCTACTCCCAACACCTGCAGGAAGATACGGCTTTTGATTCTGGGTCTCTCAATTGAGCCAACCCAGCATGTTCAGCTTCTGCCGAGTATTCATCATTAGTTGCCCCCGGTGGACTATCTCTTGTTGAGAAGAAAGTGGAGATGGTGTCCACTTCATAGCGCCCACTATAATAATATTCTTCAAGGGTGACGCACAACCCCAGGTGTTGGGAGACACGCCTCAATTCTTTGTCTAGATAGGTAGGATACCAAAGTCTTTTGAATGCTACTTTCTCCTTGCGAGGCTGGCCAGAGGGGATGTGCTATTTCTGGAACATCTTAGCCACCTAGTCTATTGTGAATGTCACCCCTTGAATGGTGATGAACAGGTTCTCTATATCTTCAGGGAGATGACAATCAGTACTTCCTGTGCAGGGTTCTCTTTAGCTGTATAGAATAAGCTGCTGGGGCCTTCAGACTGTGCCACGTCCAATGTCTTGAAAGGCTTGATAGTGATACGATCGAGGCCGCATATTGGCTTGGTAAGACCCACCGGGATCTTGATATGGTCGTGATGCTGATCGACCTGGGATTCATTGGCTTCGGGGTAGGTGGTGGGAGGTGTAGCTCTACTCACGTCTCCTATGCTGGTGATGTGTGACACTATCTTGGGGTTCACATATCTCGACGGCAGTGGTGGGAACCAGTCATCACCAGTGGTACTTTTTGATGTCCTGGCTGGGGTCTTGGCTTTGGGGGTCTTCTGTGACAGCTCCGCATATAAAGAAGCATCGAGCAAATGACACTCAAACACTTTGAATAGGTGGAGGTCAGCAAATATCCTCTCCTCCTTCCCCTCTTGGTTGTACTTAATACATTGGTGTAGCATGGACAGTACCACCAGGTTTTCATGCAGCTAGGGGTGGCCAAGCAGTGCTTTGTACGAGGTGCTGGAGTTAATGACATGGAACTCCACTCTTATAGTAAAATCCGCCATAGTGAGGGTGAATTCTGCCACTCCCAATGGCACTTTGAATTTTTGGTTGAAGCCAGCGATACACATATCTCCGACTTTGTTGAGGCACACATTGAAGCAGTACCTCTGGTAAATTCTGTATGGAAGAATGTTGATCGCCGCTCCGGGATCTACCAGGATTCTGTTCAGCTCCTGACCATTCAACTATCCATTCATGTACAGTGGTCTATTGTGGCTGATGGTGGGGAGTAGCATGTCTTCCTGAGTGAAGGTCACTTTAGCTTCTGGCAGTGTTTCAGCCGAACAAACTTTGTATTGGGCAGGCGTCTGCAGAGTAGTGATAATCGCCTATCGAGTCTCTTCACTCAGGGAGAGGATTTCCCAGATGGTGAACCTTGTCGAGAGCTTTTTTAACAGCTTCATTATTCTACTTCCAGCTCGGGCATTGGATAGCTTCATTTCTTCTGCCCATCTCAGCTTGGAAGAGCCTTGCGCTGCGGCCCCTGACGGACCTGCTTCATCGAACTCTGAGTCTGTATCTTTCTATTGGGTGTCATCCTCTCACCGTCCCTTGCTACCTGTCACTGGGTTGGTCTTACCTTCATCTCGAGCACCAGAGGGTTGCTAAAGTTGCGGGTGAGTTCCCCCAGCCACAAGGCTGGCATCCTGGCACGGTTGCTTGCCCTTGGCCATCTTCAGAAATTTGAGGAAGGAAGGGACAATGTTGCTGCCCCCGTTCTGAGTGTACAGCCCAGATGGAGGAGGGATTTAGACTTCCTTGACTTATGGAGGGGGTATCTTATAGGGTTGCTCCCCCTTGAAGATGATATTATGGTTGGCGGGTGACTGGCACCCCCATTTTCTGTCTGACCGGGTTGCATGAGTAGCGGTCACAGCTTCAGCTTGGCTTGCCCCAGCAACGGGCATGAAGCATATCTCCTCCTCATCTCCCTCACTGGGCAAGTTGAAGAGGGTAGATAGGGTATTGCAGGAGAGTACTGTCTCCTTCTTGGCCTTGTAGGGTCTTCTCTTCTTCTTTTGTTTCTTCTTATCTCTGGCTGGCGCCTGCCCCCAGAACAGACTGTCATCCTTTTCTGCTACTCCATCAGCTTCTCCTTTTTGTTCCAGTGAGAGTTATTCAAGTTCTTGCCATGGGACATGGTCCCTTATCAGCAATGGTTTCAACTCGGGTAGCTCATATTCTTCTAGCCCGTTTATGTAGTCCTGAAGTTATCAGGCCTCCGAACTGATTTCTTTGGCTGTCGACAACAGAGTCGGTCTCCTCTAGTTGTGGGTGTGTATTTTGATTATTGTAGGCAGATAGGTCTAGATTGGTGCTGGCACCGAAGGAGTAGGTCATGCTGTGACGCCACGGACATGTGCCCCCACCCTTGGGCGAGGTGTGGATTTCTTCTTGTTCTTTGCAAGGACCTACTGCCATCCCTGTTGTTCTTTCATTGGTGTCAGAAAGCAGGCCTCATAAGTGTGCTGAGTGCTGGCTTCTGCAACTTCTTCAGGTAGCGCTTGGTATAGAGAAATCATATTGGTAGCAGCCCTTCTCAGAGGTGCTTCATGAGGTTGTGGAGGGTCAACCTTGTACTCTCCTAGTTCTATTTCTTCTTTCTTAATCATGCCCTCAATGATATCCTTGAATAAATAGTAGTCTTCAATTGGGTGCCCCAACATCTGATGGTAAAGGTAGAATCTCAGACTGCCTCTTCTCTTTAGGTCTTCCGGCCTTTTTGGCTTAGGCAAAGTGACCTCGTTGTACTGGGTGACCTAGTTAAATAGAACCTTGGTCTTCTCCTTTAGGAAAGAGTAGGCCTTCTTTATTTGTCCCTGAGTGAGGGACCCGCTTTCTTTTCTTCCACCTTGGCAGGCTGAGGTGCAACTGCCTTCTTACTATTGGAGACAGATGGACGCGATCTATCTAGTAGAATGTGGATCTAGAGGGGGGGTGAATAGATCCAACTGCGGAATTAGCGACGAAATGCTTCGGGGAGTTGAAAATAAGCATAGATCCGGAGATTCCCGAATAGGTCAACCTTTCGAACTGCTGTGTACAAGGTCTCATGAATAAAACTTCTTGAGATACACCCCATTCCACAGATGGGCGAGCTCCTCTCCTTGGGAGTCCACTAACGTGTAAGCATATCCTGAATAGGCCTTTTTAACAACGAACGGGCCTTCCCAGTTCTCTTGGAGTTTTGCCTTAAGACCACTGGCTTTGGTTAGTTTCCTTTTCAAAATTAGTTCACCTGCCTTGAATTTTCTCTCTAGAACTTCTTGGCATAATATCTTGCAATTCTTTCGCAGTATACTTGTGCGTGATCGGCCGCGATCATTCGTTTCTCATCTAATAGTTCCAGCTGGGCTAAGAGGTTTTCTCGCCGTTGCTTGAGATCGAGCTTAGAATCCAACTGCACTCTTATGAGGGGATGAATATTTCATAGGGGAGTACTGCATCTATCCCGAAGGTGACTGCATATGGGGTTTGACCCGTAGGAGTACGGACAGAAGTACGGTAAGCCTAGAGCGCCTCGATGAGGCGATCTAGCCAACTTGAATAGTAATGTGATTTGCAATTTTTCTTGATGATTCTAATGAGAGTTTTATTTGTAGCTTCAGCTTGTCCATTTTCTTGTGGGTAGTATGGAAATGAATGATACAAATTAAGGCCATATTTACCACACATGTCGTGGAGTTCCTGGGATGTGAACTACGGTCCGTTGTCAGTGACGATGTCACGGGGAACACCGAACCCTACAAGGATGTTGCACTTGATGAATTTCACCACTATTGATGCCTTGACTTCCGTGAACGCCTCAGCTTCTACCCATTTCGTGAAGTGTTCCATAGCGGTGAGGATGAAGGACTTTCTTTGGATTTCCCCGGTTCTATCCTCCAAGGGACTGACTACGTCAAATGCCCACATGGCAAAAGGCCAAGGAGCTATGAGTGGGTGGAGTGAGGATGAGAGAGTATGGACCTTGTCCGCGTGAAGTTGACATTTAATGCAGTGGCGGACGTAGGTAGCACAATCCTCATTTATTGTGGGCCAATAATATTGCCGAAGGAGTTTTTGAGCGATCATGCGACCATTTACATGGCCTCCGCATTCGCTGGAGTGAGTAGCTTCGACAACAGCTCGAGATTCGGTCTCATCAAGGCAGCAGAGATAAACTCCACTGAGGGATTTACAATATAGGAGACCACCTATAACGGCAAAATGCTCCGTAGCTCGGCGAATGGCAAGTTGATCAGGAGCGGTAGCATAATCGGGGAAGGAGCGATCCCTAAGATAGTTTTCTATATCAAAGAACCTAGGATTTCAATCCTCGAGATGGATTTTAGGCTCGTGAGAGATAGATTGGACTTGCTGAGAAGGCTTAGAGAATTGTTGGAACTAGGGATCTGAACATGAGGGAATGTGCATGCTTTGCACGACGACGTTAGCTGATGATTCTTCATCGGGAATTGGAAGAGAGGATGCCAAAGAGGCTAAGGCATCGGCAAGAAGATTCACATGAGTCATCATCAAAAGCCCCCAACCATATTGTTTGGCATCATCAAAATCACAGGGACATAACAGACTATTGCCACAATGGAGATGTTCTTCGCCAATAACCTAGGCTATACTCCAGCCAAGGGAAAATGGAGGTGAGAACGCAAACCTAGTAAGGAGGTGAATACTATTGAATTCACCCCCACCACCAAAGCAAGCAAGGAGGGTGAGTCAAGTGGCTCTAGCAAGAAGCCAGAACACAAGCCAATCGCCCTTTCTTTTGCAGAGCATATGAAGACATCGTTCTCCTTCAAAAAGGAGTACACAAAAATACTCTTTGACCTTTGCATGGCCCATAAAATTATAGAGCTGCTAGAAGCTCGCAAGCTGGATGATGCCTAAAAAGCCGATGACCCCACCTATTATCCATATCATCACATGTTGGGTGATCCACTTGAAGATTGTTATGTCTTTAAGACTTAGGCATAGAAATTGATTAGAGACGGCCTCAGCAAAATGAAGAATAGTCTCGTCGACCCTCTGCAGCCACACACGTGGTCTAGGCCCCCCAAGACGACACGAGTGATTCACTATTCAACTAATGTGATTGCCATGATGGCCATGTTCTCCCTCTCTGACACTAAAATAGAGGAGCCTAGTACCAGCCAAGACAAGCACTCACTGTGGTATTCGGGGTGGAGACCCTAGCATAACTGCTCATCGCTCTCTTTTCCAAGGGAAATGACCAGGTGACTCTTCAGCGTCCTCGTCTAGAGGGGAACATTTATGGCGCATGAGCCACCAGTAGACTACACTCAATAGGACTTCAGTCACCCCCAGTCTTGCCCATGCCAGAATCTGCCATGCGATCGAGTCCTGCGAAGAGGTCCAACACTTGATCTAAGAGCTGATCTAGTGAGAGTAGATCGATGCTGAGGGAAACTACATGGCAACTCTATGACTTCGAAAAGTCATTGTGGCAACCATGAACATTGCTAGAAATGCACCATACCAGCCTGATCCTCCTCGAGCAAATGGGCACGCATTGCCCTATCAACATGTCCCAGAGTGGCTCGAGTTTCAACATGATAACTGAGAAGTTCTCCAGTGACTACCAAGTCGTAGGAGGCAAGACAACAATCGGGAGACTGAGCCACGTAATTTCTTAGTTAACGTCATCCACGCTCCAGTCACCTCAACACCTCTAGGTGCCCAGATGCCAGGTACCAGCCGATCGGCTCCTGTCGCTTCAGCTTTGCATTAGTAGCCTTGGCAAGAGTTGGAGTCACTTCCCTTCTCTAAACAAGATACTGTCAGGCTACTCCGAATCCTTCTTGGCCGAGAGGATGTCCTGGTAAGCGAGGCAACAATGGATGTCGCAAGCTCCTCTCACCGCTCTCCCGCTTTGACTCCACCTTCTATGCCAAAAGATAGGAAGGAGAAACAAAAGCAGAATGAAGCCCTGGAACAACCGTGCCCTATCTCTCCAGCCAGCATTCCTTCGGGCTCCATCCAAAAGCCCTACATCCTAGCTAAAATATGAAGGAAACATCTTCAGACTGGCGTTATGCTGAGTATGACGCGCCTCCCATGGCCGTTATACTCGCATGAGCTGAAACCAGAAACCACATGACATAATGCACCTAGGCTGGTGCGTTATGAGACTATAATGCATGGGTCCGAGTCCGTTAAAGTTACCCGAACACCAAGAATCGACAAAAAACAACAGTTTTAATGCACCATATAACGCACACGGTAAGGGGCGTTACATGACCATAATGGATCTACCTTATACCGCCATGCTAACCACCTTACTAGTCAATGGTCAACGGTCTAACCATTGGTCAAAGGATAAATGGCGGTCCAGTGGGTGTCCGTTAAAACCACACGAACGTGGAAAATCCACAGAAAACCCATAACCATAACGGTCAGGGAGGGGTGCGCTATGCTAACCACCTATCTACGATGTTCACGAGCATAACAGACCTAGGGTGGTCTGCTATGTGGGCATAACGTGCTAGGCAAGGTGCGTTAAACACATAACGGTCACGGGGGTGACTGCCATGCAATCTGGGCGATAAATGGGTTGGGATTGAAATCGAGCCATTCCCTGGTCGATTGAAATCGACGGGTTCATTTACAAAACCTGTAAAAACGGGAAACCAAACCATGCCATGCATCCATATAAGCCCACAGAAGCTAGGAAATGCGATTAACATGGCCATAAATAATTAAAAACACTAATTAACACTAATTAACACATTTTTACCACTTTTAGGGAAAAATTAAAAATGGATATTAACTAGGCCAAATGGCCATGGATGGACGTGCAAGTGGTATGGAAATGATCCTAGCGAGGAGGTGTATCCATCCCCCTACCTCTGACACGATGAGGAAGCCGATTCGATGCCGAACGGACGACTAGGGCAACGACGACCTCCCAGCTTCACGCACCTCCACGCTCTGCGGATCGAGGGAAGACGGACGTCCACGGGATCCTCGCGACACGACCTTCCCAACGGCGCCTCCCGTGTCTCGATCAGCGGCCGTTTCGATCAAAACTGAGTGAGGATAAGAAAAATCTCAAAATTAGGCCTAAAATTTACCAAAAAGAGTTTTACACGAAAAATGAGAAAAACATCCGCCATCGGCGATGCATGAGGCGTCAAAACGCTCCTGGCAAGACGAGGAACACATTCTCCTATCTCGATCGCGACGAGGCCCACAAAACGGTGCAGATCAGATGACGAGGCGTCACGGCTCTAGTCGACTCGTCTCGTCTCCACGCTCCCCGAACCACGGAATAGAGGGTACCACCTCGACCTACTCGTCGAGCCCGTTCCAACGACGCCTCTCATGCTTCGGTCTGACGTCGTTTCGCCAGAAATCGGGAAGAATGGGAGAAAAGGAGAGAGAGCGCTTGAGAGAGTGAGAGAGAGAGAGGGAGAGAGAGAGTGTCGCGAGAGTGAGGAGAGAGAAGGGAGAGGGGGGTGATAAAACGTGTGATTTTTAGTTGTTGTTATTTTTTTAAATATTAGTTAAATTACATTTTAACCCCTCAAGTTTTCTAAATTATAAATACGCCCATTAAATTTTAATAATTCTCTTCTCTTTCTTCTGGTTCCTTCTCTTGCTCCTTCAGGACATCGCGTCTTTTATTTTCTTCTTCCTCTTCAATCATCTTTTTCCATACCTCTTCTCAGGGCATCGTGTCCCTCGGTATTCTCCTCCTCCGGAGCCTTCGGATTCTTCTTCCCATCATGATTCTCCTCCTCTATCTTCGGAACCCCCGGATCCTCCTCTCTTCATCTATCAATTCCTCCTTTTGATTCCTTCTGATCTCGGGTCTGACCCGACTTCTTCCACATTTACTGCTTTGGGCATCTGCCCATTCTCCCACTATTTTCGAGACTTTAGTCCTCACTCCTCCTCTTGATTTTTCACTTCTTTTGTAGACCATTCATGTGATCAGGGTCTCTACACCTTAGTGAGGGAGTTCTAGCCCTCGCCTCTCTTCCTTTTCTCCTTTTTTATCTGAGTCTGATCTGGGTACCACTCCTTCTTGTTAAGCCACTTCAAACCTTGGCTTCCAATCCTGTTCCTGCCCTTGAGGACAAATCCCACGATGATCAAGATCACTTCCGACAGCTACTTTCACAAGATTGCAAGGTAATATATTGGTGTAAGTACACATCTTCATGATGTCATTACCCATTACTTAACACATGATTTTCAAAAAATAAGTGCTTCTTAACATGATTAAGAGTTGTATTTCAAGGCCTTTATCCTAGGTCATTATCATCATTGAATTTCGGAATAGAGTCTTTTGGCTTGCTATGTAGTATTTTTGGCTATAAGAACCCCGCGCTAGGAGTTTGGCATTCTCTCCCTGCTTGTTGAGGGCAACGCTTAGCTGGGCACTTCACACACTTCATGGTGCCCTCGACCGGCTCCTTTGCTTAAATATCATTGCTGCTTTGGCCATACCATGAGTATCCATCTGAAGTCTTTTCTCCTCTTCACTCGTCCAAATGCAAGGGCAAGAGGTTGACGGATGAGATAATCCAACCTAGGTACTCCCCAATACGAGAGAAGTCTCAAATAGAGGCAGTCTTGACCCGAAATAAAGTGAGCTTTCATGATATATCTAGCCAAAAGGGCTATTATCAACGTCAAATTCGATATTTGTAAAATTATGAGATAAAGGCATGTCAAGAGAGGTAAAGTCTCCACAGGGAAAACCCTGGTCGTTTGCATGTCAAGGGTCTAAAAATTAAAGACACAAAGCCCCAGCATAATAGACTACCTCTTTGAGGGGTAGTACCCTAGAAGGATTTCGAGTCCCGATATCTCCCATCCTGCACAAAGCTTATCCCAAATTATTCTTCTCTCCCTCCAAGACCTAGTGTTCCTCAGGTATGGCCTTGGTAGGGGCACCGTTGTCCAAGGGTAGCCGGTTATAGGGCGCCACCATTAATGCACGCCTTGCTTCGGGCAATTTTTAACGAAAGGGGAAGGAACAAGGACCCCTAGCCAATGGTTAAAAAAAACACCCTTTGATGCTGTAATAGCAAAGTCTAAACCAAAAATCTAAAAAAATTCAAATATATTCTAAAACAAAACATAAAAAATCCATAAAAATTTGATCATTGTGTTCCCTCCAAGTGAAAGTTCTGTTAATAGCAAAAAATCACATAAACAGCAGAAAGGAATTTCAGTTATACAGGAGCATACCACATTTCAAAGACTACAAAAGTCATACAGCAAAGATGAAGATAAATGTAAAAGATAATATTATCATACAGCCAAGATGAACAGAGAAATAGAATACAACATTAATGCGGGATGTGGCATGAGGTCATGAGAGGCAAGCTTCGTAAAGATTTCTGATACTTCACTCTTTCTAGTGATCATGCCACTGGTTCTTCTATCAGATTCGCAACTGGCAGACAAATCTTGTCCAACGACAGTCAATTTATTGCACAAGAACCCAGTTCATTTCAGAGGCAACTGCAAGTTTTTTTTTTTTTACAGATGAACTATGGAGCACAGGGAGAGAAGTCTACTGTTGATGAGCCTAGGGGCACCACTTTCATAATTCCTACAAACAGATCAACGCACAAACTAATGGTCCTCTTAGTAGAAGAGAGCAAACTACTTACTTTGTTGAAATGTCCAATACATCAATGAAGATCAATCAAGGTCCAAGGAGATCCTATGGTTGAATTACTGACCTAAGAGGTTTCATTTCAAGCATTTCACTTGGTGAAGAAGATAATCTCGCAAGCACAGACCACAATTGTTCTCATCCTGTAGATGTTAGGGTCCCTTTTTCCCCTTGAAGTAGATGTTCGGGACTCGTGGGTGAAAAAATGAATTCTCAATTTAGACACACTACAGAGACGGATTTGGCTTTATCAATATATTGCATAACAAATTAAATTACTCAACTTTCTAGCCCATCAGGTAAACACTAAATTACCTACCAGAACATCTACAATTTGCCATTAATTTTTTCTCACCTTACAGGGTTGGCTGAAGACAACCTCTCTCCGATTGGCTCCAGAAGCGAAGAAGAGGATTCGGAGGTCCCACTCGCTTCCTCCCCGACCCCTCTGCCCAAGGTCTCCTGTGGTGAAGGCAGCTGATACCCCACCTTCTCCGGAAGGGGCAGAGGCTGCGGCCTCAGCGCCGACCTCGCCGTCCCCGAGAACCTGATCGCCGGGGACGACTCGAGGCTGCTCGCCGACCTCGTCACCGGTGTCAACGCGCCCCACTTGCCCCGGCCGCCGCCGCCCACTCCCTCCAGCCCCAGCCCCTCCACGTCCAGGTTCGTCAGGTGCCGGAGCTTCCTCTGCCGCGTCAGCCGCGGCTGCTGGTGGTGCATGTCCCGCCGGCTCCACACGATCCCGAAGTCCCGCCGCTGCCGCCGCGGCGGGGACGACGACGAGGACGAGCACTTAGGGGACGATGACTCGGACAACGGCAACTGAGCGCTCTGCGAGCGGGCGCTCTGCGAATGCCCCCCGCCACCGCTGCGATTCCACCACGGCATGTCAGAGATCTCCTCCGCTCCTCCCGCCGCCGGAAGAGGAACATGTTATGTCGGAGCCCCTCCCCCCGCCCCACCCACCGCTGTAATATCACCCCTCACCGATCTCCGGCAAACACCACCACACCGGCAGCGCATCCTCTCCCTCCATCTCCTTGGAACACCCCCTCCTAGACCCCCTCACAGCTAGGGGTCTCCCCCACACTCATCCACCCCATTTCCTCTCCCATTTACCTCATTCCCCACCTCCCCTCTTCAACCTACAGTTCTTAGTTCGCAGGCAGTAGAGAAGGCACAAGTTGCAGAGCCTGCCCCGGACTCTTCGGGCATCTTCAGGTGGTGTTCCATACATCGCCGGAAAGCTCGTCGAGGCAGCTTCGCATCCGTGCTGGTCCTGCCAACATCTGACGTTCCTACTGCCCGGAGGACCCGTTCTCCCCCGACTACGTAGATCAGGCCCGGCCAGTGACCTAAGATGTTCCTGGAGCTCCCACGTCCACATCCCATGGCTTCTGGAGGTGCCGCTTGACTGAGAGCTTCTACCACCAGTCGACGTCCATCAACAGAAAGTGGCATCCCGTTCGGCATCTAGAGGAGCATTTTCTGAATTTTCTCCCTCAGGTGCTCCGTTCCGTCCGTTCCTGGACTGAATAGACACCCATTCACCTCTCAGACTGCCCCGGACAGCTCTGACCTCCACCGAAGTCCCTGTAGGTGCCGTTTCGAAGAAGACTCATCATCGGTTCCAACGACTCCAGCCACGCTTGATTCAGAGGTCAGGAGCACTTGTGGTGACCATTCCTTCCTGCTGCTGAAGTACTCCTGCGGACTGGACCAGAAACCTAGGGCCCTGCTTGCGGCCAGCCCCCAATAGGATCCGGTGACAGAAGAATTCTGCAAAAATCAGGCGTCATCCTAACCCAATTACGAAGACCCTCCCACTGGTTTCGTCTCAAGTAAAATTTAGGAGTGGCCGCAGCTGCTACATCTCCGACAGCCTGTCCCCCCATTCCAGAAGGCGGGCAGAACCAACATCGCTCACCGGTTTGGTTTCATTTAAGCTCTCCCCTTCCCCGTCTGGCCGGCTTAGCACCCCTCCCTGCGTGGAGGTAGTTTTGACTATAATTCAAGTTAATCCCCACCCCGAGATCCCCCTCCTGCATGAGGTGTAGTAAGTGTATTAGCAGGTCGCCATCCGAAGCTTCGTCGACGCAGCTTGCGGGAAATACCCACGCTTCCCCGCTCGCCCCGTCTCGGCCAGGATCGGCGTCTTCACGCCGATCAAGTGAGCTCCTGATCACTTCTCTTTGCTGGTTTCCTTTGCTTAATTAGTATTGCATCTTAGTGCCATCGGCAGTAAGAGAGAGCCCGAACCCGAATTTGTCAATATTTGAGTGATTACCGCGGGCAAGTTGTGAGAGAGCCATTACATCCCACACCCTCGGCGTGCTGACCGCCTGCGAAAGTGGGCATCCCTGGATCCTTGGGGGTTCAATCCTAAGCTAGCTAAGCCCTTGGAATCTCAAGGACCAACCTCGAACCCTCATCCTCATCGTCGGTCCACCTACGGACCTGGGTGTGCGTGACGCGGGTGAACCCGCTTGAGTGAGTCCACCGTTCGGTTCGTGCTTCCTTGTTCGGTCCAAGGAGTGGTTTCACATCAAATTGGTATCAGAGCATTCAAAGCCAACTCATGTACACTAGCAGACCCATAAAACCTCACGCATGGGTTAGTATTAGTACATAATGGATTTCTAGAAGTATATAAACATATATATATATATATATAATGGGCTATATGGCAAAGATATGTAATTATAGAATACATGAGCATTGACCCTAAGTTATTAGGCCTTGGATATACAAGTATTATTTTAGCCACACCAAATTAATGAAATATAAAACACTAATGGTAAACCCGATAGCCGTTTGGGCCTTGCATATAAAAACAGCTTAAGGCTAATGGGCCTCATATACACATATATATACATGCAAAATATTAATAGTTATAAGCCGCGTATAAGAGATTTAATAAATAACAAATGAGTTTATTTGAATATCGAATAAAACTCCTAAATACTTGTATATGAAGGCCAAGTTATATATATATCTTATAACCCATGTACATACATTCATGGGCCTCTTAACCATGATGGATGGGCTCATATTACCCATAAAAGGGTCATCCTGAAACTCCACACCCAAATACAAAGGAATGGGAGGCACCATTAACTAATTATCCCCTTAGTAAACATACAAAGCCTTAAGCCACGTATAAGGCATGGGCCTTAACTCAAACACCTAAAGAAGCCCAAGACCTTGTATGTATAAATGGGCTTTCACCCAACACTAACAGAAAACCAAATCAACAGGGAACCTCATATTCACAAATGCATGGACTCAACCCATGCATATAAGGCTCGATCCATTTGACAGCCACGAAAGAAGAGCCCAAACCCATGCACGTACAAACCAACCCATGGTGTCTCTATTAAATCCATAAGACTTTAAAACCCATATACATAGTTATAGCCTTAAACCCATAAGGCAAACTCACGTCCAAAGTGTGAGCCAGCCACTGTTACAAGCCTCAGCCCATTCTATATTGGGCTTTTCTCCATCGAATACCAACCTCATGAACCAAGGACCCAACATGTGAATGCCATGCTCGAACATCGTTAGCTCTAGGGTTTTCACCTGCAAACAAAGGAAGGCAGCAGTCTAAATGGCAAGAGAATTAACCAATGGAGCTACGTATGGAATCATCTTAAAGCCCTTCCCTTTATTGGCCTCCGATCCCTCTAGAATCTCTGCCTCTCTATAAAATACATCCCTCTCGAACGAAGCCAACTTTGTTGAAGCTGCTGCATTTGAAGGGCCCCATCCTACTGAAGAAGTCTTCCTCGTACGTGCAAGCAACCACCTGCAGTGCTAAAGGCTTGGTTTCTTCCTCTTCATCCTTGCTTCCTCCGGCTATAGTTGCTAAGGGCTGCAGCGTCTTCTTCCTCCTTCTTGCTGCTATTAGAGACTGATACACGGTCTCCTTCCCTCAACTTCCTTTTACCTGATTCATCGCATCCAAAGGTAGGTTTTCTCATAGAACTAAAGCCCAAGACACTAGTAATTAAGTTGCATTATATGTTTGCGTTCTGTAGTTTACGGTTTGCATGGTTATTTGAATTAATTAAATAATCATAATATGTTTAAACATTTTATATCATTAATAAAGAACAAGATCATATAACTATTGGGCCTACCCGACCCAAAATTGGCCTGTAGCACACCAATACTAACACTACCACCATCAGAAATGCCAACCTTTAGGCAGTATAATGGAGCGGGTAACCCATTCATTCATTTGAAAGATTTTATGTACGAGACTTCCTTTTGGCAGAACAATAAGGCATCATTGGCCTACCTGTTCAGAAGATCTCTGGATGGCCCGGCCCTCGAGTGGTTCTATTCTTTGGAGCCAACTGAAGGTGGTGACTTTGATGTGGTGAAAAGAAAGTTCTTGCAAAAGTACAGAGATTATGTGGGTCCCTCCCTATCAGTTATCGATCTGGTCGCTGAGAAAATGAAGCCGGAGGAAGATTTCACTCAGTTTGCCGATAGGTGGAGGTCTATGGCCAAAAAGTTGAGAGATACACTCTCGAAAATGGAACAAGTTAAGATGATAGTGTCCGACGCGACCCCGTAGTTACGTCATATTCTGACTATGAACAAGTTGAACACCATGGAAGAACTGTATGAAAGGGCGAGATATATTCAAACTCAGATGAAGGACTCGCCTATTCTTTCCATCTTTGACCAGAAACCGAGGGTGCCCAGGAAGAATAATGTGATGAATAGCAATGGTGCCACTACCGAGGGTGTGGTTGTAAACGAGCATGTGAGCGCGGTTGGTCATCCCATGCAGGCCCATAACCCTCCTAACCAAAGGCCGCCACAACAGTTCCAACAACCCTCCTTTGCAAACCAAGCAGCACACCAACAGTCCTTCCAGCCTCATCCTCCTCCCCAGAACCAGATAGTGCAACCGAACTCTCCAGCTCCCTAGCAGTACCACAATGTGCCTCCACCGGCCAATTATGACCATCAGCAGCCTAGAAGATCAGTAGGCCCTAAAAGAGCCCAGTACCCTCCATTGCCTGAAAGTCTTCCCGACATCTTTAATGCACTCATGGCCGCCAACCTACTCGTTCTGCCAAAAGAAAGGACAATGTGGGTACCGAATGTGGATACCTCTCGGTACTGTGTCTTCCATCGACAGTCAGGGCACAACATAGACCACTGTTTCCATTTTAAGGATTATATTTACAATTTGAATGATCAGGGAGGTATTGACTGGGATGAGATGAGGAAGTTTGTCACTGCTATGAAAGCAAGAAGGCCACCATGTCAACAGGCACCGCAGTAGGGTCAGTAGCCGATCTAGCCAGTTCAGCAACAGCAAGTACAGGCACCGCAGCATGAGATGGGAATTGTCCATAACCCACTGCCAGAGCACTAAAATCAACAAGTTAACCCCATCACCACTTTTCATGAGGTGGAGAGAGGTCAGGGCTGGCACATAGAGAGCGCCTCCGTCACTTCAATTCATCAAAACTCCAACCAGTGTCCTCATCTTTTGAGAACCAACCAACCTTCTCCAGTTCTACAACTTTCCTCGCCATTGATACGCACAGTTAATCAAACCCCCTGTCCTTCTCCTTCTTCATCCATGCCACAAGCTCCGCCCACTTCCACTACCCCTTTACCAACAATTCTCCAAGTTGAATTTAACCATGGACAAGAAAAAAAGATGCATTATTCTATCCCACATGAGTTTACATCCTAATCTATTTTTTAAGATCAAGGAGTTGCAAGGTGATGACTCGATGATGGTAGAAATTGAAAGCAAGTTGGATCAATGACCCGACTTCAAGTTAGCAACTAATGGAAGACTATTATTTCATGAGAGGACTTGCATACTGGATTGCCTAGAATTAAAGAACAAGATTCTAGAAGAAGCTCATCGATCAAGGTACATTATTCACCCTGGTGCTACCAAAATATATCAAGACTTTAAAAGGAACTTTTGGTGGCCCAACATGAAGAGAGAATTGGCCGATTTCGTTTCCTGCTGCCTTACTTGCCAACAAGTCAAGGCGGAATATCAAAAGCCCGCTGGTAAATTACATCACTTGGAGATTCCTAAGTGGAAGTGGGAAGAGATAGGGATGGACTTCGTCATGGGTTTGCCAAAAAACAAAGGGTGGACATGATAGAATATGGATGATTATTGATTGTTTGACTAAGTCTGCACATTTTTTGCCTATCAAGAGTCGATGGTTAGTGGATGTACTAGTAGCCTTGTATATCAAGGAGGTCGTCGGATTGCATAGAGTCCTTCTCTCAATAGTGTTTGACCGAGACACACGCTTCGCATTACACTTTTGGAAGGGTCTACAACATTCCATGGGGACGAGATTAAATGTCAACACTGCATTTCATCCCCAAATCGATGGTCAGATAGAAAGGACAAATTGAGTAGTGGAAGACATGCTCAGGGCTTGTGTCATAGATTTTGGTGGAAGTTGGCACGATCATCTGCCTCTGGTCAAATTTTCCTACAACAACAGCTATCAAGCTAGCATTCAGACGGCACCATTCGAGGCATTGTACGGAAAGAGTTACTGCTCACCAATATGTTGGGATGAAGTTAGGGAAAAGTAACTTCTAGGCCCAAAACTGGTAAGGGACACCACTAAAAAAGTGTAAATCATTAGAGAAAGACTTCAGATGGCTCAGTCGAGACAAAAGACATGTGCCGCGATTAGAAGGAGAGACCTAGAGTTCCAAGTTGGAGACCACGTATTCCTTAAGGTTTTCCCAGGTCATGACATTTGAAGATTCAGTGTCAAGGGTAAGCTTACACTGAGATATATCGGCCCTTTTGAGGTCTTGGAAAGGGTTGGTGAGGTCGCCTACTGGATCACCTTGCCACCTCAACTGTCTAAAGTCCACAATGTGTTCCATGTCTCCACGCTAAAGAAATATGTCCATGATCTGTATCACGTTATACCTCATGACGATCTGGTAATACAAAAGGACCTGACGTATGAGGAAAAGTTGTTGAGAATACTAGATCGTGAGGCACGTGTGCTAAGAAACAAGACTATTCCCATGGTGAAGATTCAATGGAACAAATCCCTAGAACAAGAAGTCACATGGGAAAGAGAAGAATCAATGCACAAGAGATTTCCTAGAACTATTCTAATTGTAAGTAATCTGGACCCACCATGTTTATATGCAATTGAAGCCCATGTGTTCATAGCTTCATGTTGATTGCTTGAGTTGGTGTTGCACTTGTTCATGATCTATATTCTCTTGTTCATATCTCATCTTCACCATTAAAAGGAACCATTTAAAACCAACAACACCGTCTGAGGGGACATTAGTATTGGCCCCTAAATTCACACCCGCTCCCTCGTATAATGTTGTCGGACGGGTGCACAAGGAGCAGCTTCAATTTGGACTATTCTCGCCCCGCTGAAATGGGGATATAGGGAGGAGCCGTATGTCTTGGACTGTTTGGCGGTTCACTTCAAGCACAAACTGGCCGTAGGCTGGTTCGCCGACTTCAAGGTTTTGGATGCACACAGCTTCTGGGAAGGGGCGGTGGAATTCACAGATTATGTGCTGTATAATTATGCCCCGCTGCTGATCAAGGCCAGGGTATATCACAGTGTGTATGCCTCCTGGTTCAAGTACCCCATTTCCAATGGATTATGTTGCGGGATGATGGAGGTCTTCACCCCAGAGTTCAACACTTTCTACACTGCTGAAGGGGAAACCTCCATTAATCTTTAGAGCCTCCACCAACTGACTGGCTTGCCCATTGATGGGGAGCTGTATGAAGAAGTGTGCCTTCCGAAAATGATCAAGGATGAAACTAATGGGGAAGGCACGTACACCCTTGGCTTCTCTTACCGGTACTTAATGAAAGCGTACCGAGAGCTTTGTCTATCTTACCACAGGGAGAAGCAGCCGCTACGCAGTGACAAGCGATGTGTGCGCATGGGTATGTGGCTGCGTTATTTCTTTTGTGGTGACTTTCCCTCCGTCGGTGCCGCGGTAATCTCGAAGAAGCATGGCAGAAGCAAACTGGGTCTAGAAGTCACTATTTTCAAGGGGCGCAAGGATGGCCCCAACCTAGCCGATGTCGATGCCATGACACACTGCGCAGCCTTCCTGGCCTATTGACTCTGTGCCTTCGCTATGCCGTACGGGGATGAGATAGTCATTCGGCCAAAGGCCATACACCCCGCCTGCCAGATGTCCTAGGGGATCAAGCTATCACTCTGCCCCTCCGCACTGTGCTTGATTTACAAAACTTTGGGGGACATCAGCAAGAGTCAACTTCCGAGGCAGGTGCGAATGGTCGGGCCTATGCATTTCTTCAACGCATGGGTTTGTTCGTTATTTCCAGAGTATGCACCCCGCCCCCTCCAGGCCTGGACACTATTCTAGTGGATGCTGGAGTTTGCAAGTGCGGAGCCCGACTTGGCAACAACACAATTATATCTTCTGAGGGGAAGGCTTATAACCATCACCCGTGATGCCCCAGGCAGCATTCATTTATGGACGTTGGCGGCCCATTCCAGTCCGCTGGTGAGCAGCAAGAGAGAATGTTGGGATGACCTGGTGGAGCGGTACCTTCACCCAATCAGCCAGCGAATGGTGAGCCACCCAATATTAGAACTCGAGCTTCGAGACTGGGGGTTATCTATTCACCCCAGTGTCCTTGTCTTCAGAAAGGGGAGCACCCTATTGCTGGAGCCATATTACTCGTTCCGCTTTGGGCGCAGTTTTGGGTACAATCAACGCATACCTACGCACAGTGCCCAATTCCCTTGGCTGATGAGGATGCTCTAGGGGGGACTGACTGTTGATCACGCCCGCACTTGGTGGGATTTCCTTCATCGGTCAGATGCCTCCTCCTTCAGGGTGCCATCCCTCAGCCGACTCCCATGGGTCACAGCAGACTACAGCAAATGGTGGAATGCTCGAACTGGATTTTACCAGTTGTGCAAGACTGATTATTGGGATGGTGCCGAGCGAAAGTTTCTGAGTAAACAGAAGATGGACGTCTTAGACATAGCTCCGATGCATTTGCTTCGGGTCAAGTCTAACAAGTCGAAGGAGGTGGCAGACTATTTGTCTACGCGCAAGGAAGCCCGGTAGCTTAGACCACCACCGTCCATTGACCTGCCGAAGATCTCTATGGATGACTTCCAGCGGTCCCTTTACGACTCGTGCAGGATAGGGGCTGCTCGGTTGGATTTGATTAACTATCCCTTCCCGATCGAAGAGAAGGTAATCCCGTCCCAGGGAGCTCGCCCCGAGGTGGATTCGATTTGCCCCTATAGGGCATTCGTGAGAAAGGAAGACCGAAGGCCCAAATGCTATCAACAGACCACATGGTTGTTTGCTCTGCTCCGGATGCACGGGCTTACAATTGAAGACCCGCCAGTAGTGATATTAGCCAAGGGGGGCAATGTATCTTTCCATTATGCTGACGGGTGGGGCATGGACCACCTAAACCTATATTACTGCCTTACGTCCCGTTAGCACTCCGATTTGGCCAACCTTGCCAACCGCTGCGTCAAGATCAGGGACGTGTGCTGGCTGGCTGGGGAGGCAGCCTGCAGAGACAAGGAGCCATCTCTGGCGTACTGGCCCTTGTCCCATCTCTACACTAGCCCTCCAGGTATGACTCCTTTTGCCTTCATTCATCCAACAACAACATTTTCCTCTTCCCCTTTTTCCCATGTTTATTAATGCCAATTCTTGTGCAGAGCACCCCTCTGGCTATAAGATGAAGCTTATAGGCAACTCCTTTCACATTTGCCGAAGCCACTGTAGGTCATCATGCCAGAGCCGGCCCCGACGACCACACCATTGCCCCGGGGCAGCAAGCGTGCATGCGAGAAGTCGCCAGTGAAGGAGGCGCTTACCAAGGTGAAGGCGAGCAAGAAGAAGAGAGCTAAGAAGCAGTGGACCGAGGTTGAAGCCCCTGCTGTTGTTGCCCCTTCGGCTCCCAGACTCCCTTCTTTTGAGGAATTCACTGCCTCTGTCGCCACGCCAAGCTTGCCTGAGGGTACAACTTCTCTGCTCTTGTACATTTTCATATTCAGACCGTATATTAAGGATGCAGCCTTGTAATTTGTCAATTCTTGATGTTTCAGAGACCACAGGAGTGCCTGCCCCTTTCATCATTCCTGGGGTAGGGGCGGCAGAGGCTCCTACAGCTAGTCCCGGGGAGGAAGTCATCACCGTGGGCTCTCCCGTAAGGGAGGTTGAGGAAGGTAAGCATTGCAGCTATATTGGCTTTATTTTTGTCTTCTTTGGGCAGCCCGTGCCTTGATGACATGGATTTCTTTCTATTTGACAGAGGCCGGGACGATAGTAGAGGAGCAAGAGGTTGCTCTGGTGTCCTCACTGGCTCCGAAGATATACTCGAGGAGGGGCCTGAGATTGGGAAATTCTAAGACACCCGGCCCCGTTTTAGCGCCCCGAGCTACGGAGGTTAGGGAGGATCCTGTTTCCCCGGCCAAGGATGCGTCCACCGCAATCGAGTCCGCATCGGGCGAGCGGGTGGATTATGACTACTCTTCATATGAGGTGTTCTCAACCGAGGCCCCTTCTGGGGAGTCGATGGAGTTTATGCCCACTCCGATGCCCTCAATCTTGCCGACCTCCTTGAGCTTAGCTACGGCAGACATAAGTATAAGTTCACAGTATGCGCAATAGCTCAAGGATTTCTTCTTGGCTCTTCGCTGATTCTGGGTCTTGCTTGTACAGGTCCCCCGGGAATTGATAGAAGCACCTACCCCCGGGGCCCCCCGGGCCAAGGCTGAGACGTCAACGTCGGTGGACACAACACCTGAAGTGTCGAGAAAGGCAGCCATTCCCCGAGCTCACCGACGAGCGATAAGCAAGTCCTGAGTACCCTTCAGCCCGATAGTCGTGCTGAGATTAGTGTCAGCCTTGAGGATGGGTGCAGCTGCTCCCCCATCTGTCTTGGGGTTCTTGGCGGGCATATTACCTCCAACGTCACCCTTGCTGCCTCGGTGCATGGGCCCTCCCGTGGAAATGTAGACACTAAGGGATGTTTTGTGGTGCCTTTCCCCATCCCCGCCTGTAATGCCCCGGAATATTATATGTATTATTTTTAAATTATTTAAAAAAAGTTAAATTTACGCTGAAACTCAAGAAAAATTCCAATCACGTAATGTTGGAAGCGTGTCTCATCACACCTTGGCATCCACTTTTCAGTACGCTCCACTTCGTTTCAATACACTCCATTTCATTCCACTACATGACCCTCCCCTACAAAGCGGACGCCAAGGCGGGGCAGCTGTAGACACGCAAATTCTGACATTACTGTGAGTAAATCCCGTGTTATATTTCGACGCCCTGAAGCGGCCCGCCCTGTACACGAAACCACTGGCCTCCTCTCTTTCCTACCCGAACCATTACAAAATTGCCAAAAGAGATCAAAGACAGTTAACTAATTGGCCTCAAACCATACAGAGCTCCTGAAATTATTCACACCATGCATTGGCCGATTCAGTTTTGAGTCTGCAGACAGGTTCTCTATCTTCTTTTTCATCAGGCTGTTGATGCGATCAACCATCTGCTGAATGTCTTTGTTGGGCCCATTCAGGCAAATTTATCCACCTTTCCTGTCAGCACCTTGAACTTTGCCCCAATTTTCAAGCATCCGCAGGAAGTTGAGCATCCTTTCCAACTGCAGAACCCATAGTTTTCTGTCTTCCTGAATTGACCAGGCATCAGCTCCAAAGCTGGATCTCATCCGTGAGTCACATTAGTCTACCTCTCATTCTCCTGCCCTGGTATAGGAAGGGTACTACCTACTGCCTCTAGGGCATTCCAATAGCTCGGTCCTGGGTTAAATTCCAGCATCCTGGGAACCTGGAGGATCTATGTACCCCTGCCTTGATGGGCATCTGATGAGATCTGCTTTCCTCTGCATTGGGAAGGATGGTGGGGCTTGATAAAAGGCCTCCCTGGCATCAACTGAACCATTCTCCACTGAATTTCATGGGATTTGAGAGTCAAATCTGTCTTGACTGGATTGGCCTTCTCCTCCCTTAGCTGCACACAGGTAACGTCCTTTGGAAATGTCCCGATGACAAGAGCAGCTTTTGTATGCTTTGATCTACTGAGCTCAGTGGAATTTACAGCTGGTGATTAGGTCATTAAAGTTTAATGGCATACTTGTAAATTTTATAATAACATCTATATGTCTTGTGAAGATCTGCCCCCCTGTTTTAGGCCGCCTCTTCCTTCTCTCTTCTGTGGGATTCCTCTCTTCTCTCATCCCTTCCCTTAGGTCTCCTTCTACATCTCTAAAACCACACTGTGGTTGCAATAAGGATGGAAACAAAAAAAAGTATCTTCTAGTTTTATCCCCTCACTGGCCATTTCCAATGTTCTATTACCTTTTTAGCAACTGAAGTCATTTTTGTGAGATCGTGTGCTATTAAGTGCATTAAATTCATCTTTTTTCTATTTTCTCAATCTGCAATTAATTGTAGCAGATACAAATGGATCTGATTCTCCCATTATCTGGATAGTGGATATGAACAATTCTAAAATTTATTCTGTCTAAATATTCAAACATGGTCCTGACTCGACAATTATCATCATCATCATCATTAGAGCCTTATCCTATTATTTGGGGTCGGCTACACGGATCTTGTTTCGCCAAAAAATTCTGTCATAAATGAATCTAGAAAGTCAAGCACTTTGGTGCAATGCCACATGCTGGCACCCGAAATATGATCAAAGGCAATCACGCCTGAACAATAGAAGAATATGGCTCGTCGAAGTGCAAAAGCTGAAGAAAATTGATACACAAGGGTCCTCTCGGACCGCAGAAGCCTCAGGTCACCTAACAGAAGCACCGGGGACTCCACCTTAGTATGGTCAGAAGAAATCCACAAAAAACTGACAGTGCCAATCGGCCTGCCCAATGAACCGGTACTGACTCGATCGTGCCGAACAAACCCCATCTGTCGTCCGGTTAGGACGAGAATGTACCTGGTGGCCCACCACCTGATGAGAAACCCTCCTGAGGTGAATAAATGTCTCCGGCCCCTCAAAATAAAGTGCCGAAGGCCATGTTAGTGAAAAGCACGAGTGTCTGAACTAAAGGCACAAACGACTTCGGGATTGGCCATTTGATGGCCTGAAAGCTTTCTCGATACTTCTCATGGTGACTTTAGAAGGTCACGATGAGATGAAAGATCAAGGTGACTCCTGGAGCCAGTCTGAGACCCACAGGCCAACCCCGGCCCAAACAAATATAGCAAGGGGTTAATCCGACGCGCATCTGATCCGACGCCCTCCCCCTCCATTGGCGCCGTTTGAATCTGGCGTGCAACCAAGCCTTTAACCGGCGCGCCCACCCTCTGTGCTGGGTTAAGTCATGCCCTTTAAGCCTATAAAGAGGCTTGATTCGTGCGCAGAAGAGAAGAGAGCGAACAGAAGAAACATGCACATAGAAGAGAGGATAGGCTTAGGGAAAAAGAAAGGGTGAGAGAGATCTTCCTAAACCACCGTCCACCGCTCTTCATTCGAGGAGAGAGGCCCTGTGTAAGGAGGAAGAGCACCCGTTCCGTTACTCTATTTTCACGGCAAAGAACAAAGGTGGGTTCTGTGGAGCGATTGCAACCTCTTCCCTTCCCCTCGTCTTGAGAGTATCTCTACCGTGACATGTAACTAGACGGTCAATGATATGAGCCCGCATCCCCTATCGAATCCCATCTTCATTTTTTTTAGTATTTGCTCGCTGTACTTTTCCTTTGTCTAAACGCAAGGATGTAATGGAACGATTCTGTGCAACAACGCTAGGCCGAATGTGATATTCTGTGATCTCTTAGGCTACATCCGAATCCCCCTTCCTCCTCCACTGCATTCATTTCCATATCGTTTATTGTCTTCTGGTTTCTTCCATCGATGCCAAACGAGCCCTGGGTTAACCAAGGGCTACATTAATATTATCCCCCTCCTCGGGGCTCTCTCAGTGGGTTGATTCGGTCGAATACACCATGTACCCATCGTAGATTTCACCGTTAGACACACATGTATTTGTGTATCTTCGGTTCCCCCGAGATTGGCTCTCCACCATCTCTCCATTCATAGTCATGAATTGTACAGAACAGGGTCACCCCTACAATCTGGGCGCAGAGTCTCCTGGCATGGTTAATTTCCCACATACCACCTGCCAATTGCTCGAGCATTTGCTTCTTACAATCAGTATAGCCTTATTAAGCAATGAAGTATGACATATTGTGACTTGATTTATATATTCCTTACCAAGGTAATCAAGTTTCAAATGGTGGAATGTGGTTTTGCATGTACTATGAAGATGAATGAAATGGCGAACGGGCAAAAGGTAAAGAGTCGGTTATTGAGCTTTATGACAAAATTATGTGGCACGCTGTTAGAATGGTATCATGTTCTTTTGTTGTTGACTGGAGAACTGGTTTACCTGTTGGATGGTTACAGGCTTTCTTCCAGCAATGTGCAATCAGGAACTGTTATCCTTGTTATCGACACATTTACATGTGATGGTAGTTTGATGCTTACAGAAAATTGAACAAATGAATTTGAGATCAGAATGTTGAACTCTGCATGACGACCACCTTTGATCTACACTCTGGATACAGAGTTCATAGGCCACCTTTGATCTACACTCTGGATAGAGTTCATAGTAGCATAATTCAGGGTGTTCCGAGATAGACATTCCACCAAGAAATACAACTTTCTGTCTTTCTTCCTTTGAAATATTATTATTTGTCAGACTCCTTGTGAGACAATCGTATGACAAAATCTTCTATCCTCTTGTTTGGCAGGTCTACCACCCAAACATCAATTCCAATGGCAGCATTTGCTTGGATATTCTGAAGGAGCAGTGGAGCCCTGCTCTAACAATCTCAAAGGTCCTGCTCTCAATCTGCTCTCTTCTCACGGACCCAAATCCAGATGATCCTCTTGTTCCGGAGATCGCCCACATTTACAAGAACCAGAGAACCCGTTATGAGGAAACGGCAAGAGCATGGACCCAAAAGTACGCCATGGGCTGACATCATTTCCATCCATCTTGACAGGAAGAGGCAACTTAGGAAGTGTAAAGAACTAGGTTGGGAAAAACCTGTCAACGAGGTAAACGATGTGAAAAACATAGTTTCCTATGACGGCTCTTACCAGTGTGCACTGTATGTTTATCTCTGCTGTTCTTCTGGAGACAATCCTAGGTTGTTCCTGAGCCCAGAGGTTCCCATAGATGTGAAACTTTGTGATAGATGCTACTATTTTAGTATCTACGGAATGAATAATTATCTGCTTGTTGATGATGGCTATTGTCATTTTTAATTAGGACACTCGTAGAGAAGGAATGTTCGGGCTCTATGGATTAGGCCCGGCAATTATTCATTTAAAATTCGAACCGAATTCGTATTCGTTTAATCGGATATCGGATGTTCGAATATTAATCGGATACTAATTCGGATATTGAGATATCTGTGTCGGATATTATCTGACCGAATATGAACTCTTAGATAAAAATCTAAAGATATGTATATTCTATATATAATTAACTCAAATCTTATTTTATCTTTTTATCTTAAAATATAATTTAAAAATAACAAATCTATTTACATCTATTTGGTAAGTTATCTCCTATTTTTTAGGATGAAGTCTAATAGGGTGTTTGGTTGCTCTTTTTTTTTCTTTTTTTCTTCTCCCATGTTTAAAAATAGAAATAGGAAACCCACTTAGACATGCTTGGTAATCTCGAATGCTTTCTAAATTTAACTTATATGCTTCTTGGGATATGCAACTAATGACTGGCCTATGCAGGATGCGCGTGATGTAGCAGCAGCAGATCTACATGCCCGTCTCTATAGCCTGGAGGCCCAGCTGGCGACCACACGTGCAGATCTAGAGACTTTGGTGAGTATGCACTATCTATATGTAGTTAACTCTCTCTTTGAAATTTGGTGCTCAACCACTGACAGTCTCAATAAATGAAGCGTGCCCAACAGGGAGCAGTAGCTGGAGGTGTAGGAGGTGCATCTAGTTCGAGAGATCTGACTGCCAAGATCACCACTCTAGAGGAGCAACTAGTAGGGGCGGTAGCTCGGGCTGAGGCGGCGGAGTGCGACCTTGCTGAGCGGGTAATCATTCAAACAATATTCAGGCTTCATTAAAATGGTATTGGGACATGAGGTAGATGATGGTGAGTATTGCAGGTGGCAGAGCTACGGGAGGTTCTTGCTCAGGCTACTCAGGCTGATGCCGAGCTAGAGGCCTGCGATCGACGGATCACGGAATTGGAGGAGGAGGAGAGACGTCATCAGATGGAGGTGAGTGTTGTTCATGCTTCTTATAAAGGTATCTTACTATGATGCTCATAAAAATGCTGAATGATGTAGGCTATCGAGTTACAGGATGCTCTTACCTGGGCTGCGCTAGCTGGTACTGAGCTTGCGATCCACGACCAGTGGGTCGCGGAGTTGGAGGAGGCTGAGAGGAGACACCGAGAGGTCGAGGCGCTACCTTGAGATGTGATCGAGCTGCGGATCCTCCTCGAGGTCGAGAGGAGAGAGTTGGCCAGAGAGAGGGAGGAGCATTGGAGAGAGAGAGAGGAGCGGCTCGAGCTAGAGCGAAAGCTTGCCGAGCTCAGACTCCTATGGGGCGCGACCGAGGAGTGGGCCAGAGCAGCAGAGGAGCGCTACCAGAGAGGCCGAGAGTGCGCACGAGCCGAGGGGCGACCCAACGCCTATTCTGACACGAGCTTCTTGGCGGGTTCCTCTACTTGGTAGAGGAACGAGGCGGGCGAGCGAGCCCGAGCTGGGAGGTCAGCAGCTTCTCAGGGGTCGATGGGACCCCCACGGGTTCCCCCCAGGGGTAGGGGTGAGGCAGAGAGTGGTGAGCGACCCGAGGAGAGTGGTGGTGAGAGCTAGAGAAATTATTGTATACCACCTCCTCGCCTTTGTACATAAATATTTATGCATATATATACATGAGATTTTGATGTTACCTGAATCGCTCCTTTTCATTGTCCTTGTGTGTTTGCGCCCTTCCTGTTCCTATCTTTCACGTTTAAACAAACAGATTAATTCATCTGCTAGACTTGGCCCCTTGCTCAATATGTAAGGGGAACGTCCTTTTGACCTTGACAGAGGGTCAAGGGGCCAAGCCTTTAATCAAGTAAGGCAAAAAATAAAGCATAAAGAAAAATGTGACATGCATACAAGTAGATGCAAACTGAAATTAAAAGATGATTACACAAAAATATGAGCAAGCAACTGATGAAAAGAGTTGAACAAAAGGACTTTCACAATCTTCGCTCCATTCATAATGAATCTCCTTGCGGGTCGGCCTAGTAAGAGGAACAGTGATCTTGGAGAAGTCCTTTATAAAATGTCGATAAAAGTCAGCTAGACCCAAGAAACTACGGATCTCAGTAGCATTGGTCGGCCTTTCCCAATTTTTCACAGCCCCTACTTTCGATGGATCCACTAATACTCCATCTTTAGAGATTACATGTCCTAAGAAAGATACTTCCTCAAGCTAGAAGTCACATTTGCTAAACTTAGCATATAGTTGATTTATCCTCAATATCTGTAATGCCATCCTTAAATGCTCTTCATGTTCTTCCTTGGTCTTCGAATAAATCAAAATGTGATCAATGAAGACCACAATAAATTGATCCAGATGAAGCCTGAATATGCTGCTCATTAACTGCATAAAGGCTACATACAGGGGTATTTGTTAGTCCAAAAGGCATAACAACAAATTCATAGTGCCCATACCTACTCTGAAATGTAGTCTTATGAATGTCCTCATCCTTGATCCTCAGTTGGTGATATCTCAACCTGAGATCAATCTTCGAGAAATACTTAGATCCAAATATCCGATCAAATAATTCATCGATCCTCGAGAGTGGATACTTGTTCTTGATAGTAAGATGGTTCAACTACTGATAGTTGATGCAAAGTCTCATTGATCCATCCTTCTTCTTTACAAATAATACGGGCACTCCCCACAGGGAAGTGCTCGGTCTGATGAATCCTTTCTTTAAAAGCTCCATCAATTGCTCTTTTAACTCCTTGAGCTCAGTAGGGGACATCCTATATGGTGTCTTAGAAACTGGGCCTGCACCATGGACAAGGTCGTTGGTGAAGGCCACTTCCCTTTGTGGGGGTAATCTGGGTAAATCTTCTAGGAATACATCGAGAAACTCCCAAACTACTCGGATGTCTTCTATCTTGGATTACTTAACTTCTGTGGCTGTCACAAATGCTATGAAAGCCACACATCCCTTCCTTAAGAGCTTACTAGCTCGGAGAGCCAAAATAAGAGGTGACTTGTTTCGACTCTTACGGCTAATCTATACAAGTTCTGGTAACTCATTAAAAGTAACCTTGCCGCTTTGGCAATCTATAACTACCTTGTGTGTGGATAGCCAATCGACTCCTAGTATGACATCATATCCATCCATATCTAGGCATATTAAATCGGCATGTAGATTTCTCCCTTTCACCATGACTTTACAATTCAAATAGTGGTGTGAGATCTTGGATTCGTTTCCGAGAGGGGTTGAGATTACTAGATCTATCCATTTCGGTTCCATAGGTAATGGATTGGAAAACTTCTTGGAAACAAAAGAATGTGATGTGCTGGTATCAAACAAGACATATGTAGACTTGGAATAGATCTTTAATGTACCTTCCACCATTCCACCTTTATCTTGTTCTGCCTTTTGGAGGGCTTGAAGAGGTGCTTGTTTCTTCACCAGGTGCTTCTCATCTCCGGCTTGATCATTAAGCAAGGGGCAGTCGGGAATCCGATGGTCATGGCTCCCGCAATGGAGACGCTCTGCGACGGCTTCCCCGGCTCCCGCCAAAATTTCAGTACCCTCCCAGGCCAGTCCACGAACTTTTGGCACTGGTCTTGGAAGGGGGGGCCATAGGAAGCATATTGGGCCGAAGGGTGACCCAAATTAGAGTGGACGTGGGCCGCCCCTGGTTGTGGGTGAGTGAAATTAGTTGGGTCAACAAGAACTTGTGGCACCGACAAAATAGATTTGTAGGAATCAACTTGGGTAGATGGGGGAAGAATGGCCTTCCCTTTGTCTAGACCTTAATGGGCCGATCCAGAAGACTGGCCCGCCTCTAGATTGGAGAAGCGAAGGATCTTGGGCTGGATCGGGGTAAGATTAATTGGAATAGGTGAAATCCTGGGCCCATCAACTCTAGGTTGAGCAATAGAAGCAGTGGACGGACCTTGAGCAATTGTGGGAGATGGGGCACCGAACCCCTGCAAGGTCTGATAAACGGCCTGGAGTTGGGCCAGATCCAACTGAGCCATCATCTGAAGAATATGACTGGCGGTAGTTGTGGAAGAAGGGGAGGGTTGCGCGCCCTCCATAGGGACAGGGGATGGAGAGGGACAGACCCTTCTCCGGATTGCAGAGAGATGACCTGGGGTGGGTCCTCTAGAAGTCCCTGAGGAAGAGACTCTTCCTGAGAATGGGAAAGATCGTAGGAAGACATGCTAGACTCGAACATGGGATTGAAATAATTGGTGAAAGAGGAATTGCCCCTAGAAGATAACCTTAAGGATCAGAAGCAACTCCACATGCACTATGGTACCTTTCAAAAAATGTAAACAACACAAACAAGCACCAAATAAGTAACTAGACCAAAAATGACTTTTATGAAAACAAGAGAGGGATGAGAGGCAACCAAAGTCAACCAAGTTATGATGATGCACAAATTTTTACTTGTTTCTCCTTTAGAACCTTAGTGATTTTAATTAAAATGTGCTCTCCAACAATAGGTTCTTAATAGGAGGGGATATGGGGACTTGGTTAACTCTAAGTGTAACCTCTCCCTCACTTATGCAACCTAGACATGCGGTGGGAAAAAGTACAACCGGCTCAGCATCCGTGAGGGAATCCATGACTCGCAGGGACTTACGGAGGTCCCTGATGTGGTCACCTAGTCAACCCCAAGGAATATGGAGGTGAGAGGCTCACACACCAAGGTAGGAAATGCAACTATGATATGTATATGAATGGTCCTATGTGCACCAGAGTGCATGCAAATTCTAGCCTAGAAACTAACAAATAATTATGCAAACAATGATGTAAGTATATGCCAGAAAATATGCCACAACAGAGGAGGAGATCAGATAGCACCCAGGAATGAAAAACATAGCAAAAATTGTAGAAATAATAGCAACCTCGGGATGTGTACCTATAAGTAGAGAAATGGTCTAATATGAGACCTCCAGAGAGATAAGACGGTCTATCTCTAGACCACTTTTAATCTAGAAACAGGTGATCAGTAGACCACCAGGGAGTCCAGAGAGTAGAAAATAACAGGAAATAAAATAAAAAATCTGAGTAAAACGGGGGACAGATGCTTCCTGAGGTTCATCGTCCCGCAACCCATGTCTGCGACACCTCGTTGCCCAGCAAGAAGCTCTGCGGCGCGCTTGGCCCGCAAGTCCCACTTGTTGGCGGCGGTATCTGGGATGTTCTGCCAAACATCGGCGAAAGCCATGAGTGCCCCTCCGTCCTGCAATAAGGTAGAATCCTAACACGCCATGGCTGAAGCCTTCCAATCAAATGCCTTCCAGGCCACAGCCTTCCAGGGTGATGGCTCTGCGAATGCCCTGGCCAATCAGACCATCGCCGTCCCCAGCCAGACGGCCACGATTACTGTTCTCGTTCAGGCTTCTGCGTCTCAGCTCATCACGCTCACCACTGACGCCCAAGCCTTCGTCCTGAGAAAGCCCCGCTTCATCGTCAAGCAGCCTGCCAACGCTTCCTTCACTGTCCGAGAGCCCCGCTCCACCCTCATGACCGTCAAGCGCGCTGCATGACCACCCTGCCCCAGTACGCCATCTATCAGGGGGACACCGCCAACTTGGATTTCCTCGTGCTCAACAACGCAGGCGATCCGCAAGACCTCTCCGCGGCAACTGTTCGTTGGGCCATGTCCGATCCTGAAGAACTCGACACGCCCATTCTCGAGAAGTCCGAAGGCGATGGCGTCGCGATCACCGATCCGACAGGAGGTCGCTGCACTGTGACCATCCCTGCCGGCGAACTCGACACGCCCGGCACGTTCATTCACGAGATCGAGATCACCATCGCAGGCGCCACCTATACCTATGGGCAAGGCCCTCTCATCGTAAGGCCAACGGTATACCCGACATGACCAAGACCGAGCAGCTGATCCGCCAGGCGATCAGAGAACTCCACATCGACATTCCCCCGCACGAGAAACAGTTGAACATCGTCGCGGACACTGAGAAACCGGGAACCTATCTCATCACCGGCCAGAACCGCAAAGGTGAGTCTCTACAACTGAGCATCAACATGGATGCCGAGTACAAGGTGATCATCGCTCAGTTGAAAGATGCGTGGCGAGCCAAAGGATGATCATGCAACGGATTTCGCGAGGAAATCCCATTAAATCAATAGGCTGAAATGGGCGCACGTACAGGAAAGCCAAAGGGCCGCCCGCCCGGCGCAAAGAACAAGGTCACAAGAGGCGTGAAGGAGCTGGCCAGCCACCATGGGCAAGCCGCCATCGAGCGCCTCGCGCATCTCATGACCAAAGCCTCAAGTGAACAGGCCCAAGTGGCAGCGGCGAAGGAAATCCTCGACCGCGCCTACGGCAAGGCCCCGCAAGCGATCACGGGTGAAGAAGGCGAAGGTCCGGTCAGGCACGTTCTGGAAGTGGTATGGGCGGCAGCGAACGCATCGAGCGCACGCGAGTCGTAATCCCGTACGCGCCTCGCGATGTTTTTCAGCCCTTCCACGAGCGCAAAGAGCGTTGGGCATGTATCGCGGCCCATCGGCGCTGCGGAAAGACAGTCGCCTGCATCAATGAGCTGATCAAGGGCGCGCTCACCTGCCCGCTGCCCAATCCGCGGTTCGGCTACATCGCCCCGCTCTACACCCAGGCCAAGGACGTGGCTTGGACCTACCTGAAGCAGTTCACGTTCAACATTCCCGGCGTCCAGACCAATGAAAGCGAGCTTCGCGTCGATCTGCCCAATGGCGGCAGGGTGAGGCTCTACGGCGCCGAGAACTACGACCGGCTGCGCGGCGTGTACTTCGATGGCGTGATCATGGACGAGTACGCCGACATGGACCCGAGGGTATGGCCCGAGGTCGTCCGCCCGGCGCTGTCGGATCGCAAAGGCTATGCAATCTTCATCGGGACGCCCAAGGGGCGCAATGGGTTCTACGAATTGATGCACGGCACTGAGCAATGGCCTGGCGCGGTAAAATCTCAGGACTGGTACGCGGTCACGCTGAAGGCCTCAGAGACGGGCCTTGTGGCGGATGACGAGCTCGCCGACGCCCGATCTATCATGTCGCCTGAGCAGTATGAGCAGGAATACGAGTGCAGCTTCGATGCCGCGATCGTCGGCGCCTACTACGGGCGCGAGATGGCGTCACTCGAGAAGGACAAGCGCATTCGCGCGGTGCCCTATGAGCCGAGCCTGCCCGTCTACACGGCATGGGACTTGGGTCTCGATGATGCGACGGCGATCTGGTTCGTCCAGGCCGCTGGCAGTGAAATCCGGGTGATCGACTATCTCGAGGTCAACAACACATCGCTGACCGAGGTCGCGCGCGTTCTGAGGAACGACAAGCCCTACATGTACGGCACGCACTATCTGCCCCACGATGCTGAGATCCGCGAGCTGATGACGGCCAAGAGCCGGAAGGAAAGCCTCGAAAGCCTCGGCCTGCGCCCGATCGAGATTGCGACCCGCCAGAACGTCGAGGACGGCATCAACGCCGTCCGCAACATGCTGCCAAAGTGCGTGTTCGATGAGTCCAAGTGCCGGACTGGCATCGAGGCCCTGAAGCAGTACCGCCGCGAGTGGGACGACAAGCTCAAGACGTTCCGGACGCGGCCGCTCCATGACTGGACGAGCCACGGCGCTGACGCCTTCCGCTATCTCGCCATGTGCTTCGCGCCCAAGGCCAAGCCGAAACCGCTCTCATACCCGAAAAGGCGCTACGCATAATGGCCAAGAAGGCCAAGCCTGCCGGCATCTCCGAGGACGAGCTTGTCACGACGCTGGAGGAGCTGAACCGGCGTGCGATCGGCTACCTATCCGATGAGGTCTCAGTCGATCAGGACGACAACCTTGATCGGTATTTGGGCCGGCCGTACGGCGATGAGGAAGAAGGCCGCTCGACGGCGCTCAGCATGGACGTTGCAGAGGTCGTGGATTGGGCGCTGCCCGATCTTCTGGAGCCGTTCGTGTCTGGCGAGCGCATAGTAGAATTCTGCCCGCGTCGGCGCCAGGATGACCAGTTCTGCGAGCAGGCATCCGACCTCGTTCAGTACGTCTTCATGGAGGACAGCAACGGCTTCCTCGTGCTCCATGACACGGTGAAGACGGCGCTAATCCAGAAGCTCGGCGTGATCAAGACCGTCTGGCGCGATGAGGAGAAGACCGAGGAAGAGACTCTGACGGGGATTTCAGCGATCCACCTCGCGGAGCTCCAGCAGGACGCCAGCATCGAGATTGCCGAGGATGCGATCTCGGCTGAGCCTGTGCAGTCGGCTGATCCCGAGATCATGGCGGCCTTCCCGGATGGCCAGACCTATACGGTGCATATCACCCGCAAGGTGAACGCGGGCTGTGTGCAGGTCATGAGCATCCCGCCCGAGGAGTTCAAGGTCTCGTCGCGCTCGGCAGACCTCGAGAACGTCGAATATGTCTGTCACGAGACCGAGAAGACCCGCGGCGATCTCATCGACATGGGGTTCGATGAGGACTTGGTCATGCTGCTCTCGGCCGATCGCCGCCGCGACACCGACAGGCAGGACTCGCGCTTCCGTGATGAGGACCGCCGCGAGGATTCGTCGCGGAACAAGCTCTCGGACATCCTGACGCTGGTCGAGGAATACCCGCGCCTTGACGCTGACGGGGATGGCAAGGCCGAGCGCCGGCAGATTTTCCGGGTCGGAAAGCGCATTCTGAGCAACGAGGTCGTGTCGGAGCATCCCTTCGACGCCTGGACAGCCGATCGCATCCCGCATCGTCTCATCGGCCTGGCGCTCGCCGACAAGGTGAAGCAGACCCAGAAGATCAAGACGCATCTGACGCGTAACTTCCTCGATAATGTCTATCTGGCGAACAACCCGCGGACGGAAGTCCCTGAGGGCGCCGAGCGCGCTGACGGCGAGACGATCGAAGATTTGCTCAACGTGCGCATTGGCGGTCTCGTGCGCACGCGCCAAGGCGGGATGCTGACGCCGATCGAGACGCCCGACCGCTCGGCGAGCGCGCTTCAGGCCATCGTCTACATGGACGGCGTGGATTGTTTTCTGTATATTGGTGATCCTGCCATGTCAGAATTGTTCGGCTCATTTTCTTTTTCGCCGTAATGTCTGTCTCGATCATGTTGTACTTGGCAGTGTTCGCCGAAAGGCTTGAATCTGCAATACCTTGTTCGAGAGTTTTCTTGTAAATTGTTCAGGTTGCTGTTGACTCTTAGCGTGGTGTGTTGACTATACACGTCCTCACGTTGTTTTGGTCACTCCAACTTGGGTTTGTTTCAGCTCCTGATATGTTTTGCTTCGGTTGAGGTGCTCGATTAGATTCTATGTTTGAGAAGTTGCTCGAGCGAGCTAGGATTTTCCTCTTCCTGGTGAGCTTTTGTAGTTGAGCTTACTGCTTCTCGTCCCTTTTGGTGGAATCTTTTTCGAGATTTGCCTTGGAATTGCTATCTTAGCAGTGCTTCTGTCCTATGTCTGCTTGAGTGTGGACAACTTTATTCGAGTCTGCTCTACTTCTCGTTTATTGGTTGCCTAGCTTTGGAGTCTGTTATGGTGTTAAGAGATGTAGCATACCATTCTTGTCGTGTTGTGTCCAATGGCCGACGTGTTGAAAATACTCGTTTATCGTTTCAGGACGTAAAGGTGAGCTGAGATTAGTCTTTTCCTTGTGCTTTGTGCTGAAGCTAGTGCTCCTATTCCAATGCACTTAGGTTCCTTATGATCGGTTATCCACCAGATCAGTATCTGTGGTGTGTTAATTACGATTCTGAGAAATTGCAGTACCACCGTACGTGTCCTGAGATGCGATTTCTGAAGTCTTCCATGATACCTATGTGCATTGTAAATAGTGCGCAGCGGAAGCGTGTGGGTTGGCTACCCCCGGTCGAGGATCATTATGGTGAGATTCTCATTGGTCAAGAGGGTTGCTCCTTCTCAATGTGACTTCGTCTTGGCTTCCCGATCCTTGATGTTGTCTATTACCGTGCTATTGATGGCGATTCTCTGGTGTCAGCTTTGGCATTTGCAAGTGTTAGGGAATTTGTCGGCTTGTTTGCTGATTGAGTACCCTCTACTCTGCATTTTTTCTCGTGGGAATTGTGCTCTCTAGGCATTGTTGTGGTCCTTAAGAAGCATCCCCCTAAGATTGCCATTTGTGTCACTTTCTCGCGTTGTGCGTCTTCCCTGGTGAGTGGTCTGACACATGACTCGTCCCCTATAGTTGCATGATCAGCTGCTATTGTGTCTTGTTGTGACCCTGCTTGCAGGTGTGTTCCGTGGTTCTGTGTACCGTTCAGAGCTGGAATCCTGCAGGTACTGTCATGTTATTTTGGTGTAGCTCCGTGTTTTTGGCGTGGACCATTATCTTGTCAGTTAGCATTACTGTACTCTCCTTTCAGGATGAGATTGGCTTGCGGCTCGGTCAGATATGTTATCCGACTGAGGATTGACTCGATTCTGTTCACGGTCCAGCACTGTTGTTTTGCCGCTGTTCTTTCCGTATATTTGTCATTGGTGTCCTGTGTGCCAGGTGTTCCCTGTCGCCTTTGGCACCGGAACCGATGATGTTGTCAGGCTGTAAAATTTTAGATGATCCTATTAGATAATTTCCCCTCCAAAAAAATCCAATAGCCATTCCGGGGATACAGATGGAATTGTGAATTGGTAAGGGACAAAATTGGAAAATTCAGTTTTGATGATGTGCGCCTCTGTGGTTCAGAAACTGCCGCTTGCGGGGCTCCATCCTAGCCGTTGCTCGTTAATCGCTAGGGCACCCAGGATTCCTTCTATCCTTTAAATAGACGGCCTTGGTTCTCTTCCCTTACCGCCATTAGCATCTTCGCTGCCGACTGCTTTGAAGCTTTCTCCGCCTTCCGTTTTCCTCAGATCTGCGCCATTTTTTTTCTTTTCTCTGCCTTATTTTCATGGATTCGTAGAAAGCGTTTTCCGATCTATCGATTGCTGCTACTTTTAACGCGGTTTGCAGAGATTTGGCGGGTCATTTTTTTCTTGAGTGGCGTAGATCTTGGCTTTATTTTCTCTTATTTTTTGATGGATTACTGGATTCGTAGAAAGCGTCTTCCAATCTATCGGTTGATACTACTTTTAAAGGATTTTGCAGAGATTTGTCAGATCTTTTCGCTAGTTTTTTTGTATGACCTAGCTGGTTTTCTTCTGGCTTGCAGATGATCTTTCTTCCTTTAGTCTTCCGTGATCAGATCGCCATAGGTGTCAAGGATTGGTGTTTTCTTTGTCCTTTGCCTTTTCCTTTCTATTCTTCGCAGGTCTATGAGGGGTATGACGGAGGAACTCGGAGATGTGCGCGGCCGCGGTGACGATCGGCGGCCGTCCTGGAGATCCTTCGTTGTTGTTGGACATGGCGATCAGCCTCTCAGATCTTTCGGCTTCTGGAACCATGGCTTCTGCCCGTGGATCGACGAGCTCCCTCTGTGAAAGCGGACGCCGGAACAGTACGTCTCTACATGTGAAGCACCGTTGTCGAATTTGTTGTGATTATTGCGTTTGTGATGCCGTTGTTATCCTTAGGCGGGGGCCGATCTCTGTTTTTATTATTGAGGAATTGTAAAAGGAAGAGCAGGTAGATGCGAGAGCGTCGGAGATATGAGAGCGTGATCTGAGGTATGGGTGGCATTCTTGTTCTGATGTCCTCTATAGGCCTTTGCCATGTCGGGTGCGCTCGCTTGGCAGGCCGCGAGAACCCTAATAAAAGCGTGTTGTTTGGGTGTTCCTGGAGGGGAGATCGCACGGGCGGTTGGTTCTTTTAGCCCGGGTTCTTCCCTCCCTCCCTATCCGTCTCCTTGCGACTTCCTTATTCCCTCTCCCCCCTCTCTCTAAATGTTCGCTCGCTTGCTCTCTGGCTCTCGTTCTATAACCGTTTAGTTCGTTTCGCGCTCCAATAGAACATTCTCGTTCAACCTGGCGTCAACCCCATCGGCCACACACGAAGAGGAGCGTGGTGTCGAACGACTTCTGAGGTACATGTGCTTTAATATTCCGCGGCGCTACATACCCAGTCACATTCTATACGCGCTATACATATTTCTTTTCAGAATCGCATGAAGTATATTGACTGATTCACGGGTATATATTTCATTTCGGAATTACTGACTTTTTCTCCCGTATGTCTACTTATACATGAATGTATCGAGTTTGAATAGTATTGTAAGTCCTTGAAGGATGTTTGTTGAGAATGTCAAATTATGAAATAAAGATTTGATTTTTTTCATTTGTTATTCATACTCATCATCTGAGTCTCTTGATCGACTCGCTTGTATAACTGTTCACGTCTTGATATTTTTACCTTGTTTGGGGCGTGACAGTAATTGTGCCTTGATGTGACCCGGCTTGTAATTGTGTCCCGTGGTTCTGTGTTGAGAACGGAGTCGGGATTCCACCAATGTTGTCGAGGTTGTTTACTGGTTTGTTGGTTGTATTCAGCTTGGGAGGAGTTCCCTATGAGTCTGAATTTGGCATTGTGTGGACCGTGATCTTGTCAGTTGGTTGTGTTGTACTCTTCTATAGTGGTAGAGTTAGCCTGCGACTCGAATCAGATGTAATGTCAGAGTGAGGACTGACTTGATTGTGTTTGTGGTCCAATGCTGTCATTGGCGTTCTGTGTGCCAGTTTCATTTGTTCGTTATGGCACGAAAGCCAATGGTTTGAGTAGTCACCTGAGATGTTTATCTTCCTCATGAAGAGCTGATGCTTATGTTGTTGGTGGTGATTTTTTGGGGCATGGATCGTGTCTCCTTTCCTTGTGAGATGATAGTGATGCTGCATTGTTTCGGAGGTGTCGGACTTGTGTTCCTTGGTGTGTTGTGCTAGTTCTGTAGATCGATATACCTTGAGATCTAGAGCATGATGATCTTGTTTGTGATCATGGTTTGGCAGTGTTCCTCTGAATTATGTTTTTTTTGAGAATTGTGATTTCATGTTTTGTGTTGTTGTGGTTAGTGTTCGAGCTTTGGCTGATGCTTGGAGAGTATAGCCAGCGTTTTGGTTGTTCTTCCCTTGTTCACTTGTTAGCTCCTTGAATTTCTAGGATGAAATTTCTAAAAGGAGGGGAGGATGTAATGCCTTGGATCCTTCGGATCGAAATCAGAGAGCTTTTGGATGCTTTCGTGGGTCCCGAATTCTGTTTTACGATCCACACGAGTTTTTTTCCCTATATAAGTTGCGGAATCCCGTGGAGAGTGAATCGTTGAGTTTTGAGATTCATGGACGCTGCAGATGCATTGTGCTCTTTCTGATGATCGTGTAGGCTATTTTTTTGTAATTTTCTGAGCTTATGGAATTTTGGGCTAAAAATCAGATTTTGAGAAAATTACATAATTTCCTTTTTCTTTTTATTTCTTAACCTCCTCTCTCCTCACTCACGTTACTCATTTCTCTCCCTCCGTTCTCTCTCCTCGTTTCTCCTCTCCCCCGGGCGCACGACCGTGGTGGAGCTGGGGGATGTGATGACGGCGTGGAGCTTATCTGGAGTGTGATGGCGTGAAGATCGGAGCGTGGCATTGGTGCGATCCCATTCATGGATTCAAAGCCGGCGTGGATTGCTCGTGTGATTGTTTTCGACATGGATTGGCCGTTTCAGTGTGCGAGATCTTCAGTGGACTAGGGGGACAGATGCCCTACTCTTTTCCGCTTGCTTGCGAGAGGCTTACTATGCCGAATGTTCACGTTCTCCCGAGTGAGTCTTCCACTGTAAATAAAGGCTCAGGACGTGACAGTTGCTGAAATGAAGAAAACACTTAAATGAATAAAGATGTCACCCTTGCAACAAAAGAAACATAAAAAACATAACAAAAAATAACAAATAAAAACAAAAATAAAAATATCATTTGGAGTCGACTCCAAAACCCTTCGGAGTTGTCTCTGCTTCTTCCTCCTCTACGTTTTTGGCTTTGCCACCCATTTTTCAGCCTTGCGAGTGATTTGTCACCCTTATGGGTCCTCTTGTCACCCTTGCAGCCTATTTTTCACCCTTATCATCCCTCAACCATCGCCTTTATCCATTATTCACTCTTGCAGCTTCTTCTCCTACTAAAACCCATTTGTTAGCCCTATCGCCTTGCTCTTAACTCCCCAGCCATTGCCACTACCTATTTGTCAGCCCTACGTTGCTATTTGTCACCATTATGTGACATTTCTTACCCTTGACCTTTATTCTTCACTATTATCAAGAGCTGCCACTCTGTCTTCCCAAGCAGCCATTGCCTCGATGTCAAGACCATGTTGCGTCGACGCCATCCTTTCATTCTGTAGGTTTTCAACGATCAGCTTCCCTGGGCTTTCTCTAATCGTCACTATTGAGCTACCTTTCACCCGTAGTGGGTCATTTGTCACCGTTAGGTGACATTTGTCACTTTTAAATCATAGTTGCCACTGCTATCAAAAGCTCCAGATTGGCCTCTCCCAGCCGCCATCGCATCGTCGCCAAGACCACTATGTCGATGCCACTCTCTCGTCCTATACGTTTTAAAATCAGCATCTCCCTTTTTCTTCAGCCAAACTGTCGCTATTGATCTATTTTTCACCCTTAATGTGCTATATGTCACTGTTATACGGCATTTGTCACCCTTAAGTTGCATTTTTCACCGCTATCAAGAGCCTTTGTCTGGCCTTGCTAGACTGCCACCGCGTTGACTCCAAATTTCTTTGGAGTCGATGCCTCTTCTTCTAACTTCGCGATGAGCCTTCTTTTTCACCACTAAAGATCATTTTTCACTAGTGATAAGCTATTTGTAACCATTAACGGGCTATTTTTCATTACTAATACCCACATGTCACGCCGGTGCTGGTAGGCCCTCAAGCGTTGACGTAATGCCTTCCTGCATCGACACAGTGGTCTCCAGTCCGTTCTACATTTCAAAAGAAATCAAATGAAAAAGACTAGATTGAAGAAAAGGGGCTGGGTCTTAGTACCCTTGAGCTTCTAGAATAAATCTATAACATGAACAAAAATGAACAAGCAAGCAAACAAATGAAAATGGACAAGGCTGGGGTGGGCGCTGATCAGGGTCGCGTTGACGCAGTTGGGGTGCGGCGTCGACGCAGCCTTTGCTATCCTCTCCCCTTTTATGTCAACTTCACCCTTCATGGCATCGACACGATAGTCTTGCTAGCCCCTGGCCGTTCTCCATTAAAAAAAAGAAGAGAAATAAAAGAAGAAGGGAAATGGTAATCAAATTAGGAATAAGATATATGAAAAATTATAGATTTTAATATTAAAAATTGAGAGAGAGAGAGGGAGAGGGGGCAGAGAGAGAGAGAGAACACACATACAGAGAGAGATCAGAGTTGGGGTGGGTTAGTAAAGGGGGCACAGGTTTTAACAAGACCCGCTTAAAACAGATCATGTTATAGGCTATGCCCAGGGCAGGCAGCCCAAGACACCCAGGCAGGGTGCCTTGGCCTGCCTGGCTTGCCTAGGTCAGGTGCCTTGCTTGCCTTTCTAGGGGCAGAAAGGCAGGCTGGCTCCTTGGCCCCATAAGGGCGCCTGGTTGCCTAGGCCACCACCTTGACAACTATGGTTGTGTTGGAGTCAAAGAGTCTCTATCGGCTGTGGAACAATGTAAAATAGTGAAATGCCTCTTTTCAAATTGCCAAACAACGTCAGATGACATCGACATGGAAGCAAAGAAATTCCAATTGGAACATGCTTTCTCGCAGATACTATACCATTCATGGAGGCTGTTGGGCTTCCAGAAGTTTTCATTGTATACTCCCGTAGGTACGAAGGTGGTGGCGAAAGGACGGGGAGCCGCATGTAGGGAGACCTGCACATACAGTTCAGGGGGATTGGCTGAAAGACCGGCTTAACACTACCCCTTGGGGAATGTATGCCATCATTTTGATTATATTAGGAAATTAAACAAGGGCAGATTAGACATTTTCCTCTCTTTATCTACCTAAAGTTAAGTTAAACAAATGACATGATGGTAGGGCTATATGCGATGGAATATAGTTTATAATATGGAACCAAGAACACATACGACTGTAGGGATATACAATAGAGTAGCACAGGTTCTGGGAGTATGTATGTAATTATCCTTGAATTTGCAAGAGAAGCAGAGGTTTGTCGTTGACATGGACCATTAAAAGCTCAAGGGTAGTGTTCCATTGCTTGACATATAAGAAAAGACATTATGATTGACAAAATTGAAAACGTACATGATGACAGCAAAGGAGCACTAGTCTGGATCTTAGGAACAAAACATGGCCCCTTTTGTAAGGTGGTAATCCCCATTCCATTGCCTGATCATTGTTAGGATCATGTCCCATTCAAGTAGCAGGCTGGAATCAAGCTCGCAGGCTGCTGTAAAACTCTCCCTAATTCTTCAGGACTCTCAAGTCCTAAGCCAACCTAGCAGGATGAGATAATGCCTTCTGATGATGGCGATGATGAGAATGAAAGAAAAGTGGGTTGGCAGACAAGAAATGCAGTCCCTTTAGATTCCTATATACTAGATCATAGCTTCAATGTGTACAAAGTCAAATTACCTTTTTCTTCCTAACATGGTATGCAGTCTCGCGAGATCTCGACGAAATCTCGCCGAGATCTCTGTCTCGGCCCGTCCGCAAGGCACGAAACCTTCCCGAGTAGGCGCATCTCGGCGATTACCCTAAAAGCCTTAAACCCCCACCCCCCGACCCCCGTCGAGTCCTCACGAGTCACGCCTTCATTTGACTTTTTCATGTTAATTTTTTGTGTCAATTGTCTTAGTTAGTTTTGCCCATGCGCCCCTTTGGATTTTCACGTGGCTGGGTACATAATTTTTCCTGTAGTGTCCTTTCAGATTTTCACCGTAGTCGGATTATTGCCATTTTTGCCCTTGCCCTAGTGTAGGAACAAGTTTGGTGGGTCACCTCTATTTTAAGCCCCTTTTTTTTTCTTTTTTTTGACAAATGGTAAGAGAATGACGATGGGTCGATATGCGATGCTCGGCCCTAGACGATATCATATGACTATTGGCTAGGGCACGAGGCCTTGTGCCGATGGAAGGGTTTATTCATTGGCAAGGGGTTAATGCCAACACAAAGGAGGAATTTCTACCGATTCTAACGTGGGGTCCATAATAAAAATAGTGTATGATTTCATCTAAGGTGTGAAGTCTCATACCGAGAAAAGGGTTTGTTCATTAGGAAGAAGGTAATGCTAACACGAAGGAAGAGTTTCTGCCGATTCGGACGTAAGGCCCATAACGGCAATATTGTGTAAAAGTCAGCTGGGGCATGAAGCCTTGCACCGAGAGAGTGGTTTATTCGTTGGCAAGAAGATAATACCAATGCAAAGGAAGATTTTTTTTTATGCCGATTCAGACATAAGACCCGCAATGGCGATATTGCATAAAAGTCAGCTGGGGCACGAAGCCTTGCGCCGAGAAGGTGGTTTATTCGTTTGCAAGAAGGTAATGCTAACGCAAGGAAGAATTTTCGCTGATTCGAACGTAAGGCCCGTAATGGCGATATTGCATAAAAGACGACTGGGGCATGAAGCCTTGCGCTGAGAAGGTGATTTATTCGTTAGCAAGAAGGTAATGCTAACGCAATGAAGAATTTTCACCGATTCAGACGTAAAGCCCGTAATGGCGATATTGTGTAGAGTGACAACCCAGTGAGACTACGCGAGGCTCTCAAGGGACCTTGGGATTAGTGTATGCCATGGATGTTTATGAAATTGTAAGCCAACGGCCCTGAAATCGGTCTAAGCTGACTAGATATTTTGGAGAGCTCGGCCAGGGCGGAGTGCCACTAGGCCAAGGTGAATTTCGGTCATTCTACGAATGCCGGCAGGACTGTATGGTATAGCTTTAAATGCTTCCCATTAAGAGGGGAGAACTAGACTACTCCTTTGTGATCTACGAGGACGTAGGCACCTCCTTCACAGACCCAACAGACGATATACGGTCCGACCCAATTTTCAACCAACTTCTCCTTAGGATTGGAGGCCATCACTTCTCTCCTTTTGACCATCACCAGGTCACCCTTCTTGAATTCTCACCCTTTGACTAGCATGTCGAAAGCACGGGCCATGTAGGCTTGATATAGTTGAAAATTTTATTGTGCTTGGAGACGCCTTACTTCGAGCTTGGAGAGCTCTTCCACTCTTCTTTCTATGTTGGTTTGTTCGCTACTAGCCAACCCATGGTGAATGGCGACCCTCAATGATCGAACTTCCAGTTCAATTGGCACCACAGCCTCTGACCCATACACAAGGGAGAACGGTGAGCAGCCAGTTGGGATTTTATAGATCATACAATAAGTCCATTCTTTCTTTGGTCTTATGACAATAAAGTCACCCTCATCAACTATCATCCATAGACCATAGTTCTATCCTGTACGGAAGAACTCCATTTGAGTTTTCCAATAAGAGTAGTCAGTACCATCAAATATTAGAGGATGGTTGAAAGATTGACCTTCTGTCATCTCAGCCTTGTAATATCTTTTGCTCTCAGATCATTGGATCTTTAGAGTACCACTGGTTGCTCAGTAGATGGCTCAACTCAGAGGGGGTGAATGGGTAAATAAAATTTAATTATAGTAAAATAATGTTTTAGAACAAGGTACAACAGTGCTTAAATATATGCAGAATAAAACTCAAGCACAGAAAGCAATCACATAGATGAACACAGATATTTTAGATTGGTTTGAAGTCAGCTCTACGTCCAGTACCTAACAACCACTAAGATTTCCACTTCTCTCTGCAAGAAATAGTTACACATCAATTTTTGATTAGGTGTTCAGTAACACAACAGGCACTCACTCATTGGAGCCCCAGTTGACTTCTAGGCACAGCCAAACCCAAGCCTGTGGGCACTCTTGCTTGCAAGCAAGGGAAACTGAGGATATCCGCCTTCTGTAGGCACTCTTACCTGCAAGTAAGGGCTTCTCCCCTCAAGGAGAAGTAAACCACTTTACAAATGGGTTTACACAAAGTTAGGTAGATTGTGTACAATGAAATGTAGATCGTTCAAGATGAAAATGTCAGAGTAAAAATGTAGCTATCTTGAACTACTTAGAAAAGCCTTTTTGAAGAAGAGAAACTCAGAGTTCCATGGAAGACTTTTTCTGAAGAAGTAGAGAAGAATGTTGTAGAGAATATAACGCAATTAGCTTCTTCTTCACTTGAGCTTGCAACAGAAGATTTGTTGAGAAGTATTTGGCTTTGCTCTCTCAACACTTGGAAATGTTTACTTGCACTAAAAATTGAGTTTTCTCATTTGGTTAAGCTCGTGTGTATTCTCTGTGTCCTCTTCTCACTCTGTACATCGCCTTATATAACTCTCTAGTGCTGGTTCCATTATATACAGCCTTGGAACATTAAACCTACCTTGATAGTTTTAGCATCTCGAATTTTTAATAATGAATAGCAATACTCTTTAATTATTTTGTTGACCCAAATTTAGAGTTTTAATAAAAATGTGAAAAAAATATAGTCGTATAGAAAATCAAATTTTCAGTGACTTTGTCTTCTAAGTAGACCCCAAAAGAAATTTAATTCAAGCCTGAAATTTGTAACTTTTTACCAAAAATCAGACTTTCGTTAAAGCGGCCCTAATCTGAACAAATTTGAGCCCAATTCAAGCTCTTATGGGCTCAATCTGGACCCAATCGATAGGCCCACATTAGAGGACCATTTCCCCTCTGTTTCCCCATGAAAACCCTAACCCTAATGGCCTAATTTTGAAGAAGAGGTGACACAACTCGGTCAAGCGTGAATATCCCGCGCGTTCAACATCACGTCGTTCCCCCGTCCATATCCCACCTCTAGGATCGACCCTAGCTCTGTAAAGCGAAGCCTAACACTACCAAGAACCCTCATTTGCTGAGGCAACTGATAGCGTGCACGTTCGAAGGTAGGAATGTCGAGTTTAGGAGTGGGTTATCTTCTGCGGTTCCAACATCGACATCCTTTCTTTCTCGCATTTAAGGTGGCTTTTCCCAGGCCAAATGCTAATTAACATATATCATCGCATAAGTCTTTGAGTCTTCTTTCCTTTGATGTCAAATAGCCCAATTTTGTATAGTGACCATAATCAAGTTTTTAATCAAGGCATGTCGAGTTAGGATTCTGGTGACCGTCCCCTTCATCTTAAATCGATCTAAGGTAGGAATCTTGCAAGCTACACCCTAATTAAATGCAACCATGTTGTGTGGTGTTTCGTCCTCTTTCCATTGACAGCAAAATGCCCAATTTTTATGAAGTATACCGCAAGTTATGGTGATTTTCCTCAAGGCTGGTCAAGGATCGCTGGAGTGGAACACAGTCCCTAGATAGTGGTTCACCAGAGATCGTGGTCTCGCGACAGACCATTTCTTCTGGCCATGGAAATTTTAAATTTTTGGTCAAAATTGCATGAACGCGGTCATTGACCGACCACTACCATCAGGTAGCGATTCTCTCCTGACCGCGATCATCGCTCTGATTCCTGCTAGAGCGCTGTGTTTTCCCTGTACTTTATCCTATGTAGACAGCATGTTCCAGGGCTAGAAACGCATGTAATAATTAGGGCTTTATGAAAGAACATTAATTCTAAAGTTTATTTACATCTTGGTCCCTTGATTATCATTATTATCTCATGATTGTACCATGCAAACTAGTAGATTAAACGCAACTTTATTTGTCCATAACCTTGATAAATCTTGCAATATACTTGCTGTTATTGATTAAATTGCTAGGTTGTTTGAGGGTCATGCCACTCCTGTGGTACTGACTCACCACTAATTCTCATTTCCTATGTTTCCCGCACCTTCAAACTTGTAATAGTTGAGACTCTCTGCTAGATACTCCTTCTGTTACACTAGGACCGCTATTACGAGGCCTCAATAAGACTCCGCGAGCCTAGGATTCCCACTAGGATGCCGAGCAAGTAAGCTTGAACTGAATGACGTGACCAAATTTCATTTTGGGTAGTCCGAGTTTGTGACTATTTTGCCCAGTCTCGACCAGAACGCATCCCTATGAGGACCGCTACATTGGGGTAGTGATCAGGGCATGACTGCTTTCTACTTTCTGATCTGGCCTCTGCGCCAGTTTGCCCAGTCGACTGCACCTTGTTCTAAGTCGACTTAGCCCTATGTAGGTCGACCTATGTCACCTCAATTGACCAAGGTTAGGTAGACTGAGCTCTGTTTCAGTCCAGCCATGACCCCAGGTCAACTGAGGATCTTGAATTGGTCGACTGAACCCTCTGCCATGCCAGCCCTAGTAGCAGTTCCTCTTGAACCGCCACCATCAAGTAGTGGTTCCCAAAAGACCGCGTTCTTCTAACCTGCCTGTGTGCATCGACCCGTTAAACCTTTGCGTCGACGCAATCCTTATAGCGGTTCAATCTAGACCACTTTCTCCTTGTAGCGGTTCCGTGCTGACCACGACTTGGTTTCAGAATCTATTTTGTCGTGGTTTTGTGTGTTGTGACAGGGGTAGCCCTCCAGGTTACTACCTAGCCCTAGTCATGATCCCCTTTAGTGAATCTTGGCTTCCAAAGTCATATTTTTATGACTTCCATTTGAAATTCCTGTTATGGAATGACCCTTGTTCTTAGATCTTGGCTACTCGAACTTGAACTTGAAACTTTTGACCAAATTTAATAAATGTCTAGATGTTACTTTAGATCTTTGATCCACTTTTCAATGCCAATGCATCATAAAGGGCCCAGTTTGGTCCTGGGAGGAGCGCCCGAAAGTACTTGTGTCCATAGGAGTTTGTAATGACAAGGTGTGGCATTGCACCGAGTACTTGCTAACATGTTGTCTATGACATTCATTCTTACATGAAATGTTAACTCTACATGACTTGCTACACTTGCATGCTTATTACGGCCAATTTGTGGAATATTGCTATACTTTGTTATTCCATGCTTTCATATCTTTTCTTTGTGGCTATCGCTAACTACTTCTAGCATTATTTAATTGTCTGATGTTTTTGACATTATTAACTGGTTAATCACTTGTACATTACTTATTATAGAACCTACTGAGCGTTCGCTCACCCAATTTTTTCCCCTCTTTTTGGTAGTTCTAATAAGGATTCGCAAACTGATGGGGATGGGCGTGAGTGAAAAGCTTGGAGCGAGCCAGTTAGAAGTCATGCCATGTGGCCATCATAGTGTAGAATCTGTCAATCATTTAGTTGCATCTATGTGAAAGTTTGTGGTTCAATTAGCTTATTTTAATTGGGTCATTATGTAAGAAGTCGATTTAAAAACTTGCTGCATCAGCACACAACCTAAGTCAATACCCGAGACATCTGTATATACTTCAAAACCACTCCTTCTCTATAAGGTAAAGCTAGCACAGGGGCAGTGGTCAAACACTCCTTCAGAGTCTGGAAACTCTTCTCACACTCTTCTGACCACTCGAATCGGTTCTCCTTATAGGTCAATCTAGTCAAAGGTACCGCAATCTTGGAGAAATCTTTAATGAATCTCCGATAGTAACCTACTAGGACTAGGAAACTTCTAACTTCAGTTACATTCACAGTCCTATCATAGTTTCTCACTGCCTCCACCTTAGAGGGGTCTACTGCAATACCATCTTTAGTAATGATATGATCCAGAAAGGACACTTCTTACATCCAAACCTCACACTTACTGAACTTTGCATACAGTTGATGGTCCCTCAAAATCTATAATGCCATCCTCAAATGCTCTTCGTGCTCTTCCTTGCCTTTGGAATAAATAAGAATATCATCGATAAACACCACGACCCATTAGTCTAAGTAGGGCCAGAACACATTATTCATCAGCTGCATAAAAGTTGCAGAAGCATTCGTTAGACCAAAAGATATTACTACAAATTCAAAAGGCCCATACCTACTTCGAAATGCCATCTTAAAGATATCCTTATCCTTGATTCGCAACTGATGGTACCCCGATCAAAGGTCAATCTTGGAAAAATATTGCGCTCTCGATATCTGATCGAATAGCTCATCTATTCTTGGCAACAGGTACTTGTTCTTGACAGTAAGCTGGTTTAACTGGCGATAATCCATACACAGCCTCAATAAACCATCCTTCTTCCTTACAAAAAGCATTGGGGCTCCCCACGGGGATGTACTTGGACGTATGAACCCTTTCTCCAGTAACTCCAACAATTGCTTTTTCAACTATTTTAACTCCGCGGGGGACATACGGTATGGAGCCTTAGAGACTGGTGTCGTGCCAAGAACTAAATCGATAGAGAACACCACCTCCCTTGCAGGGGGAAGTCTTGGCAAATCTTCAGGAAATACATCAGAAAAGTCTCAGACAAGAGGAATGTCCTTCAGCTCCAACTCTTTCTTGTCGGTCAAAGAGACCAAGGCCAAGAATGCTTGACACCCTTTCCTTAATAATTTCTCAGCCTGAAGTGACGAAATAAGTGGCACAGACTTAGAATGCCTAACACCAACAAAGGAAAGATCAGGGCGCTCAGAAAAAAACACTCAACCAGATTTACAATGAACGCTAGTTCCATATCTAGCTAACCAATCTGCTACTAGAATTACATCATAATCCTTCACTTCATACATACTAGATCAGCTGGCAAATTCTGACCATTAACTAGAACCCCACTAGAGGGATAATAATACTTGATAGCCGAACCTGAACCAATAGGGGTTGAAATTTCTAATTGGGAATCCATCAACACAGGTTTCACAGATATAGTCTTAGCAAAATTCTGAGAAATAAATGAATGAGTTGCTCCTATGTTGAAAAGAACAAATGCTTGCTTAGAGAGAACGCGCTCGACCACTCAGTCACAACAGTGCCTGAGAATTTCAAGTCAAAATGTACATTCATTATACAAGATGTTTCTTCCTACCCTGCTCCTAGTTGTTGTGGCTTATAAAAGCTCCCAGAATCACCCTCTGACTATCCTTCCATCAGAGACAAACTCCTACATTGATCCTGAAAATGGTTGAACAACATATGTGAGTCCTAAGTCTCAGTAGTCATCAAACCAATCACATGGCAACTATATAATAACTTTCGCAAATCACATAATAATTCTGAACTAATCATACATGCATTGAGTTTTAAGCATATAGCATAGTTCCAAAGAATAAAGTAGATATCAAACACATGTACGGAAATCTTTACTCATTCCATGGCATGCAGGCTTTGATTTAGGCAATAAGCATAAGTGGGCATTATAAAGTTTTGGGTGCCCTGCCCTCTATATGAGAAGTAAGTTTGTATATACTTGACCACCTTAGGGTCAATGATATCCCAACGTTTTTGGTAGAAAGAAGTAGGCAGTCCGTTAGGCTCTAGTGGTTTGGTAGGGTGGAAATTGAATGTAGTGTCCTTGATTTCAGAAGGGATTTTACATAGTGTCTGGTTTTCACTGGGGGTGACAAAACAAGCATATTGAGGTAAGTTCAAACACGGGGCTATAGGTTTAGCTAATGTGAAGAGACATTGAAAATAGTTCACAAAGGTATGAGTGATGGCCTTGAAGTTTGAGGATATCTCACCATTAATTAGGTGCCCAGATCCAACTGATGGTTTTGTGGCTTTTCCTGCTAGCTGCATTAAGTGTGAAAAAAAAAAATGAAGTCTTTCAGTCTCCAGCAAAACGTCAATTTGCCTTCATCCATTGGTGCCTGAGCCTCCTCTTTTGCCAGAAGGTCTCCAGTTGTTGCCTTTTATATATCTTGCTCTTCTTTGATGGATTCTGGAGTGACATCATCTTAGATTTGCTTGGTCTTTTTTCTTACTTGACCCAAATTCTTCACCATGCCACTTGGGTAGCTTATGTTTCATTGTATGTAGCTTGGTGGTCAAGAGATTACTCATTCTGAAGTTTAGTGATGTGTTCTTAGTACTCATTCTGAAGTTTAACTTGGTGCACATCTTGGATGTGTGATTGCCCCAATTACTTCAGGCACTTTTCAGATGTTGGGCCTAGGCCAAGTATAGTCCAGATCATCATCTTTGGGAGTGGAGTGTTAGAAAAAACTGAACGGATGAGAGTGCACAGTAGAGCATGATAGGATCTCAGAGTAAAAGAGATCGAAGCGATAAGAGATCTTACGGAGCGACATCTTGGGATGTCGAAATCCCGATGAAGAGTACACCGCGTCGAGGTCGTCCTCACATACAGAGCGGAAAGACAAGGTTTCCTCTCCTTTCTATAGGTCGGCACTCTTTAGGGAGAGAGAGTAAGAGCAATGGAGACTCTTCTGAAATTCTCCTCACAAACTGCAGCAGGATAAGGATCAAGTTCCCAATGTGGATGTGTGTGTGTAACCCTTTACCTCTTAGAAAAAGAGTCTTATTTATACATGTCTCATGACATGTGAATCTATTTGTTGCAGCATGTGCACATCCTTATCGATAGATTTCCTAAGATGACTGCCAAAACTGAAACCAAATTTTCTGAAAATGATTTTGAAGGCCCAAAATCTTCATTTCTTAAGAGGGTTTTTGGGACCCCTCGAACATCAGTCAATTCCAATAACAGAGTTTTGGTAAATGGCACAATGCTGTAGGTAGGAATATCCTACTCTTTAGGCAACAATAGCCTTGTGCTGAATTGTTCCACCATTGATGAGCAAGATCTGTTCACTGACAATCCTTCCATAGCCCAGCTGTAGCTCTATCCAGGGTTCCTTCACACTGAACTCTGTGGCATTTTTTGGGAGGCCTTTAGTAATTGCACTTTGGGGTCCATATTGTAGGCTACTCCCAAAGCCCTGCCACCAAAAACCCAGAGTTACCTTTTGAGGACCTGCCATGAGAGTTGATACTGGAGGCAGCTTTTTGGGAAGGTGTGGACTTGGCAGTGACGTGGAGGATGGCAGTCAAAGGTTCTTCTGCAGATGAAAGAGTTGCTATTGAGAGGCAGCTGATAAGAACACTCCAACATATTCTTCTGCAATAAGCTGACTGACATCAAGGTAGAGGTGAAAGGAGCGTGGAATGCAGAGTTCCGATGAGAATACATGTGCCTTTGAGATTCATAATCTTTGATACCATGATAATGGTTCCTCTGTGCTCCAGTGTTGGGGATCCCTAGGAAGAAAGAGCAAAGGGAAGAGTGGATAGAATGGGTGATTTCACTAAAGGTATGTGCCCTTGTAAGAATTGCATGTGAAGGTGACACCACACAGCCAATGTGGGGTAACACTACAAGACATCTGTAAAATACAAATTATGTATGTTTTGACAAGTGAATAGCAATGTAAGCACAGATGTATTATAAAATGCAAATTATGCTTTATTTGACGAGTGCATGGCAATGCAAGCACAGATGTATTTTGTCCTTGAGCATTTGGTGAAAATTTATCTACTTCTTATGGTTGTTGGTATGTTGAAGTTCATCAATGATCAACCTTCTTCTGTTCTTTTGTGGTTTGAGGCAATGTAGAACCTTTCCCTTATGTTTGTGTTGAAGCACTGCAGGTCGTTTGACAGGACCTTACCCAACCGTTTCAACATTTGCTTTATTTTATGCAGATTGCCAGCAAACAGCATACATTTTCCCAGCTTGGCTCTTATGCACATTGGCAGTTTGATGTTACTATTTCTAATTTCCATCTTGATTATGCCTTTTAGGTCATGCATGATGTAAATCATCTTGTGGTTGAACTTAAAGGCAACTTCTTGGGAAACATACTGCAGCTGCTTCATTCTTGCTCAACTGAAGTACTTGATCTGGTTAAGCTAAGCATTTTACAGGCTGGAAAATCCTTGGAAGATTTGAGCCCTTCTTTACTCGACGCTATTGTGGAAGCTACAGTGGAGAAGTCTTCTGAGGTATGTAGAGTTTATTTGTCAAGAAGCATAGTCTAAGTGTGGGCAATGAAAAGATGGTTTGTGATGTCATTAGTTTGCATAGTCATACCATGGAAGCTTTTGTGCTCGAAGACTGGAATTTCATGAAAAACATTATCCAATCAAAAATAAAAATAAATGCACAGTGATTTATATAGTGCCAGCATCATCAAAATAATAACGGAACACAACAGAATGCACCATTCAGCTAGTGTGATGAAAGCCATCATGCCTTCGATCGGTTGAAGGATTATTTGAAGACCCCGCCTGTGCTGGGGGCACCTGTCAAAGTTAAGCCACTCGTCCTTTACATAGCGGCTATCGAATACTCACTGGGGGCAATGCTCACCCAGAACAATGAGGAGGGAAAGGAGCAAGCTCTCTACTACCTCAGCTTAAGATTGGTGGGGGCAGAAGCCAAATACACTCCTATCGAGAAGGCCTGCCTCACCTTGGTCTTCGCGGTCAAGAAACTGAGGCACTACATGTTGTCCCATGAAGTGAGCTTGATTTCTATGGCTGACCGTGTCAAACATATTCTCTCCGAGTTGGTCCCGAACGGGTGCCTCGGTAAGTGGGCCGTACTACTAATGGAGTTTGACATCACCTATGTGCCACAGAAGGCCATCAAAGGGCAAGCCGTTGCGGACTTCTTCACGGCACACCCCGTGCTCGAAGACTCCCCGCTAGCTACGGAACTACCTGAAGATGAAGTACTGAAAGCGAACCAAGTCTAGCAAGCTGTCTGGCAGCTGCATTTTGACGGGGCCTCCAGAATAGAAATAGCCTCCTCTGGACGTACCAGGATATGGGCCGGAGTTGCCATCGTCCTTAAATCTCCAGATGGAGAAGTGGTGCACACTTCCTGCTACATCAACAAGCCTTGCACAAATAATGAAGCAGAGTATGAAGTTCTGATTATCGGCCTCTAGATTGCTCTGCAAATGGAGATTAAAATGTTGCAAGTATTTGGCAAGTCGTTGCTGGTCGTCAAGCAAGTCCAGGGACAGTTCGATGTCTGGAAGCCAGGGCTAATCCCTTACCACACTAAGGCAAAGGGGCTCATGGAGCGGTTCTACCTCCTTGAGATAGGCCACATCGCCAGAAGATAGAATGTCGAAGCCGATGCCATGGCAAAGCTGGCAAGCTCGCTAGTAGTCCCGCCTAATGGGTCACTCGACATCCGGGTGATCAACCCGTGCCAAGTGCCTAGCATGATAGAAGAAGGATTAGAAGAAGAAGACGAATGGGAGGTCGCAACAACAGAAGCTGTCAGTCTACCCAACTGGAGAGACCCTCTTATGCAATGGTTCAAGTACCAACAACTACCCAAGCAAAGGGAAGAGAAGATTAGACTAATCAGAATAAAGAACTCCTATGAGCTCCGAAATGGGATACTATTTCAAATTGTGGCCGATGCTAAGCAAAAGCTACTCCTCCGATGCCGGCCCGTTGAAGAGGCTTGGAGAGTTATGAGCAAGGTTCATGCCGGAACAGTCGGTGCACACCAGGCAGAGACAAAAATGAAAATTGAAATAAAGAAACTTGGCTATTACTGGCCGGCAATGTTTGACGACTGCTGCAAGTACGCGAAGTCATGTTAGAAATGCCCGGAGCGAGGCACACATTAAAGTAGTGCCTCTAATATATCCTGTAGGGCAGGATGTTAACAGCTACTCTAGGATCGACCAAGATTCTGTTCAGCTCTTGACCATTCAGATGCCCTTTCATATATAGTGGCTTGTTGTGGCTGATAGTAGGGAGTAGCATGTCCTCCTGAGTGAAGGTCACGTTGGCCTCTGGCAGTGCCTCGGCCAGACAAGTTTCATATTAAGTAGGTGCCTGCAGAGCGGTGATGATCGCCTGTCAGGTCTCTTCGCTCAAAGAAAGTATCTCCCAGATGGTGAACCTCACCGGGAGCTTCTTAAGTAGCTTCATTATTCTATTTCCAGCTCAGACATTGGACAACTTCATCTCTTCTTCCCATCTAGGCTTGGAAGGGTTTTGAACTGCGGCCCCTGACGGACCTGCCTCATCGGGCTCTGATTCTACACCCTTCTGCTTGGTGTCATGCTCTAGCTGCCCTTCATTGGCTACTGCCGGGTAGGCTTCATCTTCATCTGGAACTCTGGAAGATTGCTGGGGCTGCGGGTGGGTATTCCCGATTGTAGCGTTGACATCCCAACACGGCTGCTTCACCTTTGACATTTTCAAAAATTCCAGGAAGGAAGGGGTGACAGTGCTGCCCCCACTCTAGTTGTATAAGCCTGACGGAGGAGGGATCTGGACTCCCCTGACCTCCGTGGGAGGTATCTTATAGGGCTGCTCTCCCCTGAAGATGATATTATGGTTAGCGGGTAGCTAGCACCCCCATTTTTGGCCTGACCAGGTTGCATGAGTGGCAGTTGTGGCTTCGGCCTGGCTTCCCTTGGTAGCAGGTGTGAAGCATATCTCCTCTACATCCTCTTCAGTAGGGAAATTGAAGAGAGATGAGAGGGTATTGAAGGATACAATTAGCTCCTTTTTGACCTTGCCGGCCTTTCTTTTCTTCCTTGGTTTCTTTTTCTTTCCCTCGGTTGGCGCTTGCCCGCAGAACAAGCTGCCATCCTTGTCAGATGCTTTGTCATCTTCTCCTTCTTGCTTTAGTGAGAGCTACTCTAGCTCTTGCCATGGAACATGGTCCCGTACTGTAGAGGCTTCAATTTAGGCTGCACATATTCATCTAGCCCGTCTATATAATTTTGTAATTGTCGAACTTCGGGACTAATCACCTTGGCCGCCGGTAGTGGAGTTTGTCTCCTCCAGTTATGTGTATGTATTCTGATGACTGCGGGTGGGTTGATCCACACAGGTGCTGCCACCGGCAGAGTGGGCCGTGGTGTGATGTCACGAACATGTGCTCCCACTTTTGGGTGAGGTGCCTTCTTTTTCCTGTTCTTTGCAAGGACTTGCTGCCATCCCTATTGTTCTTTTATGGGTGCCAGGAAACAAGCTTCATAGGTATACCGAGGGCTGGCTTCCGTGACCTCTTCAGGCAATGCCTGATATAAAGAGACCATGTTGACTGCAGCTCTCCTTAGAGGTGCCTCATGCGGTTGTGGAGGGTCCACCTTGTACTCTCCCAGATCTATCTCTTCTTTCTTCACCTTGCCTTCAATTTCCTTTCACACCAAAGGGACCAAAGAGTGGCATGCAAGATGAGCCACCAAACCACACGATCACCTCTGAGAGGCCAACTCCTACCCTAAGCCCCAATAAAGTGTGGCACGTCAGTCTACCAGCCGAGTACACACCGGGCTCTCGTAGCCACACCCTCCCACACTGCCTGCGATTAGGGGCAGCCTACAAACAGGTGGCCCACGGTCTCGTCGTCCAGGCCACACAAGTAGCAGGCCGTCTAAATATCTGGTAGGAAGTGAAGGAGCCTGTCTCGGGTGAGAAGCCTCCCATGAGAGATCCTCCAGAAAAGAAGCTTCACCTTCAATGGGCTCCTCGGTCTCCAGATGTAGGGAGTGAGGTTGTGTCGCACCCCGTCGTCAGAGATGATGGAGTAGGCAAACCTGACAGAGAAGGTCCCCTCCCTACCCCACCTCCAACTCCACGCATCCTCCTTAAGGGGTGCGAGACGAAGTCAAGGAGGATGAGGAGGAAGTTCTAGAACTGCTCCATCTCAGCACTCCTGAAAGGCCGACGCCCAGGTGCCCCCAGAGAGGTGGGGATCAAAAGCCCGTTCAACCGACCCGATTGCGAACAGACTAGGAAAGGAAGGCTCCAAAGTGAAGTCACTGCACCATCTGTCCTTCCAGAAGAAACAATGGTTCTTTCCCTAGACAGACCCGAACGCCAGAGGAGATGAAGTCCTTGCAAGAGAAGATGTCGCGTCAAATAGACGTCTAGGCTGGGACTGGAAAGTCTAAGTCCCAAACTCTCCTCGTGTCGTAGTACCTCTGCCTGATGAGCTATGCCCAAAGATCGACATCCCCTGCTCCCAACCTCCATATCCACTAACTCAAGAGGGCCAAATTGAAGTCGCCCACATTCTTGATCCCAATACCCCCTTGTACCTTGGTAACCACCACCCGCCTCCACCTGATGTCGTGCCAACCTCTACACCTCCCTCTGCTCCTATGCCAGAAGAACTTCCCCTAAATAGCTTTAATCTTTCTCATCACAGTCTTCGGGATGCGGACCACAAAGAGATAGTGGATAGATAAGCTGTCCAAGACTGATATGTAAAGGACTAATTTGCCCCCATAGGATAGCAACCTCACCTTTCAGCCAGCCAGTCTCGCCTTCTACCTCTAGATAATAGGAAGCTAATCAGCACACCAAAGAGCCCCAGGGGTGAGAGGGAGACCCAAGTATGTGATAGGACCCCTATCTGACAACCTAGGATACAAGCCATCCTTTGAAATGGCCTGGCCTGCATAGTAACTCCAATAATCAAACTCTGAGGGAGAAAGGGTCCAGGGAGCTGTTGAGGGGGTTGCTGGTTGCTGTTGCTGGGTGAGGGAGTAGAGAGGGTTTGTCGCCGCCGTCGTCGCCGCCATAAGGAAGTGCTGCGTGTAGCTGCGTTTTCTTGAGGGAGAGGTTGAGGTTTGTTTTGTTTTTTAGTTTTTTGGTTGGTTTGAAAGTTTTTTGTTGTTGTAGGTTAGTTTTTTTGTTGTAGGTTAATTTTAAATCATTAAATATGTTAAGACATAACCCCCATTATCTCTACCATGCCTACCCCCACACCACTGATCTACCCCGTTGGGCCCATTACGCCTCCCACTATGAGCCCATCTGATGCCGTGCTGGCCCAAAACCTTGCTTTGCAAAGCAGGCATTTGTTCCATCGAAACTATCCCACCACCGGTGCACCGGCACCCAATCCTCAGTACTCACAATAGGCTACTGATCAGGAGGAAGCAGATCCATTGTCGGGTACTCAGTATGATCTGTTACATCATCTAGATAGAATGCCCGCCAAAATTTCAGTTCTAGAATTGATTAAGCAGTCTAAGCTTCATCAAGATGCGCTGCGAGATTTTTTGTAAAAGGTCATGGTCAGTGAAGACATGACAGTGGACAGTTTACCAACAGCCCTGGCTACAATCTCCAAGGGGCCAGCCAGCACATTTTTAGAGACCGAGCTAGCACCCCCCGAGGCTCGTCAGATGCCACTATGCATTTCGATCATTCAAAACAAAGTAAGCATAGATGTGGCATTAGTAGACATCGGGGCTTCTATTAATGTCTGTCCTCTCAGCACTTTAAGGGCTTATAATATTTCAGAAGATTCAGTAAGGCCTACGTCGACTACTATCGTAGCATATGATAATTCAAGAAGGCCGTGTCACGAGGTGGTCACTATTCAGGTGGAACTCGGGCCACTCACAATGCCCATTAAATTCTATGTGCTCGATATCAACCCTATGTTCAAGACTATACTGGGTCGATCGTGGATTGATAATCTTAATGTTGTGCCATCTGCTGATCATCAATGCCTCAAATTCTCTTTCCAAGGGAGGGTGGTCAAAGTCAAAAGTATTTTCACGGTTCAGTCTATCAAGGCTATTTCAGGAAAGATTTTACCGACATGCTGGCCCAGTAATCGGCCCATTATCTCAGTACTGGACCTTAACTTTCCATGGGCCTATGCGCCACATAAGCCCACTGTCATATCAGTGAATATCAAAGAGAAACCCAAGATAAGAGATTTTAAAGGCTGGAACATTATATTGAAATTGGGCTATCAACTGGGGAGAGGTCTCGACGCACAATTGTCGGGGCGGACCAAGTCGGTCCCCAGGGGCAGGAAAATGAGCAGGAGGGTCCTCGGTTATCGAGAGTCCTCATTATCAATGCTGTGAGACTTGGGGTCATTAACTTGGGACTACCGTCAGCACTTTATCAGGGGCCCTCTCCAGCCAAGTACTTTAAAGGTACTACCAAGTCAGCCCGAGAAAGAAGATATAGCTTGTACAGTTGATGGCCCACCATTGCTACCTATGGGGCCTGTTGATGACATGACTGATTTCAATCAAGCTTTTTCAAGGTTGTTCTATGAAGAAGATTGCCAGAGGAACTCGGAGGTACGACTTGTATAGTACGCGCTGAAGAAGCCGGCTTACCGTCCGTAGGAAAGGGGGAGCTCACTCGTCACTTTCACTTGGTCTCCTTCCTGCCTACTTTCATTCATCCAAAAGTTGGATTTCATACCCCCTTTACCTCCTTTTGTAGCCAACCCTATGTTATTCCCCCCTCTCCATAAAATCCACCCCCCACCCGGGGGAGCCCCCCCCGCGGGGGGGGGGGTTTAACCCCTGTGGAAGGGTGCAAAAGATAGGTGTGTGTGTTGTGATGAGAATAGAACAAATAGAAGGAGAAAACACGTAGTATAACTGCAGGAAATGTGCATGTAATATGAAGAAAAGTGCAAGTGTAGCAGAGAAGCGTAGAAACTGTGCGGTTGTAATGATTTGTGAAATTGGGAGGACGAGAACTAAGAGTAGAGACAATGAAATCAAGCCCAGAGAGAAGGAAATGAAAGTTAATACTTCCCTCTTCAAGATGGGGTCGAAGAGACGAGTTGGCATTGCAGTATGGCTTCGTCCCGAACTGAATAAGAGCCCTCCTGTCGCGCACTATGAACTGGGCAGTTATTTATAGGAGTTGCAGAAACTTCTAGGGTTTAAATCTGAGATAATGACCCAAAATAGAGATATAGCTTGATAAAACTCATAGATAATAGTGGGAATAAGAGTCCTAGATCAATTAGAGTCAATTTGGAAGTTTCTTCTCGGAGAAAATGGATCAAACAAGGTCTCTAAAGAGTCCCGCGGTGAAGAAATCAGAGTTCAGGAAGCTCTGGACTCTCTGTTCAGCAAACGGTCTATCGCAGGGCCGCTAGAGGAGCAAACGGTCATGGGAGGACCGCACGGGAACACCAAACTGTCTAGGGGTGACCGCCAGGCATCAGAGGGCGAAACGGGGACAAATAGGCTCAAAAAGGGGGGTAAGGTCTAGTGAAGACCGCTACCATCAAGTAGCGGTCTGCCTTAGACGGCTAGTTGATGAATAAAAACCTTTTTTTTAAATATGGCAGGTCATGGTCGCCACAAGGTCACGGTCTCCCAGCCGACTGCGATCAGGGGTATTGGGCTGCAGTGTGCGATGTTCATCCGAGTGCCCGTTTGAGCTCCGAACTCGCCCGAAACAGGCTTGAAAGTTGGGGAATGAAAGATAAAGGCCTCCAGAACTCAGTGGGCTTGAAAAATGGTCAAGAAATGAGCTAAAAATAGGCTCAAAGAAGACTCAAAATAAGGTTTAATTCAGGACATTACGAAGATGAATAAGAGAGATAACTCAACTTATAGGCTGAAAACGGGTGTCAACAGATGCCTCTCCTTGATGTCTGCTTTACAATGGAGCGAGCAAAAGGGACGTGGAGGAGAAATGGAATGGACATGGAGTGAAAGTGATAGCGACATGCAATGGAGATGAAGCGGAGAGAACTGAAAAGCAAGCATCAAGGTAAAAGACACCCGTCATAACCAACAAGCGACAGAAATTCTCCCGAGAACGTCAACTAACCACAAGGAATGGATGACAAGGATGAGACATGTCTGGAGAACTAAACTGATGAAGGAGAAAAAGGAAACACGACCAACCTCATCGGGGACACAATCCACGGACAGTGATGGGATCGAAAAGGACACAGCTGAAGAGCTGAAAAAGGAGAATAAACTGAGATAAAAATTCAGACAAGAATCGCACTGGCCAACCAGACAAGCAGGTAGTTGTTAAGATGGCATGCCCATGTGCTCCATGTTTGATATTGATTGCCTGAGTTAGTGCATCACTTGCTCACATCATATTTTACTTATCATCGTATTCACCATCACAATCACATTCAACACACATAAAAGAAATACCAACACCAGCGACGTCGGGAAGCGGCGAGAGGGAGCAAGGTATGATTGGTGAGACGACTAGACTGGCGGAGGCGACAACGAGATCAAATGTTCGGCTATGCTTTCCATTGAGACGTTTCATCCTAGTGGTTCTTGCCCTCGTTGGGAGGAGGGAGGGGCGATGAGACGATCGGAGGTCTGGAGGTGCTCGCAGCAAGGCGACAGATCTTCCGATGGGCAAACGCGTCAATAAGCTTCCTCTCTGGTCATTCTATTGTGTGACTTTATTCTTTCCGCCGGCCCTAGTCGTCCAGTTGTGAGGGATAGGGTTTCTTTTCTTCCTCCCTACCGTTCTGTGTTTGACTGCAGGCAGCTGTGGGTTCCTTGCATCCTTTCTGTGTGGTCTTCTCACTGTCAGGAGTCGGAGTGAGCATTGATTCCTCACCTACCACGCAGAGACGTCCATGTTCAAAAGGCCCTTTCCCTGCCCCCGAGAGTCACAGGTCCCTTCCTTGTAGCATGCATTGCAGTGTCCTTGTCTTTTAGCTTGACAGGCTTCAAACAGCACAAGCTTTGTCTGTAATATTCAATGCGACTAAGGGGGACTTCATCTCATCTATAAGTTAGGTGCTCTGCTTCCTTCTTCGCATCTCCCTGTGTCAGGAGGACAACAGTAACCATGACAACCATTTCCTCCTCCCCCTCCTCTAATTTTCCTGTCATCACCGGGTTCGCCATTTAACCTAAGTCCACTTGCATTGTATCTTGCTTCAGTATTTCCTGCTAGTAGATTTTTTATTTTTGTTTAAATAGAAAGGTTGGTTCCCAAGCTTGACTTACTCTATATTGTTTCTTGTGACATTCACAATACTCAAGGGGGAGGAAGCGTAGGCGCCCCAATATGTCCGCAGTAGGTACATTTGCCATTTTATTCAACATTTGTACATAGATAATCCATGCCATTTTTTCCAAATTTTCATAAGATTCACTCTTCTATGTTAAAGCATGGATCATGTATGAAAATAATTATATAGATTAGGAATTTTTTTGTCGTCTCTAGATCCTCTGTATTTTTTAGATGGAGATTCATTATTATGTGGGATCAGTTTTACCCATGACTTTGAGTTCAAAACATACTCTTCAACAAATATATGCTATAGCTACTCGGAAACTCTTTTATTAAAATAAATTAAATTCCACTCCCTGACTGACCCCGTTAAAGTCCATCAAACATTACATCTTACACTATATTGAATTTCACTTCATGTTCCTCACATTCATGTCTCAGAATAGCTTAATTTGTATTTCCATGAGTTAGCATACGATGCGTTTCTAACTTCTCACTTTTGCTTCATGAATTACTTCTAACTTCATGTTCCACACATTCAAGTTTGCCAAAGGATTTAAACCTATGTTCTCATCATATTTGAGGACAGGCCTCCATGACAGTGGTGTCGTGTCATTTTCCTAGTAGCGTGACTAGGACGGTCGTAGTCTAGTGGTTCGTGTCTGATTGCTCCCCGACTGTGAGATCGGGCTGTTGGGTTCCATTCCGGTACAGTAGGAGTAGCTGTAGAGCCGAGATTTTATCGGCCACCGTGTTTAATGTTCCTGTTGTTACTGTTGTTCTTGCTATAGTTGCTGCTTTCCATACCGTAGTTGTTTTCGGTTGCGGTTCTGCGGGACCCCTACTGAGCAAGTGATAGGAAGCTCACCCCTGGTTTTCAGGTGTTGCTATTCTTCCTCGTGGTTCAAGGGTACTACGTGGAGGTCCTTAGCTGCCAGCTCGTCGGGCCGAGTGTTAACTTTGCATGTGGTACGTTTTATTGCTTTAGACTGTACTTTTATTAGACTGGACTCTGTTGTAGTTGTTGTTTATTTCTGTTGTTATATCTATTGTCCTACTTTATTTCCTATTTCTATGTTCACCACACCTATCCTTTAACACTTCCGAGTCTTTGGGCTCATGGGTGGCGGACCGAGGTTCAAGTCGCGTCGGTTCCTTTTCGGTACTCGGATCTCGGGTCGTTACAGCCTTGTTGACACATGTTCTTGTGATATTCATCCACCAAAAGATTACACAAAATTGTGTCTGAGCGTCCACTCCAGTTGCACACACGGCTCTTGCCCTTCCTATCCATATCATTTTTATCTAAAAGACGTAGATAACATAAAATAAGAAGACAATGAGAGTAAAGGCCAAAAGGATTTTGCAAGGCGTACAACAAATGAGGTATCTAAATGAAACCACATTCGAAAACTAATTGTCATTGCCATTGGCCAGTAAAGTAAGGAGACGTACTAAATAATTCACAGTCCAAGATAGTCCCACGTCCGCAATGCACGTACAATAAGTTCATACAAAGGCAATGTCCTCCCCTTAAATCACATAACGAGCGGATTAAACTGCAAAAAAGTCGCACCATGTGAAAGTATACTCTTACCTAATAATTCCATTTACATTCATGCTTTTACCAACCTCATTATAGGCATCTCATGCTAGATCGCTACCAAGTAGTTGCTTAGAGTCCTCGTTCCATGTGAAACTCCCACTCACTATTAAATCTTGTGTTATGACATGAAATGCTTTGTAGAAGCCAAGTCTATGCTTAAAGTGGGAGATCGAAAAGTTCGTTTCACATTGTTCGTTGAACAATTTCCGCACAATGTCCCATACATATGAGGGACTAAAATCCCCCTGAACTAACTCTTGTGAAATAAGTTCAAGGAACACCATATCCATTTCTAGCGTCCACATGCCACCTACTCCGAAACACACAACAGAATGGGGTGAGCCTCTTCAACATTTAAATGTCACCCATCTTGTATTTTGAATGCAATATGTATCTCCTATTTCTTGAGTGCAAGGTACCTAGAGTTCTTTTTGTGATAACAACATTTTTGTAAGTACCTATTCTAAAGTAATTATGGAGATTCGACCTTTTTGAGGGCTACTTATTGATATTATGGGTAGAGGTGACATATCTGGGAAGAGGAGCCCTGGAAGAGAATGCTTCTTGCACAGCACTAACAACCAGTGGCGCAGTAAAATCCCAAGTTATATGGAAAAAAATTCCAGAGAACCCATCGGGTCAGGCTTGAAGCACAACTCCCTTGATAAAAGAGCAGGACATAACTGAGGGAGAGTAATACACGACATTGACGTGGCCCGCTTGCTGACGAACCGAGTGATGCTACATAAAATGTGCAGAATGTCCATTGAAAATGTAGAAGATATGACAAATTACCCCTTGAACATAGACTACATAACTTGCTTGGCGGCCGTATGAGTTAGCACAATTCGGGTGAAGAACCCTTCCTGACTAGTAATCTGAATAACAATGTTGTGAGAGAAAATAACAGCATCAACGGTGACCCTGTCGACGAGCAAAGAGATTGCCACTGGCCTCGCTATTGAAGGAACTAACACTAATGCAAGAGAGCTCTTCTTGGTAACCGTCATAGGGAGTAGAAGCTTGTCATCCCCAAAATGGCTAGGGATTAGGACACAAATTGGCATCCGACAGATAAAATCTGGAATCTTGAACTGAAGGGCCAGCCACCCACTTCGTGGGGTGGAAATGGATGAAGAAGTGGAGGTAATAGGCTTGGAAGGTGTAGAGGATTCAATGGGGATGGTGACATTATGTGAAGGCGAAGGCAATATGGCAATGATAGGTCCAGGTGAGGGCACAAGCGATGGTGGAGATGTAGCTTGCTGAGGCTCGGGCAAGGAGGAAGATGGAGGAAGAGGTGGCGAAGGTGACAGCGATGGCGGTGGTGATGGGTTAGGCAATGGAGATGGCAAAGGTGGTGGAGATGGAGGCAGTGGAGATGGAGGCAAAGGTGGTGAGGGGCAAGGCCGTGGTGGCCATCGTCGACGTATCGATACGACGTGTCAGGCAATGTTGGGCGGGGAAGTAGTGGTGGGGGAAGCGGTGGAAGTGGAGGAAGAAGGGGAGGTAGCACTAGCCCGAGCAAAGGCTTGGGTTGGCAGAGGAGACAAAGGCGGGGCAGGAGACAGTGAAGGTAATGGTGATAGAGATGGAGATGGCAATGGGGTAGGCAATGGCCTAGGTAGGGAAGTGGATAATGGAGGAAGCGATGGGGTAGGGGGTGGAGCAGGTGACAGAGCGAGTGCTACGCCGGATGAGGAATCACAGGGGTGCCCCTTGATGCGGGACCCTTGATGAACAGCTAAAGGGTGATCTAGAGGATCCAGAGGGGGGCTGAATGGATCTATCACCCAATAATAATTTCCATTTAGCTAGAACAAAAATTATTACAGAATTTAAAGACTGCTAGATAGATAGAGGACACTTAACCAAACACAGACCAAAATCGTTCTCACGCTATCCTACTCAATCATCTACTGCGCAATGAACACAACAAGAAGACGATGCAAGTCACAGGAACAATCACATAGTAAACGAGGATTTTTAGGTGGTTCGATCTCAGACTCGAGATCTACGTCCACCCCACACTCAAACCCGAGTATGGCTTACTGCTGCGACTTTGCCCTCTGCACAGCCCCATCGCCAACTGTGGTTCCCCCACCTTCCCCTTCCTCCCCCTACCTCCCCTTCCATCATGACCCCACAATGCGCCCACCTCCCCTCTGCACTCCACCACAGCCAGTGAGTACATAACCGCCTGCAACCCGCTGCCGTGAGCACCTTTAGTCGCCATCGCTGCCTCACAGGTCCGTTGTGGCCCCAGAACCCCTCTTGGATTCCAACCCCCGCCGCCCGCCTGCACCGCCAACCCCATGCTACTTGCTGGAGGTCCGCCAGCCCACTATTCCTCCCCGTTGTTTGCTGAGCTCACCGCATCGCCTGCAGGTGGCCCTCCCCTTTCCATTCAACCCTGTACTACACCCTCCAAACCTTCCTTCTTCCTCCCTCACCGCGAGCCTCCTTTCCCCTTCAAACCCTAGCAGCCGCAACTGCAGACGACCCAACCCACCCACGGTCACCCCTGAAGCCCCACCACCTCCTGTCGTCGCCCTTCATATCTCTCTCTCTCTCTCTCTCCCCCCTTCCCCCCTCCGGAATTGGACAAACCCCCCTCCTTTTCCCTTTTCCATTCTCTTTGGTTAGACAAGAGCCACAACAGAGACGGGGCTGATTGCCTTGTCCCACATAGCCCAATAGCGGCCCAACAACATTTTGTGCAGCCCATATCCGTTTAGTGGTTGTTCTGCATTAAATTGGTATTAGAGCTTAGGGAACCGATTTGTTCCATCAAATAGGGGTCAGAGGTAAATTCTGCCCACAATGTACTTCACTTTTAGAGTATTTCCAACAATGAGCCGGTCACCGTGATTCTCGTTGAGCACCAGTCAGGAAACTGTATCTCCAAATCTATCGTTAACTCTCTTTCGAAAATGGGAGAAATCATTGTTAATGGTGCGAAAGCATTTGTGGAGTCTCATTGAGCCACTAAACATCCCATCACACAAAGATTCATTATGTATCTTCATGGAGCAAGATGCAAAATTCAACCCAATGGTTAGTATATTAGTTTGGGTTATGAGAGGATGAAGGAATGTCAAATTGTCATAGATCCTAATGGGGAGAGTTGCTTCGTGAAGCCTACTCATCTCAACAAGAAATTTTGATTTCCAAATTCCTTCATGCAAATACTTCGCACTATCGAGAAGGCAATACAAGTTCGCTCAGATGATGTCGCATCACCACCAGATGATCTACGGGACCAGAGCTTGTTTATTGATTCTGGATTAGATTTGATGGATGACTCCATGTTCGAGGTTCATACAGTTGTCCAGGTCATCACTTGTTGCGATGTCTGGGATCATGATTTATTTGCTACTTCCTGATTAGATTTGATTGATGACATAGTGTTTGAGATTGTTCCGTCAGTTGCTCCACCAGACGCTATGTTACTTCTGGAGTCATCTTTTGTTGATATGGTCTGGCGAGACTTCTGTGAGGTGCATAAGGAGTGGCAACTCGAGGTTCCTCATTTGATTGTCCACCCCAAATCTCAGTTTACCCTCCAATGATCACCCTCCTCGTGTTTACACAGTTAAAAATTGCCAAGGCTGCGTCTATCTGCCTGTGTGGTGCCATTTTGTTTCCTTCAGCCGACCATGTGCTAGATCTTTCAATAGTTTATTCATGCAATGACCTGGATGGAAGGTCTCGGTCAAGAGCAGGTTGTTCGTCACCCGAAGGGACGGAGAGAAGAGTTTATTCATGCAATGACCTGGATAGAAGGTCTCGGTCAAGAGTAGGTTATTCGTCACTCGAAGGGACAGAGAGAAGAGTGTATTCATGCAATGACCTAGACGGAAGGTCTCGGTCAAGAGTAGGTTGTTCGTCACCCGAAGGGACAGAGAGAAGAGTTTATTCTTCAACTGATTTGGACGAGGGGTCCGAATCAAGGGAGTGTATATTCATTGCCCCGAGGGATGGTGAGGAGAGTTTGTTTATTCAATGACCTGAACGGGAGGTCCAAATCAAAAGGGGTGTATTCGTCACCCGAGAGGATGGAGAGAAGAGGTCCTCATTCATCGGTGCCAACAAGTTGTCGGGGCTGACGTGGTCTGTTTGTCTCTTGAGGTATTCGTGGGCACTGGGTCAGTGCCTACGCAAGGAAGGGGTTCATTCCTTAGTCCAAATGAAAGGTTCAGAGAAGGTGTTGATTCGTCGGTGCCACTGGGGTGGCAGGGCTGACGTGGTTTACTTGTATCTTGAAGTATTCATCGGCACTGGGTCAGTGCCTACTCAATGAAGGGGTTTATTTGTTAGTCCAAACGTAAGGTCCGGCAAAGGTCTTCATTTGTCGGTGCCATCAGGGTGGCAGAATCGACATGGTCTATTTGTCTCTTGATGTGTTCATCGGCACTGGGTCAGTGCCTACACAAAGAAGGGATTTATTCCTTAGTCCGAACATAAGGTCTGGCTAAGATGTTCATTTGTCGGTGCCATCAGGGTGGTAGAACCAACGTGGTCTATTTGTCTCTTGATGTGTTCATCGGCACTGGGTCAGTGCCTACGCAATGAAGGGGTTTATTCCTTAGTCCGAACGTAAGGTCTGGATAAGATGTTCATTTGTTGGTGCCATCGGGGTGGCGGGGCTGACGTGGTCTATTTGTCTCTTGAGGTGTTCGGCGGCACTGGGTCAGTGCCTACGCAATGAAGGGGTTTATTCCTTAGTCTGAATGTAAGGTCCGGCTAAGGTGTTCATCCGTCGGTGCCATGGGGGTGGCAGAACCGACGTGGTCTATTTGTCTCTTGATGTATTTTCGCCAACGTAGGGCAATGAATCGAAATGGGGAACCGCCTCCCCCTCTTCTCTCTCTTTTTTTTCTTTTTTTTTCTCCCTTTTCCTTCTTCTTTTTTCTCTTTTTTTTCTTCTTCTTTTTTCTTTCTCTTTCCCCCTTTTTTTCTTCTTCTTTTTCCTCTTCTTCTTCTTTTCCTTACTTCTCTTTTCTTTCTTCTTTTTTTTCTTTTTTTTTAAAACATAAACAATGGCCAGACCATTCGAACAACAATCGTGCAAATTCATCCGCAACGGGGTGGAGAATGATATTATTCATTAAACAGAGGCACTAGAGCATGATGCAATCTCGAATAAACTTTTACTTTGGCATTTAGCCAATGTCGATGAATAAACTCGCGTTCGGCCCTTGTCATCATCGGCAAGATCGGTCAACATTCCCTTTAACTTGGACCTTTCGTCCTCGTTAATGAATAAACCTTTGCTTTGGCATTTAGCCAATGTCAATGAATAAACTCACGTTCGGCCCTTGTCATCATCGGCAAGATCGGTCGACATTCCCTTTAACTTGGACCTTTCATCCTCTTTAATGAATAAACATTTGCTTCGGTATTTAGCTAATGTCGATGAATAAACCATCGTTCGGTCCTTGTCATCGTCGACAAGATCGGTCGACGTTTCCCTTAACTTGGACCTTTCATCCTTGTTAACAAGTAAACTTCCGTTGCTTCGGCATTTGACCCATGAACCCAAGTTTGACCCTTGTCATCATCGGCAAGATCGTTCAAACTAACAAACCTTTATCTGTGTCGGCTTCATCCCGTAACTTGAGTAAAAAAAAAAGAAAGAAAAAAAATGATGATGATGAAAAGGAGGCTTAAAATAGAGGTGCCTCGCCAGACTTACTCGAATATCCCTGAGTAAGGACAAAAAATGGCTACAACCTAGCTGCAGTAAAAACCCAAAAGGGCGCTACAGGTAAAATCAGGTACCCCGTCATGTGAAAACCCGTAAGGGAGCATGGGCAAAAGCAAGAGGGGGCTAGCTTCGGTGAAAACCCGAAAGGGCGCTTAAGTCAATAATGTGATATAAAAAAATAAAGAAAGAAAAAAGAAGTGATGATATAGTAGTGAGGTCACCCTCCTTCGTCATTCTACTTCTTCCACCCTTTCGACCGTTGTCACCATCGGCAAGATCGGTTGCAATCCTTTCAGCCCTTGTCACCGTCGACAAGATCGGCCACTCTTTCGACCGTTGTCACCATCGGCAAGATCGGTCACTATCCTTTTGGCCCTTGTCACCATCGATAAGAGCAGCCACTCTTTCGACCCTTGTCACCATCGGTATGATCGGTCGCTATCCTTTCGATCCTTATCACTATCAACAAGACAGGCCACCCTTTCGACCCTTGTTGCCATCGGTAAGATCGGTCGCTACCCTTTCGACCCTTGTTACCATCGATAAGATTGGTCGCTATCCTTTCGACCATTCTCACCATCCACAAGATCGGTCGCCACCCTTTCGGCCCTTGTCACCATCGGCAAGATCGGCCACCCTTTCGACCCTTGTCACCATCGGCAAGATCCATCGCTATCCTTTTCGACCTTGTCATCATCAATAAGATCGATCGCTACCCTTCGACCCTCACCACCGTCGGCGAGCACGGTCAGCTGCCCCTTAACTTGGACCTTCCATCCTCGTTAATAGATGAACTACCACTGCTTCGACATTTAACCCATGTCGATGAATGAACCGCACTCTCAGCTTTTGTCACCATCGGTGAAATGAATAGGGTGCATGCGCCTACTTTATCTGTGTCCCACCTTGGCTAAAGCTTGATTTCGGGAGTAGTTAATCTGCGGTGGAGTGAACACCTCACCCCTTCACTGAAGGTTGAGAAGTTGCTCAGGCGAGCTAGGATTGTCCCTTCCTGGTGAGCTTTTGTTAGTGAGCTTGATGTTTCTCATCCCGTTTGGTGGAGTTTTCTCGAGATCAGCCTTGGGATTGTTGTCTTGGTGATGCTTTTGTCCTATGTCTACTTAAGTGTGGACAGCTTTCTTCTGAGCCTGGTCTGCTTCCTTGCTTTACGGTTGCTTAGCTTTGGACTCCGTTATGGTGTTAAGAGCTATTGCATACCGTGTTCATCGTGCCGTGTCCAATGGCCGATGTGTGGTGAGGGCTCATTAATCATTTTAGGATGTGAGGGTAAGCTGAGATTAGCATTCTTCCGTGGGCTTTCTACTAAAGCTGGTACTCTCCTTCGTTGCACTTAGGCTATTTATGATCGGTTGTTCGCTGGATCAGTACTTGTGGCGTGTTAATTGCAATTCTGATGAGTTGTGATGGCATTGAATGTATGCTGAGATGTGATTATGGAGGTCTTTTATGATGCCTATGAACATGCTAGAGTGCGCAGCGGAAGCGTGTGGGCTAATTACCCACTGGTCGTGGATCATTGTTATGAGATTCTCACTGATCGAGAGAATTGCTTCTTCTTGATGTGACTTCATCTTGGCTTCCTGTGGCTTGATGCTGTATGTTACCATGCTGTTGCTGGTAATTTTTTGGCGTTGGCATTGGTGTTTGCGAGTGTTGGGGAATTTGTTAGCTTCCCTACTGATTGAGAAGCCTTTACTCTGCATTTCCTTCCTCTTGGGTGTTGTGCTCTCGAGGCTTTGTCTTGGTCCTTGAGATGTATCCCTTGAGATTGTCGCTTTATGTCATTTCTCGTGGTCATGTGTCTTTCTTAGTGAGCTGTCTGAAGCATGACTCGTTCCCTGTAGTTGTGTGTTTAGCTGCTATCATGCCCTGATGTGACCCTACTTGCAGTTCTGTTCCGTGGTTCTGTGTACTGTACGGGGCCGAAATCCTGTAGGTGTTGTCGTGTTGCTACTGTTATTTTTGTAAGTGTTGTTGTCTCCGTGAATTTATCATTGGTGTCCTGTGTGCCAGGTGTTCCCTATCGCCTTTGGCACTGGAGCTGATGATGTGGTCGAGTGGTCAGCTGCGAGGAATATGTTTCCTTGTGTAAGCTGATGCTTGCCGTGTCTATCATTTTGTTATCTGTGATCTATTGTCATGGTAGTCGTGTCTCTTGTCCAGAGACGTAAGTGATGTTGCTCTTGTTTCGGAGGTGTCAGACTTATCTTCACTTGTGTCATGCTCTGTCTTGAGCGTGTGCTCGTGATTATGGTCTGACCGTGTTCCTCTGAGCTGTATTCCTCATGATTCGTCTTGTTTCGTAGTTGCATCCGTTGGGTGGTTCTTCTCTGCTTCTTCCTTCTTCTTAGTCCTTAAATTTCGAGGATGAAATTTCTTGAAGAAGGGGAGGATGTAATGCCCTGGATCTTTATCGGGTCTTGTCAGATCATTATCAGATCTTTAGGATCCTTTTTGGAGAGTTTCGGATCACTTTTGTAGCTCCCGAGTTGAGTTGGTGCACCCCCTTCCACCTAGGTGTAGGAGAGAGAGGGAGAGGAGGGAGGAGAAGGGCGATTGGTGCTAGAGGTTTGATGTTCGGTCAAGTCTTGCCTCTCTACTTATAATGTTGTTGTAACCCTGAGTTATGCCCTAACAAGGATTGAACTGTCCCTGGGTCCTGTTAACACTAAATCTAATAATTGAGCACTATTCACATTGGGATTGGACCATCCTTTCCTAGTGGGCTAAAACTAATATTCCAAATCTGATTTAGACCGGTCAGATAATCCAACCGTGGATCTATGCGAGCATTTCGAGTTCCCTACTTGGAATAAGGTAGAATAAACATATCATATTTATTCCACTACTGTCTAATCCACCACTCTTATGTGTGTGACCCTCTGGGCCTAATATCGAGTTGGCCGTAAATTGACTAACCTCGAAACACCTTCTGACTTAGTGAGTTAATTATCCACATAATTAACTCACCTCGGTCCATCAATCATGGGTCACACCAAGCAACATGTCATTGACCCCCCAATGATACAGGTAATTCGTAATCCATTAGAACCTGCAAGTCCATAGTTATTGTGCGAGCATAATCCTTCATTAATGTAATATCCTAGAATCTGCAAGCAGGCATGGTATACTATCAAATCCATCGTGCAGTCGGATCTGAGTCCTACTCTGATTCAGATTATGTTGGAAACTCTTTTATGCTAAATCGAGTAACCTTACCTAGGGATTTTTTGGAGTGTGACTCTATGAGATATTCTCTCTCAAGATACCGAGAGTGAGTGATTTCATGTTGACCACTCAATTATCTTTGCATGACTTGCCTTATACCCGATTGTTAGATTGTACTAAACTCACAATGTACAGACCTATAAACTCGGCATCAAAGTACCAAGATCCTCGTGCAATACATGATTGGTGTCTTAGGCCTAAGGATCAATCACACCATTGTGACCAAGAGAATCCTGATTAACAATCAGGTTTATGTAACCATCCAGGATTCTTGACAGTAGATCAATTCAGAGAACTCATTGTCTAATGAGCACGTGCACGATGTCCTTAGTGTCTCCGCACAAGCGATTGTAAGATCAGCCGCCTCCATCATATGAACAGGCATGTTATGCACTAGTCTATCTAGTCCACTTGATGTCCCTTTCAAATGTCCTATGACTGGGAACATTCTAAACTTGTGCTTATAGAGGATCAGTCTCACAATCATAATCTCATTATGATCCAATTCTCATCTGCACAAGTTCATAGACTTCATCATGCACAAACCGAAAAAGACAATAATGAACATAATGAATGGAATGCTGAAGACCAACAAAAATTACATTTGATAAATCCCATCACTAAATAGTGATTGGCTTGCAGGGCACCAAACTAGCACGTGTTTCATTTAAGTGTCACAAAGTGACAAAATACCTATGAAAATAGGTAGACGATATAACGTATGATGATACTCTTATGGTCTAACCTACCTGAAATACTTCAATACATAGACGATACACATCCAGACAAATATATTAGATGGTCAAACGCAAACGTCCGCCACATGCAGAAGCCCGACCCGAACGTTTATCAAGCTGCCGGTGCGCTGCACATGCACCCGGTCACAATGCACAAACTTATGGAGTCCACCAATGCCTAACAACGCAACCATAGGCCACAACGGTGGCCCCGAACTTGAACCATACGACGCCATCAAGCAGGAAATCGAAGACCTGTATGGCGAGGCCAAGAATTGGGCGGACGGCGAACCGATCGCCACGCAGGAACAGCACGACGAAATCGAACGTCTTTACGACATGCTGCACGAAGCCGGTAAGCGAGCCGACGACGCGCGCAAGGAAGAAGCGCGCCCATTTGACGAGGCTAAGGCCGCCATTCAGGACAAATACAACCTGCTTATCGGCAACACTAAGTCGGTGAAAGGCAAGGTGCCACTAGGCAAGGAGGCGTTGGGCGCACTGCTGACACCGTGGCGCAACCGTATAGCAGCCGAGAAGGAAGCCGCAGCGCGGGCTGCCAGAGAGGAAGCCGATCGCATTGCGCGGGAAGCACAGGCGGCAATGCAGGCCGGCCGTGGCAACCTGGAAGATCGCGAAAGGGCGGAGGAACTGGTTGCGGCGGCGCGACTCGTTGAACGCGACGCCAGGCGCGCCGATAAGGCGGCAACCACAGGGACGGGCCTGCGCACTGTCTGGCATTGCACGCTGGAGGATGAAGGCGCGGCTCTGGATTGGGCGTATGGGCGCGCACCGGAACAATTCCGCGCTCTGGTGCAGTCAATGGCGGAAGGCGTTGTGCGCGGCGGTATGCGTACCGTGCCTGGCTTTAAGGTTTGGGATGAGAGGGTGGCGGCTTGATGGATATGATACCTGTAGTCAACACGAAGGCAGACGCGTTCCGCAACATGTTCGCGATTTTGCATAACGTCGCCATGTGGGACTTGGAGGACGCTGGCGTTATCCGCAAGGACGACGAGGACAAATGGAAGAGGTTTAATCGCGATCTCACAACCTTCGTCCTCAAGTTAGACGACGCCAAACTAGACGCGCTCTACGCGCTTGTGCAATCGCGGCAACCCGCGCGGTATCGCGACCCTTCCGTTACGCAAGTTGCGGAGGCCGCCCTTGCAAACGACAATGTGCCGGGTGCGGCGCTTAAGACGGGTGAGGATACGGTGGTGGTGAGGGTGGCGTGATGCGGGAAGTTGTTATTGGTGATTGTCGCCTTATTAATGGGGATTGCTTGGAGGTGATGGCGGGGTTGGAGCCGATGTCGCATGTCATATGCGACCCGCCGTATGAGCAACTCATGCAAGACCTACATGCAAGTGTCAAATTGCGCAGGACTGATGGAGGCAATGAGCGCAAGGCATTGACATTTGCCGGTATCAACGAAATCCGTCCCGATATGCTGAGGCACATCAAGCGCCTCAACGGCGGCTGGCTTCTTGCTTTCTGCAATGTCGAGGGCGTGTGGTTTTGGCGTAAGGAAATCATCGATGCCGATCTAAAATTCAAAACCACCTGCATTTGGGTGAAGCCCGACGCCACACCGAAGCTTAACGGACAAGGGGATCCCCCAATCCTTGCCGCCCGTGACAATTTTTCCTCATTGATTATGTGAGGGGGGGGGGGTTCATCCCCGTGTGTGTTGAGGACGTCGTCCACATGAGGAGCTTGCTCCTCGTGTATGTGTAGGGGGAGCATCATCACCGTGTGGTATTGTGTTTGAAGCGTGTGGTAAAGCCTCACTGGGTTTGGTGAGGGGTGGACATAGGTCTGTGGGTTTGCAGACTGAACCACCTTAAAAATCCCTTGTATAGTGGGTTGTGATTTTTGCGATTGCTCCTTGTCTTCCATCCCCATTCACAGGTGCTTGGATATTTCAGGACTGCTCATTTTCTATTGGCCTCTGCACCTCACCCACAGTTTCCAGCTGGCTTGGTTCCTATACATACTCTAAGTCTTGCAAGCCATTTTGCATATAGATAGTTACTAAGGCTGAATGTTTTCTTAATTGTGAACACACACACACGCCTGGGGTTTGATGAGTAGCAAATCTATCCAACAGCCACACTCATAGTGAGGCTTTGTTGACACCACTTCACTGCTACATTGACCTCAGCCTCCTCCTATATAGTAATTTGTTGGCTCCTTGTGTATGATGTTTTGTTCTATTGCCTTGAAATATTCCTGTTGAAACTACTGTGATAGACTAAGCAGAAGGTGAGCTAGAAGGGGAGTGGTTGAGTAGATCATGCCAAATTAGACAAACTAAAACTATTCAAGTCTCCACAGGCAATAAGAGCCAACAATTAAGAACAGGGGGTCTATCTGAGAGATGATAGATCAAGCGATAGGTGCGCAAGCATTCGAGTAATAGATCGGAGACGACAAACCACAAGAGATGGAGGAGTTTTTAGGTGGTTCGATTGCTACACGCAATCTACGTCCACCCCTTACTCCACGGAGTAAGGCTTCCTTGCACGAAGCAATAAGATCACAGCAGACTCAGTCTGCCAACAAAATGCTGACGAACAGCTTGCCCTCAAGGAACACCCTCCTCGAACTTCTATCCACCAGAAGTAGAACACCTGCTGGAGGAACTGCCTCGCTTCCTTTGCAAACTGCAAAGGGAAACCCAGTAAGCTGCACCCAGCAGCTTACAAACCAGAGGAACAATCCTTACTTCCTCCAACATGATGGAGGGAACCCGGAGATCTTCTCCCTTCCTCTGAACACCCTCAGAAGGTAATAAGACTATATGAGAAGGAAACGTAAAGAAAAATTCAAAGACGAAGGAACAGAAAACAATCAATCGAACTCTCAAATAAGAGAGTAATGTAGCTTCTGTAGAAGCAGAGACCACCAAGGATCAAAATCTTCAATCTGGCTCTCTCTTCTCTTTTGGACTCTTCTCTCTCTTTCTTAGATGTAAAGCTTTTCTTCAGCAGGGACGAAGGATAATGGGCTATGTAACTTTTTCTTCAGTCCTTCTCGCCTCTTTTGGTATGAGCTCTCGCAGTATATATATGAGGTTGTAGGTAGGATAGAGTGTGGAAACCACGCTTCTTGCCCTGGGAGTTTTTCAGAACAAATCAGGCCCCCGCCCCACGGCCCCACGAGATTCCCAATTATCTTCATCGAGTGGAGAAGCTTCTGCAGGAATAATATTTATTTACTGAAGAGGCTAGCCCCACTTTATCCAGTTTTCCCTTTTTGAGCTTGTAACTTAAGCCGGTTGCGTCGACGCCAGCAACCTGATGCATTGACGCACAGTGAAGACTGAAGAGGCTGGCCCACACCCAGTTCTTCCTTTTAGAGCATGTGTCTTGAATTGGCTGCGTCAACGCCAGTGACCAGATGCGTCGATGCTGTGTGAAGGCTGGCATCAGGATTTCTTACGGTTCGAGAGACTTTGGGTGCTACTGCGTCGACGCCAACAACTGATGTGTGGACGCTTTGGGTAGCATGAGCTTGGAATACACTTAACAGACTGCTGCATCGACGCCAACGACTTGCAGCGTCGACGCTGGCTTGAAGAGGGTACTGACTTGAAGTCGTTGAAGGCTGCGTCGACCCTTGAGGTTGCAGCGTCGACGCAGGCTTGATGAATGTGCTTTGACTTGAACTTTTGAAGGCTGCGTCGACCCTTGAGCTTGCAGCGTCGATGCAGGCTTATGAATGTGCTTTGACTTGAAGTTTTGAAGGCTGCGTCGTCCCTCCCCTCTCATGTTTCTCTCTTTCTCTCCCCCTCTTCTCTAGGCAGTCGATAGAGGAGGAGGCAGGTGAGACGGAGGTGCCACGTGGGCGGAGAGCGGTCGAGATGGAGCGTGGGATGAGGCACAGCATGGCGTGGAGTTCGTTTACTAGTTTGGGGTGCCGGCGGGGTTTGGTGCGGTGATTTTGCGTGGAATCAGTGTCCTCGACACAAGCAATCTTCAGTGGAGGTAGGGGGTGTAGGCAGGAAAATGCATCCTACGACCTTTTTTCACCTCTCTTTCGTCCCTCCTTCTTCGACCCACTTGCTTATGCCATTAACACGTGAGAAGGAAAGATGGCAAATGAACGAGATGGGAAAGGAAACACTGACCGTGATCGCCACCCAGATGCTGGAGTGTGAAGGGACACACCCCAGCCTGAGAATAAGTAGAGAGACACTCGCCAAGCAGCACCGAGAATGGAACGGTAGGAAAATGACCGCCCTGTGAGTAAGCGGTCTATCTAGGGGCTGTCCCACGGTGCTGAAAGGAACGCAGGAGGACGGCTTGGCCTCAGGAAACGATCTTAAATGCGCCACCTAGTCCACAGAACGGTATGGGAAGAACCGCTCAATGAACCAAACGGACGAGTCGAAGGCCGTCCTATTGCACCAGCTTCTAAATCGTGGTTCTCAACCTCCACCCTTTCCGGCCGGCCAGAAAGGATGGGCCTCGTGCTGGAGGGTTGCTGACCTGCAAGACAAAGGTGTAGAACACAGAAACAAACCCAGATTAGAACTTAAAAGTGTAGCAAATGTAAGGAATGACAAGATTAAAATCAAATGACATGAGCGGGGATTCACCTGGGAGTTTTTTAAACCCCTAGGGCTTCAAAAACAAGGGTGAGGTGTGTGTGAAATGAGAAATGAAGATGAAACCGGACAGATGACAATGAGGCGCCTCGGCGTCCTCCCAGGTCGCGACGAGGTGCCGCGTCTCGGCCGTCGTCGGCTCGCCCCAGGCGCCCGTGTTGCCGTCGTCGCCGGGCAGCCACTGCCGCACGAGGACCAGGCTGCCCAGCCCGCGACCCCGGTCGTACGGCATGCGCACGCGGCGCCGGTACCGCTTCGGGACCTCCAGCGTCTCGCGGGCGGGCCGGTGCGGGACCGGGACCACGTCGGGCTTCTCCGTGTCGGCGTTGGCGATGTAGCCCGCGACGTTCTGCCACGGGTCCACGTCGAGCACCTGCACCTTTCGGACGTGGCTGCGGTACTTGTCCCAGTCCCGCCAGGACGCCAGGGCGTAGTCCCCGCCGACCTTGATCTTGCTGCGCTGCATCAGTTCTTCTCCTCGATCTTGGGCGCCAGCATGGCGTCCCACTTCTCGTTGACGGTGTCGACGATGGCCCAGGCCACCGCGATGAAGTTGTCGCCCCGGAAGTGCTGCTCCAGGTCGTTGTCAGCGCTGGTGACGAACACCGGGACGCCGTCGTACTCCGTGGCCTCGCTGTCTCGCGAGAGCAGCGTGGTGATGAGCAGCGTCTGCCCCACACCCTCGCCGTCGACCACGAGCACCAGCCCGGTGAAGAACCCGATGCCGCTGCTGCCGTTGCGCTGGTAGGAAGCGGCCAGCACCTCGTAGGCGCCGTACGGTCCCCGCACGATCTTGTTGCTCATGCTGCTCCTCCTCAGGGAGCCGGGGCGGGGCGCCAGGCGACGCCCCGCCGGGGTAGGTCAGTAGGTCTCGGGCGCGCCCTGGACGACGACCACGCGAGCCGGGTCGACGCCGAACCGCGCCGTCGTGCGCTTGATGTTGCCGAGCAGGTCGAGCGTGAGCGTGCCGTCGGACGGGTCCACGTACCGGACGCGCCACTGCGCGCTGCCCGCCTTCTTGACGGCGGACAGGTACTTCACGACGGCGCCCTGCCGGAGCACGGTGTGCGGCGCCTCGACGGCGGCCGGGGCCTCGGCGGCGGTCTGGTCGTCCTCGGCGCCCATGCGGGTCAGGCCGCAGTCCATGCACGACTCCACGGTGGGCAGCCCCGGGATCGGGAGCACGGTCTCGTGGACGCAGGTGGCCTGGTCCTCCTTCGGGGCGTGCAGGTCGCCGTCCGCCTTCTTCACGAGGGCCATCAGCGTGTAGCCCCGGCGCAGGTTGTGGTCGCCCTTGGTGCCGACGCGGCCGTCCGTCATGCGGAACGCCTCGTGGCTCGTGACGAACGACGGCACGCCCTCCTTGCGGAGCCGCATGTAGGCGCTGGTCAGGACGTCGGTGCGGGCGTGGCGCTTGCGGTGCGTGGTGCGGGTCATGATTCCTCCTGGTTTGGTGCTCTGTTGTGCTGACGTACGTAACATTAGCACGGCAGCAAGGGAGGGCAACACCAAACATGTTACGGATTGGTTACGGCTCCGGGAGGTAGCCCAGCACCTCGTCCACCGAGAGCACGACGGCGCCGACGCCGCCCGCCGCCCGCAGGTCAGCGAGGCGCTTCTGCTGCCGGGAGAATCCCAAAGAATGGGGGAAAAAGAGTCTGAAGCCTCTTGAGAAGTGGATGAATTAGGTGAATGACTCGTGGTGTCTGAAAGGAAAGGGAGTTCTAAGAGTCCCGAAGGAAAAGGACAATGGAATGATGGTATGAATTCGAGACAATTGGGAGATCCCGGGGAGAAAGAATGACAAGAATGAGAAGGTGTCTGAAGAAAATGATGAGAGGATTGAAAGGATGAATCAGATTGAATGGGAGATTGGGAAAGAAGAATATGATTTAGGAAGAATGAAAGAACTACTTTAGGAGAGGGAAGGTAGATGACCCAAGGAGAGGAGATTAACAAATGAATGAGGATGGAGCGGAACAAGAGGAAGGTGGCCTAACTGGGCGCCCACCACACACTTCTCAAGCCTTAAACCTCCTTTTCTCTTTGGCAGACATCATCTGATGGTGCAACCGCTTAACTCGGCTTCTTGTTCCCAGATATCTCCTCATATAACGAGCCCACTGTGCAGAAGGCTTTGCCCCTCTTGGATGAATACTTGGTGAAGTCATTGCCTTTTCATCTTTAATGTTTGCGACATCATTTGTTGGAAAACAAACATGGAGAGCATTAAAGAGACTTACTCGTGGAATGATACTCTTGTCATAACAAGTCTCTGTGTAGGTCCCCTTGATAGATTCAGAGTGTCAACCCATGGGGGCACCCCTTTCGACGTGAGGAACTTGAGCAAACATGTTGATGAAACTGCCTGCCCCTTGCATGGAAGTAAATATGAAGTAGTCCTAATGTTGAGGATTTCCAGCAAGGGGTGCCCTACCCTTCCCGTGAATATAGACTTCATCATCTCCTTGGCAGAAGCATATGTCATTATAATATCTAAGGAGAACCCTTTATCTTGATTGGGAACTTGCACTATAATAGAACTAGGGGTAATGAGAGCCTTGAATGTGTCACACCTAATGAGTAAAGTAACTTTGATGATTCTATCCTTGGGCTGGCATGGCATCAATTCTTGGCATTTTCCTTCAGTAAGCACTTGTGGAGACTTTTCAAACGTGCTCGGTACAAGAACGCAGATCGGCATATGGCAGATGAAGTCTTGGGCTTTTAATAACATAGCCATAGCTGAATTCTTCTTGTCCGACTCTTGAGTAGCTCCTTCGGCACATGCATTTGGAACAACACACTCACTTTGAGTGGAGGCAGAAGGTGGAGTGGAAGCTGTAGGCTTAATAAGAAGTGTTGGAGGAAGAGTGAGTGGAGGTTCAAACACGTCGAGCTTCTCCCCCTGCTCAGAAGCGGGTGGGGTTGGCTTGAGTGCAATAATGAATGGGTCCTGCTTGGAGTTAGCCACGGGTTTGGGTACAAGATTAGGTGGTTGAATAGGAAGGATTGGTCTTTGGGTCATGGGGATAATGGAGGGCCGAGGTGGCTACATTGGGAGGCTAATTGGAGAAGGTTTAGTGGTGAGCTTGGCAGAGGTCGGTGTTATGGAGGTTGATGAAGGAATGATAGGGGGTTTAGTGCAGGGTTTAACATGTTGAAAACTGGGTCTATTTCAATTCCTCTGTATCTGATAATGGACCCGAGAAATTTTCCAATATACACCCCGAAGGCGCATTTCATTAGATTCATCTTTAGTTCATACTACCGAAGCCTTTGGAGTATCACCCGTAGGTCATGTAGATGGTCCTCCCTTTTCCTGGTCTTGACCACAAGATCATCAATGTAGCATTCCACCTTCTTGTAAAGTAGATCATCAAAGATTCTTGTCATGGCTCTTTGATATGTAGCACCAGTGTTCTTAAGACCAAATGACATGCTCGTGTAATGGAAGATGCCTTTGGGAGTTCGGAAGACTGTGTGGACCCTGCCCTGCTCAGCGATCCATATTTGATTGTAGCCGGATGACCCGTCCATAAATGTCAGAGCTTCATGGCCAGTAGTGGTATCTATCATAACTTCGGTGATTGGCACCGGGAAATCATCTTCACGGGCACTATGTTAGCAAACCATGTGGTGTGCTGATTCTCTTCAACAAAGCCAACATTAATGAGTTTGTCTACTTCCTTGTTTATTTGGTCAATCAGCTCCGGTCGCATGCATTAGGGAGGCTATTTTACTGGTTCTGCCTTCGGGTCTATTGCCAGCATATGCTGTGCCACATCAGGGCTTAATCTGGGCATTTCTTTGTAGTTCCACGAGAAGCAATCTGGAACTCCTTCAGCAATTGCAGGTATTGCTCCCGCTCTTCATGAGAGAGTAAAGTGCTAAGAAAGGTGGGTCGTGGATCATCCTCACTTCCCAGATTTACTTTTATCGATTCATCGACGGTGGCCTAGCCTCCGTCTTCAATTTCTGGCGATGTCGATTGTAAATCGACAAAATCTTCGATATCATATTGTTTAGCCTCCAGGACTTCTATACTTCCTTCATGTAAGGCCCAATTTAGTGTTGAGATATTAGACTTACCCGACAGTGAAGCTCCTCGTTGAACTGTGAAACTTTTAGTGGGTGATGGCTGATTTTTATCGACTGCATTTCCCGGGTGTTGAGGAACTTGTCTCTGCTGAACACCACTGGTTGCCTTGTTCTCTTCGGCTTGGCCATGGAACATCAGGCCTTTTACTGTCGGATTGCTGTCATTTTCATCTTCTTTTCCTGGTGCCCCCATTGGCAAGGCTGCCGTCTGGGTGCATATTAGTGTCTTTTCTTCCATAGACCATTCTTGCTGCTGCATAGCTCGGCACTCTTCGAGGATGCACTCAAATTCGAGGCATTCTCGTTCCTCCTTGGGGTCCTAGATTTCTTCATTTGTGACTTCATCAAATCGGATCCTGGTTTGAAATGGGGCCTCTTGCAAGAAGATTCCCTCCCAGCATCTGCATTCAGTGACATCAACGTGCTCCTCTGAGCCTGGACTGTTGTCAAATATTAACGCACCCCCTGCTGTGCGATACTCTATCTCTTCGTTATTAATCAGGTAGTCGTCATATACCACTCTCGGTGAGCTCTTAGTCATGAATACATTAGAAATGGCATCCACTTCTATTTCATATTATTCTTGTAGGGTATACCCTAGGCCTGGGCTTAAAGACTTCTCTAAAATCACTGTACCACTCACTAGGCTAACTCGCAAAGAGATCCTTTATGAATGGAGTGAAGATTATGAAAGAAGCTTCCAAGCTCTAAAGGATCACTTAACTACTGCCTCGGTCTTAGCCCTACCAGTTGAAGGAGAGAAGTTTGAGGTATATACTGATGCATATGGCATTGGCGTTGGATGTGTCTTGATGCAACAAGGGGGAGTTATAGCTTACTCTTCCCGACAATTGAAGAAGCATGAAGAGAACTACCTGATCTATGACTTAGAGTTGGCTGTGGTAGTGTTTGCGTTAAAGATCTGGAGACACTATCTTTATGGAGAATACTTTACCGTGTACTCTGACCACAAGAGTCTCAAGTATCTCTTCTCTCAGAAGGAATTGAATATGAGACAAAGATATTGGCTGAAATATCTCAAGGACTTCGACTTCACAATACAATATCATCCAAGAAAGGGTAGTTCTATAGCTGATGCCCTCAGTCAAAAGCCAAGAGCCCTATTAACCAACTGCATGATTCAAGAGTGGAAATTATTAGAGCAATTCTCTAAGCTTGACATAAGCGTGGACAAGAAAAATAGATGTATCACTCTATCCCATATGAGTATACAACTGGATTTACTCTCTGAAATCCAAGGACTCCAACACAATGATCCCGTGCCAGTAGAGATCAAGAGCAAGATAGACGAACGACCTGATTTCAATCTAGCATCAGGTGGAAGATTATTATTTAGAGAGAGAACTTATGTAACAGATTGTCCAGAACCAAAGAAGAAGATATTAGATGAAGCTCACAGATTAGGTACACGATTCATCTTGGATCTACCAAAGTGTACCAAGATTTGAAAAGGACCTTTTGGTGGCCCAACATGAAAAGAGAAGTTGTGGACTTTGTATCTCGCTGTCTCACATGCCAACAAGTCAAGGCAGAACATTGAAAACCTGCAGGTAAGCTACATCCTCTAGATATTCCCAAGTGGAAGTGGGAGGATATCGACATGGACTTCATAATGGGTCTGTCTAAATCTAAAGGAGGACATGATGGAATATGGGTCATCATAGACCAATTGACCAAATTAGCACATTTCTGGCCAATCAAGAGCCGATGGTCAGTCGACATTCTTGCTGCCTTATACATCAAAGAAATAGTTCAACTGTATGAAGTACCTGTTTCAATCGTGTCTGACAGAGACCCGCACTTCACTTCACACTTCTGGAATGGTCTACAACATTCGTTGGGAACAAGACTCAACTTTAGTACAATATTTCATCCTCAAATGGATGGTCAGACTGAAAGGACAAATCAAGTAGTAGAAGACATGCTCAGAGCTTGTATTATCAATTTCGGTGGAAGCTGGCATGATCACTTACCCCTGGTCGAGTTTGGTTATAACAACAGTTATCAGGCAAGTATTCAGATGGCACCTTTCGAAGCATTATGCGAAAGGAGCTGTCGATCACCCTTATGCTGGGACGAAGTTGGCGAAAAGTAACTACTAGGCCCAGACATGGTAAGGGATACCACAGACCAACGGTAGAGGCTGGGCATAACGAGGTAAAGGGGTGCATTCCATTCATAGGGAATTATGGCCAATACATTGCAAAGGGAAAGGAAAAGAAGAAAAGAGAAAGAAAATACAGCGTGGGGAAGGGGAACGGAGCATAGGCTCCTCCCCTCCCAGATCTCACTCCCTCTCTTCGTTCACCCTCCTCTCTTTCTCTTCTATCTTCTTTCTCTTCACTCAGGCGATGGTGGATGGGGCAACATGCATTTCCCTCTTCTTCTCTTCCTCTCTTTCTCTTCGCACGAGTGGCGGTCGTCAGAGCGGCAAACTCTCCTCTCTTCTTCTCTTCTTTTCTCTCTTCGCATAGACGGTCGTGGATGGAGCAACGGCAGGGGGAAGCTGGAGCCTCCCCTCCTCTTCTTCTTCTTTTCTTTCTCTTCTTCTCTTCTCCCCTGGGCATCTCCCTCTGTCTCCGTGTCTCTTCTCTTCTTCTTTTTGTTCGCAGCGAAGGGAGGGGTTTTTATACTCCAACGAAAAGATCATCGATGGCGGGAAGGGCTTCGACGGACATTAAATGGGAGTTGACTCCCTCGTCCTGGGTGGCAGGGGGCATAGCCTGCGTGCCTTCACGAGGGAATGACACCTCAGCCAGCTCGCTGCACGCCACTGGATCGTAGGGGATGGATGTCATGTCCGTTTTGCCGGTTGCAGTGGGTGGCAAAGTGTGCCGTTGAGTGGCCAGAAGCCTGTACCGTTGGAAGACTCGAGAAGTGTACCGTGGAGGGGCTGGCAATATGTGCCGCTAAAGGGGTTGGCAAGCGTGCCGTTGAAGGACCCATAAGGCGTACCACTGGAAGGGCCTGTCGGGCGTGCCATCAGAGGCCCTAGAGGAAGTGTGCCACGGGCGGGCGTTGAGGGTGTGTGCCGCTAGAGGGCTTGAAGGAGTGTGCCGCTGAATGGGCGCGGGAGCGTGCCGCTAAGCGGGAGGCTAGGGGTGTGCCGCTGAAGGGCTACCCCAGGGCGTGCCGCTGAACGGGTGTGGGAGCATGCCGCTGAGCGGGTGTACCGCTGGGCGGGGTGTGCCACTGAGGGCACACTAGCAAGCGTGCCATTGGGGCACTTCAAGACTTTCCTTTTCTTCTCTTCTTCTTCTCATTTTCTCTTCTCTTCTTTTCTTTTCTCCTCCTCTTGATTCCCCTACACGTAAACACGAGGTGAGAATTTTTTAGTGTCCACAGTCTTCAATTTGTATTTCTTAAAATCTGTGAGCATCCGTGTGTGTGTGGATCAATTCAGATCCGTGGTGGTGTGTGGTGATCGTGCTTCATTCGTGTGTGTGTGTAAGTCTTCCTAGATTTATGTGTGTGTGTGTGTGTTGATCTATCTGGATCTGATCTTCCTAGTGTGTGGAGTGCTGCATTTGTGGCAGCGTGTGTGTGTTGTTGATCCGGTTGTCAGATCATGTTGGAGACCTCATCTCCGTGTGTGTGTGTGTTGGGGTGCGTCCTTGTGTGTGTGGGCATGCATCGTCCTACGTGTGTGTTTAGAGCGTCGACTCCGTTTGGCGGGCCCTCAAGGCTGAATTGGTCCCCCGAGGTTAGGTTCACTCACATGGTGGGGAATAAGCATGATTTCCTCACTAGGTACCATCGCGGGGCCCTTATGGGGCATGAGGTCTACCACGCTGCCAACATGGATAACTTCTTGATCCATGGGAAGGCCCCACTCATGGTTGCCATTATACATCAAAACCTTGAAGGGTTTGTTACCTGGGGCTCTCGTTGTTGAGGGAACCCCTGAGAAGGGCTGCTTAATCCTCACCATCCCAGAGTCATTTTCATGGAACTCTTGGGAGCACTCAAGTGAACCTCTTTGACTTTTTGTTGTCCTTAATAATGTGCTTGCATGAATACAATCTCCTGGCATGTCAGACAAAGGACTTGGTGGATGTTGACTCTCTAGTGGATATTGGGGGTCCCGAGCACCCAAAAGTGGACCTAGCATGTCTAGACTCCCTCTCAAGGTTGGTGAAGGCTGGAGGGCCGGGGCATCCAAATGTAGTCCTATCATGCATGTGGTTTCTACCAACTTCAACCGACAGGGGTGGGTCAGGACATCCATGTGTGAACCTATTATGCACAAGTTTGACAAATGTGGGGGGACCAGGGCACCCATGTGTGTACCTAACATGCATCGGTTTCATATCTAAAGTTGGAGGACCGGGGCATCCAAATGTGGCTCTAGCATATGTGAGGTCCCTACCAACTTGGATGAGTAATGGAGGGTCTATGTACCCAAATTCACTTGCCCTACATGACCCTAGACGTAGTGATGCATGAGACTCCAACCTTTCATGTATTTGACGGGCTCTTAGGTGAATGACTTGTGAAGGGGCAAGGGGGTGGGTTTCATTAATGAGTTGGAGTGGAAAGTGTGAGCCTTGGGGTTCCCATGAGGATGGGTCATAAGGATCTAAGTGGGCTTGGCTTGTGGGGAAGGGTGCTTCTTCCAACTCTAGACTTATGGCATTCCAAGTCATGCACTCCCTAGTGTGGACTAAGCATTTACCACCTAGCGGAACAAACATCATGGTTAACTCCCTAGATGCCCTTTCCTTGAGGGAGGAGGGGGTCATAGGTTTGGTCTTGGCCAAACTCTTCGGGTTCGGGTAGGAGCAATAACAACTCGCTTGTGTAGGGACCCCTTGTGTAGACAGAGGTAATGGAGCCAAAACATGGGAGGATGAACCCAATGTGTTTGGGTCGATCGGTTGGTCCCTAGGGTTAATATGCCAGTCAGCCCTAATTGCCATCTTTGACCCTCAATAAGATCATATATGGTTTCCACAATGTAGTAAGACTGGAAAGTTGTGTGGAAGGAGTTAATGGGCACTATTTAGGATTGATGCCCCATGGGTGGGTGTTGTGGGCTCAAGTTAAGAGGAATGGGATTTTGTTTAAGCCACTTGATTATGGACCCATCTATGGTCATCACTTTCTGGGTGAGGTCAGGGTTAACTTGCATGGGGAACATTGGATGCCCTTCCTCCTCATTGGTTTGGGTCAAGGTGTCCTTTGGGGAGTGGTTCAGATCGGAGGCATCCTTTTTTTGGCTACCAACTGGATGGGAGCCAACTTGAAGAAAGTGAGGAGGTCAAGAACAAAAGGATCGAAGGGGAGACGGAATCCACCCTTCCATGATAGGAGGAAAGAGCAAAAATGATCGGTACGAGAATCTAAGCTCGTCTCATAAGGGGTAGCGGTGGCGAAGTAATACTTCCACGGCAGGTAGAACGGGTGCTCCAACCGTTTCACCTCTGCCTCTCCCAGCTCGCTGCAGTTCGGAGCCAGCGATATCACCACCCCTCTCACCTCGGGCTTGTCCTGACGCTGGTTCGCCATGGATTCCGAAGAAGAACTTGGGGAAGAAGGTTCCAAAGACTTCAAAGATTCTAGGGGAAGAGGAAGTTGCGGGATCGCCGCCACGGTTATCTCCGCCAACTCTACGAATGCCACCACAAGTCCCTACTCTTTCGCATTATCTCCAAGACATCTAAAAGCAAAAGCGAAGGAGAGCAAAAACCCTAAAGCAGTGGGGGTTCAGAACGCCAACAGTGCCCAACGATTATATCCCCTTGCGGGTGGCAACGCGATGTTCTGACCTCCAAGACAAAGGGGGCCTCTTCATTTCAAATCCATCAAGATAATCATTATTACGGGCCCAGGTGACAACGTCACGTGGCTTCTTAACACCACCAGATTTCCACCCACCCGAACCACACCGGTCCAAAACCCAACGGTTACTCCTCCGAGCCTGAGAAGGCTCGGGAGTAGGAGGGGGACAAGTGGAGACGGGGATTTCTGTAGCCCATTTAAGAGCGGCTGAACGAGGTCCAGCAAGACCAAACGAGGCCCATCTTATCTAAGTGACAGCCCATAGGGCCCCTTATCATGAAAGCCCAATAAGTTCACTCGGAATCAAACACCTCCTAGGCGGCCATTAGGCTCGGAGGTCCAAGCGTCGGTCCAGTCAGAGGAAGATTCATGCCTGAGCTACGCCCCATATTGAGATAAGGGTTGGCGCCCCACGCCCGCTCTGACCGAATTACATCCGAGCTATGCCTATCGCCTTGATAGGAGCTGTCATCCTCCATGCTTGGGTCGACCGATGGGTGCTTATCCCTGTTGCCATTGAGAGCGCTTTATGAGCAAGAGTTTATGAGGATAAGGGAGGCCAAGAGTCCTCTAGGCTATAAAGAGCCCATGATGATGATGTAAAGAGACCACGTCGAGGACGTAACCCCCACCTAAACTCCTCCGCTTATAGGACTCATGAAGCTGGCGCACTATTTATACCTGGGACTCCTTCCGACAGAAGGTAAGGCATAACACTCTTAAACTCCCTGAGCAGGAACTTCCTCACCACCTTGGTGGAGAGGGATCTCGTGCAACCTCTCCCTCCTCCCCTTCTAGCTTCCACCACTACTCTACTAACTTAGGCATCGGAGGGTTTTCCACCAGGGAAGCACCCCTGGGCCCCCTGATCCGTTTCCATTCCTCATAGGTCTCAACGTGGTGATCACTTACTCCAGCTCAGGACCAAGCGCAAGATCGACCCTCTTCATTTACTATTTTAGTTCTTTTAGGGTTAATTAAATTAAAAAATTTATTTCTCATTTTTATTGATCGGGTTTCTACATAGGCACACTAGGCCCAATACCACAGATCTGAGACTAGCTCTTAATCTGTCTTCCTACTAACAAGGTAGGGATGATTACAATGGATCTTAATCAAAAGAAGAACAAGAAAATAAATACAAACTGAAAGAGCAGATAGGATATGTATCAACTAAGATCAAATAAGAGAGTCCTGTCTGAAGACTGAAAGATGTCCTTGACTACTTCCAGATTTTTGGCCTCTTCTCCAAGAGCTTGACAGGAGGCTAGATGAAGCTTCTAAACGCTGGATGATGCTTCTGAATGTAGGATCTACACTGAAATCTGGAGACAGAACCTCTTCTGCTCGCTAGACTACAGGGAACTGAAGAAGAACATGCTACCCTGAACTGTCTGGCTGGGCTTGAAAAACCAGGGAAGATGAGATGATCGACTTTGGCTCTAGTTCTCTTGTCTTCCTTCTACCACCTCTTCTTCAATCTCGGAACAGAATCTCTTGCTTCTTCCTCAAGCACACTCTTCAGATGTCTCTCTCAGTTCTTCTTCTCTTTCATTCTTGTTCTGTTTTCATTTGTGCACAATACACGCCCTAATCAAAAAAGTGAATCAAATCTTCTGTGGGGTCCACTTCTGGATAATGCCAGATGTAGGGAATAATCCCCTTCGAAATATGACCTTCCAGAAGCTGCTACCTCGTACGAACAGGATCACCAATGATTACAAACGAATCTTGGGCCCAGATGGCTATCCAATTAAGATCTGAGCCACACGAGTTTGATGGTGTCGACGCACTTCAAGTGAAGTGTCAACACATCCTATGAAAGTCTTGAAGAATGGTTGAGCTCATCATAATGGTGCCGACTCCTTCATGCTGAAAGGTTGACACTGGTATCACAACTGTAGACAAATTAATGGCATTTTAATCTGGTGTATTAACACTTCGACCTAGCGGAGTCGACGCATAATCCCCAGATAGAACTGGGTTTCTATCACATTTGTTTTGTAGTGTCGACACCATTGGCTAGGGAAGTCAACACACTGAGCATACCAATCCTAATCTAGCCTGGCTTCAACTGTAGTGTCGACACTCTACAAGTGGAGCGTCGACCTGTCTTCAAAACACTTTCACATTCCTGTTAGATAAAGAACAAGGGTTTAAAGTCTTGAGCTTCATGGATTTATTAGACCACCAATAATGATTCATAGTGTGCCATCATCAAAACCTGGGGATACAACGCTGCTTACACTCCATAGCACAGAACACTCTCTCCACAACACCTATCCACGTCCTTGCCGCATCTGGATCTGGCTGTCCGTCAAACTGAGGTAGGTGGAATTGTAAAAACTCCCTCAGCACTCGACCACGGCCCCCTTGAGTAGACGAGCCCTCTCTGGCTTCTCCACCATATGTGTTGTCGGAGGAAAAATTGGTACATGCCCTCGAAAAATGCCTCACGACCATGACCTCTACCAACTGCCACTGCACCCATCGCGGCTGACTCCTCGCTCTGCTCTTCCTGATCTTCCACAGACTATGCTGACTGGGAGCCAACCCTCCTCCTCGGTGCCATATCCTTCAAGCATGAAAAAAGACAAATTGATGAAATTAATAAAACACACGGTGCCTTAAGCTAGTCGTCGACGGTACTAGATACTACGGACTTTTTGGACCTCTGCTATTATTTTAGTTTCCTTAAACTTCCACAACCACACTCTGATACCAACTGTCACGATCCAAGATTCGGATATCGGGAATAACCCGATACCATTCGGATCCTGGCCTGCCACCTACGAGTCAGAAGGCTCGGAAGGGTTAAAGGGTTGGTGTGGGAGTGTACAAGAAGCTAAAATAAATGTAGGAATATAAATAATGCATAATTTAATTAATACCAGAACTAAACCATTACATGTTTAGAATAATTATATAGTCCAGAACTACAAGTCCAAAGTAAGTACAGTCTACTGAAAGAAAGGTACAAGTCCACGGGGCATACCCTAGCTCTGGCAGACTGGCAAGTAACTCTGACCACTAGCACCTCGATCCACCTCTGACGTACTACGCGAAAGCCTCGCCTCACCTGAAAGCAAAGGGGGTGAGCCTCATCTCATCGGCTCAATAGGGGTCCCACAGATCCCCACCTCACATGACGGAAAATAACAGTGTGATAACCAAGGTAAGAGCAGTAAGTAAAAAATAGGAAAGGCAAGGAACTGCAAGTAAAGGAACTCTACACAAGACCACTACACCTACCACTAACCATGTCTCGTCCACGCAGAATAGAACAACGGTGCTGCCAGTATAACAAGCCACAATGAAGGGAAAAACCCGTGTCAGAACCACCCAAGTGATAGGAGTACTAACCTACTAACCACGAGACCGGAAGCATCCTCCGACGACTTACACCACAGCCTCAAGTGTCTCCCTACCAACGAACGAGGACTAGCCGGGGTCATGCTCGTCAGCATGCATCCACTGTCCCTGACTACATGTGCACACACAGACCATCTACTTGAGGTCATGTCCTCTAGCCGATTTTCCCCCTAGCTGGACTCAAGCTGCTAAGGCAAGGGGCCCTTGGGTAATTGGCCTACAAACCTCTACACGGGACAAGCCTCCACCACTCCTAGGTGGGTTGGCATATAAACGTGCCCAGGTCAGCTATGTCTAGTGGGTAGAATCACCAAGGATGAGAACCTGCTGAAACTACAGAAGCCACCGAAGTACCACTGGTCAGTACTAAACCACCACGAGGTGGCTCACCAACATGAGAACCAAAGACCACTAGCCCGACAACTAAACTATGACTGCCAGTACATACGGTGAAGATCGGAGCCCTTAAATGCGCAGAATATCAAAAATCGAGCAAAACAGGCCTGAGGGCCCTAGAAGGCCAGAGTACTAGTGGCCCAGGGGCCTAGGTGGCCAGCCCACTGGCCACCCAACCTCAAGGCCTGGGCGGCCACATCCCTGGTTGACCAGGGGCCTGGGTGGCCCATCCCTTGGCCGCCCAGCCCACAGATGATCTGGGCACTAGGTGGCCCAATCAGTGGCCACCCAGAGCTGGGTGGCCAAGCCACTGGCCTCCCAGGGGAAAGGCCAAGGTAGCCACTAGTCTGGCCACCCAGACACCTGGGTGGCTAGTACCTTGGCCGCCCAGGGGAATGGGCACCCAGGCGGCCAGTACCTTGGCCGCCCATGGGTTGGTGATGGCCGATTCGATGGCTGCCACCTGTTGCGGATCCCCTCCGAGAACCCAACTTTCGGGGGATCATTCCCCAGCCCAAAAACTCCCCCAATGGGCTCAGAAAAATCCCAGAGATGCAAAGAAACCCTCCATGACCACCAAACCATCGATTGAACCTAATCCAAGTGACAAATCCATCTCATGTCCCTTTAACATGGAAATCCCTCGAAACAAGCAAACACCCCGCTCACTCGCCTCAAAACCTACGGATCGTAAAGGAAAACGTACAGGGTGAGTGCAGAATCCATCCCCCTACCTTAATGAGGCTTCAGACCTCGAAGATGGACAGATCGAGCCCGCGTGTGCCGGCCACATGCCGTGAACGTGCCCACGTCCGCACCCGTGAACAAGCACTGCTACCTCCGCCTTCACCCACACGTCGCCTAGCCATCGTCATCGCCGATCGTCCACCGCCCTGCGCTCACTGTCTGTAGTCGGAGAGGAGAGGGAGGGCGCCTACGCTTGGAGCGGAAAGGGGAAAAGTGGGGAGAAAGGGGAAGAACGGTCGTATATAACGGGAAGAAAGGGGTACCTTTTTGGGTTTCCCCCTAAACTCCCAAGAAATCAAAATCGTATATATGCCCCTTTCACCAATCATTGCTCATTCAAATAAATGAGAAAAATCGGGGACAAGCTTGATAATTTTGTCAAGATTTGAACTAAATCTGAATAACCGTTCCACCTCGCTTCTAGCAACCTGCTCGCAACCCTCAGTTCCCCACTCCACCAAATGCCCAACCATCCTTCCCTGCTCCTCAGCAGCCACAATAGCCGCAACAATACCACTACGTCCCACCCCCAAACGGCTATGCACCTACGCGCTCGGGTCCTAAGAGAGCCAAGTACCCTCCCTTGCCTGAAACCCTTCCAGATATCTTCTCCGCCCTTATGTCAATTGGTGCTTTGCAACTTCCTCCAGAACGGCCAAACTGGAACCCAGCTGTGGACCAGTCTAGATATTGCATTTTCCACCAGCAACTCGGGCACACGATTGAGAGATGTTTTCAGTTTGGAGATTTTGTTTATTATTTACATGTAGAGCAACGTATAGATTGGGTTGAGATGCACAAGATAATTGTAGATTTCAAGGAAAGAGGAAGATAGGCGCCGAGACAGCAACAGCAGGCGCTGCAGCCACAGCAGCAACTACAGTCGCAGCAGCAGCAGCAGCCTGCACAAGATTTGGGGATTCATGGGAATCTGATGCCTAACCATCTGCCCGCTCCATAAACTTAGCCGCTGGCACTAGCTCAAGTAAGAATTGTTCACCGCCCAGCTCCCAACGCTGGGTGGTCTTATGATGATGAGTCCTCTGCTCACCTCATGGCCCTCCACCATACCTACAACAACTCCCCTTTGCCTTCTACCCCCGCTATCTTTCAACCCACCATCGCAACCACCACCACACCTGCCGTCCCTTCAAGACCCCTCATTCTACCCCCTACATTGCCCACCGTTTCGCCCATCCTCGTGCCAGTGCCCGTCACATCCTCCATTGCCACCCCTTACTTAACTCGCCACCCATCATCCTCCCGACGGGGCCCGTTAAGTCTGCCTCCACCTTCATCACCCCATTCCTACACCCCTTGTTCACCCCCCAGGGCTCATTAATGCGCCAGTCATGAGTTTATCCAATGTCATGCTGGCACAAAATCTTGCCCTCCGGAGCAGGCATTTGTTCCATAGGAACTATCCCACGACTGGTGCGCCTACACCTAACCCCCAGTTTTCGACACAAGCAGTTGACCAAGATGAAGCAGATCCATTGCGCGGCACACAGTATGACTTGCTACATCAATTGGATCAGATGCCTGCCAAGATTTCGGTCCTAGAGTTAATTAAACGGTCCAAGTTGCACCAAGATGCTTTGAAAGATTTTCTTTAAAAAGTCCTAATAAATGAAGATATGGAAGTGGACAATCTACCATTGGCCCTAGCTACACTTACTAAGGGGCTAGCCATTTCTTTTTCTGAGTCTGAATTAGCACCTCTTGAGGCACGCCAAATGCCACTTTGCATCTCCATCACCCTGAACAAGGTGACTGTTGATGCGGCTTTGGTCGACACCGGGGCGTCCATAAATGCCTGCCCCTTAAGCACCTTGCGTGCTTGCAATATTTCAGAAGATCTGTTGAGGCCAACCCCAACTACAATTGCAGCCTACGACAATTTAATGAGGGCGTGCCAGGGGGTGATTGCAGTCCAAGCTGAGCTCTCAAAGGCTGCTACTTATAGGGGATCGGAGTCCCCAGAAGTAAAGACTCCCCACCGCCTCATGCATATCTGGGGAAATCGAAGCAACAGATCTCGAAAGTCGCGCCTTCTCAGAGTTACCTAAAGGATGCTGATTCGTATCCCCAGAAGGATCTCGTAACCATTCAAGAGGCGAGAAGATACACGCAAGAGATTTTTGTCAAGATTTCATTAAGGAAAAGAAGACTTTCTATTTTCAAGACAGAGTGTCACATAGAGAAGACTGCCCCTGGGCAGAAATGGAGGAAAATGAAAAGAAAACACAAGTAAGTACGAGTCTCTTTCTAAGGATCCGCCCCAGATACATGGTCACGTGCCCTGAGCACACTGGGGTCACACGCGTCAACGGCACCAACAGGAGGAGAGTCCCCATCCAGCTCCACTACCTGGGCCTTTGCCACCGAGGTGTTCGCGGGCGTGTGCTCTCCCGTGCCCGACACCGGTGCTTGCACCCCTGCTTCAGCTTCAGCAGCCTCCTCCTCATCCGCAGCAGCCTCAGGGTCGAAGGGCGGCGAGGGGGGAGGTAGGACTGGGGCCTCACACCCCAGACTTGCCGCAGTAGCTGTCACAGTGGCACTCCAACCCTCCCGGAAGCCTTGGTCATGAGTTGGCCCGTAGAACTCCAAGGCCACCTCCATCAGCTCCTCCCGGTAGGCCGCAGAAGAGCGGAAGCATTCCACCGAAGCGTAACCTAGCCAGCTTGGCCTCGATCTCCTGAGCACGAGCCTCTATAGCCTGGGCCTGCTCCCCCAGCTCGGTCGCTCATTTCTCGGTAGCACCTGCTCGCCCCTCGGCAGCATCCGCCCGCTAGCGGAAGGCGTTTCGGTCACGCTCCATGCCGGAGAGGGCCAGACCCTGATGGAAGAACTACTCACAGAGCTCGTTCAGGGCCAACTCAGCCTCCCTCAAGCGTTTCTCTGACTCCGCCAGAGAAGCCCGACTAGACTCCAGCTTCCGAGCGAGACCCTGGAAATGATGCCTCCACAGCCCGAAGGTACCCGCGACCAAGCAGACGCTCTTGGCAACTGTCACCGCCAATTCATCCTCGACCTCAGGGCCAGACTCACCCAAAGGGTTATGCCTGCCGGTGCTCCTTCCCATAAGGTCGACGGTGATGTAGATCTCGGACAACTCGGACGACGGATCCTGAGGAGGCGATGGCGAGCTGCGTCGTAGAGACGCCTCCGCGCCCACCACAGGAGCCTTCCCCTTGTCACGCCCCCGCACCAAAGGTACTGGAGCAGGGGGGACGATCACCGATTCACCGGCCACCAGAGGCGGCAGAGCCCCAAAAGAGGGCCGCCCAGACACTGGCGCAGGTGGAGCGCGGTGCCGAGCAGGGGGAGATGTCCTCGGACGCTTCCTTGACCGGCGACGAGCATCCATAACCATAACGTTCCAGAGTCCATAATACCGATAACCCGATACTAGGTATCGAATTACCGCCACTATGAACTCAGAGCCCATGATACCGATAACCCGATACTAGGTATCGAATTATCGCACCCTCATCCCCAGCCATCACTCCCTCAATCCCTTGCCTCCCCTCACCCATTTCCTCCCCCTCCATAGCCCCCACCAATAGCAGTCCTTGTTCAGGTCACAGGCAGCAGAGAACCCTCAGCTTGCAGAGTGTGCGACAGTGAAATCTTGAGGCTTTAGGAGGCGCATCATACACCGTTGGATTCGTCATCTAGTCAGCTTTGCAATAAGGGTAGCCCCACTGTCCCCTGAGCTTGGAGCTATCCAGAGGAGCAAATCTTGGCGACCTGTGTAGTTCCTCCTAGGCAGATAACCAGAGAACTCTTGCAGAGGCTTCCACGGTCTGATTTCTTGGATTATTGGAGCACCAGTTGGCTGAGAGCTTCCCCTACAAGTCCTCTATCATCTCCAAGAAGCAGAGATAATTTTGGATCTCAGAATCAAAAGTTCCAAAATTTCCCTCCCAAGTGCGCCAGGTCAGTTTTCCTGAGCCTGAACCGACACATCCCTACTGTTCGAGCCTTCAGGATTAGCTTCGACATCTGCCGATGGTGCCGTTGGTCCCGGCTGGAAGAAGACTCGACCACGATTGCAACGGCTCTAGTCTCACCTTCAACAGAGCACGGGCATGTTCGCGGCACCCCCGTCATTCAGCAGCATCACCTAAGAGCAACCAGAACCAGAGCAGTCCGGCCTTGTTCCAGGCCCCACCCCGGCCAACGACATCGTTAGGAAATTCCAAGAAAATTCAGGCATCCTCCTGGGTCAAGTCAAAAATTTTTGGCACCAGTTGCAGCCTATTCTGAGGATGGTAGAGACCGTGGTGGCACCATCTTTGACTATCTGTCCGGCGGTTCCAGAAGCTGGCAGCACCGGTGGAGCTCGGAACAACGATTTCTAGCTCTGCTTCCCCTCCCCGCCTGGCCAGCTTACTGCCCCTCCCTGCGTGGAGGTAGTGTTTGGATGTAAATCTATTAACCCCCACCCTGAGATCCCCCCTCCTATGCGAGGTGCAGTATTGTAACCAATTTATTTTCAGGTGAAGCATCACCGATGCAGTGTACTGGCATGTGCCCACGCTTCCCGGCTCGCCCACATCTCCGATCTGGATCGGTGTTTTCACACCGATCAGGTGAGTGTCTGGTATCCCCTTTGATGGTTACTTTCTTTGCTGGTTTAGTATTGACTTGAATGCTCGTCGGATGGTGAGAAGAGAGCTAGGACTCGCACACCACCATAAGTGTGCCCACCGCGGATCGTGAGAGAGTGCCACCCAAACCCACGCCCCGACGTGCTAGCCGCCTAGACGTTGGGAATCCCAGGCCCTTAGGGGTCAGCCTAAGCCTGCTAGGTCTTTAGAAATGTTTGGGTCCCACCTCAGACCTTTGCCATCATCCCCCAATCACCATCGGGAGATCGTGTGTGCCGTGTGAGTGAGCCGCTAGCGTGAGTCCGTGTTCTTCCTTATATGCTTGTGGGTCTAGGTCCCAGGTTCAACAAGTCATCCCTTATCACCCTTGGGCTGTACCACATCAAGTGGTATCAGAGTAGTCATAGGCTTGTTAAGAGGCAAAGCTATAGGAGAAATACTCAAAGTAGCCAAAGAAAAGCAAGCTATCACTACTTCGACTGCCAACATGGTGACTTTTGAAGAAGAAGAGAGTCCTCTGCCAGCCTCATCTAAAGGTGTTTCGGGCGAAGCATTCGAGGGAGCTTCCGCTATGGCAGCATTAGACCCAGCCATCTTAATGATGCTGCAAAATTACCGGCAAGAGATTGAAGCTTTGAAAAGGCAGTTGAATGAGAAGACTGAACAAACTCCTATCCCCTGGAAGCAAGATATGCATGCTGAACCATCCTGGGAAGCTCCTGACCCAGTCGATGCTACACTCTCAACTACTTCTCAAGCAACAGGCTATGGCAAGGCTGCTCTTCAGCCACATTTCCTACAGCCACCACTGGCGCAACTGGCACTTTCACAAACGCAGCATATACCACCAATGATGTCACCGACATTTCAAGCCGTAGCTATGACCGCTCCTTTTATGCAACAGCCTGCACATCTCCTTCCAAGACCGATGGACCCAGCCGTGGTGAATAAGTCAATGGTGGAATAACTGATTGAAATGAAGCTGGCCGAGAGGACAGATGGTGATTTCAGCACTTTTGATGTGTATAAGGTGTCGTATCCACCGCAATATGCTGCGAAGAGGCTCCCACCTGGCATCAACAAATCGCCGAAGTTTGAAAAGTTCAATAGGCAAGGCTCTCCTAAAGAACATATCGCTTACTATATGACAATGATGGGTGATCTGGCAGCAGATGAAGCCTACCTGCTAAAATTCTTTGGGTCCTCACTAATGGACCTGACTTCTGAATGGTATTCCAATCTGTCGGCTGGCTCTATAAGCGACTGGGCAGCTATGTAACGGAAGTTTCAGGAACGGTTCCATGTTGCTGAAAGAGAGGTCACAGTAACCGAGCTATATGCCTCCAGGTAGAGACATGATGAGATAGCCCTGGAGTACATCAAAAGATAGCGGAATCTCAGTATGAGATGCAAGCGGCCGCCACATCCATAGGATGCAGTGCAAATATGCAAGCAAAATTTGAGCCGGGAAATCCTCTGTAGGATGATCGGAATTGAAATCTAATCTTTCGACCGGCTAAATAATGTGGTCGTAGAGATTGAAGCCTTCATATCCAGCTCTCCCTCTACTTCAGTTGCTACAAGCCAAAAGGGCAAGTCTGCTGACAAGTGGTCAACGCCCAAGGAAGAAGTTCACACAGTTGATTTCAAAGCATTCGACCAATGAAAAGGAAAGGAGAGAGAAGTGGTCAATCCTCCTCCCGCTAAGCCAACTGAGTAGCAAGAAGTCCCATCCTTGCAGGCCAAAATGAAAAGGCTTTACTCTTACCCCAATGGCAGGACTCGGATCCTCTTTGAATGGGCTATCACATACACCAAGGTTACTCTACCGGAGTCAAAGAGACCGGAAGATGCTAGAAAGAAAGACCATCCTCGCTTCTGCCCATACCACCAGATGGTTGGACACCCTATTGAAGCTTGCTACGTCTTTAAAAACGCTATTGAAAAGTTAATCAGGAGGGAGAGGGGAGAGAGACAAGAGGGGTGGGGAGTGTGCCGGTCTCGAGATTATCTTTTAAAAAAAAAACTGGTCGACCCTTGTTTTTATTTTGGGAGAACTTTTCAAATGATGGAATTTCATCCTAAAAATTAGGAGTAAGTTACCAAACACGTCTAAGTGAGTTTCCTATTCTTATTTTTAAGTTTGAGAGAAAAAAAAGGGAAAAAAGAGTAACCAAACACCCTATAAGTCCTTGAAAGTCTTTTCCCTAGTTTGTTCAAGTCGATAATAGTTGACTCCTTACAGTGTCAAAGTGTGTCCACTTGTTAAGCATTGTAGAACCAATGTTTAAATTTCAATAAATAAAAGTATTTTTCCTTTCCAGCTTGTGCACTCTAAGGTTTAGAGACCATCCCCTATTCCTTCTATAGATGGTCATCATTACTTTATCAATTTCATTGACAGTTTCTCTTATTGTTGTTGGATATATCTCATCGAATCCTGAGAGAAAGTTCCTTGGATTGTCCAAGTGTTTTACAAGATGTTTGAAACTCAATTTGAGAGGCAAGTTAAAGTGTTTCGGTCTGACAATGCTAGAGCATATTTCTAGAGGACTCTCAATATATTTTGGAAGATGAGGGTATCATTCAACAATCCTCTTGTGCTTATTCACCCCAACAAAATTGGGTGGCAAAAAAACAAACATTTATTGGAGACCTCTCAAGCTCTTCACTTGCAACTTCCAACTGCTAAAGAATTTTGGGTTGATCTAACTACCCCCAATGTTATCAATAGGATGCCATCTTGAACGCTCAGGTATCTATCTCCTCTTTGGGTTCTTCGTCCAGAACATCCTTTGTTTTCTCTTATTCCTCGTGTCTTTGGATGTCTCTATTTCATTCATTCTCTTAGTCCTACCTCCACCAAACTAGATCTCAAGGCCATTCATGGCATCTTTTTGAGGATTTTCCCAGTCAAACCACACAAAAGGGGTACAAATACTTTGACCTAAGAGCGAGAAGCAGTACGTCCTTAAGGATGTTACATTTTTTAAGTCCGAGACTTACTTTCAGCCTCTGTGTCCTAGTTCAGGACTGGATGCCTCTCCTATTCCTTCTCTGCCTTCAGCTATGTCCATTCCTCTCCCTCTTGATGACAAAACTACTACAGCCACTCATGGTTCTCAGAGCGAGCCTACCCTACATCTACTGGCTTATTCCAACCATACATGAAGCAAGAACAAGCCTTTCACAAATCTGCTACCCCAAGAAGCTGTTGAAGGTTCCAATCCTCTGCCTGTTATTCCTATTACACCCTCTGATCTTGATCTTCCCATTGCTCTTCGGAAAGGTTCCAGAACGTGTACCAAACACCCCATCTCTCATAATGTCTCTTACTCTCACATTTCACCTTCTTATTAAGGTTTGACAAACCGAGACGGGACGGGGCGAACCGCCCGTCCTGTCCCGTCCTGTCCCAGCCACAGGGGATGCAACCGGTATGCTATATATATTATTTTATTTTATTTATATCAAATTTATTTTATAGGTCGGTTGGTTCAAATAAAATATAGAAAATATCCAATCGGCCAAAGATCATCAGTGGGTTTTATTAAACTTAAAGCAAAAGAATCTATAGTAGAAACCCTTTTCATGTTGAGCCCAAGCAGTTAATAGGCCTGTAGAAGGGTCAATAGGGAATTAAAACAAACTCACTTATACATTATTGGGCTGACCCTTGGAAGCCCACATCAAAGGGTTTCTCTATAAGATTAGGGTTTTGTTTTGTGATAAGATTGGTCGATGGGGAAGGTGGCTGTAAATTAAGAAGTATAGGATCGATCATAGAAAGTTGCATCTTAACTTGAATTAGGATTCCTTGTTAGGATTCGGAGAGGTAGAATCCTTATAAATAGAGCTTAGGTGATTGGCAGAAGCATCTTGTTGTTGCTACTATTTGTGACCTGCTACGTTTGAAGGGGAGAGCTCGTGAGGTCGACGCATCATCTGCCTTCTTGATCTTCTTCCCTGTTCGTGGGTCTTCCTCCTCCTCTCCTTCCTGTGCATCGTACTACTGCTACTACCGTTGCTAAGTGCCCATGGAAAGAAATGCGTGGCTTCTTCCTCTTTGTCTTCCTCTTATGGGTGCGACGTAGCTCATCGTCCTTGTTTTCCTCCTTTGTCTGCTTTGTCGCCGTCCATCTTCTTCCCTCACAAAAGGTAGGTTATCTCAATACCCTTCAGGCAAAACACTGTTAAGAATAGTAGCATGTATGCAACCATAATATTTTCTCGATTAAATCTTCTTGTTCCATATGTAGTTTTATTAAGTTTTAGAACCTTCTGTTCCACGTGAAATTCGTGACCAGAACAGTGGACACGACTTAATTGGCATCTTTCCAGAAGTGCGCTAATTTATCGCTAATTCCTAAATTAGCGTCAGCCTCTTAGACGCGACTTAATGCTCGCCCACTACCCCTGACACATATTCTTCTGACTATTTTAATAATTCACTCACGTTTAAAAATCAATAAGTATGGAACCATAATCTGTAAAATTTGCACGAGCATATTTTTAGGACCCTTGTAATTTTCCCTAAATTACTTTATCTTCTGATCCATGAAATTTTACATAAAAAGTATAGTGCTACTGTTCATCCATCTAATAAGAAATGAATAGTAGGTTATTCCTGAGAACATACCTAGCCGATGCATAACAACATGTAAACTGAGAAGAATTAGCATCTGCTTGAGCAGACGCGAATTAACTAAGTAGCCCCTCTTTATAGAGATGCGAGAATATCTTGAAATTATTAATATGAAATAATATAGAAAATACCTGAATTAGTGTTTGTCTCCTTGATTTGAATTAAAGAACTGGCGCCTCCATACATGGATGCTAATTTAAATAATTTTATTTGAACTTCGTAAAAATCTAGAATTGGCGCCTTTACATAATGACATGTATTCTAGAATTAGCACCCCTGTACCATGACGCAAATTCCTGTCACTCAGTTGTTCTCGCTATTTTGACCCATACTGCTAGTCCCTGGCACTATTGTCTCATGGCTGAGATGGAGTCCCTATTTTTTGAGTTTTCTTGGTTAGATGCCGAAACCACTCACTTTTGACACTTTTGGTGCCTTTTGGCACCATGTTTGGCGGAAGAAGTGGGCGCGTCCACCACCTTGGACGTGTTTAAAAGACGCGTCCAGTGTAGTGGACATGAATTACCTAATGAAAATGATTTTAAATTGAAGAATGTGCCTGGTCAGTAGGACGCGTTCATTAGAACGCATCCCCTTGACTGGACGCGTTCTTCTCAGTTTCCCCTATAAATAGAGGACCCCCTCCTACAAAATCAAGGCCAAAAAATCATGGCTTAAAAATCTTCAAAGAGGAGGGGAAACACTGCCCAAATTGCTTCTTAGCTCGTGAGTGTTTAAGGGGAGGTTCTGCCAGATTTTCGAGTCCCCGTACGCTCAAGAGAGAAGGCCATCTCTTCCCACCATGCATCCACACCATCCTCACGCTGCCAAAGATCTCCTCGAAGCCTGCCATCGGTACCCCCAATAAGCTTTTCTTCCCCTATATTCTTCTTTGTTTCATTCTGTTAGTTGCATGCATCACTCTCTGTTTCCATTCATACTACATTTCTCTTCTTGAGAAGGCTTTGCATCTATGCATTTCTGCATGAAATTTCATTTCATCATATCATTTTCTCACCCTTTGCATCCAATAGGGGTTTAAAACAACACTAAATAGGTGTGTCTGTTCATGATTTCATCATTTTCATCACAAGGGATTGATACTACATTGCTTTTGTTCTGATCCACTTGATGTTTATTCATATTTTTGCAAGGGTAATCAAGAAGAAAGCCAGCTTCATCGGTCGGCCGAGGGAAGAGGAAGAAGGATTCCACACAACTCTCTTGATTTTGAGGTATAAACGTGATCACTTACTCTTTCATTTTTGGGGTCTTTGACCTCTGGCGATCAAACAACATGCAATACACATGCACTCATGCCTGATTTGATTTCCATTTCCTTTTTGCATATTTTCATTAAAACCCACAGAGAGCAACTTCTCGTAGCGCTCGCATTCCGTGTTTTCTTCCTTTCCCGTGACGTTGTTCAGACTGTGGTGCAGACTAAGACGTCAGTGGACGCATCAGCCTTGTTTCTAGTGAGCAGGTACTCTCGTCACACAACGCGTGACACTCTTGACGCGAGGTTTAGCTTCTTGTATGCGAGACATAGTTATTCTGGTAGCTTCCACGTGTTTCCCTGACATTGAGGTCTAGATTTTTTGGTAGGGTTATAGAGGTCTTACTAATAGATAGTGTAGGGTTTACGACTGTGAGGTCGTGACTGTACCCTTGGACCGCGTGGTCCTGTTTGGACTTTTGTCTATAAGGACGAGCCTTCACGACAGGGATATCATAATTTTCCTTCAGTAGCGTAACTGTGGTTTTATGGTGGTTCGGCGGCCTCGACTGTGAGATTATTCCATTATGTACCGATAGGAGTAGCGTAGATAGTTGTGTTTTGGCTGCCTTCTTCCCTTGCTATTGCTATTATTGTCATTATTGTTATCGTTGTTGTTTATCACTGTTATTTTGTGGTGGGGATCCGCGGGACCCTAGATATCTGCATGTTTTCATGATCCTTGTAAATTCCTCTTAATTATCCTATCTTTACTTCAAAAAATCTCCTTTTATTCTAAAAATGCTACTATTCATGTCACCTAAAAGAAATGAACAGTAAACCATTCATCTGGTTAAGATCTAAACTATAGGCTATTTTTGAATTTGCATCTTCTGGCTTGACACGTATAAGAAGAATCTGTGCCTTCCTACAAGGTCGTAGATTAATATGCGTCAATCTGACTGACAGGATTTGGTAATTAATTATTTATTTCTTAAAATTTATGTGAATTAACATCCATGAGCTAGACACATATTTATAGATTCTGCGCCTCTCCAAAGACATGCATATTAATATGTGCCTATCCCTTTGACCTTATTTACTATTTAATTTTTAAAATTAGATATTTAATGAAATTAACGTCCTATTCAGTGGACACTATTTTAAAGAAATAACGACAACTATTTCTGACACGATTTTATCCACTATAGTTTTATCATGGTTTTGATCCAACACCGTGGATCCTTGGCAGCGTTGTCTCCCGGTCGAGACATGGTCCCTATTTTCTATGTTTTCACAGTACACCTTATTTCTTGGGGAAGGAAGGACCCTCTTTCGGGAATCCCTCTCGCCGGATTGAAAATTCGTTCTCAAAGGCCTCCATAAGACCCCGACATCGAAGGATTTCCTCTTCGATCACTAAGCCGGTTGTACTCTAAAAGCCAAAACCTATTTTGATCATGGCACTCTAAAGAAACATGACATCAAGCCATCATGGAGTGCCAAGACTTGGCTATTCTGTGAGAGTCTTGAACTGTCCAGACGCTGTTAAAATTGGCGACTAGTACAGTCATCGTGTATTCTTGAATTAGCGTCAGCCATCTTGATGTGAATTCCTTATGTTTGCATTGTTCAAAGAATTAGCGATGTGAGCAGTGGTCGTGAATTCTTTAAATTCACGGTGGCCTGTGTGGATGAAAATTGTCCCAGATTCTTACGTTCTGTGAGTTTTATTTGTATTGCCTCTAATTCATGTCTATATCCTTGGAGTCTCAAATTTCTTGATCTTCTAAACTATCTTACTAAAAGCTTCGTTCTTGGAATTCTATTGGCCATTAATTGACGTGGAACTTGTCTAGAACTTACATGGGGCCATGGGTCCAAAATGATACTCAATGCTAGAACGTAAGGTGAAAGGAATCCGGATATGATCCCAGGGGTGAGGCAAAGACCAGACATATACCGGTACTATGATTGATCAGGTGTGACATTACATCAAATGAAAAGCAAGATTGATCTATGACATTTCCACAATTGATATGACTCAAATGACATATGATACTTGAGATGGTCCGGAATGGGTAAACTTGATACTGTAATTTTTGTGTATGGCCAATTCCGCTACAATGTTCTTGTGATGTGCTCTTGTGAATATGAGTACCTTATATTGTCATTGGATTTTATGATATCAGTTCTTCATGATTGTTACTTCTTAAAATATGTACTCTTGGAAATTTATCCCTTGATTCTTGTCCTATCTCATTCACAAGTGAGATCTTGTTCGTGTGAGATGAGAGCTTGCATGTTTGATTAGCTTAAGTGTTGTAATTGGATAGCTAATTTTTAGTTGGCCATCAATTCACCCCTCCCCTCTTGATTGCCACATTTCGGGACTCAACATTACATATCAACAAAAGAAGAAAAGAGAGAAGAAGAGAAAAAAGGGGGGTGACACTCAGTCTATCCCAGGGAAGATCTCCTCAAGAGGAAGAATCTCGACGCAGGGGAAGTTCACCATGTCGCGTAGCTGATTCTCCTGCCCTTCGAGGCGTTCTAGCTCGGTCGATACGAAAGCTACCTCAGCCTCGGCGATGGCTAACTCCTCAGTTTCCTTGGCCCTGGTCACCTCAGCTTTGGCAAGATTAGACTCGGCCTTAACAAGACAGCCTTTCAGCTTCTCTATCCTGCTCTCCAAGGCATAGATGCTGCCACGACACTCGTTGAGGGCTCTCTGGCGCTGCTCTTGGGCCCCCCTCCGCACCTCCAGGGCCCGCAAATATTCATCCCTTTGGGCGTTGATGGCGGCAACTTCAGCAGGGTCTTGCATCTCGAGGAACTCGCGGCGGTTCACATATTTCAGCAATAATAAGACCCATCACGACCATTCTCCCAGCAGGCAACCCATCATCTGCAGGGCCCCGGTCAGCTGCATGACCACACTATGTGCTCCCCGGTACGTGAGGGAGGGATTAGCAAACATCATGGCCTGCAGGGTCAGCAGGGTCTGGCGGACCGACAACTCCAAAGCAACGTGGCCTATTGAAGGCACTGCTGGCGGGTTGAATTCAACGACGCTATCTACGGGTGCCCACAGCTCGATATCCACCATGGCCGAAGACGGGAGAGCCGAAGCCAAACTACTGGATCCTTCTACCTCAGAAGATAACTCCTGGCCCACCACTGCCAGGGGGAAGGCGAGGCCGCGGCAGGGTCGCCCGACGCCGCTATCATCAGGGGCTGCCCCACCTCCACCATCAGAATAGGGTCGGGACCCGTCGTCGCTCCCTACACTGTCAGAACCGGGACCACGGCCTCGACCGAAGAATAGATGGTCACCGGGACTGGGCCACGCATCTCGATAGGGATGCTCGTCTCCTGCTCTACCTCCCCGATAAGGTCTAGACTCACAGTCGCTTCACAGCTTGGCAGGGCGAGGGTCTTGCTCTTGGTCGGAGGAGGGGCGTTGAATGAAGCTGGACCGGATATTATCGCCGAGGGACCTACGGCCCCTCCCGCTTGTGCCTCCTCCCGGTGAATGGTGATGTTCGCCAAGATCTCTCACAAAAGTTGGGTTTCCTCTGGTGCGGCAAGCTTTTGAAGAGGTGGAAGAGGGACCATGAGCTTTAGGCTGGCCCCCGATTGTAGAAGAGACACCAGGGGCTCCGCGTCCAACCCCAAAAGCAATTTTAGCTTGCCTGCTCCCGTGGGACTGATGGGTCCCCTCCATTTGGGAATAGCCTTACGAGCTCTGGTGACACGTGCTTCTGAAAGTACTGTCTCTTCTTGAACATACAAGACAGAGTTAATCATTTATTGCTCGAGGTGAACTGCCCAAATTCTGAAGAGACAAGAGAGGAGCCCCCGAAGCCCCTATGCTTACCTCGACCACTGGAACTATGCTGCTCTCCGATGTTATCTCTCCCTCCTCTGGGGGTTTGGCTGCTGGTGCATGAGCCTCCACGACCGCTTGGGAGGCATGATCCTGTTAAGTCCAAAGTAAATCAGCAGCCCCGAGAAAGCTCCAAGAGGAGGAAAGCCTATACTTACAGCTATTTCTACCTCTCTCCACTGTGGTGTCTCGACCTCCGACGTAGGGATGTCCAAAGTCCCCGCAACTGCCTCCTGTCGAAAGACCTCGATCAGGGACGCGAGCTGGCCCAAACCCGCGGTGGCCTCCTCCGGGCGAGTGACCCACACACCCGGAATATGTACCTTCACAGCCTTCGGCGGGACTTGCTCTTGGAACTAAAATGACAACAATAAAAGTTAGTGGATAGCCTCAGAAGTGGCCTGCATAAGCAAATCCACACTTGTAAGCACCTTTGCTACCAGGCTCAGAGAGGCAGGCAATAGCGGGGCTTTCAAGACTAGTGCGGAAGGCTCAAACTCCCCGGATGTGCCCTCGTTCGGAGATGCTTCATTGGAAGAATACTCATAATCCACCTTCTCACCCGACGAAGACTTGGTCGAGGCGGGCACTTCCTTCACCGGCGAAGAAGCCCCCACCTCAAGGTCGACAACTGGCACATCCTCACGTGGGCTTGGCAATGGTGATCTCCCAAGCCACGACTTCTTCCTCACATATGTCTGCACCACCGAGTGAATTTCGAGGACCGCCACCGACTTGGGCATGGCTACGTCGGGGCCTACCAAGTAAGAAGCAATTTAGATCAGATGGAAGCCCACAGGCACATAAGAAGCGAGGGAAATTAACCACGCTGGTGAAGATAACTACCCCCTCTGACTCCTCTAGCAGGGGGTGGTTCATGGGTGGTCTCCTCAGTGGGCTGCACCGCCCCAGGAACTGTAGCTTTACCCACATCGGGGATGGGGACAGGTGCTGACTCCTCCACGGTGGCTGAAATAGAAGATTCATGTGTGAGGGGCCTCGTTCGAGGTGCAAATAAATGACAAAGAGCTCCAGTGGCTAAATGGTCTGACTTGAGAGCTAGCCTGGCTCGGCCCGAACAACTGTGAATTCCTCAAAAGATGGAATTGGAAGCACCAGAGAGGGAGCCGTTGAGATCGAGGTGGCCTCCGCCTTTCTTCGCTTGGCCTCCTATCACCCGGCTACCTTGGCAGCAGCCAACGCCTTCTTTACAGGTGACTTCGCCTGAGATTTCTCCTTGGCCTTGGGCGGGGGAATCAGAGTAGGAGTCGGCTCTGCCATGACCACGGCCTCACGCACTTCGAGGATAGGAGCCAGTGCTAGCTCCTCCATGACGGTTGAAAAAGAAAAAAAGAAGCACTTACGTGTAAGGGCCTTGTCCCGAGATGCAAATGAGTCTCAAAGGGCACCAATGGTTAAAAGATCTAACCTGCGGGCTGGTTTGGTTCGGCCTGGACGACAGCAAACTCCTCAAAAGATGGGATCGAAGGTATCGGAGGGATAGTTGTAGAAGTTGAAGCCGTCTCTGCATTCCTACGCTTTGCCTCCCGCCGCCCGGCCACCTTCATGGCGTCCAATGCCTTCTTCACCGGTGACTTTACCCGACTCCTCTTCTTAGCCAGAGGTAGAGGAGTCATGGTCGGAGCCGGTGGTGCCGCCTCGAAAGATGGGGGCTTCTGAACGAGCCAAAGAAGGTTCCAGTACGTCGCCACTTTAGTGCAGTCGGGGCGGTCTGTTAAAGAGAAAGAGGAGAGAGAAGAAAAAAAAGAGATCCGATTAGCATCCGGTACCCTGAGAAGGTCGCTGCAATGAAGGGTGAAGATAAAAGAAAGGGGAAGCATTAGTACCGTGAGGGCCAGTGTACAGCCGAAGTGTTGTCAGCCAATAGCTCAGAGAGGGTTCTCGGTCCCGGTGTACTGCCTCCCGGACCAGCCAGTGCACGTCCCCGATCTTCTGGCAACGGTCGGCGAGAACGGCCAGGTCTGTGTGCTTCTTGAGGGTGAGGTGGCAGAAAATGTTGAAGTGATCCATGCCTCACCCATCGGCGTAATAATACGAGACCTGCAGACACTTGTCCAGGATGGCGGCCATCGAGTCATCCACCCTCAGCCCGTGTGAGCGCAGCAGGACATATAGCCACGTGGTGTCCTTGTAGTTCTCGGGCTTCTACACCTCCCTCCTCACGAATGTATGGTAGGGGCATATTGGGTCCATTTTCGGACCCCAACTCCTGGCAAGAGTGCCTTCTTCTTTTATGGGGAGCGGGTAGTTGATAAGCTCCAAGCAATCTCCCCCGATGCGGCATAGCTCCCTCGTACACACACATACACACACTTACAACAAATAATCCCTGTTTATTTGCAGCAATTCCTTGCATGTATACATAATCTTCTCAACAAGAAATCCCTTTATTTATCTACAACTATTCTTACGTGTTATTTGCAATGATTCCCTACTTGCACCACATTGTTTTCCCACTACAGGTATTGAAGTGGGAGAATGTGGATATAGGGGAGCCAAAGGAAGGTGAGATCCGTGTGAAGAACAAAGCCATTGGCCTCAATTTTATTGATGTCTATTATCGCAAGGGGGTCTACCAAACTACTTTACCATTCATTCCAGGTAATGTGTACACCCTTTTATCTTTCCGGGTAGGTGAGACTTATGCTGTTGTTATCATATCAATTGAGAGAGAGGAACACTAGTGAAAAGAACCGGAAAAGTGTCTCTCGGTGACGTTCAAGCATTGACTTCTACAATAAACGGATCAAATTTTTTTCGGAGTTCTCACATAAATAATCACATTCCTTCATTTTGCTAAAATATGTCATATTGTGTTAAATGGATAAGCTGCTCTCTGTTGTAACAACCCTTGGACACTTCGGAAGAACCCATTTAATTGTGATCACAGAGTGGTTACACCTTAAACTTCACAGATCCTTTCAAGCCTGTATTTCAAAATGTTGCAGACATTCATATCTTTATTTTATCCTGGCGGTCAATGTAGCAGTGAGCAATCTTGTCTTTTTCTATGCTTGGGTGTTTAATTGAGTTTGGAGAGGGCAATCTGGTCACCTTAATTTCTTTCCTTATTCAGTTCTTTTTTGTTATGCTTCCTTTTCTTATTCAGTGTCTTTTTGTTACCTGCGGGGAAGGGCCCTGTAAAGAGTAAAATAATTTGTAAATAATCATAATATGGAAGACCTCTGAAACATCCAAAATATCTTTTCAACTTGGATTTTCGTCATTAAATCTATATCTTCTCTAAGTCTATCAAGTAATCAAATTCTGAATATTATCCATAATCCAATTGCCTTTTGAAATGGGCCCTTGATACCTGGATTCTGTAGCTTAGTATCCATGAACTTGTGGGACTCGTCAAATTTCATTTTTGTTGTGTTTCATTGGATGAGATTTGGAATGTGGTTTTAGCTGGTATTGGATCATAATTTCTGAATTTCACTAGATGAGACTTGGAATGTGCTTTTAGCCAGGTATTGGATCATAGTTTCTGAATTCCATATGTAGATTCTTGCAAGCATTGTTAATGTCAAGTGATGGGGCCGCGTTATGTCAGGTTCAGGTGCATTAGGTTAGATTGCCAACTATAGTTGTTAAGTTGACAAGGCGACCCAAGGCGAGCTTGGGTTCCCCAGGCACCTAAGCACTTAGGCGGCCACTTAGGCAGTGCCAGGGCGGCAAGTTCATGAGTGAGAGAGAGAGAGAGAGAGAGAGAGAGAGAGAGAGAGAGAGAGTATGCGCCTATTATTTCTAGCATGTGAATATTAGTGGGGCTCTGACTAACACTAAAGTAAAGAAAAAAGATGAAGTAGTTTAAAAGGAGAGGAGAAGGGGACGTCCTGAAAGGGTCAACCCTTGGGGTCGACCCTTGAAACAATAGACGCCAAATTCAACAAAACAGAAGGTAGAGCCAAAGGGGTCGACCCCTGTGCACAGAGTGCACAATTTGCCCGAAAATTGAGGTTCTGCCTTTAGGAACTCAAACCTTAATTTTTTCTTGTCTAAAAAATTAAATGATATTACCATGCATCCATGTGATATTGAGGTGTCATCCAACCATTTTTCACCTGCGAAAACAAGATAGAATATGAGATCTACATGGATATCAAGATTAGAAATTGTAAATGACTAAAGAGAGCTTCTTCACTAAGCATGCTTCGATGAACCTTATCAAAATATGCATTGAGCTTCTATTTATAATCACACATGAGTTTAATACATTACTCACAAATATAATAAAGGATCTCAATATGAAGGCTCAATCACTAATGCACTAGAAAACCTCAACTTTGAAAGCTCATTCACAACTTCACTCTTGGAGTTATATGCATGAACCACATCCAAGGGTTTAACAACCCATGAAGAATATGCATGACTAGCAATATGAATAATTAATCTCATCAATGGAAGCACATTCAAAGCTTGACTTCACTGATTTTAACATGAACCCGTTCTTCCACAAACATGAGTGGTTAGCAACCAAATGGAAGTTACACCAAGCACAGTGAATTGATCACACAGGTATTCAAATGAGCATTTAACCATCATAAATCTTATGCACTTCCAAACAAATAATATTTTGATAACATTGAGCCACACACAATATTTTACTTCCACACACACACAATATTTGTTATCATCAAAGTCAATGTCAAAATCAATGTGGAAACACAACGTACCCAACAATCTCCCCCTTTTTGATGATGACAAAATATTGTGACAATCTTTAACCTCTTTCTCCCCCTTTGGCATAATCAAAAATGGGGAACACAGAAGCTAGAACAACTATCTCAAATACTATGCATGAAAACCAACCATCTCAAAATCGGACTTGCTCAACCCAAGCTTATGAACGGTTATGCAATGAGAGTCACATATTGATTGAAAATGCAAAATGCTATGTACATGACAAAAATGTATGGACATTTAAAAGTTTATGCACTGTGTCTCAAATGTGTCAATCTCCCCCTTTGTTATTGACAAAAAATAGACCTTCAGGGGGGTTGAATGCACAGGATGAGAAGCATACATGCAAGAGTCCAAGCAAGCCCGCATGCATACGGGCATGCAAGCACACCATAGTGTAAGTATGTAAATATGCCTCTTTAAGACAAGGGGGATATGAAAGTGGAATAGATTGAGAATCATGATACAAACATAAATCATAACTAAAAGAGTGGTGCATGCCAAAAAGACAGGTACTGCATAAGCCATGAGATAAGATGAATTCATAGAGTACATTCATAACAATCAGTCCCATAAGTGAAAAGTGAATGAATGAATAATGCGCTTCAAAAAAATATGGATATTTAGATGTTCTAAAGAACACTAGAAGATTACTCGTCCTCTCTACACTTCCATGCAAGGTCCTCGACTACAGACTGCCCCAATTTGAGACCTCCTCTCATCAGGGTGGCCAGATTGGCCATCGCCCCCTTATTTACTTCTTGCCCCTGGATTCGGTCGAGGAGAGAAACGTACAGGGACCTTGACTTCCCCCCAGGCATGGCCAAGAAGAAAAGGTGCCTACAAAGTAGGAAACTCAACCAGGGATGTCGTGTGGTGTGTGATACTCCCATGCTCGGGGGTCCTCTTTCATGGCGAAGGGGAAGAGACGCCTTGCTACCGGGGCGGCACTGGTTTGACTCTAAGGAAAGAAATGCTTAAGACACAGCCCATTCTAAGCGTGAGTGAGCTCTTCACCTTCTGCGTTGACTAAGCAATAAGCGTTCCCTGGATAAGCCTCCTTAACGACAAACGGCCCTTCCCAGTTAGGTTATAATTTAGACCTAGGACCTGCAGACTGAATGAACTTGTGTTTCAAAATCATATCACCCTTTTAAAACTTGTGTTCGATTACCTTCTTTTGAAAATAACGTGAAACTCTCTTTTGATAAATGGATACGTGATCGGCCGCGTTCATCCTCTTCTCGTCTAAGAGTTCCAACTGGACAAGCAACCCCTCTCGACGTTCGTCGAGATTAAGTTCCTTATCGAGTTGTACCCTTAGGGAAGGGATCAGGATCTCATATGGGAGCACCGCCTCCATCCCATAGGTGAGAGCATAGGGGGTTTGCCCTGTAGGAGTACGAACGGAGGTACGGTAAGCCCATAGAGCTTCCACTAATCTTTCCGGCCAATCAGAGAATTTGTAAGATTCACATGTTTTCTTTATGATTTTGAGAAGGGTTTTATTAGTGGCCTCGGCTTGGCCGTTGCCTTGCCGGTAATATGGAGAGGAATGATTCAATACAATATTGAACTTCTTACACAGGTCCTAGAGCTCTTGAGAAACTAACTAGGGTCCATTATCAGTGATGATGCTGCTCGGCACTCCGAACAGTGAAAAGATGTTCCTCATAATGAAGCAGCACACCATGGTAGCTTTAATCTCTGCATATGCTTCGGCTTCTGCCCAATTGGTGAAGTACTCAGTGGCAGTGAGAATGAAGGATTTTTGCTTGGCCTGAGAGTTAGGAGCACCGAGCGGGCCAACGACGTCGAAAGCCCACATGGAGAATGGCCAAGGAGTGGAAAGAGGATGAAGAGATGAAGCTGGAGCATGAATTTTATCAGCGTTGAGTTGGCACTTGAGACACCTCTGGACATAGATGGAGCAATCTTCCTCTATAGTGGGCCAATAATAGCCCTGCCTAAGGATTTTCTTCACTAGAGCCTGGCCGTTGACATGACTTCCACACTCACTAGAATGGGCTGCTTCGACTACCTTCCAAGCTTCATCATCATCTAAGCACCTTATGAGTTGTTGAGCCCTGGAATGTGACAATCAAGAGGGGGGGGGTGAATTGATGGCCAATTAAAACTAACTAATCACAAGAGCTATAACTAAATATACAAACAAGCTCTAACCTTACACGAACTAGATCACTCTCGTGAATGCGTGTGAAGTGGGTGTGATCTCAGCGGTATCTTCTCTACTCCCTCTTTGCCATGGAGCATTTTCTTATAGTCAAAAAGAATGTTCTGAGAAGAACCATTGGCTGCGACGATACGGAGACGCTTTTTAGAAGCGAATTGTGTAAGACCGCCTGCTTGAGCGATCAACTGCAACACGTCCAGAGATCCATTGATAGGGTATGCGCCAGGGCGGACGATTTCGCCGACAATGTAAACTACGCGGCTATGAATCTCTGCAACTGTGACTGTGACACGAGGGTCGACAACAATAGTCTGCAAGCGCTTTTGCAGAAGGGCTTGGATCTCAGCTGGTGTCATCCCGACGACTGTGAGTTCTCCGATGAGAGGCATCGAGATCACTCCATCGGGTCGCACTGTCACATTCGGGCTCAGCTCTTTCTCATTCCATACGAGAATATTCAACACATCGCCAATTCCAACAGTGAAAGGAGCTACTGGCCGAGTTACAGTAATCGCTTCCTGTGAGGGGCCAATCTTAGTGGGCCGTTGACTGTTGGCCACCTGCGCTCCTATGGAAAGTGTCATCAGGAGCAACAAACGAATAACTCTGGTGAGGCTCCGCATGAATCTGGCTCCTTCGTAACCTTCACTAGAAAGAGCAATCCCGCGACCAAACTGCAATCTCTCGATTTGTTGACGTTCGCGAGAGCTCAAACTCAAAAAACAGCCACACGAGAGTATTGGTATGCAGAAAATTGCATACTCCGAGCGCATTCTCGCCGATCAGCTGCAGAGGCTGTCGTAAAGCGCTAACGTCTGGGCGGCGATCGAATCCCATCCGACATATCGCGAGCCGTTATGCTCGGCACCTGCAGAGAGCCGAGCGAACATGTCTTGATGAGAGCTTTGCGTTGATGTTGGACGACTCGAGATATGCTTCGGAAGAATCTGGAGTAAGGCCTTGCCCAAGGCATCGACGTCGTCTGGCTTAATTAGTAATGCATTTTCGCCATCGGTCAGGTACTCCCTAAATGCCGCCAGATTCGAAGCTACAATAGGCTTTTGATAGGTGAGGCCTGTAAGTAAAGCACCGCTTGTTGTAATAGCTCGATAGGGATAGACGAGCACGTCGGCTGATGCATAGAAATCCGGCAACTCTGATGCTGCGATGTAACGAAGTTCTGCTCGGACGCTCTCTGGCATCTCCCGCGCTCGGCGACGTACTGTTGACACAGCGTTCGCCGAACCCGTTCCTGCAACGAGCAACAAAGGCCCCTGTCGCTCATGGGTTTCATTATCGAGATAGTGTTGCCACGCATTGAGCAGCGTATCCAGTCCTTTGTATTCCGCTAAAATACCCTGCCACAGGACGATAGTGCGAGAGAGTGGAAGCTTGAGGCGCTTTCGAGCCGCTATAGAGTCAGTTCGGTCTCCAGGAGAAGTCGAGGGGAAAAGAGGTCCATGCGGAATGACTGAGATGCGATTAGGATGAATGCTAAACTCACTTGTCAGTCGTTCAGCAGCATAATTCGAGTGACAGATGAGGTGATCAACATGGTGGTACAGTTTGTTGTACAGAGGAGGTAAGTATTTTTCTGAGCATGTCAAGGAGCAAAAGGCTATGGAGTTCACTTCTTTACACCAGGGTATGATGACAGTAGCTGAATATGAACTGCAGTTTTTCAGGCTAGCACCGTATGCACCTCATCTGGTCAGTACCGATTTATTAAAGTCCAATCAAGTTATGGACGGGTTAAGACCCGATTTCATTCAGCAGCTAAGGACCCAAAATATCTGTACTTATACGAACATGGTCCAACGGGTGTATCTCTGTGAGAGGACCTTGGAAAAGGTCAAAAAATTGAAAGGCAAGGGTGAAGAGTCAATCCGAAGGCCTGATCGGCATAATAAGAAGGAAAAAGTTAGCACCACGGAGCCTTACAAATCCCATGATAGAAAGAAGAGGTCCTGGAACAGGAGCAAGAGTGGTTCCAAGAAAAGTAAGAAGGTCAAGGAGGAGGATAAGTAAGTCACGGTGGCTTGCACTTTTTATGAGAAGTTCAGCCATTCAGTCGAAGAATGCTAGAAGCACCTTGGCACTTGTTTACGATGTGGCAACATGGTGCATCGCATGCTGGACTGCCCTATCATGAAGGAACAATTGTCCGATGGTGGACATAAGAGACAGGCTTGCCTCAATGCTATTTTGGAAGATGATGAAGCGCCTAGGGACGGTGGGCTTATGGAAGGTACTATTCAAATATGTTCTCGTCTTGCATTCGTGCTATTTGATACCAGTGCTTCTCATTCCTTTATATCTACTACTATTTCAAAAATATTACTAGTTTCTTTAGTTCCCTTACCATAACACCTTGCTATTACTACACCCTTAGGTCCTGGAATGAAGCGCACCAATTACTACCCTGATAGTGAGGTAATGGTAGGAGGACATAATCTCCCTGCAAACCTTGTATGCTTTGACATGGAAGGATATGATGCAATTTTAGGTGTGGATTGGCTAGTAGACCATGACGCCTACATCAATTGCCGAAATAGGATAATTTCCTTTCGCAAACCTGGTCTTCCAAGGCTTTCCTTCCTTGGTATCAAGTATAGGAAACATTCTGCCATTATTTCCTCTCTTCACACCTGCAAACTTATTTTGCAAGGATGTGAAGCTTTTCTTACTTCTATGACCATTACCAAATCTAAGGAGATCATCCTAGAAGACATCCCCATTGTGAATAAATTTCTAAATGTGTTCCCATCAGATTTGCCTAGTTTACCACCCGAAAGGGAAGTAAACTTCTCTATTGAACTTGTTCCCAGAGCAGCACCTTTCTCAATAGCTCTTCTCTATTGAACTTGTTCCCAGAGCAGCACCTTTCTCAATAGCTCCTTACAGAATGTCCCCCACAGAACTTAAGGAATTGAAGAGGCAACTTCAGGAATTATTAGACAAGGGTTTCCTAAGACCTAGCACATCCCCTTTGGGTGCGCCAGTACTTTTTGTCAAGAAGAAGGATGGATCTCTCAAGCTATGCATCGATTACTGGCGACTGAATCAACTCACCATCAAGAATAAATATCCATTGCCGCGTATTGATGAGCTCTTCGACCAGCTCATCCTTGATGTTTTTCTTTGATCAATCTTATACTTGAGCATGTATTAAACGAGTGTGGACCGTCTACGTACGATTGTGTGTGTTTGGTGCTGCGACTATTACAGCGTGTGTGTGTGTTGATCCAGGCATCAAATCATGTTAGAGACTCTGTCTCCATGTGTGTGGAGTTGTAACTCTGTGTGCTTCAGTTCGAAGCGAGTGAAGCCTCACTGGATTAGTGAGGGGTGGGCATAGGCAGATAGATTGTCCGACTGAACCATATTGAAAATCTCTCTCACACTGTGTGGTTGTGTGTTTGCATTATTAATTCGTTTATATTGATCATGTGAAATCAGGAGTCGGAGAGAATTAATTTCACATAGGTTTCAAAGTCCAACTCATTTTAGTTTAAATTTGATAGTTATTTTAATTCTACAAGTTAGATTTAAAATTTGTCATCTCGTTTGGGGGAGACAATTCAACCCCCCTTCTTGTCCGCTAGCCAACTGGGCCAACAGACAGGATATTCAACGTCATGCAATGTGCGGACCAGGAAAAGGTCCTTCTTGCCACATTCCAACTCAACAAGGATGCCCGTACGTGGTGGAACGCCACCTCTGCTCATCTCCACAATGCCCAAATTACCTAGGAGGAGTTCCTTGAGCTCTTCCGTAAAAAGTATTTCTCGGAGCATGTTCAGGAGAGAAAGGCAGCTGAATTTGCCTCTCTTCGGCAAGGCATGATGTCCATGGCCAAGTACAAGCTACAATTCTCAAGACTGGCACCATATGCTCCACACCTTGTGGCTACGGAGCTTCTTAAGGCCAATCATTTTATGGATGGATTGAGGCTGGTTTTCATTTAGAAACTTGGGCCTCAAAACATCTGCACATACATGGAGATAGTCCATCGAGCCCACCTATGCGAAAGGACCTTGGAGAAGGTGGAGAAGTACAAGGTCAAGGGAGAGGAACCATTCCGAAAGTCTGATAGGCGAGGAAGGAAGGAAGAAAAATTCAACATCACGGGGAGTTATAAATCCTGTGACAACAAAAAGAGGTCTCATAACGGGAATGGTAATAACAACAACAAGAATAGGAAGATTAAAGAGGAGGAGAAGCAAGTCATAGTGGCTTGTACTTTTTGTGAGAAATTCGATCATTCAGCTGAAGAATGCTGGAAGCGCCTTGGCGCTTGTCTTCGATGTGGAAGTCAGGAGCATCGTATGCCCGATTATCCCCTTATGAAAGATCAACCTTCCAATGGTGGACGTAGGCGACAGTCCCATTTAAATGTCGTACTGGATGAGGAAGCGGCAAAGGATGATGGTTTATTGGAGGGTACTGTCTTAATTTATTTACATCCTACCTTTGTATTATTTAATACTGGTGCTTCTCATTCTTTTATCTCTACTGCTTTTGCTAAAACTCTACCAATTTCGCCTATTCCTTTACCTTCGGATCTAGCTATTACCACACCCTTAGGTTCTGGAACCGAACTTAAAACCCACTACCCAATAGTGAGGTAATGATAGGAGGCCATAATCTCCCTGCTAATCTCGTATGCTTTAAGAGAGTAATATATACACAAATTCATATTTTCCTATTAATTCCCTTTATCAATTATGTACATTCTTCCTCATGGAGAAATAGTTTTTATTCCTTCAAATATCCTTCATTATCCATACCACTATCAATATCTCTGTTTCCTGTTTTAGTTAATTAGTTTCCCTTCTCTACTCCACAATTGCATGCGGCCCTTTAACTTCCTCTTTATGAATTATTATTTTTTGGGTCACCATTTAAGTGGACGTTGCATGCTTGCTTTTCTCAAAGGTTTTTTGGGACGTTGCAAGACAAAAAGAGAGCACACAGGGACTTGAGAAACCGTACATCTCTAGCTAATATCTTCCCTCTCCCTGCAGGCTTCCTGCTGCTCTTTCTTGTGTCCATCATGGGGCAGGGGGGCTCCTGTGACTGCTCTGATCAGGAGGTACCAAACCATATATACTCTCCACCATATATATTTCTGTGCATCTCCTCATCCATGCATGTCACATGCTTTGTCCTCATCCATTCATATCACATGCTTTTCTTCTTATGCTCACCATGAGACGTTCTTGCTCAGGTCAAATTTGTAAAGGTCGAGTTAAGCATCTACATGCACTGCCAAGGCTGTGAGAGAGACGTAGTTTACGCCCTCTTCAAATCTAAAGGTACATATATATATGCAAACTATTCCATGCCTGCGTACGTAGATTTTTTGACGTCAAATTAATGTCACAAGTCTTGTGTCTTTCAGATGCTATATATATAAATATATCTAGAGAAAAACCTTAATTTCTATGAATTCTTGAGACAGATGATCTATCCTATGAAGAACAACGCACCTTAAAGAGTTTTTGTAATTTGATTTGAGAGTTCGACGTCTTACCGTACATCTTGGTGTGTGTGCCCCATTGTAATGTATTACGTACAACTCTAGTTCTAAGATTGCTAGTTTGTTTGTAGGGGTGGAGTCTGTGAAGTCATCCTTCAGCGCGCAGAAGGTGGTGGTCACCGGCCAGATTAACCTGCCGGAGCTAGTGAAGACAATACAAAGGAAGACCGGCAAGAGGGTCGTCGCGGAGTTGATCGAAGATGACGACGATGGTGCCGCCGAGGCGCCGACGCCCATCCCCGGCTGTGGCTGCCATTTTTGCCGGCCGGTCCACCAGGGCTACTTCATGCCCGGACACATGGCTCATGGGATGGGGCTGAACTATGCAGTGCCCATCCAGGAGAACGACCAGTACCCTTCCTGTTCAATTATGTAGTTGATTTTCTCTCTATACAAGCTCCATGTGCTAAGAATTTAAAGGGATTTTTAGCTTTTGGTCCCTATAATATTTCATATATTTACGAAGGATTGTAAGGCTAAAGATTAAAAATCCCTTATTTAAAAGCATGTATGCTGGCATATATTTATATAGTGGATGTGTGTTTGTGTTAGTCTCATGCGCAGTACTCTCCCGTGCATGTGTATCCCTTAATGGTAGACACATTAAATTAGGCGTGTGTTGCACGGTTGAAGACATTACTGCCAAATTTATGGAATAATATTTCTATTAGTTGAAGGGCTAGCTTATAATTTGCTCAGTATTAGTCAGCTTTGTGATAAAGGCCATAAAGTTATTTTTGATTCTCTTGCATGCACTATTTTTGAACCAAATTCAGAATCTGTGAAATTCATTGGCAAGAGAGTTAATAACATCTATGTGGTAGATTTAGATGATGTAGCACACTCTAACTTTTGTCTCAGTGTGAATAAGGATGACCTAGCCTTCCTGTGGCATCGTAGATTAGGTCATGCCAGTTACAGTGTGCTTCACAAACTGAATAAGCATAGGTTAGTAAAAGGGTTCCCTGAAATATCCTTCAAAAATGACAATAAATTTTGTAAGGCATGCACTCAATGTAAACAAACTAGAAAATCTTTCAAATCTAGAATTGAAAATCTATCTTCTAAACCTTATGAGCTAATTCACATGGATCTATTTGGACCCACAAGATCTGTTAGCTTATCTGGTAAAAGATATGATTTTGTGCTTGTCGATGATTTTTCTAGATTTACTTGAGTTTTCTACTTGTCTCACAAGAATGATGTCTTTGAAGAATTTCAGGAGTTCTTTTATAAAATAAAGTAGTCTAATGAGTAGGGTATCTTAAACATTTTGTCTGATCATGGTGGTGAGTTTGTTAACTCACAATTTAACAACTTTTGCAGGGAAAATGGCATCTGTCATAGGTTCTCCTCACCAAGGACTCCAGAGCAGAATGGAGTGGTGGAAAGGAGAAATCGAACCTTAGTTGAGATGGCTCGGACCATGCTGGTGGAAGGTAACTTACCAAGAAAGTTTTGGGCAGAGACTATCAACACATCATGCTACATAATTAATAGAGTCTTGGTAAGACCCACAACTCAAATGACTCCTTATGAGATTTTGAAAGGTAAGAAACCTTATTTAGCCCACTTCAAGGTGTTTGGCTGTAAGTGTTTTGTTCACATTAATTCTAAACGAGATCTTGATAAATTTGAACTAAAGAGTGAACCTGGAATTTTTCTAGGCTACTCAGATAAGTCTAGAGCCTATAGGATTTTTAATCTCAACTCAAAGACTGTTGAAGAATCTCCTCATGTTGTCTTTGATGAGTCTGTAACTAAGACTGAAATTGATGTTTGCAGGAGCAAAAATGATGAAGAATTTCTTAAGAACAATGAAGATCAAAATGAAGATTCTACTGAGGAAGTCGAAGCACAGACTCCAAACATTCAGGGGGAGGTAAGTGGGGATCCAGGTAATCAGGTCATGAACATTAAATTCCTTAGAGATCATCCCATTGAAAACATAATTGGTAATGTCAATGAACCTCCGAGAACTAGAGCACAATTAAGAATTGAAAATGAACTGAATTCATTTGCTTTAGTATCTCAGTTAGAACCTAAAAACATAGACAGTGCCCTCAGAGACGTGCATTGGATCAATGCCATGCACGAGGAACTAAATCAATTTGAAAGGAACAAGGTATGGCACCTAGTTCCACCACCTGATCATGGGACTGTCATTGGAACTAAATGGGTTTTCAGAAATAAATCTGATGAGCAAGGCAATATTGTTCGGAATAAGGCCAGATTGGTAGCACAGGGGTATAATCAAGAGTATGGTATTGACTTTGAAGAGTCATTTGCCCCTGTGGCTAGGATAGAGGCCATTAGAATTTTGTTAGCATACGCATGCTCATTAGGAATTACTCTTCTGCAGATGGATGTGAAATCTACATTTTTGAATGGGGAAATAAAAGAGGATGTTTTTATAAGATAGCCTCCTAGTTTTGAATGCATAGATTTTCCTAATCATGTATACAAATTGAATAAAGCTCTATATGGACTGAAACAAGCTCCAAGAGCTTGGTATGACAGGCTCAGTAAGTTCCTTTCAGACAAGAAGTTCACAAGGGGTGAGATTGACCAAACCTTGTTCACAAAGGTATGTCATCCAGACATTCTTATTGTACAAGTATATGTGGATGATATAGTTTTTGGTTCAACTAACCCAATGATATGTAAGGAATTTTCTGACTTAATGACACATGAGTTTGAAATAAGCTCTATGGGTGAGCTAAAACTATTTCTTTGATTGCAGGTAATACAGACCAAAGAAGGAACTTTCATTACTCAGTCCAAGTATGTAAGAGATCTACTGAAGAAGTACAAATTAGAAAACCTCAAGGAGATAACTACACCAATGGGTACATCAACCAGCCTTGATGATGACCCAAGAGGTAAATTGGTTAAAATCAAGCTGTATAGAGGTATGATCGGATCCTTTCTTTACCTTACTGCATCTAGGCCTGATATACAATTTGTTGTGTGTTTATGTGTTAGATTTCAGGCTAGTCCTAAAGAGTCACTGTAACGTCCCGACTCGTAAACCCGGTCTAGTCGTAAAGACTCACGTCGAATTTCGATCGAGACGTTACAATGGGACAACCCAAATGGTACAATTACGGTAAAAAATTTTCACATAAATATTGAGATATTATTGCAGTGAAAATAAAATTTCTCGAATCATCAGCTTACATTCAAATGACTTCATCTACATAAATCGAAATAAAAGTAACTATTTGACAAGTCATTCATTACATAACCAAATTTCACACACACTTTTTTTAACATAACTACCTAAGGTAATGACACGAAGTAAATCCAAGACGTGGTCAGAACACTGCGAGATCACTCCTCGCTTTCTTCACTACTTCTCCTGAAAATATTCAACAATGTGAGTTTACGAATAGACATAGTAAGAGACTAGGCACAGTCCCCAGTCATAACATGTATACACATATCCAAAGTGATTTACGACATTTCATTTTATAAGTCATTCTTAGGCATAATTTCAAATAGATAACACATGAGATTAATACATTTAACCCAATTTCAATTTTACGATCATAAGTCATGATATTAACATTTTACAGATAAAGTCATGTAGTATATTAAAGCTTTATTCTTTCAATGTCAAAGTAAATGAGAATTCAACATTATCAAATATTATCATACAATATAATCTGATGCATTTATCAATAGAATGACTCCAGTACTAGGCAGAGTAGTCTCACACATAGTGAAAGGATCCAAAGAGACTTAATCTGCCCTTTTTCAAATCACCATTCGATATACTGGAGATTCATTAATAGTAAACATTTACAATGTAATAACAGTAAAATGTAATAACAGTTCAGTAGGTAATAACACTAATTTCAATATCAGTTTAATGAGCAGTAACAGTAAGTTCAGTATCGATTCAGTGAACAGTAATAGCAGTTCCAATATCAATTCAGTGAGTAGTAACAGTAATTTCAATATCTATTTAATGAACAGTAATAGCAGTTCCAATATCAATTCAGTGAGCAGTAATAGTCGTTTCAATAACGACTCAGTGAACAGTAGCAGTAGTTTCAATATCAATTCAGTAATCAGTCATAATAGTTTCAAGTTCAATTCAGTGAATAGTAACAATGATATAAATAGCCAAGACACAGTGCCCAAACCACCACTATAAGGATAGTCAGTCGGTACTCGATCACCTAGGTAAATAGTGATGAGTCTTGGTTACTGCGTAGAACCGAGAGAAGTCCTCTCCACCTTTGTCACGCCCCGAGCGGGGAAGGAACCCAGAGTGCATGACGAGTTATATCCGATCATGTCAATCAGAGCGTAAGTGCATTCGACACACATAGATAGAGTGCACAAGTAACGATAACCCAATCCTTTATTCATCATAACCTAAAAGTATTTCTATTACGATCTCTTAATGAAAGCACTAGGACTCAATAAAAGAAAATTACAATGGCTGACTCAAGATAGTAGAAAGGATAGGAGTAGATAACAACGTAGACAGTTGGAATGGCTCTAAACTCATCACTCTTGTTCATTCCCATCCGAATAATCCTCGTCATTGGAATTACCTAAAAAATAGAAAAAACGCTAGGTGAGCGAACGCTCAGTGAAAGGGGAAGAGATACAGTAGTGGGAGGAGAGCAAAGCCCAAACCCCTTCCCAAGCTCACCTCTCCTCGCTCACACTCTCTCTCTTTTTCTTTACCTCCCTGGCGCAAGGGGGACGGAGCTTCTTCCTTCGGGTGGCCTCTCTTCTTCTTCAATGAGCCTCTTTTTTCTTCAATCGCCAACCTTTCTTCAATCCTTCCTCTTTTTCCTTCGTGGGGTATGCCTCACTTTTATACCAGTGGAGATGAGGAAGACTTATGAAGCCAACTCTTTCTCTTCCTTTTTCATCCCTTCCCGCTCGAAGACGTCAAGTGGCCTGCGAGTAGGAGTAGGGTAGAGTAGAAGCATTGCTCACCCAGGATTGGCCGACGCAATGCTCGGTGCGGTGCTCGAAGACTCCTGTTCTTGGGGGGTTTGGACGCGCAGGCAGTTGCCCATCGGTCAGATGTAGGCATTTATTCCATTTCAGGGAAACTATCATCATTCTATTCATGAAAAATAGGGGACCGGACTTCGAACGGGATGCTTTGGGTTGAACCGGTGCGCAGGTTATGCGCGTCAGATTAGCAGCACAAGGGGGTGCGCCAGTTTTGGACCCATGAATGGGGTGCGCCAGTTAGGGACCCAAACGAGGGGTGTGCCCATTTTGGACCCAAAGGAGGGTGCATCGGTTTAAGTGCATGTCGCACCGGTTAAGAGTTAAGAGACTTTGGTCCCGACTTCGTGGCGACTCAGATGAACACTTGCGCTCTCGGAATGCTCCAGTTGCAACGTACTGCCTTCGGGGTGTTTAATTCGAAACCTCTGAGTCCCGACCTGGGGCTTTGCATGATTTCTGGCACATGTCGAGCCCGTGTGTGAATTCTCGGTCTCTTTCGATTCGGCCTTCGGCATCGCCAGTTGGGGAGCCGTGGCCATATCTTCTGCTTGAGGGGCTTCCTTATCAAGTAGCGGACCACCAGGTGCATTCTCGTCCTGATTGGGTGAGGTATGGGGTTCATTTGGCCTTTTCATCTTCGACATGCTCTCGAGTGCCGAGACGTGCTTGTCGTATGATCATCATCATTTTTTGATGTCAACTTTGACATTGTGCTTCCGATAGTCTGTGCTTGACTTCACTCGTAGTCGGTGTAGCGTACACGATGGTGAGATCGTGTGTGCACCGGTGTTTTGGGTAGTGTTTCCTCACGTCTGATAGGTCGTGATGTGAAGCCTACATGTATGTTGTAGCAGGATGTGTTCTGGCAATCTAATCAGAGTTTCCTTGTGTCAGTTTGGTGATTCCTAACTATGTGTCTGGGAATCCATGTTCTTACTGATTATGAGTAGTTTAGAGGGCCGAGGTCTTATCGGCTGCCATTATTTGTTCTGTACGGCTTTCCTCTTTACTTCCATTGTTGTTACTCCTGCTTACTACTATTACTCTTGTTGTTGTTACTGCTATTACCACTTCGATTTCTTGGTGGGGATCTCACCTCCCCAACCACCCAAATCTCCCTCTTCCCAACCCAATCTTCTCCCTTCCCCACACAATCTTCCCACTACAATTCATGCATTGCATAAAAAAAATCACTCTCAAAACCCAAATGGCCCCCTCTGGACCGTTTCTTCACCTCTAACGGTCTGGGCTAGACCATTTTTCTCCCTAATGGTCGCTGGAAGGACCACTAGGCGCCCGTCGTCGTAGTGTTTTCCCATCGTTTCCCCAAGCTTGAAGGAGGGCTCTAATGGCCTCAACATTGCTTGTTTGGGTCCCCTGACCCATTCCCTTCCTGTCCTACCCATATGCATGCGATTAGAAATTGAAAAATGTTCTTATTCAAGGATAGGCCTACCCCGGATGAATGGCGCTTGGTCACCACCGCCGATGTCTCCTCTGTCATAGGTTCATCTTCTTCGCATCCAAAGGCATCCTCAGGCGCCGCCACTGCCGTGGACAGCTCACCCATTTCGGCTTGGGCCGGTGGTGGCTCTTCCCCTTCCTGTGGGATCACCGCCACCGAAGGAGATCCCTCCTCCTCTAGATGGTATAGAAATTATCGCACCGCCCTCTTCCACCCCATTGTCCTTTGGGTGAGCGAAGGGACCAGTTGGTGGTGGTGGTCGCCGGTGAGAGCTCGTCACCAGAGTGAGGGTTGAGAGGCTTGAGAGGGTTGAGAGTGAATCAAAGGAATGAGATGAGTGGGAAAGTTAGTGGCCAGCTCTATTTTTGAATTCTCCCAGTGCTTGGCGGTCCTCCCTGGACTATTTTTACTCTGAGTCAAGCCCATCGGGGATTGTGAACCGCCCTAGTAGTAGCAGTCTAGAGCTAGACCGTTAGGCTATCCTTTGCGGTCTTGGAATGATCATTTGTGTTGTAATTCTATATCTGCTCCATTCTTTGATTCATCCTTATATATGCCTTATTTGATGCTTAATGTCTATTCTATGGATTTAACTGTTGATGGCTAATCTCTTATTGTCATAATCATAAGCACCATCGCATCACGATACTTCTCGCCAGGCAGGTAAGTCAGGTAAGTATTTCGATCCTTGCAACCCTTAATGTATTACTATATAGTAGCTATGATATATTACCTCGAGAACCGATTGGTCATTTACGTGTTCTGGGATCTGATGTTCTCCTTTAACAAAAATGATGATGATCTGAGTGCACATGTTTAATCATTGGATAGGCCGTTAGGTTGGAAGAGTTGGGGGACAAGGGTTCTATCTTGCACATCGTGGTTGCAGATAGTGTCCTGACCCTAATTTGTCCGATCTAGCAATACTATTCTCGAGTATCTTCCTATTTTTTCTTTGCATTCACTTTGATGATTAGTTTTCCTTTAGCCCAGCATACATCATGCGCATCTTTTGAGCATTCATGTGCCCTCATCTGTCTAAGATGTCCCAGTAATGGTGGATAGCTTTATATCCATTATCTCGAGTAAGGAGAATCATTCCACTCTGAGTTGGAAGGTTTCCTTCGGTCTATTTGCTCGGTTTGATTAGCTGAGCTCTCTGGAGTTTAGATGCTTGTCTCTTTACTTTTCTGCTTGCTCCGGCCGCCTATCAGTTGTGCGTTCCAGTGAGGAGGTTAGTCAAGGTCAATCTGTCAATCGTCCTTCTTTGTTTGATGGTTCTGACGATCCTTATTGGAAAACTCGAATAGAGTTCTTCCTTAAGAGTTAGGACTATGATCTCTAGACGATCGTTGACGAGGAAGACTTTATTGCCACCAGACCCAAGGAGGAATGGACACAAACTGACAAGACTAACTTGTCTATGAATGCGAGGGCCAGGCACCATCTATGTTGTACGTTATCAAGCACGGAGTTCAACCGAATCTCAGCTTGTAAAATGGCTCAAGCAATCTGGAACAAGCTGAAGATAACGTATGAAAGGACATATAAAGTGAAAGAAATAAGAATAGACATATTGGTATTCCAGTATGAATAGTTAAAGATAGTGCCCCCTGAAACCATTTCCCAGATGTACTATAGATTCACAGACATTACGAATGGACTTACTACTCTTGGCAAAGAGTACAGCTCAAGAGATATGGTAAGGAAAATCCTCATATCCTTACCAAGCAACTAGACACCCAAGGTGACTACTATCGAGGAAGTAAACGACCTAACTCAGAAGTCATTAGAGAAGTTGATAGGGTCACTTATGGCCCATGAAATCAACATACAACATCTTTGAGAAACCTCAACTAGTAGAAGAACAAATGCTCTCAAAGTTAAGGAGTCGGAGTTAGATCTAGAAGAAGAGAAAGAAACTTTTGTGAACTCAGACGAAGAAGCAGCCATGTTGTACATATGACTTTAAAGAATAATGAGAAGAAATAGGCTATAGAAGTCAAGACAAACCTTAAAATTTTAGAGGAAAAAGAAGAAGTCCAAGAGAGAGGGATATAGAAAAGAAGTGGTTTACTACGACTGCAATAGACTTGGGCATCTGAGAGCATTCTGTCCCAAGCTCAAGAAGTAGGATGAGAAGACCAAGGATAGGAAGAAGCCTGACAATCAGAGAAAACATAAGAAGCCCATCAAGAAGAAGGCCATGGCAGCAATGTGGGATGATGAAAATCCCACCTCTAATTCTTCAGCATCAGAATCCAAAGAGGACGTTAATTTGGCCTTAATGGCTAGTAGCAATGAAGAGTAAGATCTATTAGGTGATGTAGTCGGATCTAGAGGGGAGGTGAATAGATCCTATTGAAATCTATACCAAATAAAATTCAATCCAACACCTCAATGAAATGCGGAATAGATCGAGCACCTAGTGGGTGTGTGTGAGCAGACTTAATGCATAGAGTAGTGAAAACAGTTTAATGTGCGTGATCTGAACTTATGAATAGGGATAGAAAAAAAGGATCAAATGACAAGGATAAATCACTGCATAGTATTTTTAAGGTGGTTTGGTTGCAAGCCCGCAACCTACGTCCACCCCTCACCAAACCTGGTGAGGCTTCACTGCTGACTAATAGCTTGACACGAGGACAAAGTCCTTCCCACTAATTCACAGCTTCCACACACACACGAGGACACAGTCCTCACGAGGACATAATCCTCAAAGCACACACTGATGCATAGCTTGAAACTTGAGGAACAAATCCTTGAAAACACATTGACCCATCGTTTTAATTCTTTTAATTATTTTAAGATCGATATGTGATGGTTTATGTTGAAGATTGTTGTAGGCGTCAGAAAGAGTGCCTCTCCTATGATGTCTCTATAGTGCACGGATTGGAAAGAAAAAAATGGGGTGATCACCAGAGACTTATATTTGAGCCTCACAGGAGTAATGTTCGCAATTACCTTTGAGGTAGGAGAATATGGGTTCTTTCTGTCCTCGCTCTCGACCGGCCAAGAACAGGGAGCTCATATCTGCAAGTTGGTGATGAAGTCCCTGCAAGTTAACCAGTAAATAGAGAAAAAAACCTATTAGACTTTGATAATGTAGTATATGCTTAAACCGAAGAGAAAAACATGCAATTGGGAGTGATCGTACTAGGAAGGGGGGGTTGGGAAGGGGGATGGCCGATACTTTTGACCATCTGTCTTCCCTATGTTTTGGGAGAAAGCCTCTTTAAATAGGATCTAGGAAAATCAAGCATGCGTATAATGCAGTAAAACGAACCCAAATGTAGCAAGATAGAGAACAAAGGAAGAAGGACGGGGTTTACCCATCGACTAACAAAAGGCAGCCAAGCACGTGGCCATTCAAAGCTGGTAGGCGACCATGTCGATGGCCGCCTCTTAGAACCTGGGCCTCTGCCTTTGGAACTTAGGCCTCTTCCGCGGTGAAGCTCTTTGACTTCGAGTTCTTCTTCTCAGATTAGCAAAGGGGAAGGTCGGCAAGAGTTTCTCTCATCCTCACAGCTCTCCCTGGGTCACCGAACTGCTAGAACCTCCTCTCCCAATGTCCCCCCCAACCCCCGGAGATTGTTTTTGAATGGGTTTTCATATGTCTGTAGAAATTTCCCTCTGTCCCCCATTTGAAAATAGAGTACGAGTGATTTTCATCAATCCGGAGGTGAGGACGTGTGAGACTACGTGCGTCTAGACTTCCTGAGTGGGAATGACTACGGAGGACTTGCTTGGAGTGGGCGGAATTTTGGAGTTGACGGGCAGTTATCAGGAGGCGACTAGGTCGATGGCCATTTCAAGGGAGTTGGGTGACCAAGGTTGTGGCCGTCTTGGGAACTGGGTGGCTAGGAGTCTGGCCCCCTTGAGGTCTGGGTAGCCAATAGCCTGGCCGCCTTGGTCAGCTGGGCGGCCAGGTATCTGGCCACCTTGGGATCTGGGCGGCCAGTGTAAAAATGTATAATAATACCCTAAAATTTTGCCTTGCATCGGCTCAGAGTGATGCGTTCTTGTCACGGCTCTTTGCCCGACCGCATTCTATCTGAACGTGACTCAGACCCAAACTACATTTAACTCAGGTTTTCATGAAACGTGCCTCTTTGATTGACTACATTTTGTAAAGGTTCTAAAAGCCCGATATTGATAGTTTTGATGCATTTTGATCAGTTTATTAGCAAGATTGTCCTTTACAGGCTTGTATCTTCTAGAAATCAAGACTTTCCTTAATATGTGATATCATGAACTTGTCCAAAGTTCTATACTTGATCTCCATTCCATTAATATTTTTCATATCATTATTCTTGCACATCAATCAATCTAAAAGGCTTTTCGGCACAATCACATTAAACTTCCGAAACAGATCATGCATAACAATGGTTTCAAATCCAAGTAGAAATTTAAGACTTCTCACAAGCAAAACTGGGTGAGATACACTTGCTGATAAAAGGGTAAAAAAAGGGGAGCTCAGTGCCAAGAGGCTCCTGCTATTGCTGGACTTGAGGAGAGTCAGTTGTATACACCTCCCATGTTTTGCAAAGAAGCCATTTCCAGTTTTCACCTGTGACCTAAAAGTCAGAGTGAAGCAGTCTTAGTTGCTGATGAAAGACTGATTGTACAGAATATTACCCACCAGTGCAGGCAGATTGAGACTGAAGAATGAACTTATGGTTTTTGTAAGCACACTACTCAAAACATCATATGCAAATTTGTCAGTCTAACTCAGGAGCCTCGTATTAGATCTTTTTCTTAAAGAAAAACTTACTGCAACTTTTGAAACTCCCTCATGAAATTTATTTTTCTGACCAGCTCAATGGAAGGTTTTGGAGAAATAATGTTTGGGGACGACATCTAAATGCTTCCTTTAACAACAGCCAAAAATCCACCATCAGATAAGGTCGTTTCAGGCAATCTTCATCCTGTCCGCCTACTGAAGCACTTGCTAGCAATCAACTTTTTTCTAAAGTTCTCTAGCATAGAAAGGTATGCTAAAACCTGCATAAACTCTACAGAAAGTCCCCAGATATGCACCAACACGAACTCTAAAACAGCTACAATAAATAAATTGAAAGCTTGAAACAAACAGGCACCATAACAATAACGCGGGAAAACATCTTACGACTTGAACCTATTTCGATAATCAGTGTAGATATGGGAAGTAACTGCAAAGAAGAAAGCTAGAAGTCTACATAACGAGCAGCCCATCGTCCAAATCATTGACAACACCCGAATACAGGAAAAACATCAAACCCAACAGGAAGAACGCCTACCACGTTTGTCTGTGACTAGAACCACGACATCCCCGTGAACGGATCCCCGCATGATCGCCTCATGGATCGACCGGAAGTTCGAACCCCCGCCGGAGACGAAAACTGCCAGCTTTTTCCTCGGCAAGTCGCCTTCTTTTTGACCACCTTCGTTCTTCATGGCACTGCTCCTGCACTCAAACTCCTTCCTGCCCACAAGGTGGGTTGAATTTCGAGAACCCAGTTTGACGCCGCAAGCCGCAGCGGAAAGACGAAGGCTTTTTGGTGCCGTTCTTGCTAGGGGGTTTTTCCCGTATGTACTGCCGGCTTTCCCTGCTTCTCGAAAGAAACCCAAAGCGGGGTTCAACGTCGAAGCCTCCATTAGGCGCTACAATCAAGTAAGAAACTTCTCTCTCCAATGGGTATTGCAGGGCGGCCTGCGGCAGGCGGCAGTGAGGAGAGGGAAGCAGCAAAGAGGAAAGGTGGGTCTTGGTGAGCACAAGGGAGTTCTCTCCGAAGGGAGGGGGAGCAGAGGAAGAACTGGAGAGGTAAACCTGGGCCCGGCTAAACCGGGCTGCTGGAATGCCCGCTGCGGCTGAGCCCATCCCACACCTTTTAGCCCATTAAGACTATTAAAAATGGGCCCATAGATCAAAATCTAAGGCTTCTAGGCCAAAGCCCAGTCTATAGACGTATTAGGGTAATTTTGCTAATTAATCTAGATAAATAACGGATAATTAAGAGAGTAGTTTGAACCAAATTCAAATTTGAACGGCCAGGCAAGTCGTAGTCTATCGCGCGACCGCCTCTTAATGCTAGCGATCCAGACCAATCCGCCACATGGTTCCGTAAACAGAAAGATTCAAACCCAGGAAAAATCATATTTTTATCCTCCCAATCGACCAAGATCAACGTGATCTGGCATGGGAACTAGTCTAGGACTCCTGGGGATCGATTCTAACCCTAATAACGACTCCTAATTCGATCTAATCCTTCAACCCTAGGCCAAACCCTATAAATACAGCCCATATTCATCCTATATGAACCCTAATTTTGGATACCGTAGTGATGGAGGCATCACCCAGGTGATTTCACACCACGTAGTTTGAAGGTAAGGCATCATCTTCTCAGGTTCATTCTTTAGGGTTTATTGTTCCTTTTAGTATCTTCTAACCCTCTACCAAATTTCGTGATAGGAAGGCAAGCATCTAAGGAGTTAGAAGGTCTGGAAGTTGCAATTTTTACATAGGACACGCAGGAACTAGGACCGTCTTCTGGTGATTAAGAGCATACCCAGAGGTAGGTTATCTCATGTATGGCTTAAACAACTTGTTAGGAGTAAAAGCCCTCTAACCTTGCTCGTTTTCATACTCTACACATGGCGTATTTGATGTTTTTCTATGACTGCGCAATCTGTTTTCTTACTACATGTTATCCCTGCACCTTTGACTAAAAGATAAGAACGTTGGCTTAATTCATATCTATTCCATGCATTCCTTCACCCTAAACATGCTATCATATGTTATCATCTCATTCTCTATAGTTTACATGCATTTATTGCCCTAGAGTAGGCTCTGCACGTAGGTATTAACTTCTATCTATTGTAGACAGAAGGTGGTCTTACAGAGATTGCTATGTCCAAGTGGTGGCCCCAGAATGACCACTATCTAGTTTCTGTAACTAGATTTAAACCATGTTCAATCCCTATCATAATTAATAGTATTCATGCCCTATTTTCATTATTGTTGGCTACTAATCATGTTAGGAGTTCATGTTATTTCATTATATTCACGATTTCTGCTATATCATGTTCATGTTGGCACGTTTTTAAAGTTATTTTTATATATGTAGTTTCATGCCAAAACTCCATAGTTTTGTACTTAATAATTTTGATGCAAGTTCCTACACTTCGTTCTATGCTTTGGCACATTCCTTTCTCACCCCCTTTCTATTTTATTGATTCACTTATAGCGTGTATTCTAGTATGTGGCTATTAGATCACATGCACTTGATAGGAACACCTCTTGGACTTGAGATCCTCTCCATCGGATGTTCCTTTTGTCGAACTAGGTGATCTTATTTCAAGACTTCCGTAAGTCTCCTCAAACCTGGGATTCCCACTAGGATGTTGAGCTGGTTGTACCCTAAAACCCAACAGAATCACAATGGCAGAATAGCTTATAACCAGGTTTCATGATTTGGGATTTGGCCGCAACAAGCATGCAAGTATAGCAAGTCATGTAGAGTTACAAATGTGTAGGAATGAATGTAATAGATAACATGCTAGTAAGTACTCGGTGCAATACCACACCATGTCATTACAAATTTTCATGAGCACAAGTACTTTCGGACGCTCCTCCCAGGACCAGACCGGGCCCTTTATGATGCATTGACATTGAGTGGTGGATGAAGGATCCAAAGTAACATCTAGACATTCACTTAATTCGACCAAGCAAAGTTAAGCTCATGTAACCAAGCTCTAAGATCAAGGGTCATTCCATAGAAAATTTGAATGAAAGTCATAAACATATGACTTGGAAGCCAAGTTTTGTACAAGACCGCTACTATGATATAGCAGTCTATACAAGACCGCTATCTGGAGGACAACAATAAGGTTAGCATTGACGCAACAGATTAGCGGTCGACATGCAACAAGTTAGGAAGGAGAATGCGGTCCATAGAGGGGTGCTATTTGATGGTGGCGGTCCAAGGAAGACCACTACCAGGTCAATCAAGGCAAGAAAATACTCACTCGACCAGTCAAAATGTCAAGGTCCTCAGTCGACCTGGGGCATGGCTGGGTTGGGACAGGGTTCAGTCCGCATAACCTTGGTCATTTGAGGTGATATGGGTTGACCTAAACAGGGCTGAGTCAACTTAGAACAAGGATTAGTCGACTGGCCAGAACAGGAGTACCGGCCAGAACAGGAGCAGAACAGACTACAAAATGCGGTCCGATCATGACCGCTACCTCATGGTACCAGTCCCCTTAGGGCCGCATTCTGGTCGAGACAGGGCATAACAGTCACAACTCGGACTGCCCAAAAATGAAATCCGGTCGGGTCGTTGGGTTTGGGCTTTCAGGGTACAGTCTACTTGGCGTCCTAGTGGGAATCTCAGACTCACGGAGTCTTACGGAGACCTTGTAATAGTGGTCCTAGTCCGACGGAAAGAATATTCGACGGAGAGTCCTGACTATCACAAGATTGAGGGGTGTAAAATGCAAAAAATGGTGGTGAAGCGGTAAGTCATTACCACTGGAGTGGCATGACCCTCAAACAAACCTTGTAATTTAACCAATAACCAGTCTTACAGGTGCGAGTATTGCAGAATTTAACGATGTTATGAACAATTAAAGCTACATTTAATCTACTAGTTTGTAGGGTATAATCATGAGAGAATAATGATAATCAAGGGACCATGATGTGGATCAACTTCAGATTTAACGTTCGTTCATAAAGCCCTAACCATTAAATGCATTTCTAATCCCGGAGCATGCTGTCTACTCAGAACGGGACACAAGAAAAATGCAGCGTTCTAGCTAAAACTCGAGCATTGATTACGGTTAGGAGAGGGCTACTACCTGATGGCAGTGGTCGGTCAACGATCACGATCCTACCACTTTGACCAAATTCAAAATTTTCCCATGGCCGGAAGAAAGTGGTGTTGGATGGTTAAGAGAGGATCTAGAGGGGGTGACTGAGGTGATGCCAGACTTATACTCTTTTGTGTATTATGCTTGCTCTGATGATCGATGTGTGTTGTGCGTGGAGTGAGGCGTTTGTTCATGATCAAGGTCTGGCTGTGTTCCTTAGGAACTGTGTTTTTGCGAGTATCGAGTTTTTGCTGGAGTTCTGGGAGCATTGCCAACTGAATGTGTTGTTCTTCCCCTTGAGTTTGTGGTTGTCTCAAATGTCGAGGATAAAATTTCTGTTAGGAGGGGAGGATTGTAACATCTTGGAGTTTCCAGATTTGAATCCGTGGGTTTTGGAGCGCCGTTGTGAGTCCCAGAACGTGTTTTGCGATTTACACGGGTTTTTGGCTATCGAGCTTTCAAAACCCAGTGTAGGGTGAACCAACGTGTTGACAGGCTCCGGGATATTGCATGCGCGTTGTGAATTTTTTGAGGATCGTAGGGAGTATTTTTTCTTAATTTTATATTTTCTAGATTTTTGGAATTCTAAATTGGTTTTCTATTTAAACCAACCCTCACCCTCTCTCTCTCCCCATCTCTCATTTCTCTCTTCTCCCTCTCTCTCATCTCTTTCTCTCTCCCTCTTCTCTAGGCGGCCAACAGATGCGAAGGAGGGCGAGGTGGAGATAGCGCAAGGGCGAGGACATAAGGATGGGTCGAGGAACAAGGTGGTGGAGGCACGACGAGTTCGTTCACGAGTTTGGGGCGCCGGTGCGGGTTCATGCGACATTTTCGTGAGGAAACGGCATCCTCGACATAGCAAAACTTTGGTGGAGGTAGGGGGATGGATCCCTGGCCCTTGTATTCAATTTCCCCGTGTTTTATAGGCCGAGGCGAGGCTGAGAGTGGGTTTTCTTCACGCCGGGGTTAAATTGCATGATTTTGGGGTGAGCGTTAGATTCACCATTTTGATCATGTTTTTGGAACTTGAATGGTGCCTCTTGGTGGTCCAGAGGCTGGGGAATGGGTTCTCCATATTTTCCCCATCACCCGGGGGTGATTAGGGCGTGAAATCGAACCCTTGGGGTGGGTTCGACAGGCTCTCTGCCTTTTTCGGTCGATCGACTATAGGGGTTCGATCGACTGACAACGTTCACCATGAACTGGGTGATCTGCCCAGTTCGGTCGACCAACCCATGCAGGTTGGTCAACCAAAATGCAGTAGTCTTGCCCGTTTTGGCCCCCGGTCGACTCGGTTGTAATCCATTGGTTGACCTATGGCCCTGTGGATGTCCTGGACACCCCGTGAGTTCCGAGACCGTGTGTTTGGGTGTTCGGAGGTACCATGTTATCTCGATTAGCGTACTCATGTCATTTTAAGGGTCCGAGTGACTCGTTGTATTCCAGACTTTCGTACTTTGCTAGATCAAGTCACCGTGTCTCGGTATTGTAGATATGCCAAATTTGACATCATCTTGAGCACATCTCATATTGCCTTGCAATACCCCAGTTTGACCATCAAATTGACTTATTTGAGTGATTTTTCTCATTTTTCTTGAATTTTCAGCTTTTCTCAACTTCTCCACATATTTTTCTATTTTTTTTCAAAATTTTAAAATCGTCGCCCTCACTCTCTCTCTCCCCTCACTCATGACACACTCTCTCTCTCTCGTTTCACACTCTCTCTCTCACCCTCTCTCTCTCTCTCTCACGTGATCTCCCTCTCTCTCGGTTACGGCGCCAACGGCCGTGGATCGGGACGTGGGAGGTACCATTCAAACCGGCTCGTCGCGAGGAACGCATGGGCGCTAACCTCGTCGCGGTTCATGGGGCGTGGAAGCAAGATGGGTCGAGAGGTGCCGCAGCGTCCCTTCGCCCGCATGCGGCCTAAACTCGATTTTTGTCACAATTAAGGTAGGGGGATGGACTCCTTGCTTCACTAGGAACCCGTCGGTACCACATGCACCGTGGTCCAATGCCCGTTTCCCTTGTTCCCTGTGAAATTTCATTTTAGTGCATTTTAGGCTAAATTCTTGAAAAAGCATTCCATGGGCTTCGTTCTTGTGTTTTGATGCATGTGTTAGTTGTAATATGGCATGGTTTGACAAGTTTTTCTATTTTTCTGCAATTTCTCGTCGATCCGACTCGATCGGGAGGGAGTTCGGTTCGAACTTTGCCCTCTCGTTTTCCAGCTCGTGTAACAGTCGTTCCAGTGACCGTTACACTGTAACGGACCCACAGGGGTGTGTTACATGTCATGCGGCGAACCATGTAAGGCGCATCACATGCTGTGTAATGGGCCTACCTAGGCGCGTTACCTGACCGTTGACTATTATTTTGACCATTGACCTAGATAGGGCGGTTCCTGTAACACGCCAGTAGGGGTGCGTTACAGTGCTGAGAAACTGTGGATTTTTATGTGTTCGGGTGCCTTTAACGGCCCTACCCTAGTGCGTTATAGTCCTGTAGCGCACCTGCCCTGGTGCGTTACAGTCCATGTTGACTGTGCTGCCTTTTTCTTCTGTCGTCTGTTGTCTGTAACGGCCCTTGGGAGGTGCGTCATGATCAATATAACGCCCCTACCCTAGTCCGTCACAGTAGGTGAGGCAGTGGTCCTTGACCGTTAGATGCTTGGAGATTTCAAAGAGCTACATGTTTAATTTCTAATGCATTCCATGATTCGTATACACCATGTTTAAAGTATTTGGTACACTGTTACATTATTTTGCATCTCAAAAGAGTAGCTTTCTCTTTCCTTGTGATGGAGCCACTAGTCGTAGCCCAACAATGTCCGTGTCGGCCCACATGGGAGAGGTGGCGGGGTGTTCCCATTGTACGATTCTTAAGCTAGTTTCCGTGGGCCCTCTCACATAGTCAGTAGCGTCCTATTGGGATAGAAAACTAGCTAGAGACCTGGCTCAGGGCGATGAGTCAGTGTGTGCACACGTGGTCAGAGGCTTGGACTGACACTGACGAGTGTTACTCTAACTAGTTACTCGATGCGGTACTGTTGTGTCACTCGCTTGTCACGAGCTTGACTGCGAGCTGCTTGAGATGCAGTGTAAGACGTCAGCGGACGCATCTGGTTTCTTCTTTCTGGTGGTCTTCCTCCTTCCTATCACATGGTTAGTTAAGATTTATTCTATTGGTAGATTTAGCTCCTGACGCTATTATTTAATTAAATCGGCCTTCGAGCCAGCCACCGTTGGTGACGTCTTCACCTTCAATTAGGCATCCTCAAAGACTGGGATAGAGATACAAGCAATGGCTTAAGGGTCAGAGGCAGGCGTCTGAGGAGAATGTTCCACAGTCTTTAGTCCAGGTTCAATAGCAAAGCATGGTTGAGGCTCGGCAGAGTCCGTGCACAGGTTGTGGTGGTTTGCATTCAAGCAAATTGTGTCCTAACACTGGGAGGTGCTTCAGGTGTGGTCAGGTAGGACACAAGGCTCATAATTGCCTTGAGAGGCTACCCTAGCTAAGGTGGCGATTTTGGTACAGTGAGGTGCTATTTCTAGGGTACGAGATATGTGACCCTAGTGGTTGTGAAGGCATTCCACCTCCTAGAAGGTATGTACTGTTTATTCTCCGAGTTGATTCCTTGCTAGGTATTTTGATTAATTCTACATTTTCTCATTTTAGTTGTGTTTTGTGTCTCCCCCAAAATTATTTTGGGTCTTGTAAGAGTGCCTTGCGTGGTGGCAGTGGAACTGCCTATCGAGAATGGTGCGCCATTTTCCCCAGTGTGGTGGCATTATGAGATCGGCATTGGGTCTCATGAGGTGTTTAGTATAATAGACCTGCCAAGTTATTGGTGAGTTGTTGGGCCTGAGTAGAGGCTGTGTTCCAGAATCAAAGGGTGTGTGCTTCTCCACCCATACTTCTGGGTTCAACCGATTTATGTTGGAGGTTGTGTCTTGGCAAATGTCGAGTTTTTCCCTCCTATTCTGTAATTGGTTGATGCAGAGATGCGTAGCAGAAGCGTAGTGGGCCTATAACTCACGGACACTAGGATTGGAATGATAGTTGAGAATGGTAGAGGTTATGTCGTTGAGTGAGTCCTCCTTGGTTATCTGAAGAGTGCTGCCTTGGGTTTGAGGCATTGTGGCCAGGTGTGTGGCCCTGATTGCCATGTGGGCGGCGGCGTCATGCTAGCCTTGAGAACTGGGTGGCACGGAGGTAAGAGCCCTTGGATGAGCATGATGGTGCACCAGTCTTTCTCACGAATTGTGTTGCGTGGCTCGAAGAGGAGTTGGTTCGTGATGGGTAATGGAGGGTTGGTTATGGCCATTCGGACTGGTTGAGGCCCGAGTGCGCGTTGCCAGAGTCGAGGTAATGATTCAACCAACCTTGATCAGTGAGGTTGTGCTAGAACTGGACTCGAGTTATGGAGCAAGTTGGTGCTAAGGCTGTGACCCCGTGGGGATGCCTTGAGTAGTCGAGAGAAAGCTATTTGAGTTGTCTAAGCACTTGGGTAAGTGGCTGTTTCAACCTGTATGGTGTGATGTTCAGGCGGGTGCTAAGGATTGGATGTTGTTGGCTGACGATTCTTGGGAACGACAAAATGGCCAAGTATGGATTGGATGACTGTGATGTAGAACAACCATTTCCTCGACGAAAGAATCCCTCGTAGGGTGTGTGCGAGATGGGAGCCCAGCCATTGGAATTGCATTGGAGGCAGTGGGACCAAGATTGGTGTGTTGAGGAATTCGAGGCCCAGGTGAGTGACCTCATCATTCTCCTCCTCCCTCAAAATTGGTTTTGGCCAGAGGGCCATGAGGGACTACAAGGATGCTAAGCTGAGAGTGGTTAGCGGTTCGGCGACATGATTAGCAATCCTGCAAGAGAAGCAGGAGAGGTTGCGGTCAGCAGACCCCTGGTTGTCATATGTTTCTTGAATATAGACGATGACCAAGGAGATGTGACCTTGAGATTGGCGTTGACCAGGTAACCTTAAGGTGATTAGCACTATATGTGAGTAGTGTTGACTTCGTGGAGTCGGCAGAAGGGTCATGATCAGCCGAGATAGCAGTTCGAGTGCGGTTGGAGCTGAGATGTGATCGCGCTCTTGGTGAGGAGTACTCGGTGTTCTGCGACTAAAGAAGTCGATTCTTAGAGTGGACTACTGGGTGTGGAGTCCCGGTCATGAATAGAAGTCAGGTCTTGACTCGTATGTTCTCTCCACCCGTGGGGTGTGCCGAATGATTATTCCTGCCATAGAGAGTCTCCAAGAATTGAGGTGTTGCCAGACTCGCCAATCTAATTGTGTTCCGATCGATTTGAGGATCGAGGTGAATTGGCGTGCTCGAGCAAGGAAGTTTTTCCAGTTGTATTTGGGCCAAGAGATTGAGTCCGATCTAAGCCCATTAGAGCGCGAATTAAGGCCGAATTAGATGATTTAGGTTTGTTCTATCAAAACTCTAATTTTTGGCCTTAAATTCCAAATTGATCCTAATCCAAATTTTATTAGAGCTTCTTTATGAAGACAATCTTGCTGGAAATGTTGTTTTCTATAAGATACATATTTTTCATATTTTTGTTAAAATTTTTCAGAATATTGCAAATGAATTGAGTCCTAAAGTTTCGTCAAAATTGACTCAAAATCTCATTTCTCATAATGGATCCAGAGGAAAAGGAATTTACTTTTGAATGCATGTTGGTATTGCTCAGCAGAATTCATTTTTTAGTTACTGGAGAAACAGGAATAAAACAGGTCATTTGAATGCAGCAGAGCCTACAGATAAAAGCTTATTTTCTTTCCACGGAACACATCTAATGGCACTGCTTCAATGTAAAACAGCCTGGATCCTGCCTACCATAGTCAGATTTTCCTTTTACCACACTCTCTCTGCCCCCCACCCCACACACAATAACAAAGCCTGCCTCCTGCCTACCATACTCAAATTTTCCTTTTACTGCTCTCTCTCTCCCCCCCGGGTTTCATTTATGGTTACTGTGACCCACAACACTCAAACCAGGTAGAGGTAATAATTTTTTCTGATTTTGACGACTCTATGTCCAATATAGGAGAGAAAATAAACAGAAGGGGGGCGCTGTATATCTTGTATGCATAAAAAATCAGCTTTTCACTGAAAAGAACTACATATCAGAAAGTTCCATAACATTCTTACATCCATTAAAACACCATTAGAGATTTTCCATGGCTCATTTTTAAGTAAATGTGAAATATGACATACCGTAGGCTTATTAACTTTCATTGGAACAAATTTGTGTAGTTCACTATTCACTCCATGGCGCAGTCCATCATCAGTAACATCATCATCAAAGTCAGCTAATGTTCTCAGACGTCTGGCATGATAATTGAAAGCCTTTCAGTGTAAGAAAACAATGGACTGCAGCATTTCGGATGCTAAACACAGGACATCTATTTTGAGTAAAGGAAATCCATAACACATGACATGTACCTGTTCATAGTTTCTAAAGCATGATTATGTACTTTGCTAGTCTTTGGAGCAATAGAATGAAAAACACCCTTTTCCTTCAACTTTTCTACAAGACTTGCTCTTACTTTAAGCATTTCCAAGCTTTGGTGCCCCATTTGACCATTCTACCAAATGTAAGAACAAGTCACTTGATGTGGTTTTTTTAGTTAACGAAAATGAACTCCATGAGAGTGCCCAAATTAACCAAGAACCTGATGTTTCTCATTGCCAAGTTTGGAATTGTCATCTTCCTTTGACAAGCCACCATTTACAAATTCACTCACTTCAGATGTCTGCAGTATCATGGATACATTTAAGGTGAAAAATGTAGAAAGTGCAGCTTGCCTTATATATAATATGAGTACAAACAAAAACCAACGTACTTCATTTGCTTTGGCAGGAATACTGATGACTGCAGATTCAACTTCTGGTGCAAAATTTTCCTTGACAACAATTTTTCCTGTCTCATTCCTAGCATCACGGTTGACAGCTTCTTCAAGCTGGAAAGAAATATTGCCATCCATACTTTTTACCTGCAGATTCAAGATTTGAAGGGATGATACAGGTTGAGAGAACATTATCAGTTACAAAATTAACCTCTCCATAAAGCAAATTAAAAAATACATATATATGTAAGAGACTTCTAAGAGATAATGTGGCCGAGAAAAGAAACTTCTTTCAGCCAAAATTCACATTTGCTCAATTTTGCATAGAGTCGGTGTTCCTATAAGGTTTGCAGAGTAATCCTTAAATGTTCCCCGTGTTCCTCCTTTGTCTTGGAATAAATGAGGATGTCATCAATAAAGACGACTATAAATTGGTCAAGATATGGTCGGAACACATTATTCATTAGTTGCATAAATGTAATAGGTACATTGGTCAATCCAAACAGTATTACTATAAATTCATAGTGTCCATATCTACTACAGAAGACCGTCTTATAAATATCTTCCTCCTTGATCCTCAGCTGATGATAACCTAACCTGAGGTCAATATTGGAGAAATATTCAGCGCCCAAAAGTTGGTCAAATTATTCATCAATATGCGGCAGTGGGTATTTGTTCTTGATGGTATGCTGATTCAACTGCCGGTAGTCAATACATAACCTGAGGGAGCCATCTTTCTTCTTGAAAAATAGAACTGGCGCACACCCAAGGGGATGTGCTAGGTCAAATGAAACCTTTTTCTAGTAGTTCTTGAAGCTACTTCTTCAATTCCTTCAATTCTGTAGGAGACATCCTGTACAGAGCTATTGACACAGGTGCTGCTCCAAGTGTGAGTTCAATGGTAAAATTGACCTCCCTTTCGGGTGGTATGCTTGGTAGTTTGGAAGGAAAAATATCTGAGAATTCTCTAACTATCGGGATTTCTTCTACATTGATTTCCTTAAGTTCAGTAACTATCACAGAAGCAAGAAAAGCTTTGTAACCTTGCGAGATAAGTCTACAAGTGTGAAGAGAGGAGATGAGAGCAGGTTGCTTCTTGTATTTGGTGTCAAGGAAGGAAAATTTTGGAAAACCTAGTTTCCTAAAAGAAATTATCCTACTACGGCAATTGATATAGGCATCATGGTCCACAAGCCAGTCGGCCCCTAGGATAGCATCATACCCTTCCATATCTAGGCATACAAGATTGGTGGGGAGATTATGCCCTTCTATAGTGACTTCACTTTTTGGAAGATAAGTTTTTAAATCCTCTCTCAAACCTAATGGTGTAACTATGGTTAATTTTGATGGTAAAGGAACCGGGGAAATAGGCAGTGTTTTTGTGAAGGAACTAGCAACAAAGGAGTGAGTAGCACCAGTATCAAATAGTATGAAAATAGGATGCGAATGGATGCGGATGGTACCTTCGATAAGCTCTCCTTCTTTGTTTGTTTCCTCATCCAGAATAGCATTTAATCTAGCTGACCTTTTTCACCCACCATTATTATGGTTGGACTTGTGTTAATCTTTCATGAGAGGACAATTGGGCATACGGTGCTCCCGACTTCCACATCGTAAACAAGTGCCGATACGCTTCCAGCACTATTCGGTCGAGTGACCAAACTTTTCACAGAATGTGCAGGCCGCTGTAAGGGCCTCTTCTTCCTTTACCTTCTTGCTCTTGCCATTGCCACTGCCACTCCCATTGCCATTATGGGATCTCATCTTATTATCTTGGGACTTGTACATCCCTGTAATGCTAAACTGTGATGTAATTCCAATTGTTTATATGCCTCCTCGACAACCCCCACTAACCCTTCAGGGGCCTCATCAACCTCTTGGGTGGCGTTCCCAGTTCTTGGTAGCGGTAGTCTGATATTTATATCGGGTTATCGGTACCCTGAGCTCTAGGTCGTTACACCAAACCTCACTCTATGATTCCAAAAATCACTAGACTCATATTAGTAGCCCTTAAGACATGATCTATGACTGCAATCGTCAATTCGCCTAACAAGGTTATATAAACTAAACATATATGGCATCTTGATAAAGGGCTATGAAAATAAGCACATGCAATTTAGCAAGATTATAACTACTCCTTTTAACATGCTGGAAGAAGACAATGTAATCCTGGAGATCAAAGATGTCATGATGATAACAAGAATCATGGAAGGAATATGAGCTCAATGGAATAAAATCATTTATCTTCCATATACTTAACCTAATCATGTGTTTAACAAAATGACATGTAAATATAACATGATTTGGAACTCGAAATTAACAATTATAACATGCTGAAAAATCCATTGGTTTGTAGAACCTGAGGACAAAGGGGTTCAACACAAAGGTCACACATTTAGAACACGATCTAGGACACCGTGATCCGAGGCGAAACTTCCGATGCTTAAGGATTTCAACTTAAAACCCATGTCCAGTTGTCTGGACATCCTCATTGCTTGTGTCACTCATGAGGGCACCTAAAAATAGAATAACAATGTTTCGCTCTTTTTTTTTTTGAAATGGGTGAAGGGGGGATGACCTGGTATGAACGCGGTTGACCTGGACACTGCGTTCATAACATGGTCTCTAGAGAGATCGCGTTCAGAATGTGGTCGTTAGGGTGACCTCGTTCATAACGAGAATGTGGTTGCCAAGGAGACAACGTTCAGAACGTGGTCTTCATGATGACCGCGACCTTATGGTCGTTAAAAAATTTAAGTTTTAGGGTCTTGTGTCATTGCGGTGTATCGGGGAATCGCGATAAGAACTCAGCCTCTGTGACCACCATGATCAGAAATTCGAACTCGTTTCAGTGAAAACGATAATACCTCTTCAATAAAACTCATCTACCATGCTTATTACTCAATAAAAATTGGAGAAAATGGTATAGAAACAAACTAGACATGCATCTACATCCATTTCATTAATTAATTTAGGTTTATTGAGAGAATACCTACCTTAGATCGGATCAAAGAGGAGGGACGAAGAACACGAAGAACGGCCCAAGAGCTCCCTTTCCTCCTCAGATCTCACCCTCAAAACGCCAGTAAATCCCTCCCCAGCATGCTGAAGGCCGAGAGGAAGATGAGAGGGGTCTATTTATAAGAAAAATCTAGCCAAAATAGTCAAGATTTCTCTCTCAAAAATTTAAAATTCTCCACCTCTGAATTCAACATTCGAAGCCCTAATTTTAAACTTTTCCACTAACCTAGCCTTAATAGGGTTGGAAAAATGGGCAAGGGATGAAATTTCTAGTGGGCTATAGTGTTAGGGTTTGAAATCTAAGCCAACCTTCTTGAATTTGAGCCAAGAGTAAATTGGCATTGAAGTCAGTACATGTTTAATTAAAACTAACTTAGCGCATTGTGAAAGAAGACTAGATTTCCAACCAGTAATGTGCTTCTAGATGGAATTGATAATTCTAGCAAAGTGGAATCTCTTGCATCTGCCAAGCAGCAGCGGGAAGCCTAAACACTTGTGTGGGAAAGAATGGCAGGCGAAACCAGTAATGTCTTGAATCCTCTTAACAGCATTATTGTTGCCCCTAGGGTGAATAAAGAAGCCACTTTTGGCTACATTAATCTGCTGGCCCGAGGCTCTTTCATAAGTTCTGAGAACTTTAATCAGGTTCCTAATTGAGACAATACTAGCTTTGCTGAATATCAGAGTGTCATCAGCAAATAATAGATGTGAAATATTGGGGCATCTTCTGGGACCAGAAAATCATTCCACCCAGCCACTGAGGTAGGCTTCATTCAGGGATCTGCTCAAAGCTTCCTCAGCAATAATGAATAACAAGGGGGCAATAAGGTTACCTTGTCGAACCCCTCTTGATGATTTAAAGAAGCCAGCTGGTTCCCCATTCAGGAGTATAGAGAACCAACAGTTATTCACCATTTTTTCAACAAGATAGATAAATTGGATGCTGAAACAAAATTTGTGTAAGATAGAGAATAGAAAATCTCATTCTAACCGGTCATATGCCTTGGCCATATCAAGTTTATACATAACATTAGATCCCCTGGTTTTCTTGCCCAGCTCATGAGACAGCTCTTGTGCAAGTGCAATATTCTCTACAATCTGTCTTTCTTTCACAAAAGTAGATTGCCCTAAAGAAATAATCTTTGGAAGGATGGTGGCTAATCTGCTATTAATAATAGAAGATATGATTTTGTAGAAGTAGTTGCACAGACTGATAGGTCTGAAATCAGAGATGTCAATCGCATTGGGCCGTTTGGGAATCAGAGCTACCAGAGTGGAAGTGACACTCCTAGGGAGAGCTTGTCGAGAAATGAAAAATTCTTGGACAGCACTAACAATTGAGATAGAAATAATATCCCATGCTTTTTGGTAGAAAGCACCCGTGAAGCCATCAGGCCCCAAGGCACTGTCAGGATATAGCTTGAAAACTGCGTCATGAATTTCTAATTCAATGGGAATAGCACAAAGAAGTTCATTATCATAATGATTCACCAACTGAGGGATGTAGTCCAGAACATTATCCTCAATATAATGGTCTTGTGTAGCAAAAACATGTTGGAAGTGGGAAACAACAATGTCTTTCATATCTTCAAGGTGCGAAGTAAGCGTACCAATAGGGTTTCGAAGCTGTGATATTACTTGCTTGCGTCTATTGGCCATAGTGGTAGAGTGGAAAATTTTGGTGTTTCTATCCCCTTCAATGAGCCACCAAACCCTGGATTTTTGTCTCCAGAAGCACTCCTGTTGAAGCAATCTATCGGATAACGTAGATTTAGCCTCTTCTAAGGCAGTTGAATTTACATCCGTAGGCTGAAGGTCATAGGAATGCTCTACTTTAATTACTGCATCTTCAACTGCTATTAAATTCATTTATTGTTGGGATATTGGCATCCATTTCATAGGGCGCTGATAAGAAACTGATATCTCTGTGGTTCGCTCACTTCAAGAAAAGAACAGTCACCCTCACGCAAGTTCTCAAAAGGTGAACCGTAAGGATCAAGTTATCGAGTCCGAAGGGAACCTGCAGGAGGCTGGCGGCCAATCTCCCCTGATGACAGTAAGGTCTTTATCCTGTCATGTACAAGATTACAGAAAGAGGAAATGGTAATGACTGGTCACAGTGTCCAGTTGCTCTTCTGTCTGCTCGAACCATTTTGCTGTTAGTGCTCTTTATTGCTCCAGAAATATGGCCGGATTGCCAAATAATGAAGGCCATTCATTCAGGAGAGGGTTCATATTACTCTCTGTTTGAAAAATTAATGTATAAAATACGATTTATTTAGTTGTCCAGTGATGATTCCGCAGTGATGTGCCTCTTTTATCTGTAAAGAAAGGGGGAGAGAGCTGTACTAAAGATGAAGCTCAGAATCCCAGGAGCATGGGAATCTATGTCATCAAGAGAAAAGCCCTGGGAAAGCTCTTATTAGAGAACCTACCAAATGCCAATGACTTGGAAAGTGAGGTCATACCAGGAGCTATCTCCATGGGCATGAAGGTTAGCAGTGTAGTATATAATTCCCCCATTTTGCCATTGCAGTAGTCACAATCATGCACGTAACTTACATTTGACTGTTGTTTTTCCTTGTCATTTCTAGCTTTGGCTTTGTTCTTGATCATGGGTCTCCCATTTCAGAAGGCCTCCAAGGAAAACATGCAACGCTTGAATCCATGTGACATGAATCCGGATTATGCATTTAACTCTTTTCCATTAACGCTTGTTCTTGATCATGGGTCTTCCATTTCAGAAGGCCTATGAGAAAAACATGCAACATTTGAATTCACGTGACATGCGCCTAGATTATGCATCTAGTTCTTTTCTATTTACACTCGTAATTTTTGCGTTGGCCTTCATCATGGGTCGTCTAGTCGGGAGGTCCCAAAGGAAAGTTAAAAAGCCTCACAGATGGTCATGGCTTCCCCACTGTTTAACTGTTCTTCAAAAAACGCAGGTGCACACTTACACATTTAAGGGGTATTGGGAAGACATGAGAGATGTGGAATCCTTTTACCAGGCGAACATGGAGGTCACCAGGAAGACGTCCTCGGGGTTCGAGTGAGTAACTTGGGAGCTAGGTCGAACGCCTGGTTCGGCTATGGAAACTGGAAACAGGGACTCGTCTCCTACATCTGCATACTGAAGATTTTCTTTCTGTGATATGTGGTGATTGCAGCTTCTACGACAGAGACCATCCCATCTACACACTGGCACGGTGCCTGCCTCCTACGCGGATCACAGGAGCCGACATCAGAGATAGTGTCATCGGAGATGGCTGCGTTCTAAATGTAGGTACCTCTCCCAGTCAAGTGCCGAAAAGCCTCACGGTTGCAAGTAGTCTTATACCAATCTATAGATCTATTCTTGTGGGTGTATGTTTCAAATTTACTATGGGATATATGTATGCATGCATTATAGTTGTGAAAACAAAAACACGAGGAAATTGAAGGGTTGAAGACAACCCGTAAGGCAGTTCAATCACACTTGCTTAACAAAGAAAAGTAGGTGCCAATAAAACTCCCTAACATAAGCTGCAATGCCAAAGGATACTGGATTGCGTCTAGTGGGGTGTAAGGTATGGTGATACTTGAAAATTCTTGTAGATTCTTAATTAATGGAACAGCAGATATCCATTACAAATTGTGAATCTAGTGGCAAATAATCTGATAAGAACAATCCATGTAACATAGACAACAACTGGTCATAGCAAAATTTACAGAAATATTTGAGTAATATAGAATGTAAAAGGCCAAAGTGTGCCTTTGCAATTGGAATTAGATGACCATATGCCGTTAGTTCTTGACTTTAAGAACTAGTCATGCTTCCAAAGTACATCAACGTGCAACACTAGAATGACTTTGGAAAAGGTGCATATGCATACATGTCTGGTTAACTTCATCTAAATATTATGACTCAACATTAATTATACATACTTGGGTATCGTTTCAGCTCTCGCTGGATGAGGTCGTAGGGGAATGGGCACAGTTGTTCTACTCTACAGATTGCCACGTCCTTCGCATCACCTGCCTTCCGCTCTTCATCAAGATCATAATACACCTGCAACATAAGGAAACATTCAATAAAGCTGTTTCACTATGGAGAAGAAATGGGGAATGAAGCTGCTATGATTTTCCAAATGTGGACTCTTAATTAAAATTGATCATCAGAGCCAATCAACAGGAAGGGAATTTATTATACATATACAATTCATGACAATAGAAAGAATATATAATTCGACCTTTCCGGAGCACAAAACCAAACGCCTGATACCCTCCTCGAGATTAGAGTGATCATTCTGATCCTTGATAAGACGCTTGAAACGTGTCCCCTGCTTGTCAAATCCTGGGTGGCCTTGGACATCATCAAATTCAGATAAATTTGACTTGCATTTTGGGTGCCTGAGTAAATTCTTGGGAGCCATCACTATTAAAGGCTTCCGAAACTCCCGATGTATCTACAAATGAAAATATTTCATGAACAAGGTATACTCTTCTCCAACCTTAAGCCCAAACAAGTAATATTTGCATTACCTGCCGACGCAAAACATGAAAATAGTTTGCTGGTGTTGTAACATTTACAACTTGCCAATTGCACTCTTGAATCTGCTTCCTTAAAGTTGGATCCATCTCAGGAATCACATAAGGATTGTCATCACTCATCTGCAGATTCAAATAAACTACCTTAGTGCTGAAAGGTAAAGGCAATAGTAATGACAATGCGTGCAGTCCATATGCAAGGACAGCATTGGAAAACAATAAATAAAGAATGGGAACAAGAAAGTAAGATTTTTATTACATCTTAATTGTAAGTTAGACATTGACTGTTGAGTAAGAATGAAGAAAGGCACACCTTCACAAAATCCATTACAACAAAATTTTCTTCATTTTCAAGAAAGCAGGAAGTCCTAGGGGTGAGCATTATTCGGGTTCAACCAGAAATCCAAACCGGACCGGTAGATAAAAAAAAGACTAAATCAAATGTACTAATGTAGGAAGATAGCCAACAATTATCTTTGTCAAGGAATTTATTTAGTGAAAAACTTGTGGAACAGCATGTTTGACAAATGACAGCAAAAAAAAAAATTCTACCTGTTGAAAATAACACAAGAAAAAGAGAAACAATCAGGGAGTGGCCCAAACCTAGTGCAAAGTATAATTATTAGAAAATATTATATGTGAATTAAAGGCATGAAACATCTGATCATAGTGATATTGCTGTCCAAAAAATGCCCTTCACATTATCATGACCAGGTGATCTTTTCAGACACCACAAATGAAAAGGCCTTCCTGCTCTACGCTAGAAGTAAATAAATAAAAAGAAGTAACGACTCCATATTCACACGCCACATATGTCATACTTTATGTAAATCAAATTGATATTCACATACATATTCATCTTTGGGGGAATTATGTGCCCGTATCACCAAAAATATGAACAAATATGGAGAATTATATGCTTCTAAAGTTTCATTGGCACCATAATATTCGAAAGAGCAACGTGACTATGCATCTAAAGTTCTATAACTCCAAAAGTTATATGTTTGTCCATGGCTAACAAACGAACAAAGGAAAAGCCCATCGTAGATATCCGATAGAATTACAAGTTAAAATGCACATTTCTGAATATTTGCAGAGAAGCAAAAACTAGTACACTTGTTATTGAATATCTTGTGAACTAAGTACCTATTCTTCGCAGATATGAGTCATTATATCTGTCAAAAATTGAATATGTTGGATTTCCGCCCTTCTCTATGTCTTGAGGAAGCTTCCTGAAGAAGTCAACGGTCAGGTAACTGCACTCCATATCAACCAGCTTAAGAGTTGCTTTCTTGCTTTCTTCCCTCATCCTCTCCAATGACTCAAAAGCTGCATTTCCAACCTCCACTCTTAGAGTAGGATACTGCTTCAACTCCTGCGGACACAAACAAGAAAGAAAAGGATATTCATGCTCCAGATTTCATATTGTTTAAAACGAAGTCAAGAGAAGGCCAAAAAGAAAGCAGAAAAAGCAAAATAGTCATATCACACTATAAATGGCAAACCAATAAATGTTTGCATATGTCTATATGTGTCCTCAAGTCTACAAAAATTCATTCGTTGAAACATAAACTTAGCGCTGAAAGTTGGACAGTTCTAATCAGGAGATATTGTGTATCCGCAAGACCACTGCAGACATGTTGATGAAATTGGACTGGAAATTGTGTATGGGGGGGGTTAACTTGGAGAGATTTTCTTTGATCCTGAACCATTCAGATCAGCTTGATTCAGAGGAGAAGGCAGGGGGTCACCCCCTATGTAACCTCGAGCACGCTGGAGCAAAGCCACGCCCATGCTAGCATCCAGCAGCGGCTCCAGTGGTGAGACAGATGAAGGTCACTCGATCCCCAGCTCCAGGTAGGAGTGGCCTACTTCAGCTAGCACACTAGAAGGACCTGTGCAACACCACCAAACACAAAGAGGGTCAGCAACGCTCAGGACTTCCCTATGACAAGACAAGGTGATAGGTGCATCGACGCACATGAAGAATTTTTGTCTCTAAAGCCCATCCATACAAACACGCAAACTTTTTAGAAGTCAATGTCGCAAGTTCCCAAAACATGTGCCTCAAGGCCTAGGATAGAGATACGTCCTTTTCATCATGAGATAGTTAAAATACCATTTTGTGAGAAATATATGTCAGAAAATAGATTTGAAAAAAGTCACTTTTCATGGTGTCCTCCTTTTTGCAATGGACCAATCAGATTTCATCTCTGAAAAGTCCCTAGGACAGAGATCCATCCTTTTTATCATAAGCCAATAAGGAAGCAGATATGAAAAAGCTCTATGTCAAAGAACCTTATTTTATTTTGGACCTATCAGAATGTAGATTTAAAGGGAGGGAATCTTCTACTCTTCTCCTCTATAAATGTGAAGCTCCCTTCTGAAGAAGACGTTGCTACAACTCTTAGCCATTAAGAGACAGCCTAAGCTTTCAGAAGAAAATTTGAGAGGAAGAAAATAAGAGAGATTAGCAGCCTAGAAGCTAGTCCGAGCCTGTCCAGTGACTTTGCAGTTTCAGACTGGAGTTTACATCTTCGTTCTATAGCTTCTTGAATTCGGTCAGAAGATACATCTTAGTTTCTTTATTTTGAACTTTTGTTTTACGATCTTTCTCTTAACTTTTCCGTGAGTGTGTGCTGAGTTCTTCAGCGATTTTCTGGTGCTCTATCTTAGAGAACGGAACTTATTTTGGTTGTTGTGCAGTCGTGTGTGGTCGGGGAGCTTGCTCCTCATGCAAGCTGTGTGTCGACTGTTGTAGCGGAGTAGCTCCACGTGTGCGTGTGTGTTCTCTTTGGCCAAGTGTGGAATCCTTACCTGGTTGGTGAGGGGTGAACGTAGGTCTGCTAGATAGCAGCCAAACCACCTTAAAAATTCATATGTTGTGGTTTGCTGTGGCGTACTCCATTTCCTCTACCTCCTTCACAGGTGCTGTGACTCAATCAGTGCGTTTCACATCCTTATACTTTAAACAATTCATGTGTTAGCCTGCAATCGTGTTTGAGACTGTTCCTTCTGCTTTACAGTTTCTTTTGGTTTTCAAAGTGGTTAGAGATTGAGAGAGAAGAGGAGGAGGTGTCTCCAGGTTTAGGATGTCCAGAGGGAGTCCCTCCCGATTTGGGAAACCCGGATGGGGTCTCTCTGAGTATTCCTCTGCCCTCTTTCCCTTTTCTTGTGTGTTTCAGAGTGAGAAAATAGAGAGAGAATGGGGGCGGAGCCTGTGCCCTCCCCCCTCACCTTCTCTGGGTTTGCAAAACCCCAGAGGGAGTTCCTCTAGGCTTGGGAACCCTGAGGGAGCCCCTCAGGGTCTGGGACCCAGAGGAGGTACCTCCCAGTTTCGAGGTCCCTCTGGGTTTGCTAGCCCCTTTCTACTTCTACTGCATCTTCTTCTCCTTCCTTTTTTTATTTATAAATTTTAGCACTCAGTGCGTGTTAGCATCACCGTGATCTTGGTGCTAGACCTATAAACAGGTCAGATATGAAGCAGTTAGTGTGATATCGAAATTTTCGGCCATGTGGATCGATCAAAGGAAGTGGGCCCAGAAGGGCTGTTACTTGAGGGAGCTGGGCCTCGTTTGGACTGGTAGGACCGCATTTGGCTACTCTTGTTTGGGCTGTGAAAATCTCGCTCTCCACTTGTCCCCCTCCTACTCCTGAGCCAAATTAGGCTCGGTCGAGCAGCTGTTTGGGCTGGACTTTTGTGGCTCAGGTGGGTGGAGATCCAACTTTAATAGGGTCCACGTGAAGCGGCTAGCCTGGAAGTGTGCCCGTAATGATGATTGCCCTGACGGGTTAAGGGGAGGAGGCCCCTTTTCTCAGAGATTAGAACGTCGTGCCGCCTCCCGCTGAGGGTTATAAGCGTTGTGCACTATTTACGTTCCATACTCCCGTGACTTAGGGTTTTGCTCTCCATCGCTTCTGCCTTTGGGGTTTCGGCATGCGTCGTGAGGATAACTCAGAGGAGCAGAGAATTGTGGCAGCCTTCGCGGAGCTGGCGGAGATTACTGTGACGGTGATTTGGCATCTTCCCCTTCCTCCGGAGTCATCAGAATTGTCTTCCTCTAGCTCTCATACTCCTTCCAAGGCAGACCAGTGTCCTGAGGTTGAGGAGCAAGAAGGTGGGCAAGCTCCGAGAGCTTTGTTGGTGCCGTCGATCCCGAACCGCAGTGAGCTGGGTGAGGCAGAGGTGAAACGGCTAGAGCGTCGGTACGGTCTGCCTTGGCGGTACCATTTCATTGCCCCTGACCCCCATGAGTCAAGCTTGGATACTCGCTTTGGGTTCTTCTGTTCCTTTCTTCTTTCTTGGAAGTGCAGGTTTCGCCTTCCTCTCCATGCCTTTGTTGTCAGTCTTCTTGTCTTCTTTCGACTGGCTCCTATCCAGTTGGTCACCAACTCCTACCTCTTTGTCTATTCCTTATTTTTCCTCTATCGCCAGTGCGAAGTGATTCCCTCGCTGGATCTTTTTCACTATTTTTTTGAGTTGAAGGAGCATCCGCAAGCGGGCAAAGGCTTCTTCTTCATCCAGGCGAGGCAAAATAGGAGCTGCGTGTCCCTTTCCCAGAAGGATTCTTCCCACAAGGGGTGGAAGACCCAATATTTCTAGGTGGGTATGTCTTCGGTTGGTGCATCTTCGGGGTTCCCAACTGTGCCCAACTATCACCCGAACCTTCCCCCGAAGTCACTGGAGGCTTCCTCGGAGGTGGAGAGGAGGGCTAGCATCCTCCTGGAGAATCGCCGATCGACGGGTGATTTGGTGACTCCTGCCAACGTTGAGCGATGTCTCACCCAGATGTTGGAATCGACTGGTAAGGGCTTCAAAATTCAGCTTCTCCCTCCAATTGATAATGTGTTCCTCTTCTCATGGCCTTGTCTTCTCCTTGTTCAGACACGAGGCGACCGATTGAGGAGGAGACGTCGTCGACCGAGCTGGAGGTGATCGACGTAGATGAGGCGTCAGCTCCCGTCGATTCTCGAGCTCCTGATGGCTCCTCCCGTACTCGGGACAAGGGCAAGCGGGTGGCCCGAGAAGATGTCTCCACGCGCTGGGGGGACCAAGCACAAGGACCCCATGGAGAAAGTGTTGTGGTCTTCGATGAAGGCCTTATCTGCTGAGAAGAAGCGGGCGAGAAGGATCGAGGTCGGCCGTCCGGTCGAGGGCGGTGTTCGTTTGGCTCTCTCCTCTGCCGAGCAAGAAGCAGTCGAACCTGTTTGGTTGGCTCTCCCTTCCGTCGAGCAAGAGGGGGCCAACGAGGTAGAGAAGGTCACGGCCGAAGCAGCTGACTCTCGGGCAGAGGTGACCGGTGCTAGGGCACCGGGCGAGGTGGAGGGGTTGCAAGGTGGAGATGTTCGGCCCGAGCCGATCGAGGCCAAAGAGTCACGCAAGGGGACGACTCAGTCACGGTCGACCGAAGTTGGGGAGGCACGTGGCGAGGTGACCCAGTCCGAGCCAACCGGTGGGGTCCCCGAGGAAGGATCACTCGGGGGAGGTGCCCCAATCCCGGCCACTCCGGAGAGGACCTGTCCTCCCTCGGCCAGCATCCCTGGTGTCTAGGTCTCCTTACATCAAAGGTGCCACTCCATAGCATCAGGCGCCGTGCGAGGGGGGTATAAGCAGAGTCCTCCCTCCGTGCTTCTTGAGCGGATTATGGAGGGCGGCTTGGTTCTGGCCCAGATGGGGGCCGAGATTACTGACGCCTACACTCAGGTGGAGTCGGAGCAAGCATCTCTTTCTTGGGATCAAGACGCGTCCGACTAGAAGATCGGGTGGCTAACTCTCGAGCTTGGGGACCTCAGATGGGAAACAACCTCACTCCGAATGCAAGTGCAGTCGAGCCAGGCGGAGGCTCGGACGTCGACTGAGCAGCTGGCCTAGGCCTGTCGTATGCTCGAGCTAAAGAAAAGGCTCTTGGAGAAGGAGCGTGAGATTCAGGTTGAGAGCGATGGGCAATGGGAGGCCAAGCGCGCGGAGCTCGAGGGTTGAGCCAGGGAGGCCGAGCGACTCCGGGTGGAGGTCGAGGCTGCGTGGGACGAGGCTAAGAGGAGGTTGTCCGAGGTGGAGTGGAGGGTGTCCGAGCTTGTCAGGAGGGCGGAGTCGGCTAGGGCAGAGGCACTTGAGCAATATAAGTGCTCGGAGGCCTATCAGACAGATCTTCAGAAGGCCGTCTTCCCCTACTATCAGTCGGGCTATCACCGGGACCTTCGAAAAGGGTTTGCCCAAGGCTATAGTCAGGCCATCTTGGAAGCGGAGGCCCAGGCGCCCAGGGCAGTCATCTTTCCGACTAGGCAGCGCTATGACTCGGACTCGGCGTCCACCGATTCTTCTAACCAAACGTCAAGCGAGGGGGGATGCCGAGGGGACTCCATCTCATCCAAGGGATCGCCAACTCCGACTGCCTCGGGAGGGCGGGCGACCGAGGTAGTTCCCACATAGGTGGGGCTAGTGCCTGGGTCGGCCGTCACCGAGAGTGCTGGGGGTAGATCACTTGGCACCGAAGAGCCTTCGTCTCCCAAGTTTCGGGATGGGCCCGAGGCCTAATGTACCTGTCTTTTTGCTCTTTCCTTCAATGTATTTCTTGAAGAAAATTTCCTTTTCTCTTTGGTGTAGTAATGTCAGACTACTTTCTGGAAAATATGATAGCGGTAAGATTAAATATTAGATTGACTGTTCATTACCACCTTTGGTGTAATTTTGACCACTGTACTTGTAGTTGTTGGGAAGGCGGCGATTCTTTCCATAGATATCTTGCGTGTCGATTGGTTGGCGTGGCGCTGCCGCCTGTCCGTCTTCCCATGCTTTTAATGACTTGCCACTTCGCGTGTTTCCATCGAAGGGGAGTTGGTGGAAAATGAGGTAACCACCATGCAGAAAGGGTGTCTGCCTTTCACGATTCTTTGAGGGGAAAGTCATTTAAGCCAACCGCTCCCCTTCGGCCTATAAAGGCTCCGAAAGGCATTTCTTCCTCTCTTCATCGCTTAGGGCTGTTCCCTATAGTTTTTCCTCTCTGTAAAGTGTTGTGCTATTGGTCTTAGTGAAGCATGGAAGTCACTTCGGAGGACGATGAGGTGGACGGTGCTAGGAGGGAGGGTACTACCGCTCCGACTTGAAAGAGGGTCTGTCAGTTGGCAAACAGCTAGTAAGAGGGTCTGTCATGTTGGAGCATGTCGCCTTTATACTGCCGGACGGCCAACGCAACCTTCGGAGGAAGATAGAAGCGTCGGAGGACGGATGGGGGCATCCGACAGCGGCAGCTCTTCAAGCTTCCTCTCCAATCCACCTCTCTCTCTTCCTCCTCCCCTCCTTCTCCGCCCTCCATCTCATCGCCAGTGGCGGGGGGGGCAGCTCTCTAAGTTTCATTCTTTCACTGTCACCCAACCCCTCCCTTCTACTTGTTGTTTCCCCTCTTTTCCTTTTTCTCTCTCTTACCATCCTCTTTTTTAGCATATTCCATTGAACATAGATTTCTTTGGCGGCTTGCTATATCAAGATTTTTGTTGATATGATAACTGTTGTGGCAGCACTGTAATTATTTTTTTCAAATTTGGGTTGCTCGTGTGGACTCTTATATGACACATTTGTATTAACTACACATTATGATTTGAGAAGCAGTCTTTGTTTGTTCTCTTCATAAGTCGTAGTCAATTATAAATAGTTTTATGTTGTGGAATATAAATGACCACCAAGTCACTCAGGTACTACTACTCTCGGCCATGTATATCACGCACCATACCCTGAGCTTCCACTTTTACCGGAGCATAACAATGTCGACATCAAACACAAGAACCAATCCAAAGCGTGGCCAAAGATAAGCATAGAAATCATGCAACAAAGTAGAAAAAATAACATTAAAGAACTTAGCTGAAACGTCCATTTTTGGACTGTCATTGGAGAAGAAATCACCTCCACAATATCGTTGTATTGGAGTCTCGCGATCTTCCCCCATGATATGACGGCTATAGTGCTCTCATTGATGCACTCTTAATAGATCGCATCTCAAAAATGACCTGATAGATTGCCTTCCTCTTTCCATCTGTAAGAGAGAACAAGAGCAAGAGAGAGAAAGTCCAAAAGTGCTAAAAACCCTCTCCGATGACCTATGGCGGCCACAAGAATGAGTCTCCTCCTCAAAACCCTAGTTTTGTAAAAAATTCGCCCAAAACAAGCATTCTTGGGTCGAAAGCAATCGACTATCCCAACGCATATAATAAGCAAAATGGGCCCTAAGTTTCTGGAAACTACAATCGACCTCCCCATTCTCAAGGGGGCCCTTTGAAAACCTGATAGGGTTAGCTTATTCGGCCAACATGGTCGAATAAGCCCGATTAAGCAAATGGGTGTGAGGGGGGGAGGTGACCCGCCCCACGAAACAGTCGACCGCCCCCCGACCAACCGGTTATCAAACCGGGTCAAGCTGTCTTATGACAAAAAAGAAATCCCATGCATGTGCAATGGCCCAACTCGACTCAGCGTGCGTGCGCATGCATACGTGTGTGTGGCTCACCATAGCCTGTACTTACTCTTTGGAACAAGTTATCAAGGAGCCTTTGGACTATAATCAATGACAATTTTTCTTATTTTTCAATGTGAGATAAATGATCCGCGTACCAACTAAGGGAGGAGTTTTATTTACTATGAATGTATTGAATTCTCTATTCATTTATCATCCAACTCTAACACCACCCCCTTTACACCTCCTTTTGGGGGGAGATATTGAGACCATCACGATACCCCTGGTCTTTCAACAGCAGTAGTGAGCATTTATGTGCTCTCCTTCGCGCATTGTCCGATTTAGAGCTCTCCCTTTACGTGACGACTATAAATAATTTCAACTTTGTTCTCATGCACGAGTGATGTTTAAAGTTCACGGTTGAATGGATTTCTTTGATGATGGGAAATTTAGTATATTGATATTCGAGTCTAATGAAAGTAGATTTTATCAAATTAGGATGAGTCGGTCAGTATGTGAGATGTAATCGAGATATTTTATATTTTATGTTAAAATCCTCCCCCCGGTGCGTTCTCTCCCTTTTTTTACCCCTATTTTATCATTGCAGGATTGATACTACACATGCATATTTCTAATGGGTTTTTCTCCATTGTGTTTTGGCTTGTTTTATAGGAGAGAATGATTGAACGTGAGGCCCTCTTCCTCTAGCTGGACGAAAGGAGAGGAGGTTGATTTCACGACATTCCCCGCACCCCATTCCTTAAGTGTGATCAAATTTTCATCCTTTTCCAAGATACACGGCACCGTTCCCTTCATCTCTTCATCTCTTAGCATTGCTACAACCTTGGTGGCGATCCCGGTCAGTTCTTCTATCTCTTATCTCCCTTTGTTCATACTTCCATGTTGTTTCATGCTTGTTCACGTTCATATTTGCATAGTTTGAGGAGGCTGAGGGTGATACATAAACATCAATAGCTACGAGAGCCAAAATTGGGAGAGCGGACTTTGAGAGCCGAGATTGAGGGAGCAGGCCGTGAAGGCCAAAGCTGAGAGAGTAGGCTACGAAACTCAAAGGATAGTGGGAGAGCAATCTTTGTAATGTTGAAATCGGGAGAGTGGGCTGTGGGAGCCGAAATTGGGAGAGCGGGCTTTGAGAGCCAAAATCAAGAGAGCAGGCTGCGAGAGCCACAATCGAGGGAGCAGGCTGTGAGAGTCAAAACTGAGAGAGTAGGATGTGAGAGCCAAAGGATAGTGGGAGAGTAGACTTTGCAAAGCTAAAATCAGAAGAGTAGGTTGCGAGAGCCAGAATTGGGAGGGCTAGCTACGAGAGCCACAATCGAAAGAGTAGGCTGCAAAAGCCACAATCGAGACAGCAAGCTACAAGAGCCACAATCTAGAGAATAGGCTGCGAGAGCCAAAGGATAGCGGGAGAGTAGGCTTTGCAAAGCCAAAATCGAGAGAGCAGGCTGCAAGATCTAAAATTGGGAGGGTTTTCACTCATTCATTTTCAGTTGTTATTATCTTTTTATTTAGGCACGTAGGCATCCATTGACTGCAAGTGTAAAAAAATAAACATATAGCATAGCTCCCCTCTATCGAGGATAGGATAAGAACAATGCCCATGACTCACAAGTAGAGTGCGGCCCACGAAGCACAACTAAAGGAGATGTGCATTCGTCAAGAGGATATCACATAGCCTATGCATATAATTTAAATCATAATCTACACCCGAGACAACTTCTCCACGGTGTGAAGGTGTAGATACATGAGCAGTGGACCTTAAGCGTAGGGATATGCAGAGATTCTAAGTAGCACTAAAGGATTACTTTGCCACCTACATACACATTTTAGGTTCTCGACTCTCGATAGCTTTGCACAGCCCCCTTGTTTATTTTGATTTCTAGACTTCACCATTCGACGCGAGTTTCCTCATTTGTTTCAGTGGAGATTCCCGACGATTGTGAGTCATCGTTATTGTAATTTTATTGTGGAATTTGCTTCACTATTTTTATGTGAGTCTCCTCATTTGTTTCAGTGGGGATTCCCGACTACTTGGATTCACACTCCACTTATTCACCATTTTCATTTTGACTAACATGATTAGAAATCTGAACTGGATTAATCTGCTCATTATAATCAGCCAGATTTGGACTAATATTTCCTGAAGCATCAAAGTTTGCAGATGAACATGGTTTCTTGTGCAACGAATTCTGTCTATCAGACTTATCCTTGTGCTTAAAGGCCTTCTCGACTGGAGGGAGCTTTGCAGAGCATAGACCCTCTGAATGACCAAAAGAGTTACAGACAGAACAAGCTTTAGGATTCCATGTGTAAGACACATAAACTCTCCAAGTCCTTCCTTGAAGATCCTGGAAGAAGACTTCCTCAGGAAGATCACTGCTAGTAGAGACCATAACACAAGCTCTGGCAAAAGATAGGCGTTGCCTTGAAGCCGTGAGCTTGTCTATATGAAGAGGTGTCCCAATGACACTGCAAATATGGCTAAAGAATTTCTTTGTCCACAAATGCAGAGGAACACCATGCAATGAAATCCACAATGGAATGGTCTGAAGGCTATCGACTTCAAAAGAGATATCCGGTGACCATCTTCGCAGGATCATTGGATGACCTTTAATAGTCCAAAAGGTTTCCAAGATACGATTCAAGTCATCTTCTAAGTCAAATTTGCAGAGGAAGAATCCACGATCCAGCATGAAAAGTTGGAACCCGTTGGGACTCCATCTACTTCTAATGAAAGCTTGAAGAGGTAGAAAGGAGGTAGAAAGACCCACCACATAACCAACAAGTGCAGTCGACCATACCTCCTCCTGCTCTGTAGAGTCCCCTACCTCACAAATAGCTACGCTCCTCGAATCAATGGATGAAGGCTCAAGATACTCCAACTTGAGCTGGTCCTGATCGTTGGCCGAAGCATGAGTCTTGAAGAGGCTGGTCCAAGTCTGCAGCTGGGAAGACACTCGAGCAGGCACTCTGGAGTGCGAACGAGATCGGGCTCGATGTCGTCCTCTCCCTTCCAAAGTTGATGGAGACTTCGACTGTGAAGCAGGGAGGGATAGGGAAGGCTCCTGCAAAGAGGGTGGACGAAGGGGAGGCGAGCCATGCAGAGCCAAACTCCTGGCTCCAGGATCGCCAGAGCTTCTCTCTCCTCTCATCTCTTAGTTGTATCAACGTTAATTTAAAAATGTCGAAATATGTCACTTATACCTATGTTTTTCAAAAATGTAGGTAAAATATGTGACTATAGGCCAATTTTCTTGTAGTGCCTGCCTGGAGACAGGAGCTCTACCCACTAGAAGAAAGACCGCCTACGTCTCCTGACGTCTTACACCGTGCCCAAGTGTCTCCCTACTCGCACCAGGTGGAAACTGAGACACACTCAACAAGTACCACAAACAAAGATTAGCTGGGGTTGCGCTCGTCAGCATGTGTCCTCTGCCCCCAACTACGTGTGTACACACAGACCATCTGCTCTAGGTCGGGTCCTCTAGTTGGCTTCCCCCCCAGCCGGACTCAGGCTGCAAAGACAAGGGTCCTACAGACACTAGCCAAAAAACTATCTCTCACCGGGTCATGCTCTCCACAGCTCCCGAGTGGGTCTGCACCCGCGTGTGTTTGCAACAATCAGCCGAGGGGGCTAGTATGGAGCCCTTGGAGATAATTAGTGCCCGAACTGCATCTTCACGTATAAATCAAGCTACTTTCACGAGTACAACAATAAAGTACGGCCAATAATGTAACAAGTTCAACAATAATTTAGGATAATGACAACCATGGCAAGAACGTACCAACTTATGGTCATGAGAGTTCAATGAATGATTTAAACAAAGTCATGCTATGGGAGGAATCCAGTAGCATAATGAAACATTCTTTATTTTTAATAATTCCTTAATTGTCCATTTGCTTAAGGTTTTGGGCCCTTTAGGATCCAAGGACCAACTAGGAACTTAGGAAAATCGACCCAAAGGTCAAACCTCGGGTTAGACAGGGTCAGGGACCATGCGGTCATTTGCTGGACCGTTTAGGGGAGTACGCGGTGAAGACAGAACCGCTAAGGGAAGTCATGCGGTGTGATAGGGACCGTTTATTGACACAGTGAATGAACTTGACTTTGCGATCATGGAAGGGCCACTAGGTTACATAAGCGGTTAGGTGAACAGCCACTAACTGAGCCTTGGGGTCTTCCGGATGGCCGCTACCATCCAGATCTCAGAAAACTTTGGTAAACACTGGTAGTATAAGTAATCTCTACACAATTGGGTTTTGAGGGTACAACTAGCTCGACATCCGAGTGGGAATCCCAGGCTCACGGAGACTTATGGAGGCCTTAAAATAAGATCACCTTATCCAATTGAAGGAATATCTAATGGAGAGGATCTCAAGTCCAAGATTGTGTGCCTAATAGTATAAAGTGTAACTAATGACTCCATACCAGAAAACGTGTCATGTACTTAAGAAAATGACTCATAGATAAGAAGAGCTTGTAAAATAGTGATCAACCAATAGTGAAACAAGTTCATCTATCGCTTTGAAATATGCATTTAATATAATAATATATTATTTTGGCATGAAACTAGCTTAGATTTAAAATAACTTTTAAGTGTATGTGAAGTATGAAATCAACTGGAATAAACTATCAATATATCCAAGTTTACAAATATGACACTAAAAATAGGAGGTTACCTAATTATCTAGGCTTATTATACGATAAATAAGACTGCTCTATATTATGTTTCGGGTTAACATAAATATAGAACTCAGGAATGCTTAGCGGTCACTTCTGGACCATTTGTCAGGACCTAGCGGTCTATCGCAAGGCCACTAGAGGACTCTGGCAGTCTCACAGAGACCGTTTGGTTCCTGTAACAAGCAAAACAAGGTAGGTCATGCATGACCTATTCTAAAGGAATATATGCATGGAAACATGCTAGAACGGAATATAAATCATACTAGAAGGGAAATAACGTCATGGAGATACATGGGTTGCATAAATTAGGCTAAGATTGTTATCTTTGTAATTAAGGTTAGGGACTATGCATGCTAAATAACCTGAGTGCGCGGTGATAACAAATCATCAAACACAACGTGTACAATGCATGAAATTTTATGAAACAAGAGGACTTTTGCTCCTAACTCATTGTTCTAACCATCCATGCTCGATCCTTGGAACACGCTCGACACACTGGTACTGTCCCAGAGTAGGAGAATGCAACGGTTCACTCTATGCAGGGTTCTGAAAGTCCGTCGGGAAAAAACAGCGTGAATCACAAAACGCGTTTCGGGACCCCCGAAAGTGATCCAAAACCCACGGATCCTGAACCGAAAAATGTCTGAAAAACTCGGGACGTTACAAAAACAACCCTATAGACACGACAAGTGAGACTCCGACCCACGAAGCCTTGAGAGTGGATTCGACGAAGTAGAGCTTCTGTCATCTTTCAGACACCCTTACCGCTTAGCGAGCACTCTCCGAGCGCTCACTGGATACGGCGAGCACTCCTACAGAAGTTCGACCACCCCTCCAGAATTGTTCAATCGCCTTTCGGCTCTCTCTCTCTCCTCTTTGTTCCTCCTTAATCTCCATCCTCCAAAGTTCTGACTTAAGTATCAAAAAATTGTCTCCTGGAGTAACGCCCATGACTCCTTCTGACGTCGTTTCTCTAGTATTTATAGGCTTCCATGAGTGATCAAACGATCTTTCCCCAACAATCAAATCTTAAAAATGTGGTACGAGGATTAGGAACCATTTTTCGCCTTTACAAATACACATCTTTGAAAAATCTACGAAACAATCTCTTACTCCAACTCTTGACTTTCGCATGTCTAAAATGAACAGATTCCTCCATTAATGCCACCTTTTTTTAATTTCATAACCTAAACTGGTCCTCTGAATCCAGTACTCTCCAATAAAATTACAAAAATCCTATAAAAGCATAGTACTGCTGCATGTGATAAAGGCTAATGTCCCCCAATGCTGATGTTTTTACATCATAGACTCTTCTTCACGTTTTTACATCATGGACCTCTTCTTCGACGGAATTCAATATTGCTGATGCTGATACCATTGAGCCACAGACTCTTTGGTTCCATATCATCACTCGGTCAAAGTCTTTTTTTCTTTTTGATGACATAAAACTTAGCTCAATGTTACTCTGAGTCTGCACCAAATGTGATAGACTTTGGTTCAAATCTAATGACTATCGACGAGTCAGATTAACCTCTCTCTGGAGGGTCAAACTTGAGAGTTGAGATCGACCTGCTTAACATGAGGTGAGATCCTCACCCATCGACCCACTAGCTAGCGTCCTCCCCAGTCAAGTCACTTGGGTGTTTCTCTCGTGTCATCGGGTTGATCTTCAACAAGGAGCACATGGCTCCTAGACCGCTAGTAATAATACAGTATCCTTTAACTTAATTATTGGCCTACTAATTAAGATAATCTAGTGGGTACGTATACATCACTCTCTTTGTAGAGAGCTTCTTACTCTAAACTCTAATTTGGTAGTGTCAAAGGATAGATTTAACTCTTGAAGTCTTGAGTACTACTTAATTATGTCTTGAGTATTCTCCATGTATAGATGACGAGACTCGTGGAGAATTTATTCCTCACAGTGGAACCTCCCCCAAATCTAGAATAATCGCTGGAAGGGATGAAGACGTCATTTGCACGAGTGGAAATATTATTACAAGATTGTCCGCCTAGAAAATAAGAGTTTTCTGAATAATCAGATCCTCATTGAAATTAATCCATTAGTCCAAGTGTCAGATAGAATAATCTCCTGAAGTCTGAGCTTTGGCTTCATGAAGTCCGAGCATAGTTGGCATAGCAGTCTGAGCTTAGTTGGCAAGGGTCGACTCTACTTCATGGCATCCGAGCTTAGTTGCCAAGGATCTGCTTTATGATTCCGAGCTTAGGCTTCATGGAGTCTGAGCTTATGCTGAGTTTGATTGGGGTCGCTCGGACTTGGCTACATCAGGCTTGACTCTCAACGGTCGACTCTCAGACCTTGCTATGTCAGGCTTGACTCTCAGAGGTCGACTCTGAGAGCTGGCTGCATCAGGCTCGACTCTCGACTGACTTAGCTTGGCATATCTCTTTCAAAGCCTGCTCTTCTTGGCTTCGCTCAGCATATATCATGTCATCCTATTCTTTGTCCAAATTCAGAAATATAAATATGATATCATCAAAGCATACGAAATGACTTTTTAATGAGTCATGGTGTTTGACATCACCAAAATCACTAGGGACACAACATTCTTTGCCTTTTTGATGATGACAACACTATGAGTCATTATATGACAATATGATCGAATTCAACACTGTTATGGTGTTATGACCAGATTAACACAATGACACATAGAGTAACATAATAGTTTAATCACTCATCAAACTATTCTCCCTCTTTGACTTCAGCAAAAAATAGTTGAACATGAAATGTGGAATCTAGAGATGAGTGAATCAAGTTGAGGCTCATCAAAACCAGAGATTTTGTAGAAGCAACAGGCATGGAGAATAGAAAGAATTTATGCAGTCAAAGATGTTCAAGTTTGATGGATTAAGAAAATTTCTAGTTTAATACTAATTTCATAAATCAAAATGACTATTTTTTATATTCTTCTTTATAAAGGACTTATGATATATTCCTTATTTGACAGCATGGTTCAAATCTAATGTTTTATAAGTTTGTTAATGAAATTTTTGTAAACATATCTGATTTCAAACTTTAATAGAAAGGAACCAAATTCTGATATTGAAAATCTGTTTAGCCTCCCTTTATCCTACTCATTCAGATTTAATGACTCCTTTGGGAGTTATCGAACCAGTATTGAGGTTAAACACCCATGATGTTCTGATTTGATTCCTACATTTCAACAATTTTCTTTTAACTACCAAAAACTGATTTTTCTTTTTCTCAACAATCTTGTAAGAGCAATTAAGTCCAGTACACACTTTGTATCTAAATGATACACGTTGTTTAGATGCCAGCATCCTTAAGCACTCAGTATGACTGACTATCATGCCTCAATTTGAGTAGAGGTAGCTTTGTCACTTTATGACATATCTCAACTTATTTCATTGATGAGTGAGACATACACTACAACGAAAGTCAGTTTTTCCGACGTCCATATTCCATTGCAAATCCATCGGAAAGACGTCCCAAAGTTATTTTTCGACGTATTTGAGACGTACTTCTGATTGAATATGGACGTCGGTATTATTAGGTCGCTAATTTTTGACATTTAAAAAAAATTGGGGATATAATACCTTATTTTATATTTTACTGATTGTCAGGATTCATGTTGTGATTTTGTGAGTGTTTTCCTTTATATTCCATCAGCTTTTTTTCATTTTTCACTGTTTTCTGACCATTGAACAGGGCCATAGAACCGCGTTCTCTTGAACGCGGTCCTGTAGTAGACTGCATTCTTCAAAAAAAAAAGTCGCGGTCCAGGGCGGTGGACTCCAATTTTAAAATTGGCGCCCACTGTCCCAAATGCCAATTCTTCTATTTTTCACAGAACCTCCTTGTTCTGTCTGTTTTACATTTATTTTTGCATATTATTATTCATACACTTATTTTTCTTTTCTTTTGCATTAGTTCTACATCCTTCGGGCATTTTGACTTGGGAGACCTCCTCTCCCTACACTTTTAGGATATTATACCCCTCTCTTGGTGAATGAAGGACCCTCCAATTGAGAACTCATCGCATTGGATTAGAATTTCTTTAACCAAGGCCTCCGTAAGTCCCTGACATCGAAGGACTCCCCCTTCGATCACTGGGTAGGTTGTACCCTTGAAGTTCTTTATGAGTGGTATGAGAGGATCTAGAGAGGGGGTGATTAGATCCCATACTCAATTCTTTGACAACTTTAAAAACCAAATAAAAATTGCAAGACCGAAGGACTGATCTCAGGCACGGTTCCACGCTAACACACGAAATGTTTGAAGCACAAAGACATGAAACCTATAGATCAAGTCACAACACCTATGTAGGAGGTAGAAGAGATGGAGTTGTCATAACAAATTATGACACACAAGTTTTTAAGGTGGTTCGGCTACTATCTAGCAAGCCTATGTCCACCCCTCACCAACTTGGTGAGGATTTCACACTTGGCCAAAGAGAGTGTACACACTCTCACATACACACACATACACGGAGCTACTCCACTACAACAGCAGACACACAGCTAAGAGGAGCATGCTCCCTGAACCCACACGGCTGCACAACAGCCAAAACGAGTTTCGACCTCTTAAACAGAGTGTCAAAAATCAGCTGAGAAGCTCAACATGTTGTAGGCACTGGAAAGCGAGGTGACGTGATTTGGGGAAAATTCTCCCCCTTGACGTCCCTTGCTGGAGATGCTACTTGCTACTGTTGGGCCTACAGTGCATGGATTAGACAGAAAGAAATCAAAGTGATCGCCAAAGGCTTATACCTGAGCCTTACAAGGATGGATGATCGCGTTGGGGTGCCTCAAGTGGGAAGTTTGTGGGGACCTGACTTCTCCATGCTCGGTTGGCCAAGAACGGAGAGCCATGCACATTCCGAGGATGCTAAAAGCCCTGCAAGCAAGGACAAGAGCCCACGAACATGAAAGATAATGCCAATTAGATCTAAGAAATACAGTAAATGTCCTAAGCAATGCAAAGAAATAGAAATAGTGGAGGCGCGATTACCTGGGGGATGGTAGGGAAGGGGGGATGGCCGAGACTTTCGACCACCTGCCTTCCCATTTGTTTAAAAGTAAAACCTCAATGAGTAGGGATTAGGGAGTACTGGAAGTGGCCGGGAGGCGGGGAGGGGATGACCGGCCCGAGGAAATACTCGTTGGGAAACGGCTGGCCGTCCAACGACTCAAATTCGATGTAGCCCTCTGCCGTGCGGTTGCCGAAAGAACCGCCGTTGGTGATGATCGTCCGAACAACAGAGATCGTTGCTCCCGACGTCTGTCCGGTCAGCACATCACCGATACCGGGCTGACGAAGGGTCTGAAACCCGATGTCGAAAGCGACACGTGGGTTGACCGTCGTGGAGAACCAATCACGCGTCAGCTCGCTCTGGTCGTTCTCTAGCTTGAAGTCTTCCCAAGCCTGGGCAACCCAGTTCTTGACCTTGAGGGAAAGACCAGTGAGCGTCGCAAGCGTCTGGGGCTCGGAAACGGATTGTGTGATGCCCGCTTCACGGAGCACCATTTGAACTAGTTCAAGGTACGTCACTGGTCTTTTGGGGTCGTGTTACTGTCCGAAGTGTTGGAGGACGGCGGCCGAGAGGGTGCGAGCGGCCTTGCGCTCTTCCTGGTACTTGAACGAATTGGCGATCAACTCTTCCTCTGCTTTACGCTCGGCGGCTTCATCGCGGTTCCAGTAGAGAACGGTCACGTCTTCAGCCATGACTTCGACGCGTTGCAGCTTCGGCGGTTGAAGTTCACCACCGGGGCCGATAGAGGGCTCGCCGTCAAGTGTGTACTCGTAGCGCACGGCGTCTTGCCAGCACGAGCGGTACTTGTCCGGGATTACGACTTCAACGCCGCGCCGGCCGAAGACCGGGCTACCGTTGATCGCGAAGAAGAAGATTTCGCGGCTCTTGTTGCCGAACTCCAATCCCGGAGCCTTGGGAGTGACTTTGATCACCATGTGGCCCGGCGGACAATCGAGTTCTTTGCCGCTGGTGGTGCGGACGGTCTTTGCTACGGCGATGTCGTGTCGCTTCGCTGCTTTGATCAGTTCCAGCAGCGTGTCGCGATTGGCGTCGTCGGGAATCTTGTCTTCGTGGATACCGAAGACCTGGGCTACTTCGCGCAGAGCTTCCAACGGAAGGTCCGCGAACAACTGCTTCTGCTCTTCCTTGTTCTTCTTAATCTGGCTCACAATTCATCCTTGAGTGTGTCTAGGAAGAACTCCCCGATGGTTTGGGGAGTCTTCATTTCCTGCGAATCGACTACCGACTAGTAGCCGCCGAAATCCACGCTGTTGGAGGCATTCGGGGTTGCACGAACGGCGGTGATCTCAAATCGCACGGTGCGATCCGAAGCCGATGCCGTGGTCTGGGTTGGAGTAGCAGCCGTTTCCGTCGCAGTGATGCGGACCGGGCCGCCGAGCCCGTTGACGTCGCTGGTGTTGGCAAGGGTCAGCGAAGACCAGCCAGCACCACGACCAAACGTGGCGCCCGACTGGAAGTACGATGCGCTCGTGTTCGGCGACGGGAGCAGGGTTCCCGTAGCAACGTCGAAGTCGCAAGCGACGCCGGAAGCATTGGTGCCGCCGTAGCCGGTTCCCGGAGCGAGCTGCTTATAGCCGACGTTCCACGCAATCGTGGTGCCGAGAATGGACCCACTCCACCTAGAACACACAAGATGCTATTTTTATTTATATAAGAAGTTAGAACACTGTACATTTTTGGAGTGAAGCCACCTGATGTACATCAAAAAGGAGAAAAAGTCCTATACATTAATTCTAGTTTCAGGTGACACTCACAGAAATGTTGCAAACAGAAAAAAGTGTCTAATACATCACTAAGTAAACCGAAAAATAAAACTGCTGTATAAGCCATTTTCTTTGCTGTACAATTGTGAATCAAAAACAATGAACTGCTTGAAACTGTTGAGTGTTCTCCGCCCAACCCAATCTGTACAACAGCCAATACCAAAAATACGAATTCCAAACATCCAAAAAGGTTCTTAAAGGGGGTCATACCCTGCTGTACATGCAAATGTGTAGGACGAAAAAACACTTGAAACAGTGGATGTTCACCGCCCAGCCCCAGCCAGTACCAAACATTAGAAATCCAAACTTCCAACAAGATTCTTGAAGGGTATGAATACTCTGCTGTACTTGCAAATGTGTAGGACAGAAAACTGCAACCAGTCTTGAAAAACAGTGAACATGACCAGCCAAGGTAAGATCATTTAAATAAAGCTTCTACGCAAATTTGGAACTGCAGCAGCATCTGCAATTACATACGATCTTACCCGAGGAGGAAGATCATTCAATGAATAAAAGACACTGTTGCATCCCAAACTTATAGCATAGTCGGCTAAAGCATCAGCTACTTGATTAATCTCTCTATATACATGAGTAATGGAACCACCACAAATGTGAAGACAACTCTTCAATTCTTCCCACCAGGGGTACAAGACCCAAGGAGGGGATTTATTTTTAACTATAGTATCCACAAGTATGAGGGAATCTGAATGAATCTCTGAAATTGGAATTTGCAAAGTATTAACAAGACGCAAGGCATCTAACAAAGCTCTACCTTCAGCTTGGATAATTGAGCCACTGCCATAGAAAAAGGAGAAACCCAGAATAATATCACCCCTGTTGTTACGAACACATCCACCCCCTCCTGCCAATCCATTTCCAGTTTTAACAGAGCCATCAACATTCAAAACCAAACCAACAATAGGAGGATTCCATTTGACTATTTTGATTTGTGGCTGCCTTGTCAAGACTTGAATATGTAAACTCAGCAGAACATTTCTATAGGAAAGATCAGAAAACTGATGTAATTTTACCTGTGGCATTGTTTCTCTTATTTTCTGTTTAATGTCCTCCACAGATCGATTAAGATTTGGTTTGATACCTTCGAATCTGCTTTGGCATCTCAATCTCCATATCTCCCAAATGGTAAGAACAATTGTCAACATGGGTATAAAACCCTCCGGAGTAGACATGTTAATATCTGCTACAATTGAAGCAAGCCAATCTAAAAATGAACCAGAGTTGTGACTATGAACAGATAATAATGGTTGTAGAGTTCCCCACAAATAAGCAGCCAAATCACCTGTCAGGAATAGGTGATTATAATCCTCAAAGCTTCTATTACTTTGACAACATGAACAGCAAGAGGCTAAATGCACCCCTACTGACTGAATTCGTGAATCAACTGGGACAGCTCTCTGTAGAAGTTTCCAGCAAAACAAACTAGCTCTTGGAGGTAATTTACTGTTGATCAATTTCCTCCTGTTACTTACCACTGCATTAGCCACTGACAGACAAATTTCCAAATTCTGAGAGAGCATTTACTAACTACACTCTGTTGATCAAATTTCCTCCTGTTACATCACCTCTGTATGGCGCTTCTCTCTAGCTTCCTAGTGAGAGAAGCTCCGGCGACTGCTTGATTTCTTAGGATCGGAGGTCTCCCCTCCCCGCCGATCCGATGGCGGTGGTGGGGGAGAGGGGGATGCCTAGCAAGGTGATAGTCGGTACAATGAGATGTAGTTCTTCCAAGGGTGCGGACGAGCTGAAGAGCAAATCTCGATCGGGTCTCGATGGGGTTTCAGCGGACGATCCCAACACGGATGATGATGGGTTCTCGTTCAGGGCGGACACTGGCGGACCTTCTGAGGGCAAGAAGGCTGAGGTTGGGCAAGCGGAGAGCAGGAAATCTTCTGAATCGACCTCCATTGTGAGTAAGGTTCCTTTGTCTACGGATCCTGGTAGGCCTTTGATAAACAACAAGGTAGCGAGTGGTGCTGCGGTGAGCGGGAAATCTTTCGCCCAGATTCTTCTTGAAGGTAGATCGAGATCATTCAAGCGCATTTCTGTGAAGCAACCTGCATTCACTAAAGATGGTGAACCAGCGGTTTTCTTTTCTCCTGATGACATTGCTGATTCGTGCGGAGCCTTGCAACATTCGATTATTGCCAAATGTTCATATGGGCGTCCTTCGATTCCTGAGGTAAAATCTCATCTCTTACAGGTCATTCGTTTAGTTGGGGAGCCGATCATCAGTAGAATGGATCCCAGACATCTGTTAATAAGACTGTCCAACGAGGCCGATTTTCTGAAGTTACTTCTTCAACAGAGTGTAGTTATAAAGGGTTTTCTATTCCGATTTTTTAAGTGGCAGTTTGATTTTGATTTCAAGTCTGATCCTCCAGTGATTCCTGCTTGGATATCATTCCCTGGAATTCCTGCTAATTTCTACCGGGAGGACATGTTGATGTCGATTGCAGGAAATTTTGGGCCTGTGCTTCGTATTCATGAATCTACATTGGCTATGTCTAATACATCAGAAGCTTTGGTGTGTGTAGAATTAAACTTGGAAAAGCAACGAAGGGAAAGAGTGTGGATTGGTACAGGGACTGATGGATACTGGCAATCGGTTGATTACCACCGTGTTCCCCCTTTATGTGCTAATTGCCATAAAATTGGACATTTGGAGTTGAATTGTAGGAAGAAATCATATAAAGCTTTTCCTAGACAGAAAGAGGCAGATCTGATTGCTCCCAAACAAGTCAGACAGATTTTCAGACCAAAAGGGTCTACTGATGATTCGGTTGTAAAAGAAAACAAATTTGAAATTTTAAACCTCTTAGGAGAGGAGCTGGTCACAGGCTGTAAGTCCACTCATGATGAACATCTTACAGAGGTAGTAGGAGTCAATATTGGAAATGATTTGGAAACCCCCAGTTCTTCTAATTTCAGAAATGATAGGCCTGGTCTTACAGTCAATATTCCCCTCCCAAGTATAAGAGAGGATTCTGATTCAGATAGTTCTGCAGCTCACCTTGTATCAATGTCTGAGGGTTTGGGTAATATGACATCTCCAGATGAAGCCAAGTCTGTACTTAAGAGGAGAAATATAGGTGCTATTTCATCCATATCCCTGGCTGAAAATTCCAAAATGCTCTGCAATGTGACCTACCCGGTTAAAACTTCTCTGAAAGTCACTCCTCCTTCTATGTTTCCTGGGGACCTAATGAGTGATTTCAGGTTGACCAGAGCTAAAGCCAAGGAAAAGATGGCCTTTGAGTTTATGCAGCCTGATACCCATGATTAGTTCCTTTCTAGTTTGGAATATCAGAGGCATTGGTAATAATGCTTCTGTTAGACACCTCACCCAACTTGTTAGAGTTCATGATGTCAAAATGGTTGCAATCTCTGAACCAAACATAAAATTTAGATGTGCTCAAAGGATTGCTAATAAAATTGGGCTACAAGCAGTTATTGGCAATGATGGGGAAGAGTCTAAAATATGGTTGTTTTATGATCCTGGCTTAAATATTCAAGTTGTTCAGCTGCATTGTCAATATCTCACAGTTGGTCTGTTTGATAGTACTGAGATTACCACTTTCTATACTTTTGTTTATGCTTCTTGTAACTACATCATCAGAAGGGACCTGTTTGACTCCCTTATAAATTTTGGTGAAGGGGTTTCCATTCCATGGTTGGTTAGTGGTGACTTTAACTGTGTCTCAACTCCGGAAGAGAAATTTGGAGGAAGACCTCCTTCTGTGACCCCGATGATTGATTTTCAGAGCTTTCAGTCAGCTATAGGATTGGTGGATGCTGGTTTTTCTGGCTCTGAATATACATGGGTTAATAACCAATTAGGTTCTTCTCATGTTAGAGCCCGCCTTGATAGAGTTTTTTATAACTCAAAGTGGCTTGATCAGGGGACAAATTTGGCCATCAAACATCTTATCAGGGGGCCTTCCGACCATGCTCCTCTACTGGTGACAATACCAAACATTCCATCCAAACCTGGTAGATTTATCTATCAAGCTATGTGGCATTCTCACACAGATTTTTTGGATTTTGTGAAAGAGAAGTGGAATAATACTATATGTGATTCAGTCAACCCACTCATTGTTCTGCAATTCAAGCTGAAGACCTTAAAATGCTCTCTCAGAATTTGGAACAAGACAGTTTTTGGTGACATACACAGAGCTAAAGAAGAGGCTATTTTATCCCTAGAAGTTGCTCAAGCTAAATTTGATGAGTTCCCTTCTGAAACCAACAGGGAAGCTATGCACCTAGCCCATGCTCATCTCAAACAAGCCTTGGCTAGAGAGGAAACATTTTGGTTTCAAAAATCCAGAGTTCAATGGCTGCAAATGGGAGATAGAAACACACAGTTCTATCATAATTATACCAGAATCAGACAACAAAGGAATTTTATACAAAGATTGAAGATTGGTAATGTATGGGAGGAAGATCAGGAAATCCTGGCAGCTGGAGCAGTGTCTCATTTCCACAAGTTAATGTCCACTGAGGATCACTGCATTGATGATAATTTATTATCAGTTATTCCATCTCTTATCTCTGATAATTTGAATACCTCTTTATGTTTAATCCCTTCGGCTGATGAGATAAAACATACAGTTTGGGCACTATCTGGAAACAGTTCTCCAGGCCCAGACGGTTTCACTGGAAACTTTTATACCCATTGCTGGGACATTGTGGGTAATGATGTAATTACAGCAGTTCAAGGATTTTTCCATGGGTGGGGTTTGCCCCAAGGGCTTTCCTCCACTATTATTTGTATGATCCCCAAGGTGAAAAACCCCATCAGTTATGCTGAGTTTAGACCCATTAGCTTGTGCAACTTTTCTTTCAAGATCATTACAAAGATCATAAGTGACAGATTGCAGCTGGTGCTCCCTTCTATCATTTCAAAAGAACAGAGTGGCTTCATAAAAGGCAGATTGATTTCTGATAATTTTCTGCTTGCCAAGGAACTCTTTATGGAGCTGGACAAACCGGTTAGAGGGCATAATATGTTGATCAAATTGGATATGGCTAAGGCTTATGACAGGATTGAATGGGATTTCTTATTGCTAATCATGAAGAGGTTTGGTTTTTCTAATCGGTTTACCTCCTTGATATCTCAAACTCTAGTGAATTGCTGGTTTTCTATATCCTTTAATGGACATCTGGCAGGGTATTTTAAGTCAACCAGGGGGGTGAGACAAGGTGACCCACTTGCCCCAACATTATTTATCATTGCTGAGGAAGTTCTAAGCAGAGGGCTCTCCCTACTATTTCAATCTGGAAAATGCAAGTATTTCCACCTACCTCGTGGTGTTCCCCTACAGTCACATATTCTATATGCAGATGATTCGATAATATTTTTGAATGGCTGTAAGAATTCTGTTCAACAGTTGCTTAATTTTTTGAGTAGATATGAAAATTCTTCTGGGCAATCTATTAACAATGCTAAGAGCTGCTTCATGGTATCACAGAAAATGCCTACTTTATCTGTAAATAGATTGAAAACCCTAACTGGGTACCAGCATAAAGAATCCTTTTTGACTTATCTGGGCATTCCCCTGTTCAAGGGAAGGAAAAAGGTGTTACACTTTAAGTATTTGATTGACAAGATTCAAGGCAGATTAGCTGGGTGGCAATGTAAATTCCTCTCACAGGCAGGCAGGGTGGTGCTTATCAAATCAGTATTATCTTCTCTTTCAATTTATACTGCTAGTGCAATTTCAATACCACTCTCCATTCAAAGGCAAATTGACAGAATGTGTTCTAATTTTTTCTGGCAAGGAGTTGACCCTACAAGCAGAAAACACTGGATTGCTTGGAACAAAATCTGCTGTCCGGTTGAGCAAGGTGGGCTTGGCATCCGCAGGGTTGAGGATATTCAATTTTGCTTTCATGTTAAGTTACTTTGGATGGCCATTACCAGTGACTCTCCATGGGCAATCTTTGTCAGGAACAGATATCTGAACGGAAAACATTTATCAGATTGCATCTCTCCTTTCCCGGCTGGCATCAGAAGAAGGGATTTCAATGCAGCTAAAGATTTTCTTTTATCTGGTCTCCGAATATCTGTTAAAGATGGTGCCACAACCAGATTTTTCAAGGACACATGGTTCAAAATTTCTTTGTCTGTTTGTAGCTTCCCCCCACCCACCCTGGAAAACTGTCTGGTTAGTGAGGTGCTTCTTGATGAACATCATCCTGCATGGCGTTGTATTAGAGATGATCACATTTTGCAAGGTCTCAAGTCTTATACATTGTTAGAAGGAAAAGACATCCCTGTTTGGGTCCATACAACTTCAGGGGTGCTGACTGTTAAATCAGTATATAGAGCATTGAACTGCCCTATCACTCAACCTCTGGCGGGTAATAGGAAAAAACTTCTTCATAATAAATATCCTCCCAGAGCAGGTACTTTTTGTTGGAAACTTCTTCATCATGCAATCCCGGTTGATATTAGTATCCAGAAAATGGGAATTCAGCTGGTCTCTTGCTGCTCCTGCTGCCAGATGAATAAAGAAATTGAAGACCTTAATCACTTGTTCCTTAAGGGAGAGATTGCTTCTATGCTTTGGAATCTGTTAAGTCCACTAACCGCAGAGTTTAGTCCCAATTCAGATAATGTGCTAGATTGGTTAAACTGGTGCATTACTGAAACTGATCAATCATCTCCTGAAGGTTTTATATCCTTGCTCACCATTGTTCTTACCATTTGGGAAATCTGGAAGGCTCGTTGCAAAGCTAGATTTGATGGGGTCAAACCAAATCTTATAAGAGTCTCATCGGATATTCTATATGTTCTTAAAACTGTGATCCAGCAGGTGAAATTCAAGCAATTCTCCAATTCAGGATATAAAGATACTCTCATGGCATTTGATATTTCAGTTGTCACCAAACGTGCTTCAATTACCCTGGTTAGATGGGCACCTCCTATGGCTGGTTTTTCCTTAAATGTAGATGGGTGCTTCAAACCAGAATCTGGGTTGGCTGGCGGTGGTGGCTGCATTAGAAACAGCAAGGGGGATTGTCTTCTGGGATTCTCACATTTCTATGGCTTTGGTAATGCTCTGCAAGCTGAAGGCCGGGCTTTGATTGATGCTTTGAGATTGGTCAATTCCTTTTCTATCTCCTTATCAGTGATATATTCCGATTCTCTTGTAATTGTGGATACCATACTCAAAAAGAAGGATCCCCCTTGGGTTCTCCTCCCTTGGTGGGATGAATTGCAAAGATTTTTGATTTCATATGGATGTCCCATTGTTCATATTTACAGGGAAGCTAATCAAGTGGCGGACTCTCTTGCAAATTATGCCGTTCTTTCGGGCCACAACAAGGTCTTCTACTCTACACAAGAACTTCCACTTCGTGCTAAGGCGTATGCAAAGGCAGATGCTGCAGCTATTCCAAACATCCGTAGAAGCTTTGTGTAATCCTCTTTATTTCCTTTGGTAGAGAGAGTTTGATGATGTACGGCTTAAGTTTTTTGTTTTCTTTAGGCCTTTGCCATTTATTGTCAGGCTTTGGCCCTCTTACTTGTATATGGTGGTGATAAATAAATAAAAGTAGCACCTAATTTTTTTGGTGGAGTGAGAACATTCCCTTCTTCTGGAAGGGGGTGCACTCTCCCTTCAAAATTAGGTGACTCGAGCTTTATATAAAAAAAAAGGCAGTGACCGAATGGAGTTATGTTGACTACAGGGAGCTTGCCCAAGAGCTGCTAGGGCTGGACTAGATGAGGTCGGGGCATCCGTCGTCCCAGTTATCACAATCAGTGTCGCAAGAGAGCCTGGGACATCGGGGGGCAGCGATAACAGTTGGAGAACTACCCGAGTAGCATATCCACCAGGTGACCGAGCAAGTGCGCCCGAGCGTGGCGACAGAGGCAGGACCAGAGGGAGATAGAGTGCTACGCCGCTTCCTAATGCTGTTGTTTGGGAAGCTCTTGTTCACGACCCGAGCCGATGTAATCAGCTGCATGCTCCTACCATTGCTAGAAGATCTAAGCAGAGTGGGCAGATACACATGGGGAGCGGTTGTCCTTGCCTTCCTATTTAATTCACTCAGTGCTGCCGACCGGGTGACCATGATAGGTGGCTTCTCGCCTTTTTTACAAGTAAATGCCCTTAAATGCTCCTAAATGCTTTTAAGTGCTATATGCTGACACATAATCTTTTTAATGCAGATTTGGGTCTTCCTTTACCTCCCCGGGATTGGGCAAGGAACCAAGCTACATCTAGAGAGGATTCCCATCGCGAGGCGATGGATGGTTGCTCGTGACATGGGGTCTATCAAGAGGTTGACCCGGGCGATCCAAGATGACATTGACTGATTCCCACATGCATCGATAAATTCCTGAACTTAAGCCCTTCTACATGCTGCTAAGTGCTGGCAAATGCTGATGAATGATGATGAATGAATGAATGCTGACTTTAATGACCCTTCCAAGTGCGCTGGACACTGTACTAGGATGAGCGACATGAGGGACAGCCGTTGGTGGAGGCTTCCCTGGCCTATGCAGGACGGGATGTTTGGCTGCACTGCATTAATGTGATCGAGCCACTACACTACCGTTTGATTATGAGGACACTGGGTGTACGCCAGCGTGTGGTAGTGTTTCCCTGTCAGGGTGACCAGCGTCCAGGGAAATCTTCAAAAGGTATCAGCAGTAACAGAGATTGAGCAGTCGGGCCAAGAAGTACGTCCAGGATTGGAAGCAAAAGGGCAAGGCAGTGACTAAGCAGGTTGATAGCGATGAGGCATACTTGAAGGCCTACGCCCAGCGATACGGCGACCAGGTCTACTGTGGCACCCGATGACCGGTATGAAAATCTAAACTCAAACTTATTCTATATGCTTGAATGACTTACTTTTATATGCATTGACACTTAATTTCTAAATGCAGCTAGACCCATAAGGGCGCATCGCCAAGCTTGAGGGACTACTCCATGCCACCGTGCAATAGTGGGATGAGTACTGAATAGCTCTGTAGCTTCTGGTGAGCTTTCCTTAGACTTTAAATGAAATATTCATGCAAATTGACTATCTTTTGATAATGCGGCGGGCCGAGGGAGCCCAGAGGATCGGACCAGATGCACTATCCTCCTCTACACAACATGCCGAGGGACGGGCTGAGCGAGATGCAGACTTTACCCGAGCTGTAGCTCGAGCCGAGGAGGCCAAAGCTACCCTCGCGGAGCGGGTAAGAAATCAAACCTTTCTAAAAATACTTCATGATTTATGCATGTGCCTAAACTGACCATGATGCAAATGAAATATGCAGGTGAGAGAGCTGGCCGTAGCATTGGCTACCGCGGAGCGAGCCTGAGCAGAGGCGGCGGAGGTGCCCCGTCTCTAAGAAGAGATCGAGTGACTCCGGGGGGAGGTGAACCAGTTGAGTGGAGAGACAGTAGACCTTGAGAGATACCAGACCAAGGCTCAGGCGGCACGACTCTAGGTTTATGATTTTAAGATCGAGCTTCGGGCCGTAGAGCAGACAGTCCGGATGATGGGTCGAGGACCTGAGCAGAGTGCATCCAGGAGCAGTGCAGCGGGAGGCACATGGAGTGTAGCACCAAGTGGATCAGTAGGAGACTACCGGGCTAGTTCTTCCGGTCGGTAGAGGAACGAGGAGGTAGAACGGAGACGACCACGAGAGGAAGAGCACAGTGCCATAGAGCCACCACCAAAGCAGCAAGAGGGCACTGGGGATAGTGGCACGATCAGAAGGGAGATCTGGCAACTATGACGAGAACAACGGGAACTATTGCATTTCTTGAACAGTTTTGACGAGCAGTTGGCCACTTTCCCCTTCTGTCCGTTTCCCAGGGATTCTGCTCCAATGCCAGTGCAGGGGGCCGAAACATCATCATTATCCACCCAGATACCTCCAAGATTGGGAGGATGGCTTTATGAAGAATCTTTAGATTCATCTGAGGGCGAGAAACCAGAGAAGTTATACTCTTTCCCTTGTCACTAAGTCTTGAAAATTTTCCACATGTGCCACGGTGAAGGGGTACTGGACCTTCCATAGTCTGAAAATGATGAAATGACAAGCACTATGCTGCAGCATGGTTATTGTTTATACCATCGGAGAATAGGCCACACCATCTAGGATTGCCACACCTTCAAGGACACTGTGGAAGACCTGATCAATTAGGGAGTGCTGGATATGGGCAACCATTTGGTCTTCCCGCCACAGCCACATGCGCGGAGAGAGTTAAACTTCTCCGTCAATGTGGTACACACATTGGCCTCCTTCACACTCCCCGAGTCGAGAAAAGAAGAGGCAAACTCCAGCCATGCTAAACCCACGTTATGGTATCCGGGGTGGCGACCCTCTCATCAATGTTCTTTCTCTAAGAAAGACACTGAAAAGATATTCAACAATCCTCTGAGAGAGGGTCAAGTGATGGTGCATGACCCACGCCATACTACAATGACATGGCAAAGAGTTACCCTCTCTACTGCAAGTATCATGCTAGGGTGCCTTACCCTATCGGGGAATGCTGAGAAGTCCAAGACTGCGTTGAGACTCTCATCCAAAGAGGGGAAATCGATGCTCAGGGGAATCCATCGGTGAAGCGACGCCTTCGAGAGGCAGCCGAGAAGCTTATCCGATAGGGTTAAAAAGGCCCTACAAGAGGGAAGGCTCCAAGTCCACCTCCAAGTAAAGCCAACCACGCAAGCCCACTGGAGGAAACTCCCAGAGAAGTCACAAAGGCAAGGCCATGCATGAAGAGCCCAAAGCCCAACCACAACTCCTCACTAAGCGAGCGGAGTCACCAGTTGAGGGAAAGCCTAAAGAGCTGCAAAAGCTTCTCGGCATGGCTAAGCTCGAAATGCCCAACGTTGGCTTGGCTGAATTTCAAGAGCGGCCACCGGAAGTAGTTGAACAGACAATCGACGGCACTTTTCAGGTGCGACTAGGGGAGGTTGACTGGATTAAGGTTACTCCGAGAAAGAACCGCGAATCCAAGGCTTCTAAGGAGCTCACTTGAAGAAGAAAACAAAATTTCGGGGGAAAATCAGTCCAACCTCCGAAGCCAATTTCACCTTCTTCTCAAGAGGCTGTACGCCTCAAGAAACAAGAAAATAATCGGAAGAATTTGAAAAGGAGGCTAAAGAAGCAAGTTGAGTAGGTAATAGTTATGGAAGCCTCCAAGGCGTTAACTACTTTGCAATGACTACAAAGCTCATAGATGAGCTGGAGGAGTATACTCTCCTTTGCCCCACCAGAGTCGTCACTCTAGACAAATACTATATAGGTAGATACATGATGGGATATATATGTTCCCTTTCTCGATAGATAGCCTGATGTGCGTTGCACTTTCCCCACACCAGCGTAGTGTGCTTGTCTCATGGGGTATCAATCATGATGCATCTCAGTCACCACTTCCGTGGTTGATTGGTTGGATCACTCCGACTATGGGTTCTTTGAAACTAAATGTCGATGGGCCTTTTAAGTGCAACATTGGTGTCACTGGTGGTGGGGGTGTCCTTAGAGATTCTAATGGTGATATTGTGTTTGCTTTTATTGCTGCATACCCTGCGATCCTTTCCAGCATTGAAGCTGAGGCTTTGGCCCTCCGTGATGGGCTTTCTATATGTTGTGAACGAGGTGTTTTTTCAATTGCAGTTGAATCGAATTTGCTAGTTTTGGTGCAAATCTTAAAGGGCTGCTTCTCTTACCCTTGGCGCCTCACATATATCATTCATGATGTGGCCTCCAAATGCCAACTTATGTGGGTATCCATCTCTCATGTGTACAGAGAAGCCAATCAAGTTGCTGATAGCCTCACTAGTTATGGTTGTTCTTTGTCTTTTTCCCCCTTTCTTTGCCTCACTTGGGCTGATCTCCCCACTAGTGTCAAAGGTCCCTATCATCTTGATAAGATAGGTTGTCCTTCTCTCAGGCCCTAGATTTCTTTATGTGTACTCTTCTTTCATTATTCATTTTAATAAAATTTTGTCAGGAGGGTAGTAGTGGAGCGACCAACTCATTCCTTCCCTGAAGGGGTGAGCGCTCCCCTACCTTCCCTAATAGATATTGACTGTATATATATATATATATATATATAGAAGAGAGAATGCAAGCATCAAAGATTGGGTTTCATGAAGATAAATATGTGTGTGTGTGTGTGTGTGTGTGTGTGCGCGCGCGCATCATGAAAGGGGAAGAGAGAATGCAAGCATCAAAGATTGGGTTTCATGAAGATAACAACATACAAGGATCTCCCACCAGGGCTTCTTTCCATTATTTCATATTGGAGGAAGAACAAAGGCTACATTCAGTGGATACCAAAAAAAGGAAGACATACAACGATCATGGAGGGAGGAGAAGCCCAGTCCCATGCCTCACCTCTCTCCCTCTCTCACCGCCTTTCCCTCTACACTAGCTTCAGGGGAACCTGTAAACTTTTTTTTCTCTAGACTAGGGGAAGAAGCAGAGTGGGGTATCTCTCCAGAACTGTCGAAGAGGAGAGATTGCCTTCACGGGGGGGCCTTTTATAGGGGGATGAGACCCCTTGATCCGAGGAAAAGCCCATGTCTCCATTTCTTTTTTTTTCCTTTTTTTCTGCAACCGTCGTTGCCATCGTCGCCTGCTGCCACTTCACCGTCATTGACGCCACTTCGCTGGCAACCTCATGTTGTGTCCCTAGGTTTTGATGTTGTCAAAACTGTGAGTCATTTGTGAGTCAGTCATGAGTTAGTCATGAGTCTTCATTCATTCATTCATGAGCCTTTATATGTCCTTGATGATGGCATATTCTATAACACACTGATGCGAATATGTTTATAAGATGATCTTACATTTTTGTGAATTTTGGGATTTTTATCACATCAGGGGTATTTTGTTAATTTTCGTCTTAGTAGGGTTTGGATCAAGGAAGGTAGAATCGTAGATCCATCTCGGATCGGGGCCCAGAACCCAATCCTAATAGGTTGGATAGATCGATCTGAGCCCAATCGGCATGCCTCTTTATGGTTTGACCGTTTTAGGTTATGTGGTGTACATAAACTTTGCAAGGGGCCTATATCTAATTTACCTTTCACTTTATTTTTTGCCCTCGACTGGGTGGTCACCTTCGCAGTTCGCACTTTGTAGCCCTAGTAGGTGGAGTAGAGCAAAGGAGGAGGAGGACGTCAACGATGGAGGAGGTGGCCGGTGGTCGAGGAGGAGGAGGAGGAAGTTGATGGCGGAGGAGGTGGCCGATGGCAGAGGAGGCGGAGGAGGGGGGGGGTTGGCGCTACGGTAGAGACACTGCGATGGACGTGAACAGTCCCCCTTCCCCTTTTCATTACTCTTCTTCTTCTTCTTCTTCAATCTTCATCATTATAGCCCTGATTCTTTTTTTTCATCACCTCGATTCTTCTTTTTCATCTTTTCTTCTTCTTTTTGCTAGGATCGGGTTGGAACGGTCGATCTTGGTGTGGGATCGGCCGATCTGGATCGATCTCAGACTGATCAACCCGACCCACCTGACCCCCTATAAAAATTGGGGTGGAGGGGGTCTGGGTTGGGGTTGGATCATTTTGGCTCAAAACCGATCAGATTGGCCGATCCAATTTGATTCTACTTTCCTTGGTTTGGGTTAAGATTTGGGTGATGTTGGAACAATATTTTGGGTATTTCATCCACAAGACCAACATTAAATATTCACAGACATATAGAGTACGCATAAACAAAAGATTAACTATTTGTTCATCATTTTTGGAGAATTACATCAAAATTAGTTTGGATCGGCCAAATACATGGAAAGGTTAGTCACATCAACTAATTGGGTCTAAGTAGGCCGAACAAACTTAAAGGACTGGGCCAATTGGGCTTAATGGTTTGAACCAATTGGGCCTATTTAGGCATTCAACACATGAACCGAGCCAATTAGGCCTATTTAGATATTTGGACCTAATGGTTCGAGCCAGTTGGGCCTATATGGCATTTGGACGCAATGGCCCGAGCCACTTGGATCTATTTGGGCATTTGAAGCCAATGGGTGAGCCACGTTGATCTATTGGACCCAATGGTCCAAGCCACATGGATCTATTTGGACATTTGGACCCAATGGTTCGAGCTACATAATCACAATGGCCTAAGCGGTCTGAGCCACATGGGCCATAGGTTAAACTTGGTCCTAGCTGGCCATGACTCTCACCCGAGTAGAGAGAGCAACAGAGTCTCGAGAGTCCAACATCACTAGGACTTCTTCTCTGCACAAATAGGCCCCCCATAGGGGGCATTTATAGGCTCTTGGGGGGCCAAAAAATTGCATGGACAGACCCCTATTGGGTTGTTTCTAGTGTAACTAGATATGTGATGTTTTAGAAAAAGCCTAGATAAAATGGCCGAACAACCTAGGAGCCTTGACCTCCTACACCTTTGTGTCGGGTCTATAATCTCGGTTTACACCATTGGTTGCTACACTAGCGACCTCCTATTATTCCTCCTCACACCCGATGAGCCCGACCTTCTCATCACTTTGCCTCTTTTCTTCTACTGCTGGAGCCTTCTTCTTATAGTTGCTTGGAGGTGGGGCGGAGGAGCTCTACTTGGCCTCTCTCCGGTGGAATCCCAAGGGGTAAACCTTTAGTCTTCCTCCTCCATGTCTCTTCTCATTCTTTTACTACGGTTTTTCTTTCTCTCCTTCTTTTTCTTTTTTTTTAATAGCCGCAAGGGCCAATGGACGGAGGAAAGCCTCCTCCGGCCTGCACAGGACGGAGGTTAGGTCGAGGCTAGTCTGGGCTGGGGTCGAGGCAGGGTGGAGATGAGGTCGGTGCAAGTAGGGCTGGGGTCGGTGTAGGGTTGAGGCAGGATAGAGGTAAGGTAGGTGCAGGCAGGGCTGGGGTCGATGCAGGGTTGAGGCAGGATAGAGGTGAGGTCGGTGCAAGTAGGGCTTGGGGTTGATGCTAGTTGGGGCTGACGTAGAGGTGAGGTCGGTGCACATGTGAGCTGGGGTCTGTGCAGGTTAGAGGTGAGGTAGACTAGGATAGACGTGGGCTCGGGGTCGATTGTAGTTGAGGTTGGGGTAGAGGTGAGGTCGGTGCACATGTAAGCTGGGGTCTGTGCGAGTTAGAGGTGAGGTCGGTGCAAGCAGGGCTTGGGGTCAATGCTAGTTGAGGCTGGGGTCGGTGTTAGTTGGTTCTGGGCAGAGGGGAAGGTCGGTGCAGGGCTTAGGCGTGCGAGGGATGAGGCCGGTGCAGCTGGAGCTGGGGTCGGTGCAGGGTTAAGCCATGAAGGGGCAGGGTCGATGCTAGTTGGCCTGTCAAGGGGGCAGGGTCGGTGCAGGGTTGAGGCTGAGGTCGGTGCTAGCATGAGCCAGGGCCTGCGCTGGTCTGAGCCAGGGCCTGCGCTGGGCTGGGCAAGGGTCTATGCTAGTCTGAGCCAAAGTTTGTGCATGTGTAGGGCAGGGTCCGTGCACGTGGAGGATGTGTGAAGGGCAGGGTTGCTAGATGGTGTACCGCTGGAGCAAGGTGAGAGTGCACCGGGTAGGGAGCTGAGGCTGTACCCGGAGAGACTGGGTAGGGCGTGCCGGTAGGGCGAAGGCAGAGTGTACCGGATGAGGATGGACCATGGGTATGCCGGGTTAAAATGGGTTGAAGGGTTGATGCAGCTGGGGCAAGGTCCCTATGGGTGAAGTAAGGTTTGAGAGGAGGGTTCTCTTGTTCATGAAATTCATGTAGATGGCCTTAAATGGAAGGTTTCAATTCCCTTCGTTATAGGATTAAGTCCACGGTCATGTTTAACAGTTTGCCCTGATAATGCTCAGTTCAGTTCTTCAAGTCTTGCACGGTTTCCTTGACCTGGTCAGAGTGTTTTATTATTGCTTGTTTCATTTGTTTGTTGCTTTCTTCCGTCTTTTAATATGTTATTATTTCTGGCAAAAATCTGCATTATCATTTGTAAGTCTTTGTTAGCAGAAATACCACAGGACTAAGTTTCAAAAATCTTGCATCAAAGAAAAGTAAATGAGTTTAAATCTTGTTTAGCAAAATAGAAAACTTGCTAATTCAGTCGATGACACTGATTTTTTCATGTTGAGCAAGACCGATTTTTTTAGTCGATGACACTAAATGGCATGCAAGTTATCAACAACAATAATAAATTTAGGAGAAGCAATTTCAAACTTCACCTTCTGCGAGACCTGGTGAACATACATCTTTTTTGCAAATAAGCCTCCACACTTATAAATGACAATTTAGGACAATAAATCACCAGCATATAGAATATATACCTGTGGCATCTCATCAGAAACAACCCTCTCAAATACCTTGCTATCACCTGCCTAAAGCGTGCCAATCAACCCAATCCACCCATTAGTGAAGTTGCAGGTTGCATTCAGATTTACAATCATTGCATGGCATTTTCGAGAAACTAGAAAATGACTAACTTGCAACTAGAAAATGACTAACTTCATGGACTCCCAAAACAAGTGCTATCACAAGGGCTCCGGGAAGACCATCCGTCAACAAGCAAATATTGTCAAATGTGGATCTAGAACATAAAAAGTGCATATAGTAAATGGTACTGTATGTGTAGGTTTCTCAGAAAAATACTTCGATATAAACGAGAATTAAAATAATCATAACCTAAGTGTTTCAAAGTTCAAACCAGAAATAGCAAAGAACAGGACATGATAGAGGTAGTTTACCGACTGTGGATTGATTATGAAATGTAATCTTGGCAGTTTTAAGTGGATTCAATCATTAATAAGTGATTTATATTCACAATAAACATTTTCTACTATAAAGACAACATGGGCTTAGCATCCTTAGTGAATGCAATCAATGAAGCAATGATAATGTTTATACCCTCCATATGAAGTCAAAGTCATCCAACTACTAACTAGAGATATTATTGGTAAATGTTTGCTAACAGGAGCAATTAGACATGAAAAGTGATGTTGTAAAGATTGAACTGATGCTTATGGAAGAAGAAGAAAACTATTAAGCATATGGTGTGACAAACTCATTATTAGAATGTGCATGATAAAGGATCAGTATGAATAAGACAAGTTCCTATAACCATATAATGTTTGACCCTCCCTCTCATCCACTGAGGACTATACCAGTATTTAAGATCAAAAGAACAATTCAAAATGGTAGGCTACTAGCAAGGTACGTTAAAATGACATGTCGGCTGTTAGGTATAGACAATATATCTTAATCACTTCATTGCAAAAATAAAAAATTACTTAAGAAAAATGAATAGATGAAAGTGCAGAATAAACATACAATAGATTTGATTGCAATGTAGGTACATTTCATAGTAGTAAGGTGAAAACAATAACTAGCCCAAATGCAATAGTTGCAAACCATTTTGGTATAGCTGTAGATCCACATCAAGACAAATCTTAGGCAAGAGAAGCCCAACAGCAAACCATCAAGTGATCATTTCTATAACATTTTCTTCTTACTAGGTACACAAAATGATGATGGTAATGGCGCTGGCGGCGTCGCTGTTGTCATCGACCACCAGGATTCGTTGGCTGCCTTGTATGGCAGGCAAGCAGTGAATTGCAAAATAGCGAGCATGTACCTGAACAGGAGGGTTCTTGAGGCATTGCGTCATTTTCAGCGCAAGGATTCGAGCGTTTTTGCCGGCTTCGAACGGGGACTGGTGGAGAGGAATCCCCCGGGGCTCCCCTTTGCTTCCTCCACACCGACTTCACATAAGGCCCAGGCTTTCTAAGAGAGGAACTCTGGGTCTTCCTTCTCGCCCGGTCTCTCCCACAGCCTCCGCCCCTTCCCCACTCTCCCTGCACCCATCTTTTGTAGCGCACCAGAGGCTTCCCACCTCTCTCCAAAGCTGGGAGTTTTTGGTCCTCCATTCTTCCTAATCCTCTCTCTCTCTCTCTCTCTCTCTCTCTCTCTGACGAACTGTTGGTATCCATGGCTCGTTTCTTGGTTGCTTGCCTGGTGACTGCCCACATTCTATCTACACTGGCGACGGCTAGGCCACTTCATGACGCGGCGGCTCCTGCGACGGTGGAGATCCACGTAGAGGATGGGGCGCCCTTGCCGTCCATAGGCGTGTCCCTGCACGGGGGCGAGCTGAAGATAGCGGCGGGACCGGAGGAGACCCTGCGGCACCGGCGGCACAAGTCGTTCGACAAGTCCATCGCAGGAGCTGAGGTGATACTGGGCGGGCTGGCCACGGCCGTGTTCGCGGCAGTCTTCTGCTACATCCGGGTGACCAGGAGGAGGAACCAAGACCCTCAGGAGAACAAATCTTAAGCTGCTACTCCTTCCCCCCCCCTGCCCCCTGCCCCCTGCTCCCTGCCCCCTCCCCCCATTTTTCTTATTAGCTTACAGCTCTCCATTTTTATTTTTTTCCCCTTCCTCTTCTGTGTGAATACACGGAGAATCAGAATCAAACATACACTTTTGAGTTTTTTGTGAAAAAAAATCATGTAGAGAATCAGAACTTTTTGGAATCGATTCAGAAAGTGTTTCTATGATTTGGGTTTTGTTTGTTCTGTTGTTTGATATGGGGTTGTTTAAAGATAAATAACCTCGCTTTGAAGTTTGAAAGCTGTTGACATGTTGCGGGATGCAAATGGGGTGGGCTCTCCTCTCCAGTTGACCAGGCTAAGATCGGTGCAATGCAAATGGGGTGGGCTCTCCTCCGGAGGTGAGGTAACTTAATCCTCCGTGTGAAATGTCGCATGTGCCCCTACTTTTTCTGCTGGCACTCACTTGCTGCGAGCAGAGCTCAAAGCTCTCACTGCGATCAATGCATCCTCCTCCTCCTTGCAAACTGCAGCTTCAACTTCCCTACAGATAGCACTCTTGTCTTCAACCTACAGGGAGAGATTGACATCCCACCCCTCACCCACGGCTCCCCTTTGGAATTTATTCCCCTCACCCACCCTCTGTGAGACAATGCCATCGATGCACTGTTCATTCTCCTCACGAGCTACTGTTTTACCTTTCCATCACTATTTGTTTCAAAATTAACCTAGGATTAGCCTGAAGAAGCAAAGCCAAAAAGTTGTCCCCAATTAACTCTCCAACAATAAAAAGAGAGATAGGAGTTATAACTCTCCACTTTACAAAGCGCTCTCACTCAAATGGCCACTCTCTCACAAACAAAAGTGCCTAACCTATCTTATGGCCTCGCTTCCCTCTTGAAAATTCTATTGATCCACTCGGTCCACATGGCCCACAGTGTGGCATGTAGGATAAGCCACCAAATGATCTTGTCACCCTTCTGGTTACATGCCCTATTCCACTTAGTGAAGAGCTGGTGCACCCCCACAAATTGGCGATCTGGCTGTTGAAATCTTTGTTGTACCCTAGTCCAAATGCCGCTCACATAAGCACAGCCTGTGAATAGATGGTTCAGGTCTTCCTCCCCCTCCCCACACAAGCAGCATAAGGTAGAAATATGCTGAAGAAAAGGTGCCACCCTATTACAGGTGGGAAGCCGACCATGTGAAATTCTCCAAACTAATAACTTCACTTTGAGTGGGCTCTTGGGAGCCCAAACCTGAGGAACATAAGGGTGACACATACCCCCCTCTGAGATGAGAGAGTCACCCGACATAACTGAGAAGGCCCCTTCCCTCACCCATCTCTACACCCAAGTGTTTGCTCTGCCAGTGACCAATCGAAAGTCAAGAAGGAAAGACAAAAGAAGCTGAAGCTGGTCCATCTTCTGAGGCTGAAGATTCCTCCTAAAAGTGGGCGCCCAAATACCCCTGGCAAGGTATGCATCAAAAGACTGGGTGACAGAACTTGTAGGTGCACCTGCAATGATGAACAAGGACGGGAAAGCCTCTGCTACAGTGAAATCACTACACCTATCTTGCCAGAACAAACTCCTGTGACCATCACTCAAGTTGACTTGAACACTAGCTCTGATAAAATCTACACCTTGGAGGATGCCTCTTCAGATCGGGGAGACATTGTATAAACTGGGTGGAAGCAAATCCTAGACTCTTAATGTGGAATAGTATTTTTATCTGATAAGCTGCATTCAAAGTCCTCCATCTTCTATCCCAAGCCTCCACAGTCACTTACATAGTAGCACCAAATTAAAATCTCTAATATTCATGATCCCCACACCGCCTCCTTCCTTGCTCTTACAAACTCTACCCCAAGAGATATTATGCCATCCTCTACCTCTGATCCCATTTCCATGCTAGGAGAATCTAGCCTGGATGGATTCCAGCTTCTTCGCCACCGTCTTGGGGATCCTGAAGATGGAGAGGAAATAAGTCGGAAAACTATCTAGAACAGATCTGCACAACACCAAACGTCCTCCATAGGAGAGGAGTTTGGCCCTCCATCTTACAAGCCTGGACTCATATTTTTGCACCACCACTTGTCAATCCTTGCAATGAAGAGATCCTGGGGACAGAGGGAGGCCCAGATAAGAGAAAGGAAATTCTCCAAGCTGGCACCCAAAGATACCAACCACCCTCCTGAGTGCTGAAGCCTCCATGTTGATCCCGACTATGTGACTTTTGGAGTAGTTAACCTTCATACCACTAATATCTTGAACCATTTGAGTCTAAAATACCACTCTTAATCGTGTTAAGAAGCACTTCATTTTGAAAACCATGCGTGAAGTAATGACGAAATCACAAATGCATCTTTATGCCAAAAATATTACCTTGCAACCTTGTGAAATAGATACCGCCGGAGGTGATCTTGGTGAACATGAGATTTATCCTCAAGTGACATATAAAGTATTAGAAGTAAAAGTTTAAAGTGGCTTAACAAGAAGGAGTAGTACCAAGACCAGACTCAGATGAATAAGGAGAAAGGGAAGAGAGGCGAGGGCTAGAACTCCCTCGCTAAGGCGCAGAGACCCTGGTCACATGAATGGTCTACAAAAGAAGCGGAGAATTAAGAGGAGGAGTGAGGACTAAAGCCTCGAAAGCAGTGGGAGAAAGGGCCGATGCCCAAAGCAGTGGATGCGGAAGAAGTCGGGTCGGACCCGGGATCGGGGGGAATGATGAGGAGAAATTGGTAGATGGAAAGAGGTGGATCCGAAGGGACTGGAGGCGGTATATCCCGTAGGGTTGGTTGAACGGATCGCGTACACATATTCCATTGCTGCAGAAACGTCATACACATTGTCCATGGCTTTGAGGTATGCTACACAAAGCAGATCACGCACTTTTCCACGTGTTTTGAAATCTTCGACATCTTTAAAAGCACCTTTTTTCAAAATGTATTCCAGGTAAACATCGCCGTTGGCACTTCCGTCGACATGATTGCCGAGCCCGTTGATCAAAGCGGCTTTCTGGTCGATCGGTCGTTTTTCATCAGCGAGGAAAAGAACCATTTCGTCGGAAATCGGGTCCATTGATTCAATCGCAGTCGTGATCAGGGGTGCTTCTGCAGCATAATAAGAAGCAAAAGGCGTTGCAGTCAGCGGCGAATAAAAGTCCTCTTGTCCTTCTTCGTAATATTCACCCATATACGAATCGCCGCCGTCTTCTTCCGATCCTCCGCAGTCTTCGCCGTACAGGTCCATGTATTCGAAGATCACACTTGAAGCAGCCGGACGCATGTCGAAGGTCAGCGTTTCGTCGTTGCGTACCTCATTCGTATAGGTATACACATCACACCAGCTGGTTGCCATTGCATCCTGCGCGCGGATAATCGCCACGATCAATCGGACGGTATAGCTCGGATCGACACGCTCTCCGATAATATCTGCGTAAACAAGCGCCGGAGCGACGTCGAAATAATTATCCAATCCGAGCAAATACGCCATGCACAGCAATTCGTGCGTCGTCCCTTTTTTCTGAAAGTTCTCTTCAGTGCCATATTTACCTTTCTTGAGGATGTATTTCAGGAAAGTCGGTGCATTTGTTTTTCCTTCGAACGACCAGCTCAGCTGATTGATCACAGCCATTTTAACGTCGATCGGATTTTTGCTGTCGTACAGATAATCCATCAGCTCGACAGTCAGCGATCCGTTTGCAGCCGCAGCTTTTGTAATGATCGGCTGATCGGTGTATTCGCTATAGAAAGCAGTGCTGGTGAGCGGCGAATCAGCAAGCGCTTTGCCGGATAACCCTAAAAATGCAATGGAGGCCTTGGTAAGCTGATGAACAGTCCCAGCACAAAACCAATAAGACCCGCGATGCAAAGGGCAAGCCACGGATGCGATTGGATGTGGGATTCCACCTTATCTTTGCCTTTTCCGATTTCCTCTTGGGCTTTTTCTTTGAGCTCGTCGAGTTTGGGTTTCAGCTCGTTGATTTGCTCTTCCAGGCCGTTAAGCTCGTGGAGAAGTTTGTCTTTGAAGTTTTGGCCGTCGAGGTCGGTGAGTGATGACACGGGCGTCATGTCTGGTCGGATGTCGTCCGAGTCGTGGCATCCCACTTTGTGCCACCCGTCGAGGTCGTACATGTTGTCGCTCGGCATCACTGGTCACCGCCGTCGAGTGCTGCGGATTCGAGTGCCTTTACGCGGCCCTCGATGCGCTTCTTCTGTGCTGGGTCGGCGTACTTCCACGCGTCGCGCAAGTCGGGGATCGAGTCGCATTCGGCCACGTTGAGCTCGGCCTGGGTTGGCGCGAGTTGCTGGACGATGTAGGTCGATGTGCGTCCGCGCGAGACGAGCATGGGCACGGACTGTGGGCCGTTGATGTGGGAGAGCGATTCGATTCGCACACCGCCCGTCCGGTCCTTTCCGAACATCACGTCGGGGTCGTTGAACAGGCGGACTTGCCGGCCAGTCCATGCGCTTGCGTCGGTGCCCCAGCAGGCGGCCAGGACTCGACGCATTCCCTTACTGGGGCGCCAGACGCGGTCGAACTCGGCGAGGCTGATTTGCACAGGCTGCTCGGAGTTGCCCTTCTTGACGTCCGTGACCGTGAATGTCCGCGGGCCCGAGGTCGCAAGGTCGATGGCGTCTAGTTGGTCGGATGCTGGTGCGAGTGAGTCGGTGATGTCCATGGTCATGCCACCTCAATTTCGTAGAGTCCGGTTTCGTGTTCGGCTTGGATGCGCCACCAGCCGGGAGCGTCGGGAAACTCGACGACGGTCGTGTAGTCCGGCCAGTGGTCCCGCGCGACACATTCGGCGTAGGTGCGGATGGCTTTGCGGCGCAGGAGTTCGGCGAGCTGCAGGTCGTAGTCGTTGATGCCGATGACGGAGATGAAGTGGGGCGCCTTCTTCTCGACGGCGACGAGGGTGAACTTCGGGTCGGCCAACGGGTGGACGGCCTTGGAGCCAGCGACGTAGTGGGCGGCTGATGTGAAGTAGCCGTACTTGGCGGCGTCCCTGATGAACACGTCCGGGCGGGCGCTGGTGGTCGATTTCAGGTCGTCGATGTCGCCGTTGGTGTGCAGCGAGTCGAACCGGCACTTGAGTTCGACGCCCGTTTCGGGGTCGGTCCAGAATGCGGAGACTTCGTGGCGGGTGCCGGCGGAGAACAGCGCCGCCCGTGACAAGGGGTTGGCCCTCAGCGCGACCTCGATGCCAACCGCGACGTTCCAGTCGTCGCCAGAGACGACGTCCAGCCCGAGCGCCTCAACCTCGGCGGCCCGTTCCTTGCCCTCTTTGGTGCGCGCGTCCCAGTCTTTGATGGTGGCGTTGTGTGGTTGGTCGAACGCGATGGCGTGGATGAGTCGAATTTACTAATAATAATTTAATAAATAATTTGGGGTATTACACCCTCCGTAGCCTCTCCACCCTGCACTCTCCTTCTTTTCTGGCCCTCTTCTTACCTTCTTCTTTCTCTTCACCTTACACAAGACTGGAGTAAGCGAGGGAGATGCGGCTGTAGGCACTTCAGAAGCTCTCTCTATCTTCTTCTTGTCTTCCTTCTGGGGCTTACTTATATGGGAGCAATGCCACGTCGACAGTGAAAGGGTCAATGGGAGTCGTATTCGAAGATTCTGCTGCAGTCTTTTCCCTCTGTCGTATCCGCGGGCCGGTTTCCACATTGGGGGTATGCAGGGAGTTGGTGGCCGAAGGAGGACACCAACACAAGCCACCCAGATGGTGATAGCTCCACTGAGGTCATTGCATGCCAATGGGAAGCCCCTTGGACAAAAGAAATGTCCAGCAGTCCCTAGAAAAGTAAGGATTGCCATTTTCGTCTAAGGCTCTGCCAGGGCCATCGGATGGGGGCACAGTTGCGCCACCATAATGCCCACGTAGAGGGGTCAGGGGTTCAAGAGGCAAGCCACGCCACCGTATTAGGCATAGTTACACCAATGGATGTGGCGGGGGTTGCATCACGGGATCAGGGCGCCACTGGATCAGGCGGGCGTGGTGCCACTGGATCAGCCGGCAGGGTGCGCCACCGGATCAGACGAGCGTGATGCCACCGGATCAGTTGTAGCAGGACCCCCCACTAGATCATTGCTTTGGAACTCCACTGGATCACTTCAACAGGACCCCCACTGGATCACGGCTTCTGCACGCCATCGGATCTCTTGGGTTAGAGCCCTCGCTCACTTGACTCAAGGTGTGTTTGAAGCTCATTCGACCTTTGATGCTAGAGGACCTTCAAGGGTGTTCCCCTTTATGGTTAAGGGGTCTGATTCCCCCGTCTGAGCGTGGGTTAATGTGTGTACTGTTACCCGCAATTGTTGATCTTCTTCATGGACCTAGGGATTTCGAGCCTCCCGGTGTGCTCTTCGCTGCCATAGTCACGAGGTGAAATTACGACAACGTGTTGATTCGGGGATGCCTAACTCCCTATGGTTCAATGCCGCCTTGTCAGACGTGAAATGTCTCCAGATACAAAGTTGCTTCGGGGACGACCTACAAAACTTTCTCTCGGGGTTCTCCCGCTCTATGGGAGGCCCAGACGAGCTTTGACGTTGCCTAGAGTTGTGTTTGTTCTGAACTTGCTTGAGGAGCCTCACGGACGTGAAAGTTTACACGTCCACAGTACCCATGCTCCCAAGTGGGGTGGCATCGGTCACGTGTCATCTATGAAGTATAGAAAATGCCTAAACTTAAGTTAAAATATGAATGTGTTTAAATTACAAAGCAACAAAATGATGAATTTCAAATACCATAGTAACCATAGTAAGACTGCTACTCAGGTCATAATATGAAGATGTGGAATTGCTCTTGTCCCCTGGTATATGCCCTTGCAATTGAATTTGATATGTGGCTAGGACATGTGCTTGATATTGAGCCTATGACATGTACGTTGATCAACAAAGAAAAAGGGAAAACGCCCACAGATTATCCAATGTGAGACTAAATCCCAACACCTCCCTGGTGCCGAACCCAGATGGCTATGGTATAAACCTGAATAATTATGATATAAATGGCACAACTGAATGGGTGGGACGCTTCCAATGAGAAAACCTGGCTCTGATATCATGTTAAAGGCTCGAACTCGAACCTAAAATCTAGGCATTGAGTTGAGAGAATCTTCAAGGCGTCCACAAATTATCCAATGTGAGACTAAATCTCAGCATTACATAACACTTAGTAAGAAACTTCCAAAACTGTACTCCCAAATTAGCTCACTTTCTTTGTACTTCTTCATATTGTGAAGTTGATCCCTTCTTTCCCTTTGATTGCAGGATATTATGAGAGACCTTCATGTAGCAGCAGATGGCTTTACGTACTTGGTGGAGGGTATAAGAGGGTGGCTCCAATGTGGCAACAACACTTCACCTATGACCAACCTCGGATCTTCCACATAATGAGCTTATCCCCAACCATTCCCTTTCGCTCTGCTATTCAGGAGTGGTTGCAGCAGCAGCAGTCTTGATATACCTATTCTCTTTTCACATAATTTTTCATTACCGAATCTTGGCAACCTGAATCTGTGTGTATAGTATCTGTATTAATATGTAATGTCAACAGAAAAAAACTTCTATATTGGCAATCCAAGCAAAAAAGAATGTAGAGTAACGATAGAAAATGTAGAGACGAAATGTGCAGTTGTTATTGTTTTGTTCTACTTTTATCCTGCTTCTTTTCTATTATTATCTCTGGCCTGTTTATTCCACTCTGCCTTCATATTATTATTATTATTATCTCTCTGGTGTGTTCTGCCTCATTTTCTTGCCACTTGGTTGAAGTTGTCACAACTATGGAGAATTTTTAACCTACTTGTTACCAGGTACACAAGTTCTGGAGACCAAACAAAAAAGGTATTTGAAGGTTCTGGGCAAGAAGTGGTCACACTACCCATCAACTGTCACCACTCAACATGATGAACCTTTGCAAAGTTTTTTTTTTCTCAAAAGAATGATGTGATCTTAATAACTCCATTCTTGAATACAAAGTACCTGCTCTTGTGAGGCCTAGTCTCCTATAGAGCATGTGTGTAGAGCCATGGTCTTTGAGAAGGTAGAACCGAAAGTGGGGGAGTTTGAGGGGTAAGTACTGTGCCATCACCAATTTAAGTGAGGGCCATTTTTTTAACGGGTTAACCTGGGTTAGGATGAGTTAACGGGGGTCGGGTGGGTTTTTCCTTGTTTGATAATTTTTTTCTTAATCCGGGTCGGATAGAGTTAAAGTGGATTAACTCATTCCTTGGAAATAAGTGGAATGAGTTAATCCACCCGGGTTAAGGTTAGGGGTGGGGTGGACTAACCCGGGTAAGCCACCCGCCCCTAACCTAACCCGTTACCAAAGTGACCCTGGCAATGGGTTAAGTTGGGTTAGGGTGAGTTAACCGGAGTGGGGTGAATTATTTCTTGTTTGATAATTTTTTTCTTAACCTGGGTCGGATAGGGAAGTGCAATCCCCTTCGGGATTTATTTTGGCACTAGCCGACGACCGGTAGGTCGGCGCCCTATCTAGCGGGGCGGGGCGCTATGGCGCGGGGCTGGAGGGGCAGGGGAACGCAGCGCCTAGGGCGCGGACAACGCCTATCCCCTGGTTTTCATGGAGGAGGGCGGGGTTCTTGTCGGCCCACAGCACGAACACGCGGGCGAGTTGTCCGTTCGTAACGCCATACGGGATGCATATCAGCCGCCCATCAAACACCCGGATGGCATCGCGGAATGCGCCTAAATAGGAAAAACAGCCAGACACGGACGAGGGGTCGGCGTTTCGCTCCCCATCCATGAAAGAAACGGCGGCCTGGCATTGCTCCAGCAGGTAATTGGATGAATCGATGTACTCCACATTCTGCGCCTGCGACACAGGCGCAATCGCAACCCCAAACGAAATGGCGAGGACGGCAGCTTTCATTTCACCCTCCAGTGGTTCGGATCAGCCCCGCATCATCGAACGCAATCCCCTCGACGCGGCATTCCTGCCCGCGCTCCATCTTCGCCATCAGGCCGCGCAGCTCGTCGTCGCTCAGGCACTCCATTACGCCGAGCACATGGGCCGTTTCCTGCCGGACAAGCCAGTTAAGCCAATACAGGTTCCCGAGGTCGCGGATGCGGGAATACAGCACGTCCCGCTGCAAGGCCGTCATGGGCGGGACTTCATCGGCTCCCTTGACGGAACGCAGGTGGCGGGGGCGGGCGGCCACCTTGGCGCCCGAGCGTTCGGCAACGCGGCGGGCCAGCTTTTGCATCAGGTCTTGCTTCATACGAACCTCTAGGCGGATTTGATTCTTGCCGCCACCAGCCGCACCCCGTCGAACAGTCCGTCGCCGCTCAGGATTCGTTCTGGCCCAATCTCAATCGCGGCCTCTAGGGCGTTGTCGATCAGGGCGTCCTCGTCCACGTCCCCAATGATCATTTCCCTGGCGCGCTCGATGAGTCTTGCGGCTGCACGCATCGTCGCGCGGTCCTGTCCAGCCGACTGAGACGGAGCGCCCCCGGCGCGCGTCAAATCCTGAGTCATTAAGGCAGAAAACGAGACGCCCAGCTCCTTTGCCACAAGTGCCAGCTTTTCGGCGTTCGGCTTCTGGATGCCGGAGGGCTGGTCGGGCTTCATGAACCGCTGGAGCCAGCTCTGGCCCGCGCCCGACGCCTCCCCAATCTCCTTGATGGAGCGGCGCCCTCTCAGGAATGTGATGTTCGAGCGAACGTAATCCATACCTGCATAGTCACGGATACCGTTCGTCGGCTCAAATCCGATAGGGGATTGCACAGCAATCCGGAACGGGATAGGCTGGCCGTCAATGAAGCCCGCCGACGCCATCCAAGCCCTGCTCGACGCTGGCCTCACTGAGTCAGCCATTGGCGACCTGGTGGGCGCGAGTCAGTCCACGGTCAACCGCGTCCGGCACGGGCGAGTCCGTCCGAACTACGAGCTTGGGACTGCGCTGATTGCTCTCGCTCAGCAGCAGGCGCGAGGGCAGGGCAAGCAGCAAAGCCGCGAACGCCTAGAGCACCTTGTCGGCATCGACGCGGCCAAGGTGGCGGTTGGTCTTTTGTTGACGGCTCCGTACATTCCGATGTTGTTCATGGGCGAGGAGTGGGCGACATCCTCACCGTTCCTGTTTTCCTACCCGCAGAAGAAGCAGCTGTGGCTGGTGACGCAGCCGACGTCTGGGAATGCCGTCTTCTTTGTCTTCCAGTGGTCACAGGGGCGCCCGGATCAGGACGGGGATGTGCGGAGGGGCTGGACGACGTGGACATACGGGGCCACGCTGTCGTTCGGATTTGCGCCGGGGTGCCTGCACAACACGACGCCCGGTACCGCGTCACCCGCCGCCGAGATCCTGATCCCGTATCTGGTGGCGAATCAGAACGCCGCCGGCGACACCATCCGCGTCTTCGAGCGGAACGCCGCCACCGATGGGTCGACCAATTACGCGGCATCCGTACGGTATGCCCCGATTCTGCCGGCGGCGGGACAGGCCCGTCTTCGCATGGGGAATCCGGTCGTGATCGCCACTGCCGCGAGTGGCGTCTCGTTGCGCGTCTCGGTGACGCGTGATTTCGGGACGGAGACGCGCACGGCGGACATCAGTTTGACGGCCGCCGGGTCGGAGACACGTGTCATGCGGACCGTGGAGGGGCTCTTCTCCGCAGACGATACCGCGATCGAACTGTCGATCGGGGACGCGAGCGCGAACGCGAGTCTCTGGCAGGTGGATTACATGATCGCGCCCGTCACGAGACAGGAGCCGCGATGATGACGCTCCAGAAGGCGAACCGGGCTGAGCGCGACCACGCGTACTACCTCCTTAATAGAGACCGTATTCTCGCAAGGGAGAAAGCCAGGTACGCCAGCAAGTCGGACGAGATCAAGGCTTACAAGCGCGATTATTACCAGGAACACAGGGACAAGATCAGAGCAAGAACGAAGGCATGGGGCCGAGCAAATACTGATCGGAAGGCAAAGAATGCCTTCAATAGCCATCTCAGAACGCAGTACGGCATTACACACCTTCAGTACGAGGAGATGAGAGCGTCGCAGCAGTTTAGGTGTGGCGCGTGCGGCCGCCATGAATCCCAGATGACTGTCGGGGTTCGACTGTTCGTCGACCATGACCATCAGACTGGTCGCGTCAGAGGATTGCTCTGTTACCAATGCAATGTGGCGATAGGTCTCCTCGGTGACTCGATGCAGGGAGTGCGCGGGGCCTTCGAGTACATGCAGCGGTCCTGCCGTACTCGCAACGAAATGGGGGCAGCTTGATTCTCGGCTTTGATTGGCGGAATCACACGACGGAGGGCCTGCGCGGCGTGCTGGAGTGGATGACGGCGCGCCTGAATGTCGTATGGGACAAACAGCACCGGGATGATGGGTCGCACGGCGACGTGACGGCGCTGGCGGTGTCGTCGGTGCGATTCGTGTCGCTGCCAGCACTGATCGAGGCGGATGCCGTCCAAAGCGACACGATCAACTTCCAGGTCAACAACTGGGATCCGGCCCGACAGACGTACTGGGAGATTGCGGGAGAGCAGTTCGCATCATACGCCCCGATTATTACGGTAAATACAATCATTTGCCTTTCTTCTTTTTTGGAGCAGTTGCTTTAAGAGGCTCATTCAGCTTTGGTTCTTCGGCTTCTTTAATAACCTCAGTTGCCACACCACATTTGATATAGTAATTAGCTTGCGCATCTACTATGTCGGCCTCTTCTCCTTTTTTGTGCCTCATATGATCTTTTGAGAACTTTACCTTCATGATAATTTATTTAAATGAAGGTGAGCATTACACCCACCTTCATGTTATTGTTAGGTTGTTGCTGCAAGTGCCCCTTTAACCCACCATGTTGGGTAATAAGTAGCCAGCGCTGCGCGTTCTTCAATACGGAACATGATCAAGTTCTTTTTAGCATCATCTTCATTCTGCTCAAATACTCTCAATTCAGGTGAAAGGCGAGTAATAAACTGCGATGCATTGTTGTCACCAACCAAAAAATTACCGCGTGTGATTTCTTTTGTTTGTACAACTGTCATCCCAGCGATAGTCAGTCGGCCGTTTATGTAACCAATTGTACCAGGAGGCAAGTCATATTCACCTGATCCGCTTGCTTTGTTAAGCGCAATCATAACCGCATCGCGAGGGTGCAGGATAGCAAGATTGGCATTACCTTCATTCTCGTTTACCTGCCCATAACCGGCATCAACAATACGCTCAACAGCGATGGTATAATCCCCGTCGTATGCAGTAGCCTGTGGCAAAATACCTTTCAACTGTGGTGATGTTCCATTACCATTTAGTATCTGGTTATTTTCGGCCTTCTTCAAACTCAGTAGCATGTTTTGGCGCAGGAAAGACTGTAGCCATTGTACATCATCAAGCATTGCTCTAGGCACCTTTACATATCCGGCGATCCATTCAACAGGTGTATTCACTCCGTCAAAATCGAAATCAATTTGAGGCTTCGCGGTTGCCGGATTAGTATCTTGCCATGGAGCTGCCGCCCCTTCCCCACCAATGTGGCGTGGGTACCATATAGAGCCTGCGGATGTAGAACCAGAAGGCAACACATCACTCATCCAAACCCTTTCTGTAAGCTGAGGCAAAACGCTTTGACGATATTCTGTTGTGATATTGGCGTAAGACGAACCAGCGAAGTTTGTGGTAAACATGTTACCCACAGCTTTCATTTCTATGTCTACCTTTTTGCCCTTCCCAAAAGACTTAAGTGCATCAGCATTTTCTTCAATAGCTTTACACATTACATCATTAAAGTGCTCTTTATCACCATCTTTGGAAGTTCCCAAGCCTTTAATCTTAGTTCCCAATTCTGCAATCTGGCGTTCCATTTCACCCTTAGCGGTCTCAACTTCTTCCAGGCGCTTATTCGCGGCGGTTAATCCTTCTTCGCTTTTTTCAAGTACATTCTTTTGCACTTCTTTAATAGCCTCATTATGTTGGGCTTTCAATTCGTCAAGCCCTTTTTGCAGGACTTCTTGTGTTATTTCAGACATTGCTGTTAAGTTTTGTAGTTATAGTTTAAATTCTTTACACATAGCCACAAAGTCAAACGGCTCTTCAACGTCTTCACCGAGCCTGAGAATGATGAATAATCAGCTCTCTCACAGAGGTTCTTGCAGCACAAGAAGAAGACTTGTTCTTCATGGGAGCTTCTTCACTTCGCCTCCTTGACTCGTACTCTTTTTCTTTATTTTCTATGCCTGGATCTCTTCTACACCTTGCTCTCCAAGCTATATCATCTCCAGCCTTATCCTCTCAGATGAACTACTTTTTGAGCATCATTTTCAAATACTCCATTTAGTTCAACAGATCGTTTTGTTCTTTTACGCCATGTTCACCTCGTACATAGTAGGTAGGGAACATCAACTGCCATATCAGCTGGACTTCTGAGCGAATCTTCTGACAGCAAGTCAGAGACTCTGGAAAGGCGGGCTTCCAGAAGCTTTTCATAAGCGAACAGATCCTCCTAGATCGGTTGCGGATCTTGAGAAGCGGGTGCATTCGATTTCAGATCCGCTCCGCGTGAACCAAATGGTGTCGGCACATTCAGTGGAAGTGTCGACACATCCCTTCATGTGCTTTAGAGGAGACCTGATGCTTGCATGCAGCTTGCACCTAAGTGTCGAGTCATTGCTCGTGAAGTGTCGAGGTAGCGCACCGTGGAAAGAAATAGTCTTCTGTCAGTGAACCAAGTGTCGATAGTTTTAACCCAGGGTGTTGACACGTCGGTCAGTCCAGAGACTATGGGCAAGAACAATTCTTTTGATGAAATTGAAATGTCGACAGTTTTCACCTAGGGTGTCGACACCTCGGTCATTCCAGAAGCTAGTCATGGACGGTCAAAACTAAAATTTGTTCATGGCGTGTCGACACATTGGGCGTCGTGTCTGTACATTGCCTTTGCCAGAGTTCATTCTCCATGGCATGTTGGCACTTCCATATGACAGGTCGACACTTTAACTGTACTTCACCTGTACGTGTTCAAGTCAGAAGTTAAGTAAAGTTTGTTAGTCAATCACAAAGATTTGATAATAAATTATGGTTTGTAATCATCAAAACTAGGGGACTCAACATGGGCTACGGATTTTCCCCTCTCCACTTTCCCCCTACTTTTGAGCCAAAATTTGGGCTCGGAGAGTAGGATGCTCTGGGGTAGCATTGGTGGCTCGGGCGGGGATATGGTTGCCAGCAGGGGCCATCTAATATGGCTATCCTGGGGGCATATTTATGATGATGCTTCTTCTCGAGCTGGCATGGGGGAACCCTTCTGGGAGTTTGAAACGTCACGGTGCATCCCGTTAGGGAAGCTGGGATACATATATAAATGCTCTCCTATGCTTGCGCTATACACTTCCTCCGCTAGGGCTTTTTCCTTCTGTCGTGCCAGGGTTGAGAGGATCTGTGTGCCATGAGCCCGACCTGAGGGTGCGTAGAACAGTAGAAACATTTGAGGAGTTGGTAGAGATCACGGTGGTAGCAGTCCGTCAACTTTTGCCTCCTCTAACCTGTTCCGGCTCCATGGTCCCTTCTTCCTCTTTCCGTCATTCACGACCTTCCATGGCAGAGCTCGATCATATAGTCGAGACGTGAGGGCTTGAACAAGGTGCGGGGGGTTCGGAACCCAGTCATCCTCTGTGTAGTGAGCTAGGTGAGGCCGATGTGAAGGAGATTGAGGCTCTTTATGAATTGCCGTGGCGGTACTTCTTTTCCCCAACCAAACCTCACGAACTGTGCCTAGATACTCGTTCGAACCTCTTCTACATTTTTCTTCTAGCTTAGAAGTGTGGTTTTCACCTTCCTCTCCATCCCTTTACCACAGGGCTACTATAATTTTACGAGCTGGCCCCTATTCAGTTGGTCTCTAACTCTTACACTTCCATCTTCTCCTTTATTTTTCTTTATCACCAATGCGGCATCGATCCCTCTTTAGACCTCTTCCACACTTTCTTCGAGTAGAAGGAACACACCCATGCGGGGAAGGGCTTATTTTTTCTTTAGGCTATGAAGGGGAGGGGTTGTGTGGTGCTTTCACCTCGAGATTCTTTGCACAAGGAGTGGAAGGCTTAGTTTTTCTAGGTTGGATCTACTAAGGGGAATCCTTGGGGGTTCCCCGAGATGCCCAACTTTCATCCGGTGATCCCTTCAATGCTAGTGGTGATTCCTCTGGACCTAGGGGACGATATTAAAATCCTTCAGGAGAATCGCAAGACCACCATTGAGTTGATGGCTCTGGCTAACATAGAGGAGTATCCTCACTTGGCGCTGCCACCTGGTGGTGAGGATCTCAAGCTTCAAACTTTAGGTTTTCTTGTCTTGGTCAGTCGAGCCCCTTGCTAACGACTTGCCCTTTGATAAGCAGAAGCAAGGCGCGGTGGAGGTGAGGGATGACCAGCTGATCTGGAGGTCATCGAGCTGGAGGAGGCGACCACTCCGAGTTTGCTTCAAGCTCTAGTGGATCCTTCCTCCACCTGAGATAAGGGCAAAAAGTTTGTTTGAGATGATGCCTCCCAGCGCCGAGGGTCCAAGTGGAAGGATGCCAAGGAGCGGCTACTTCTGGCTTTGATGAAGGTGTTAACCATCGACAAGATGCAGTTGAAGAAGGTGAGGACTTCCCTCCTGACTGAGGATCCTATTTTTGAGGGTATCCATCTCCCGAGCCTTCTTCCTATTGAGCCAGAGGTGCCCACAATGGTAGTGGGGACTTCCTTTTAACCGGTGGAAGCGCAGGGGGAGGGGCTCGGCTCGGAGGTCCCAGTCGGGTTTGTCAGGATGCACAGTAAGGAGGAGGATGCCAAGTTGCGAGTCAGAGTCACGCTGAGCATCGATCCCCGATGCCTCCAGAAGGGGCCCCTTCTCCTTGGCAAGGGTGGTTTGCCATCCAAGCTGCCTTATACAATCGACGCCGAGAATTGGCACCTCCGTTAGTTTAGGAGGAGTTTCAGTGGTGTACCCCTCCTATGCTCTTTGAAAGGGCCATGGAGGGGGGTATCTTTGTGGCTCAGTTGGGAGCTGAGATTATCGACTTTGTGGCGTGACTGGTGAGCGAGGAGAGGAACCAGTTCCAGGTTCACGCTGAGTCTGCCCGTAGGATCGGTTGGTTGACAACTGAGCATGAGGTGCTTCAGCAAGAGGTGGCCTCACTCCGAATGCCGGACCAGGCAAGCCAGGAAGATGCTCAGGCACAGTTCGAGTAATTGTCCCAAGCCCAGTACATGGTCGATCTTAAGAGCTCACGTAGAGCGCTCGAGTCAATGGGTGGACAAGCGTGAGGGGCTCGAAGGCTGGGTCCGAGAGACTAAGCAGGCTAGGGAGGAGGCCGAGGCTGTGCGGGCTCAAGCCGAGGAAAGGCTGGGCGAGGCCGAGGTGAAGATGGCTGAGGCTGAGACGAAGCTAGTCGTGGCTGAGGTAAGAGTGGTCGGACTCGAGGAGAGGGCTGGGAGAGCTAGGGCGGAGGCGATCGATCTATATCGGAGCTCGAAGGAGTATCAGGAAGCTCTGAAGTAGGATACCTTCACGTGCTATGAGCCAGGCTACCGTCGGGGGCTACGAAAGGGTTTTGCCGAAGGTTATAAGCGGGCAATCATAATGGCTCAAGAGCAAGCTTCTGATGAACTCCTCTTTCCTCCCGGGTAGCGCTACGACTCCGGTGAGGATGGCTCGGATTCTCCCTCATTGACGTCGAGTGGCGAAGAGTGGAGTGAAGGTACCTCTACCTCGGTAGAGGAAGGATCTCCAACTCTGGGTGCTTCGAGAGGTTGTGAGGATAGGGCAGGTCCCACACAAATGGGGTCAGTGCCTGGGCCGGCCATCACCAAGTATACCGGGGGCAAACCTCCGAGTGCCGAGGGTCCTCCACCCACCGAGCTTCACGTGGGGCAATGAACTTCTCAGGATTCCCCCATCTTCGTAGAATAGGGAAATCTATACTTGCCATATTTTTTCCTCTTCAAATTTGGCAATGTAATAGCTTTTTTCTATATAATGGTAGTAGTATTAAGAGTGTAAATTCACCTTGAGGATCCTCCAGAGCAGCTTGTTAACCCACGCGGGAGCGTCGTCGGCATCGCTGTGCCTAATCCTCTCCCACAGGTTCTCGGCCCGATCATTCTCACCGAGGAGCGGCAAATCCGATTTGGACAGGCTCGTGACTTTGGCGCCGATGGCGAGGACGGGGGAAATAATTATTATCGTGGCATAGGTTGGTATCGGCTGCATTTCACGGTGGATGGTAGCAATACCAACCGGCATTTCTTCTTGAAGTTTGACGGAGCGTTTCTGGTGGCCGACGTTTATGTCAATGGGAATTTTGTCGGAGAACATCAAGGCGGATTCGCGGCGTTTGTTTTCGACGTGACAACTAATTTGAATTTGGGCGCGGACAACGTGATCGCCGTTAAAGTGAACAACGCAGCTAACGCAGACGTTCCGCCATTAAGCGCCGACTTTACCTTTTTTGGCGGAATTTATCGTGATGTGCATCTGTTGACAACCGACCCAGTGCAAATCTCTCCGCTGGATTATGGTTCGCCGGGGATTTATCTGAAAACGACCAATGTCACCACCAATTCGGCCAATCTGCAAGTGACCGCCGTGGTTTCCAATGCCATGTCCACACCGCAGACCGTGACGGTGCGGTCGGTCGTGGTGGATTCAGCCACCAACATTGTTGCCACCTTGACCAATGAAGTGACATTGTCAGCGGCATCCGTTTCTAATGTCATATCCAGCGCCGTCATTGCCAAACCACATTTATGGAACGGCTTGGCTGATCCTTATCTGTATCAAGTGTTTATTGAAATTGACGGCGGAACCAATGCGTTGGACGTCGTATCGCAACCTTTGGGCTTTCGTTGGTTCACAGTAGATCCAACCAACGGTTTCTTTCTCAACGGACAGCATTATGACTTACATGGTATAAGCATGCATCAAGATTGGTTAGATTGCGGATGGGCATTGACGAATGCGCAGCGGGAAACAAATTTCATGTTGATCAAAGAATTGGGCGCCACCGCCATTCGCCTCTCTCATTATGAACAGGATGATTACATTTATCAGTTGGCGGATCATTATGGCATTGTCGTATGGAGCGAAGTGCCTTGGATTAATGGCATCACGCAATCATCGGCATTTTATACTAATACCCTGCAACAGCTTCGTGAGTTGATCCGGCAGCGGCTTAACCATCCATCGGTAGTATGTTGGGGCATGTATAATGAAATAGCCGGTGGCGCTGGTTCCACCAACTTGATTAATCAAGAAGTGCAACTGGCGAAGACCGAGGATCCAACCCGCTATACCACCGCCGCCTCGGACGTGGCGGGCCCGACCACGATCTCGACCAGCAACGAGCGGGGCACCGGATTGAAGAAATGGGTGCCGACGAACCGCTGCGGAAATGACAGGGACGCCGCCAGATCGCCGACCGACATCGAGCTGGTGTTGGTGGCGATGACCACCTCGGGACCGACCGCCTGCTCGATGGCGGTCAGCACGTCGTGCTTGAGCGAGGCGTTCTCGGGCACCGCCTCCACCACCAGCTGGACGTCCCAGCGGCCCAAGCAGCGGCCCAAGCATCGGCCCCAGCAGCGGCCCGAGCAGCGGCCCCAGCAGCGGCCCGAGCAGCGTCCGCGTCTTTCCTCGCCGCTTCGATCGCGGGCATCAAATCCGGGGTCTTGGCGAAGTCCGTGATTTCAGGAAGATTGGCGAGCGTGTCGGCATGGCCTGTGAGACCGGCCAGCCGCAGCCAGGCCGGCGTATGAACGCGAACCAGCCAATCGTTCGCCATGGTGGCGCGGCGGTTGGCTGGTTCATCGCTGCCGCGCGTTCCGACGGTTGCCGGGATCAGCGGCAGAAGAAGTTCGGTGCGCTTTCCATCCGGCAGCGCGTCGTTCCACAACCGCATGAAGGTCGCGATCACGGGGCAAACGCACTGCGGATGGTCGGACCACGGCTCCCCGACAATATAAGCCGCTGCTTCCATGGCGCAGACGCCATTGTTGAAATCTGAATGTCCGCCTTCGTCCAGAAGTGTAATATCAGCTAAGCGCTCGGGAATGATGGTATTCATGTTCTTGTCCTCGATTTGAAAGGGGTCAGGCGGCGCGCGAATGAGCGGGGAACTCGCCCCAGGCATCGCTCGACTTGGCGAACGTGATGCCCATCGCTTCCATCTGCGCTTCGGCTTCCGTGATCTGGCGGACCCGGCGCAGGTAGCGCTTGCAGGTCGTGTCGAGATTGACCCGGCAGGCTTCGACATAGGCTGCGCTATGAACGCGTCGGCCAGTTGAGAGCCTTGCGCCTTTCTCGGACAGAACCTTGCGGTAGACGCCGATGAAGCGGATATCCTCGCGGATGCCGGACAGGCTGTAGCGCCATGCGTCGGAAACCGTGTCGGGGTTCGGAACGGTGAGTGCGCGGATCAGGCCGTCGCGTGTGGCGAGCATGTTCATGACCGGCCCTCCGCGCGGGCGATGGCGTCTTGTACGTCTTCAAGAACCGCGTCGAGTTCCTCATCATGAGACGGGAATTCACCTGCCCCGCGATATCGTGGGAGTATGGAAGCGCATGAAAGGAGCGCAGCCAGCAACTCATCGTGGCAGTTGACGGCGCGGACGATGAAGTCGGCGTTGGCTTCGGCGTTCGGCCATCCGCCGTTCGCATCCCGGCCGAAGACTTCCGCAATGACGGGAGCACCATCAGCGCTGATCGCGTAGTCGAAAGCGCCATCCGTCGCCATTTTTGAGCGCGTGACGGTCCACGGTCCAGCCGTATGCGCCATCCCGGTATCGGGCTTGGTGCGGGGGGCGGTCATTTGGACGCCTCCAGAGCCGCAATGCGAGAAAGCAAATCAGCCCGCTCAAGCTTCAATTCGTGGTTTTCGGCTTCTAATTGGGCGCAACGCTTGATCAGGTTCAGGCCGCGTTCCAATGCTTTCCGGACTGCCGGGGTGTGCCTGCGAAAATCTTCGCCAGACCACATATCTAGGTGGTATTGATGGATGCCGGCGAACGTGTCGTTAGTCGCCTTCGTCGGTTCGGAGGGCTTGGTGCGGAGCATGATCAGGCCTCCGCCATCAGCTTTGCGAGGTTTGTGGATTTCGTTGGAGGATTGTTCGCCCCGTTTCGGGTGCCATGGCGATCGGCTGGCGCGGACGCCGAACATCGACCGGCTGGCGTCGGCGGGGACGGTGTTTCCCAACGCGTTTTGCACCGCGCCGGTGTGTTCGCCGTGCCGCACGTCGGTCATCACCGGCGTGTCGTCCACGGCCATGCTGGGCCAGCACATGCGCACGACCTACACGGCGGAGGAGCTGCCCGGGCTGCCGACGCCGTATCACGCGGTGCCGCCGCCGCACGTGAAGTGCATCACGGAATACCTGCGCGCGGCGGGCTACTACTGCACGAACAACGGCAAGACGGACTACCAGTTCGAGTCGCCGTTCTGCGCGTGGGATGCGAACGGCAGGCCGGGCACGGTGGACGAGATCCACTGGCGCAACCGCCCCGACCCGGCGCAGCCGTTCTTCGCGGTCTTTAACCTCGAGGACACCCATGAGCGCCGCATGTGGGCGGGCAGCGCCCCGGAACTGGAGGGGGACGCGCGACCGGTGCCGCGCACCGATCCGGCGCGGGTGCCGGTGCCGCCGTTCCTGCCCGACACGCCGGAGGTGCGCGCGGCCATCGCGCGGCAATACGACACTATCGCGCACAACGACGTCATCGTGGGCAAACTCCTCGCGCAACTCGATGCCGACGGTCTCGCGGACGACACGGTCGTCATGCTGTGGGCCGACCACGGCGAGGGCCTGCCGCGCGCGAAGCGGTTTCTCTATGACTCGGGCACGCGGGTGCCGTTGATCGTGCGCTGGCCGGGGCGGTTCGCCGCCGGCGCGGCGGACCGGCGGATGGTCAGCCTGCTCGACCTGGCGCCGACGGTGCTGGAGGCGGCGGGCCTGCCGTGCCCGGTCCACTGCGAGGGGCATTCGCTGCTGCGGCCGGCGGCGCGCACGCACGTCTTCGCCCACCGCGACCGTCTGGACGGCGACTACGACAAGGCCCGCTCGGCGCGGTCCGCGCGTTTCAAATACATCCGCAACTACTACCCCGGGCGCGAGCGCTACGGCTACATGCCGTATCGGGCCAGGCACGCCGCCATGCAGGCGATCCGCCTCGAACAATTGCGCGGCAACGGGGCCTTCGACCAGCCCTGCCCGCCGGAGGAACTCTACGACGTCGAGGCCGATCCGTTTGAGCTGAACAACCTCGCGGGCGTTCCCGTGCTGGACGGCGTGCGCCGGGAGCTGCGCGCGGCGCTGGAGGCGTGGCAACGCGACCACGACCCGCACCGCGATGTCGGGGAAACCGAGATGGTCGCGGGCGCGGGATTGCGGCCCGGCGGCAGGCGTCCGGTCACGGAGACGCCGATCGCGGTGCTCTACACGGAGAAAAATCCCGAGGGTTTTCTCGTGGCGGCGGGCGGCGAGGATGAGGCGGCCGGCCTTGTCCGGCTGCAACTGGCCTGCGCGAGCGAGGGGGCGTCCATCGCCTGGCGACGGGAAGGGGAGGCGGCCTGGCGCATCTACCAGACGCTCGTGCCCCTGCCGGCGGGCGAGCACCGGCTGACCTTGCGCGCAGATCGGACCGCGGGCTCGTGCGTGGAACCGAGCATGCTCACGCGCCAGCGCCTCGTCACCTACGGCATCCCCACCGCCGCGGTCGCCACCATCGCCCTCGCCGCGACGCTCACCGGCCGCCACGCGTCGCACGACAAGACGCACGCGACCCACACGCCCTCGGGCGCGCGCCAGGTCGACGTCGTGTTCGCGGTCGACACGACGGGCTCGATGGGCGGGCTGATCGAAGGCGCGAAGCGCACGGTGTGGTCGATCGCGAACCACATCCGCAAGACCGATCCCAACGCGAGCGTGCGCATCGGCCTCGTCGCGTATCGCGACGTCACCGATGACTACGTGACGCGGCCGTTCGCGCTGACCGGTGATCTCGACGCGGTGTTCGCGGAGCTGTCGGGCTACTACGCGGCGGGCGGCGGCGACACGCCGGAGCACGTCAACGCGGCGCTCGACGTCGCGCTGCCTCGCATGGGGTGGCGCGAGGACGCGAAGAAGCTGGTGTTCCTCGTCGGAGACGCGCCGCCCGCGGAGCGCGACGGGACGCCGACGTTCGACGTGCTCGCGCGCGAGGCCGCCGAGGATCACATCGTGATCAACACGATCCGCGCCGGGCAGGACCCCGAGACGGCCGAGGCGTTCACCACGATCGCGAGCCTCGCGCACGGCGAGTTCTCGACGATCGCGCAGGACGGCGGCGTGCAGCAGATCGCGACCCCGTACGACGCCAAGCTCGCCGAGCTGTCGGATCGCATCGACGACACGACGATCATCGCGGGCGACGAGGGCGCGCGCCGCGAGTACGCCCGCAAGATGGAAGCGGCGGCGGCGGCGCCCGCGCCCGCGAAGGCGGACCGCGCGGCGTACTTCGGGGCGCGGGGCGCGAAGGGCCGCGCGGAGGCGGACCTCGTCGGTGGCATCGCGACCGGCGCGATCTCGCTCGACGCCGTCCCGGCGGCGGACCTGCCGGCCGAGTACCGCGGGATGGACAAGGCCAAGCTGCAGGCCGAGGTCGACAAGCGCATCGCGGAGCGGAAGGCCGCACAGAAGCAGATCGGCGAGCTGACGAAGCAGCGCGACGCGTACCTCGAGGAGCAGGCCAAGAACGCCCCCGAGGACGCCTTCGACGCGAAGGTCAAGGAAGCGCTCGAGGCTCAGCTGAAGTAGGAGCCCCTCGGCGGGCGGCCCGTGGTATGCCCCCGCGCAATGTTGTTTTCCGAGCTCGGGCTGATTCCGCCCATCGCGCAAGCCGTGGCCGCCGAGGGCTACGAGGCGCCGACGCCGATCCAGGAGCGCGCGATCCCGCACGTGCTCGCGGGGCGTGACCTCCTCGGCCTCGCCCAGACGGGCACCGGCAAGACCGCCGCGTTCGCGCTGCCGATCCTGCAGCGGCTCGCCGCGAAGGCGAATCCGAATGCGCGGCCGCGGCCGATCCGCTGCATGGTGCTGACGCCGACGCGCGAGCTCGCCGCGCAGATCGGCGACAGCTTCAACACGTACGGCAAGCACCTGCCGCTGCGCACGACCGTCATCTTCGGCGGCGTCGGTCATAAGTGCATTATAACAAAAGTAAAATAAATTACAACAAAGCTAGAACAAGAAGAAATGAAAATAGAGAGAAAGAGAACCTATTCTAACACTAACTAAAAATGAAGGGAGAAAGAATGGGAGCTTGCTATCTACGTATGGAGTGGAGAGGAGAAAAGCCTTCCCATGCCCTCCTTTTATAGGGCCCAAAGCTAACACTATTTCATGTGAACTCCTTTCTTTTCTTCCCACTTTCATTGAAAATCAAAGCCCACCGTCCTCTTTCTTTCTGCAATGCCACGCCTCTTTCTCTCTTCTCTCCACGTGAAGGGCCACTTTTGAAGACCGCATGCCCACGTTGATGCCGTAGGCTTGAAGGGAGCTCGCCCTTGTTGACGCCGCACCTGCATGCATGGGGGCATTCGTGCCCACGTGAAGATCGCGAGGGACATGAGGTGCCGCCTGTTGACCGCCCTACTTTTTTGACCAGCCTGCCTTCTTCTGTGTGAAGCCCCTCCATTGCCCGTGCTCCCCCGCGTGGAAATGGCCCATCGCGCCCGCATGTGCTGGCCTCCCACGCTCGGACCCAGAGTCGTTGACCTGCCTCCGTCCGCGCTTGCGTGCACCAGCACACCTTCTCTCCTCCTGTCGCGTGAGCTTTCTCTCCTCCCACCTTCTCTCTTCTCCACGTAAGCCACACGGCTTGGCCACGTTGACCCGCAACCGTGCCCTGGCCGACTTGTGTGCCACCTGCCAGCCGACACGCCCGCCAACATTGAAGCCCTCCCCCCCCTCGCGTTCGCGTGGAGCCTGCTCTGTAGCCTTGCCCGTGAGAAGGAGCCTCCGCGTGACTGAAGCCCCTATCAAGGTAGGTGAAGACTGGGGGGCCGGGGCATCCAAATTTGGCCCTATCATGCGTAAGTTCTCTACTCATGGTTGGTGGACCGGGCGATCCACATATGACCCTAGCATGCGCAAGACCAATGGAGAACGGGGGAGGGCCGTTACACCCAAATATAGACCACTTATGCTTCCTACTTGACATGTGGGTGATATGAATGAATGGACCCAACACACTATTCATGCCAAGTGGTGTGGTATGCCTAGGCAAATGCATTCCTATCGCAAAGGTGACTTCCATGTGCATAGGTGTGAGATGACCTTTGGACTTCCATGTGAGAGGGTCGAAGGGGTCTAAGAACATGGATATTGGGTGGGGAACTTCTTTGGTTTCTAGGTGGGTGTTGCTCAAGATCATAGCTCCTATGGTGTAACTTGGGCCATGGATGAGGGGGGCTTGGTTCCACATGGTGGGTAAGGGTAGGATGGGGTGGGTGGTGGGTGAGGCAAGTGAGTAATATGGGTACTTGAGCTCCCAAAGGAAGGAGTCAAAGGGGTCGCAAAAAGATTCTCCTATATGGAGGCACCCTATTTCTTCATGGTTCCTAAATAGTGAGTCATCCTCCTCTAGAGGAATGATTGGGCTAGCGCATTGAGTGGTTGGGTTGGCCAATGTTCTTGGGATCTCAATGGTAAGGGAGTGGACCGAGATGGGTTCTTCCTCTCTCTCTCTCCCTCACTCCTTCTCTCTCTAGGGGGCGGCCCCCTCTCTCTCTCCTCCCTTGCCACCTCATCTTCCACCTCACCCCCCCCTCTCCTCTTCCCTAGAGACCATTAATTCCCCCCCTTAACTCCCCCCATTTCCCTAGTGCCTCTTCCCCTCCCCATTAATGCCTTTCCCCTTCTCCTAGGTGGAAGCCCCTCTCCCCATACACCCTTTCCCCTCCCCAAGACCCTCTTCCACTCCCCTAGGCTTCCCATCAAGACTCCCATTACTCTCTCACACCAACCAAGGGGGAAGACTCCCTCTTCCCTAGGGCCATTGGCGCCCTCCCCCTTGATCCTCCCATTGATTCCCTCCCACCACCACCACCACCCTCTCCCCCCCCTCTCTTGGAGCCGCGGCCCCCCTACCCCATTCCTCCCCTCTCCATCCACCAAGCCACACCCCTCACCCCCTCCACCACCCATTCCAGCAAGCCCTTCCCCTCCTTGCCCCCATCTCCCACCACTAAGCTCTCTTTCTCCCACAACCCCTCTCCGGTGGAATCTGGTTCGCTGGCAGCAGACAAGAGCGCCCTTGTGGAAGCTGTACCTGGGCCATCCGGCCACTCCTGGAAGCGATCTACCCATCGACGGAAAGCTCGTCCTGTCGCCTTCGAATCAACGGTGGTTTCACCTTCATCGGAGTTCGTCATCGACCGTGGCATCAGTTCTCCCTCGACTGCGCCTGAAGCAACCAGAGCCGGCTTCCCGTGGATCTCACGTCCACCACCCTAGGCTTCTGGAGTCGCCGTTCGACCGGGAGCTGCCCCCGTCAGTCAGCTTCCAGCAGCAGAAAGCGGCGCCCCATTTGACTTCCGGGGGAAGGTTTTCCAAATATTCTACCCCAGGTGCGTCGCCCACCAGCCCAGGAAATCTGTCCGACCCCCATCTGGTTTCTGGTTCCTCCCTCTCCGCCCCGACATCGTCTAGTGTCCGGGCCTGAACCATTTGAAAGAAGACTGGAAGACGGACGTCCTCGCCCTGGTCCCGCCCTGTTTGCACACCGGGAGTGTCCGCGGCGCCATCTTCTTCCGGCGACAACATCCCTGGCACAGTCTGTCCCAGAAACTGAAGCTCCAGTCAGATCTCCGCCCCGACCAGCAGCAACGTTTCGAGGCTTCCCCGAAAATTCAGCGCCAACCCTGGTCTGTCAGGGACGTTTTGGCACCGGTCTCGTCGGATTCCGAGCCCGGGAGTGGTCTCAAGAAATCCGACGGTGCGCCCCTATCAGCAGGACAGAACCGCCGGCAGCACCGCGGAGCGACAGTAGTGTTTCCCGTTTACTCCATCCCGCCCCCGCCTGGCCGGCTTACCGCCCCTCCCTGTGTGGAGGTAGTGTTTGATGTAAGTTGTTTTCCCCACCCTTCGTTCAACCCTCCTGCGTGAGGAGTAGTTCATGTACTAAGCAGCTCAAGCGACATCGGCGCAGTGTGCGGGAATCACACTTCCCCGCTCGCCCACGCCTCCGAACGGGGTTGGTTTCTTCAAACCAACCAGGGTGGTGAGCCCCGCAGGGCAACACCGTGAGTCAACTGGACTTCATAACCCTCGCCTGAAGCTTCACCGGTACGCCCCTCCAAGGCTTCCCCGGCACGCTCCATGCGGAGCTTCACCGGCGCACTCCGCCCCGTGCTTCCCCGGCACGCTCCATGCGGAGCTTCACCGGCACGCCCCCCAGCGGGCTTCCCCGGCACGCCCCAGCATGTTTCCCCGGCACGCCCCCCAGCATGCTTCCCCGGCACGCCCCCCAGCGGGCTTCCCCGGCACGCCCCAGCATGCTTCCCCGGCACGCCCCCAGCGTGCTTCCCCGGCACGCCCTCAGCGTGCTTCACCGGCACACTCGTGCCCCTTGGCTCACCGGTACGCTCGTGCCCTCCCTGGCTCACCGGCACACCCAGTGCCACCTCTTCACCGGCGCACTCCCACCCAAGCCTTCCCCGGCACGCCTCTCGCCCGTGGCTTCGTCGGTACACTCCTTGCCCCGACGCTCACCGGTACACCCCGCAAGGTGGGGGCCTCGCCGGTACGCTCACCCGTGCCCCCTCCTCACCGGCACGCTAACCCCAAGCCCTTCGCCGGCACGCCCCGACACAGGGCTTCACCGGCACGCTCCGGTGCTTCCCCCGCGACACACCCCGGCGGCCTTTCCCGTCCACCGGAGGAGAAGAAGAAGAAGAGGAAGGGAGAGGAGATGAGGGGAGAAGAAAGGAAGGAAAGGAGAAAGGGAGCCCTAGTGCCCCGTCTCCCGTCGGCCAAAGAAGAGAATAGGAGGAGAAGAAGAGGGAAAAACGAGGGAGAGAGGGAGAGAAGAGGGGGAAGAGAAAGGGGGAGGGCCACGGCCTCCTCACCCTATCGAAGGAGGCGACGGCAACGGCGGCGACGACGTCCGGCGACGAAGGAGAGAAGAGAGAGGGGGAACCTCGCTCGGTCGACGGAAGAGAGAAAGGAAGAGAGAGGGAAAAGGGGGGGGAGTTCAAACGGTGGTGACCGTTCGAACCCCCCTCTCCCCTATTTATAGGGGGGAAACCGAAGCGACCAAAAAAAGAGAGAAAGAGGAAAAAGAAAAAACAGAAAAAGAATAGAAAAGAAAAACAAAAGGAAAAAGAAGGGAAAGAGAGAAAAGAAAAAAAGGGAGGAAGAAAAAATAAAAAAAGGGGGGAGAAAAGAAAAAAAAAGGGAGAAGAAAAGAATAGAAAAGAGAAAAAAAAATTATACTTATATACATATAAAAATATATATATATATACGGATACACGTGCATGCCCGTACATGCCATAATAAAAATATCCTTTGCGCCTATTTGGGTACCCGGCTCGTCACCGAGCCGGATCCGTCGCCCCGACGGACATCGAGGCCCATGGCCTCACCCAAGAGCCAGTACACCCACGGGCACCGCCCGGTTCATTCTTCACCAGCGCTACCCGTGAGTGGGGGGCATTTGTGGACGTGCAAAATCGCACGCCCATGTGTCCCCGCCGGTCCAACAAACAACAACAAATCTTCAACCGAAGAGACCCTGGAGGACACGTCCCATCCGGATCCCTCATACGAGGGAACACCTTTGATTAATTGCCAGAATTAGGGGCCCCGTGGCCAAAGAAAGTAATACTGATTATAAAGGGAAGGGTAGAAATAAGCCACACATAGGCCCGTATCGGGGTACGGACGACCACACATGTCGGTCGCACACGGACCCTTTCATATGCGGGCGAGAGCCCGTAGCAGAAGCACGGTGAAAACGGGAGTATCGCATTCGAATGTCTGCCGATCATTCGGCAATTTTTAATGATGGCTCAAATGAGAGCCGGCTCGGGAAAGGAACAAGATCGGTGCAACCCGGGATATTGGCCCGAGGCGAGGCAGGGTCATGGCCATTTCGGGGTGGTCCCCAGGACTTAGACCCAACCTGCGAGGGCGGCCTCGATGTCCTTTCAGCACCGAATCACGAGGAGGGATGTAGCTGCCATGTTGATAGTTTTACTATTGCATTTGTTATTGTTGTCAGCGTATGTGCCTAGACCTTAGTCTAGAGATGTTTGGTATTCGTTCCTACCGACATGCATCTCTTGATTTATCGTTAATACCCTCTTTACTCCACAATTTCTGTTAAGTTCATTCCTTGTATGTGTTTAACTCCATTTTTTTGTTATTACTTTTACCCCCTTCCCATTTTCGTCGCCATTATTCTTATTATCATTGTTGCAGGGATATGCGCATGTGTTTTATTATTATTTTTTTTTGTCATTTCTATATTAGTGTTTATTTTGTATTTGTCATATTTTTGTATGGGGTTATCAAACTTCCTCATTCTTATTTATTATTATTATTATTATTTATTTTTTTATCACTTTCTTTATTATTATTATTATTATTATTATTTTGCTTGTTTACTTATATATTTATTCCTCTTATTGCTCCTTTATTTAATTTCTTTTTTTTTATCCCCGCCATTACTTATTATATGTATGTATGTGGCGTACCGGCGAAGGAGGGGGACTGTGCCGGCGAGGGCTGTACCGGTGGAGGGTGGTGAGACGGTGGAGGGAGAGTAGGGAGGCTGTGCTGTTAAAAGGTGTACCGGTGAGGGTGAAACGGTGAAGGAGATGAGACGGAAGAGAGTGTACAGGCGAAGGGTGTACCGGTGAAGGGGGAAATGAAGGGGCATTGGGCACTCTGGTGAAGGGCATGAAGGGTTTATTTTTTGATGGCCTTAAGGCCTTTCTTTTCTTCTGTCTCTTCGTTGAACTAGGCTTTATACACGTTACTATTCCCACTGACGTGGTAATTACCTGAAGTGTTCGACCGTTGTCCATTCCAAATGCCCATGCCATGTTCATGATTTAGTTAACGTCAATTGGAAGCATTCATTAATTATTACTCCCTTCGCCTGTTACTTCCTCTTGTCCTCATTGCGTTCTGATGAAATTTTGGCAGCACCTCCCCTTGACCCCGGGCGTAAGGGAGGTACAGGGAACGCGCCCACATGGAGTGGCGGAACCCAGCAATTGTAGGCGGACGTCCGCAGACGACCCACCGCAAACAGACCTTGGAGAGTGTGAAAGGGGTTGACAAGGAAGGGACGCCCAGGGAGCTTCAACGGCACGCTCCCTGGCGCCCCTTCAGCGGCACACCCGTTTGAAGCCCTCACCGGCACACCCCCAAGGTGCTTCACCGGCACACCCCCAAGGTGCTTCACCGGCACACCCAACAAGCCCTCAGCGGCACACCCATGTGCCCCTTCAACGGCACACCCGTTGGTGCTTCAGCGGCACACTCCATGCCCTTTAACAGCATGACCACGGGAGCTTCAACGGCACGCCATTGTGCCTCCAGCGGCACACCCTTGGCAGGCTTCAACGGCACGCCCATGGGAGCTTCAACGGCACACCCTTGGCAGCCTTTCAACGGCACACCCTCAGCCTCCCAGCGAAGGCTTCAACGGCACGATCGAAAGCTTCAACGGCACGGCCCTAACCCCTCCGACACGGAAGATCCAGCGCCACCCTATGCGGATCTTTAGCGTGTACTGTGGACTGACGTGTCGACCAAACGATCGAACACGGGAGCCCCCTTGTCAACGTAATAATGGAGGGGTCAAATCCCCATTTAATGGCCATTTCCCGCCTTCACCGCGAGGCGTTCGAACAAGCACTGCGCCGGTGGGGGTATATATACACCTCTCCACCGGCGAACAAGAGAGAGACAAGAGGATATACACATACAGAGACGAAAAAAGGGAGAACGAAACCCAGAAGAAGAAGAAGAAGAAGAGAAGAGAAGAGGAAGAAGAAGAAGGGGCCGCCCGTGGGAGCTTCCTCCGACGACCACCTTCAACGAAGATAGAGTAAGAGAGCAGGGAGAGAGAGACAGGGAGAGGAGAGTGTTAGCTATGCTGTAGAGGGGAAGCCCGGGGCCTTGTGGCCTTGGGACCGACCCTAACCCTTTTCCTCTTCTCACCCCGGTCCCTGCCTTCCTCCTGCTTCTCTGTTGTATCCCTATTTGCTTTTGCTTGAATAGACTTCCGTCCCTTCTTGTCCGGGCTATCTTTTCTACTCCCAGTTAGTGTTTCACGTTTGGCATCCCCGTTCTTGGTGATACATGTGTGTGTTTGCCCCTCTATACCGTCGTCAAAAACCCCCCCTTTCTTCGGACCAACGCCTGGTGTTCCTCCTCTCTAGTAAAGCCCCCCACTGGTGCACTTCTTGGGGATGTGCCTCTGGGTGTTCCCTCAGCGGTATACTCACCCTGGCACCTTGGCCGGTACACCCTTTGGCCCCTCCTCAGCGGTGCACCCTTTTGATTCCTTGGCCGATGCACTCAGTCTGCCCAGCCCCAGCGGTACACCCCTCTTTCTTTCCCCTTTGGCCGGCACACTCGGCCCTGAACCCCCTAGCGGTACACCCTTGGCCTCCTCACCGGTACACTTACCCCCCCTTTTTTCTTGGGCCCAGTAGCCTTGATCAACTTTGCAACCTCCCCATCATTCTTTTCCACCATGCTTTATGAGGTCCGTTAATGGTGTGTCGTCTGCGGACGCCCACCCACAATTGTTGGGTTCCGCCACTCCATGTGGGCGCGTTCCCTGTATCTCCCTTACGCCCGGGGTCAAGGGGAGGTGCTGACTCGGCAGAATCAGACACACGTGCATGAATGGGCATGGGGACAAGATCTACTGGCTTCCTAGGCCGACGACCCGTGACAATCTCGAATGGACTCATACCAGTAGACCTATTCACCGAATCATTATATGCAAATTCTGCCAACGGTAAAATGAGATCCCAATCCCCTAGACGATCCCTAACAAGACACCTCAAAAGATCTCCCAGACTCCTATTGACTACCTCGGTCTGACCATCGGTCTGGGGATGATATGCAGTAGAGAACTTGAGGTGAGTACCCAACATATGCCACAATGTCTTCTAGAAATAGCTGGTGAATCTAACATCATGGTCAGACACTATGGTACGAGACAATCCGAACTTGCACACCACATGAGTAAGGAATTGGCGGGCTACCCTCAAAGCATCCACAGTCTTCGAGCAGGGAATGAAAAGGGCCATCTTTAACAACCCGTCAACCACAACATAGACCGAATCATGCTTCTTAGAGGTACGTGGTAATCCCAAGATAAAATCCATACTAACATCCTACCACGGGACATCAGGCACGGGAAGATGGGTATAAAGGCTAGAGCTTCGCTTCTTCATTTTGGCCGTAGCACATGTACGACACTGGGCTACAATATGAGCAACATCACGCTTTAAGCTCGACCAATAAAATCTATGCTCAACCACCTCGATTGTCTTGTTCTGACCAAAGTGGCCGACTAGAACTCCCGCATGTAGCTAACAGACTAAGAAGTCTCGAACCAAAGTTCGGGGAACACAAAGCATGTCTTCTCGAAAGAGGTAACCCTCCCGAAGCACATACTCCTCATGGTCTCTCGAGGGCCCAGCCTGGAGAGTCGCAAAGATCTGACCAAAGTCAGGACAATCAACATATGCTTCTCTCATCTTCTCTAGCACTATGACCTCGGCACTCATGGTGGTAAGCAAGCACGCTCGCTGACTCAAGGCATCGGCCACATTGTTCTCAACTCCAGCCTTATGTTTTAGAACAAATGTGAACTGCTAGAGATACTCAAGCTAACGACTGTGACGTGAATTAAGCTTCTTTTGGGAATGGAGGTACCTCAAGACCTCGTGATCGGAGTACATGACAAACTCCCGATGTAAAAGATAGTGCCTCCAATGCCTAAGAGCCTGAACAATAGCGTAAAATTCCTTATCATACGTGGAGTATCACAGTTTCACGTCATTCAGCTTCTCGCTGAAATATGCGACCGGGTGTGACTCCTGACTCAACACTCCTCCTATCCTAACTCCCGACGCATCACAAGAGACCTCAATCACCTTCGAAAAATCTGACAATCGAAGGATCGGTGTTTGGGTCATGCGCTCCTTGATGTCCTTGAAGGCAGCAGCAGCGGCCTTCATCCATACAAAGGTACCCTTCCGGATACAATCCGTGATCGGGGCAGTGACGGAGCTAAATCCGTGGATGAAGCGATGATAGAACGTCGCGAGGCCATGGAAGCTGCGGACATCATGGACCGTACGGGGTTCCGGCCACTCGACAATGGCCCGGACCTTCTCCGGATCCACATAATGCGCCTAGCGAGCCCCGTTATGTACTATAGCACCCCAAGAAAGGTGTATTATGCTTAACGCCCTTGCCTTCCACTTAACGCACCAGAGGTGGCCCGTTAAGGCCTATAATGCCCCTAGAGGAGTGCATTATAGTCTGTTTCACTCCATGACATAAAGCACCATATCTGGTCTGTTATGTACATAATGCCCCTAGAGGAGTGCGTTATGTTCGCTTCCGTGGCTTGGGGCTTAACGCACCTTTGTTGGTCTGTTAAGCACTATTACGCCCCTGGGCAGGCGCGTTATAGTCTATTTGTCGTTGGGAGTGTTGGACGGCTAAGTTGGACCATCCACTCTCCCCTGCACGACTGTGAGTCGGTCGTGCATCCGTGAGTGGCCAATGATGGACCGTTCATCATCTGATGCCTAGCCGGTGGTTCCGTGCCGATTCGAGTCCTGGGTGAGTGGATCTCGATCCACGTGCTGACCCATGGTCTAACTGATGCTAGGCATCATTTGGGGACTAGGTGTGGGGTGCCGTGGGGGTCCCAGGATGTGCCGTTTTTGGCTTACATCACCGTGAGTCGGTGTTGGTACGAGGGGCAGTCCCCTACACTCCATCTAGTTCTGACGTTGTTTTCCGTGACTGGAGAGTCTACCTTCCAGTGACATGTCCACTAGTCGTAGCTTCCTACGCATGTGGGTGCGGATCCACTCGGGAATGGTGGAGATCTTGACCCGAGTTAGGCAGTTTTTAGGCTGGTCTCCGTGGGCCCCTTGTCTTTGCCTCCAGAGTCCAGTGGGGGGGGAAATCAGCTAGATGACCCAACCTAGAGTAGATGGTCTGTGTGTGCACACGTAGTTGGGGGCTTAGGACACGTGCTGACGATCATGACCCCAGCTAGTCCTTGTTGTGGTACTTGTGCGTGTCTGAGTCTCGCGCCTGGGGCGCTATAGCTAGACACTTGTGACGTGGTGCAAGACGTCAGGGGACGCATCCGGTCGTTCTTTTAGTAGGTGGTGCTTCCGTCACGTGACATGAGCTGTCATGTCTCGGGTTTCCATTTCTCGTCTGCGAGATGGGACTTCGGGTGTTGTTTTCGAGAGCGCTTCCGTAGCTGAGGTCTGGGGTCTCCGGTGAGCGTCACCGAGGATTTTCCCTAGACAGTGTTGAGTTCACGATGGCGAGGTCGTGACTGTGTTCTAGACCACGAGGTTTTGGCTTGGACCCTTCAGGGAGGGCAGGCCTCTGCGACCGAGGCGTCGTGTCGTTTTCCTAGTAGCGTGACTAGGGCGGTTCGTGTCTAGTTATCCCCCAACCGTGAGATCGAGATGTTGGGTGCGTGACTTGGCTGTTCTCCCGATGGGAGACCGGGTCGTATTTTCTAGTACGGTAGGAGTAACTGTAGAGCCGAGATTTCACCGGTCGTCGTAGTTACTGTTCCTACTGTTGCCGTTGTTCTTTTCTGTAGTTACTGCTTTCCATACCACCGTTATTTTCTCGGTTGGGGTTCCGCGGGATCCCTATTGAGCCAGTGATAGGAGGTTCACCCCTGATTTTCAGGTGCGGAGGTCCTTCCTCGAGGTTCAAGGGCGTTGCGTGGAGACTCCTAGTTGCCAGCTTGCCAGGTCGAGTGTTCACTTGGGGTGTGGTACGTTTTACTACTTTAGACTGTACTTTTTGTTGGACTGGACTTTGTTGTAGTTAGATTATTTATTTCTATTATTATATCTGTTGTCCTGTTTTATTTCTTATTTCTATGTACACCACACCTATCCTTTTAGACCTTCTGAGTCTTCGGGCTCGTGGGCGGTGGGCCGAGGTTCGAGTCGCACCGGTTCCTTTCCGGTACTCGGATCCTGGGTCGCCACAGCTTGTATCAAAGCTATGATTGTGGAAGTACATGGGAATTCGAGATATTGGAGTGATCAGAGTCCGTAAGGTCCAGTACAGTTGGCAGCTGGCATAGGGTTTCGTGCTTATTTTTCACTTCGTTTCTCGCGTGAGAGTTTGAGGGCGCGACGTTGGTGCTGTGAAGGTGGTTGCTGTCGTCGTCGGAGTACCGACACGGGGTCTAAAGATCGAGGTCGAGAGCTTCTCCCTCATCGGTGGTGGCCCCGGTTGTGCTGCGTTGGGTAGAGGTTGCCGGCAGGTGCGTTGCTGCGATGCTGCGTTCGAGGAATTACAGCGAGGTTAGGTGACTGGTGAGAATTGTCCGTGGATAAGTGACCGTGAGTGTGCCCTGGAGGAGCTGTTATTGGTTTTGGCCACTCCAGCTGAGGATTTATCCAGTCCCTAAGGCATTGAGATCGTGGTTCGAGGTGGCATAGTGAGTGCTCTGGTCGAGATGTGCTCAGATGAGCGGAGGATCTTCTTGGATTGGGCTGTGGTAGCCCTGGATCTGATTCGAGATGTGAAGGCTCAGTGGCGAGCCTGCGACTCGAGGATAAGCGTTGGCGGGTGCCGGTTGTGGCTCGTGTTGCGGTTCGAGGCATGGTGTATTGCGGTTCGAGGAGTTGCCGCGATGGTGCATCGAGAGGTGTTGTGATCGTGGCCCGACAAGACACTCAGTAAGTGTGTCAGAGGTGCTGACCTGACGGAAGTAATGGTTTTCCGGTGCTGGAAGGGGCCGTTCCTAACGTGTGCAAGGTTTGAGGTCGGGTCGAGCACGGGGACCTTCCGTTGCTCGGAGGAGTATTGAGTTTTCCCATTGGTTGGAGGAGATCGCACTGGGTTAAGGTTCATCATCTTGCATCGTGCGTCCAGATTGGTTGGCCTCTCTCGTGTGCCATGAAGTCCGTGCGAGACGAATCCTGTGTTGGCAAGGTGGTTGTTAGTGAGAAGCATTGCCCATTTTCCCGTTGTGTAAGGGTGTGCTGGCGCTGCTCCGGAAGGATGAGTGCCAGTTGGGCGGTGTTCGTGAGAATTTACAGTTAGTGTTATGATTTTTGATGTGTTGAGGATCGGAGCATACGGAGTTGCAGAGGATTGTCGGGGTGGAGGATCCCGAGTTGTCGTTGTGTTGGCTGTGCACGTGGATCTAAGTGTGCAGTAGAAGATCGTAGCGTTGGATGCTACGGGCAGATTTTCAAGGATGTGTAGAGTGTCAAAGGATTGGTTCCTTAGTGTGAGATTGTCTCGGTTGTGTGAGACCTGTTGTTGCCGTGCCGTTGCCTAAGACATTGTGATTTGTGGCACTGGCTGGATTGAGAATTGGGGAAATGTGCTGGCAATGTTGCCACATGAGTACTCTGTTTCTGTGTTGGAAGCTGTGTCCTTGGGTGAGATCGTGTTTTTGGAGAAGTGATCTCTGGCAAGATTATGGGTCCCGATTGGTTGCCGTGAGCGGCTGGTGAGGTTGACCGAGTGATCGACCATGGTAAGATGTGTATAGTCTGCGGACCCGTGTGCATTGGTTGTGGCGCTATCGCCTAGCTTACTGTAGTAGCAGACAGTACTTGTCGATTTTAGAGAAGTGTGTCGTGGATCGTGAGAGGTTGTGTCTCGAGGCTCTGTGATAAAACGGAGCCGAGGATTAGCAGGCGTCCTTTTGGATCATTTTTAGGCGAAGGATTTGATGAGACAGGACGAAAGACGATGCCCGTGTCCGGAGGTCTCTGAAGAGACGTTAGCGTTGGATATAGTGATCCCCGGTCTGCGACCAGCATGGGATGGCTTCCCTATAAGTCTGAGTTGAGTGAGGTAAAGACCGAAGACACCAGGTTCTTGTCATGTGGTTTCGCCGTGCTCCCCTGAGAGGGTGGAGTTGCCGTGAGATTTTGGATCAGATGTGGTGTTGGTCTGTGGAAGAGTCAGCAGATGGCCTGTTGTGATTTGGAGCGTGCTTGTTGGGCCGGTGGAGGTTTCCCATTGACACGTATCTGGTGACCCGTGGATGGTCTTTCACAGACAGAAGATGCTGGTTGTTGGGGCTCGAGAGTGGCGAGAGCCATGGAAGTCGTGTCAACGCGAGACCCTCGCACTCGAACCAAGCACGCACGGGGCTTGGACCCGAGCCGTTCGGCAGACCGGAAGCTTCATCAACTCCTTCGCCCAGGTCTCGCAGGAGCCCTGACGTGAAGAAACATGAATCGCGACGTCCGGGACCATCCCCGGGCTCGTCGGCCGACGTTCGGCAATCAAACGCCGTCGGAAGGGCGTCATACCTCATCGACGCGTGGTTGAAACGGCGCCCCCCCTTTCCGGCGCGCCCTATACCTTTCCCGGCGCGCCCTGCACCTTCACCGGCGCGCCATTCTGTGGCGCCGGGAACTCCACCCTATAAAAAAGAAAGAAAAGAGAAATCAAAAAAAAGGAGAGAAGAAGATTTTTAGACGAATAGATAGACAGAAGAGAGAGGGAGAGACTTGCAGAGCAAGCCGAGAAGCCACCCCCCTTCACTGTCTGAGAGAGGAGCAGGGGGAGAAGGCGGTTGTCGTGCTCTCCGTCCTGTCCGAAGCCCCTCGACGCCACAGAAGAAGAAGAAGGTTCTCTGTGCACCCTTAGGTGGGTGATCGCGTTTCTCTCCGGCGCCCCTTTTTCCAACTCTTCTTTTCTACTCTTGATATAATGTAAGGGAGAGGCAAAAGGGGGGGGCGATGATATGAGCCCATTCTCTCCCTTTCCCCATCTTCCGGTTTCCTCCCGTCTCTGTAAATTCCTCTGTGCTCGATGAAGGATGTCCGTGCGACAACGCCGGCATCATTATATGTAATAAACACATATGTATATTCAATTCTATTCTCATGGCACGAGCATTATCCGTGATCGCATCAATATGCCCGGGGGTTCGACGTTATGCATCTTCTCTCCCCCCATCGTCGCCTCAGATAAGACTCTTATGTATCGCGTGCTGTTTGTGAGCTTTGAACCGGCGCCGTGCTACAGTGCCGGCGCCGGATCAAGCTCTTATGCCCTTTTACGCCCTGTTCTTCCCCAGAGTCGAGTACGCTCCTGGGTTCTGTGGGCTACAGCAAACGTTCTCACCTCCCCAGGGTTCTTCTCCCGTTAACACGCCGAAGGTTTCCCCCCCACCGGAGGAGCACATACATGTGCGTTTCCCCGGTCGGTCCCGGGTCTCGTCCTCCCATGCCCTTCCTGTTCTTGGCCATGAACAAGGGGGAGATGAAGCCGCCCGCATATGCCTCCTCCGAGTTCTCTAAGTAATCGTCTCGCTAACCTGTTAAACCACATATGTATATATACACGTATATGCATATATGTACTGCAATTGTCACAGTCTATCTACTGGCTCAGTTTGTTTTACGCCCATGCCGCGCCGTTTCAATTGTCTCGACAGTGAGTCGTGACTGTCCCGGGGAGGGGAACATTCCTACTGTCTGTTTGCAACACCATTGCGCCCGTGGGATCCGCTTATTAGTAGCGAACCTCCCACGGACGACCGGATGGACATTAAACCGGGTCAATCCCGACATATTCAAACCCACGGTCCTTAACGGACTCCGTGGTGGCCGTGAGACGGACGCCCCTCGTAGACCTCTTCATCACTTTCTCTTTCATCATTTTTGGCCATTAAGCAGAGTCTGTCTTCCTCATCACTGCCTGATGTGCTATTGAGACTTCCTTCATCCTCATCACTTCAGGTACTGATCATTGCCTTTCCTGTCTTGTTCTTTGACCTGAGTTTCTCCTTCTGTAGCTCGGGACAGTCTACCTTCAGGTGACCAACTTTCCTACAATTATAACAAACATTAGAGTCAGTTTTCTTAACAGTTTTAGATCTATACTTCGACTGTCTCTTTCCAGAATGATATTTTCTTCTAAGCCCTTTTCCTTCTTTTTTCAGAATTTTTTTGAACTTCCTAGTGATCATAGCAAATTCATCTCGATCCACCTCTGAACTATAAGAACTATGCTCACTAGAGGATCGTTTACTACTGGAAGCTACTTTTCGAGTGAGGGGTTTTTTCTTCTTTTCAGATTCATCAACCCTCTTAAGGTTCAACTCATAAGTCATGAGAGAATCGTCGTGTTCATCTACAGTGGTGGTAGCTAAGTTCCTGGACTCCTCCATAATAGTGGCATTGATGTGTCAAATTGGAGTTAGGGACCTGAGAATTTTTCTAACTAATTCATACTCACTGTATACCTTACCTAGACTCCTCAGACTATTGGTGAGAACCATCAATCGGGCGTACATCTTGGAGATGGATTCATCTGATTTCATCTTGAAGGCTTCATATTCTGAAATTAACATGTTAGCCTTAGTCTCTCTCACCTAAGACGTACCCTCATATATGACCTCAAGCTTATCCTATATTTCATTAGCAGTAGAACAAGAAGAAACTATTGAAAACTCCATGGGATGCAGAGCACATTGAATCGCATTGGCATCACTCCAATTCAATGTAGATCTACGAATCTACTCTCTTGTCCATACTTCCTCATCATTAGGGAGCTTGAATGGTCCCTTGCTCACAACTTCCCAAATCTCAAAATCTTTCACATGAAGGAAGACCTGCATGCAATTTTTCCAATATGCATAATTATTACCATCAAAGTAAGGTGGCTTACTAGTTGAGTGACCTTCTGCAGTTAATCCTCTAGCATCCATTTCAGCTAACCTCTCCGGGATGTGAAGCCCTTAGGGAGAGTTAGACTCTAATACCATGTGTTGGAGTGGATGAACAATAAGATCTAGAGGGGGGGTGAATAGATCTACCCCAAAATTCACAGAAATAAGCCGTTCAAATGTGGAATGAAAAGACTTAGTCAACCACTACCAATTTAGACCACTGAGATGACTGGGCAAGAGATCTAGTACGATGTAAGAGCAGAAATGATCAACAGAGAACTATAAATGATGGCAGAATTAATTTGCAGATAGATGAGATGCAAACGAGTTGTGCAAGAGGTACGAGGCGGAGGTGAGACTTAATGAGTCTACTCACTCAAGAAGGCTACCTTTCAGATAGGCATAACCTATCCTTCTGGTAACTTCTTTTTATATACCTCTTCACACAGTCAGTAGTTATAAGCAGTAGAAATTAGATCTAACAGAATGTAAGAGATGATCTGTTTCAAATGAAAAATCTTCAATCTAGTCTGTGTCTATCCCCTGTTCCCAAAAGTTTAGATTGTTTGTTTTCAATACCAAGAGGATGCTGTCTTGAACTCCATCTCAGGATGTCTCTTAGAACTGCTTGAAATGGTCTAACTAATTAGACTGGATTTTCTTTGACTAAGGTCACTTGCTTTGTATGCCGTTGCACTTACTCATCTTCCTGCATTTACTTGGCTACCAGCCTCCGAGGTTCTTATCTTAGGATCAGTATCCCACTTAACTATTTTTTAAACAGTCTTCATGAATTCTACCCGTCTGATCTACTCTTATTAAATATCCTTTCTGTCAACAGACTCCTTTCTCACCCGTTTAGACTTCCCTATGTTTTTGATGATGTCAAAGGGGGGAAGTCTTGCTGTAAGGAGGAGAAGTTTTGCTGTAAGGGGGAGAAGTTTTGCTTTGAGGGGAGGAGTATGAAGTATGAATGAGGGGAGTTCAGTAGATGTTTATGCTGAGGGGGAGATTAGCTGTTGAGAAAGTGAGGGGGAGTCCAGCTGTTGAAGCTGTCATCATATCTACACTCCATTCTGCACTGATCATAGAAATTGACTCAGTGTCACATAGTGTTGCCATCATCAAAAAAGGGGGAGATTGTTGAATTATGTCCCTATTATTTTTGATGGTGTTAACACTATGTAACACTGTTATGTGTCCGTGTTGTTATCTACATCGTGTCATTTTTGTGAAGTCCGTGTCATCCATTTTTCCATGCTTTAGTCAGTTGCTTCTATACTTCGTGTTATTCCAGTCAGTATTGTTCTTATATGTTCGTGTTGTTGCTGACTTCGTGTATTTCTTACAAAACACACACCTGGTGCAGGAAAAAGTCTTTTAACGTGAAGTTCCGTCCTTCGTGCACAAAAGCCTTCTTGGTTGACAAATTCTTACTTCGTGCAGTTTCTATACTTCGTGCACAATTGTCTTCTGTTTCTAAGAGTCAAATCTTGTGCGATCTCTGTAGTACCTCGAGCAGGTTTACGTTCGAAAATGTACTTCGTGTCATTTTCGGAAAAGCATACCTCGAGCAGGTTGTGGCTTCGAAAAAGGCACCTCGTGTCATTTTTGGAAAAGCATACCTCGAGCAGGTGTTGCCTTCGAAAAAGGCACCTCTTGCAATTTTCCGAAGAGCATACCTGGAGTAGGTGTTGCCTTCGAAAAAGGCACCTCATGCCATTTTCCAAAGAGTAAACCTCGAGCAGGTTTTGCGTTCGAAAACATACTTCGTGTCATTTTTCGAAAGTGCATTCCTCGAGCAGTTTTCAAAGTAACCTACCTCGAGTAGGTTTTAACATTCCTACCTCGAGAAGGATTTCATTTATCCTACCTCGAGCAGGTCTTTTGTAAGATAAACTCCGTGTCTCTTCTCCAACGTCACATCTCATGCAGGTTTCTCATAAGCCGTGCTTGTCTAGTGTGTAGCTCGAGTATGAACAGTGTTCATAACTCGTGCAGCTTCTGTTAACGGGATCCTGCTCCGTGCTAATTCTTCATTTTCCTGCAAACATCACCTTCCAGACCCCATTCTCCCCCTCCCACACCTTGGTTTGGCTCCTCTTAGACCCCCTAACAGTCAAGGGCTTCCTCCACACCCATCCACCCCCTTTCCCTCCCATTTAGCTCCTCTTCCCTCCTCCCATCTTCAACCTACAGTTCTGGTTCGCAGGTAGCAGACAAGCTTCGAGTTGTAGAGTCTTCCCCAGACGCATCGCACATCTTCTGGTGGCATATCATACATTGCTGGAAAGCTCGTCGAGTTCGCTTCACAGGCGAGGTGGTTTCGCGTCCATCCGACATCAGGGTGCCCGGGACAGCCGTTCTCCCTCGACTGCACAAGACAGGTCCGGCCAGTGACCTACGCATCTTTAAGAAGCTGCTCTAGCCTCATATCCTATCTTCTGATCAAGATCGTTGGAGACTCCTTACTAGGGTCGTCCAACTTTCAGCCAGAGGTGGTCCCGCCCCATTTGGAGTTCCGCGTCGAGAGCACCGGCGTCGACAACCCAAGCCAGTCTTGCAGTCCTAGTCACCAGCGACCAGAACAAGCAGTCCACCACAGGAAGCACCACGATCTCTTCTGTCATCTTCTGCCCGAGACCTCTGGAGGAGTTAATATGAGGTCAGTCATCTTTCAATCAAGCTTGGTCTCACCTCTTTCTGATCTTCCCACTGGGAAATACACCCCCGACAAGCCTCCCCTGTCCGGCCAGCATCCTGCACAACGTGACTTCACAAGATTCAGCGGTACCGGCGTCTCACACCTCAGATTGGAACCATTCCAGCTCTAAAAGATCCCTGGGACGTCCCTCTTCGTGAAGACTCTGGCACCACTACGTCCCGGCCTCATATCGGACAGCTACGTCGTCAGAGAGTCAAGTCCAAAATTTTATCCCTACAACCAGCCCGACCCAGTCAACATCCAGGAGCCACCACGGGCATGATCGGGTGATTTAGGAAGTAAATTTTGGTTTGGGAGTACTAGAATGAGCCCTCTTTCAGTAGGACTTGGTCCTGCCTCGATCTGATATTCCATCTGGGAGTACGGCCTCGTCCAATCCCTCTCTGGTCTGTAGCAGAGAAGCCCGACACAGTTCTACGGAATCTGCCGTACCCGGTGCGTCTGAGATCATAATGAGCCGACATTTCTTCCAGTAGCAAGCTAACACGTCAAGCTTTCCAACGCATCCAGTCTCATCCCAAGCGGACATTCCAGCCAGGAGTTCTGTCCCTGACAAGTCGCTGGTGGTAGACAGCAAGGACAGCAGGCCAGCCTGCCCGAGCGAGACCGGTCGGCTACCGACCCCCCCTCCGTTCCCCACCTCGCCTGGCCGGCTTACAGCCCCTCCCTGTGCGGAGGTAGTTTTGGGTGTAATATCAATTAATCCCTGCCCCGATATCCCCCTCCTGCGAGAGGTGTAGTGTTGTACCTTTCAGATTTTCAGGATTAGAGCTACACCGGTGCAGCGTGCGGGCGCGTTCCCACGCTTCCCCGCTCGCCTCGTCTCCGATCGGGATCGGTGTTTTCACACCGATCAGGTAACTAAGTACTCAGCTACGTACCTGAGGGTCCCATGCTGGACGACTCTACCAGCCCCACCGTGCAAGCCGACACCACGATTGGCAAAGGTGGGAGAGGCAGCTTCTCCAATAGATGTGGTAGCCTACCCAGTGTGTCCCCGACGGTTGGTGGGGGTGCGAAAGTCTCCGATCCTGACCCGTCCCCGAAGGACTGCAGGACCACTGACAGGCCGGCATCCACCAGCTCCTGGATCATCTCCAGGGTGGCCGCCGCATCCTCACCTGCCAGACAAGCAACTCAGACCAAGTCAACAACTCCGACCAGTCAACAAATGCGATTGCAACAGGAAGACTCCCTCCAAAGTAATCGGACACTTACTCGGACAACTACCAGTCACCGTGGGTGCTGGCTCTCCTGCTTGTCCAGGCTCTCCACTTAGTGCCTCAGTCGAGGCCTTGCTCCCCGAAGTCTCTGCCTCCTCTGCACAATCCAGATGGCCACATCAGCAACCAGAAATGAGGGAAGTCATAGCTCACAATCAACATCACAAGCCCTTACCTGAATGGGCTCCTACCGCACCTGCCACGACTCAAAGTCTGGGAAGGCCTTAACATTGGGTGCAAACTCGTCCATCAGTCAAAGAAAACTCTCTGTGTCAATCTCACACTCAGCTCCCTCCACATAGGGAGGGTCCTCCTCCTGAGGGGGCGAGAAGGTCACCTCCGCCCTAGCCTCCACGGGGGCTGCAAAACACAAACCCAGGAAAGCAGGATTAGCCCTCTACCATGGCTAAATTGACTAGGAGCAAACGAGGCACAATGGCACTTACTCAGAGCAGTCTCTACTTCAGCTACCCTGTCAACCTCGAGTCCTCCAAAAGACTCGCCAGTCTTGGCTACCACAGCCTCCACTCTGGGGCGTTTCCGCCTCGACTATGGAACTCCATCCCCACTCCCCGAGGATGCCTCCGTGGAGGGGTTGTCCCCCTCTATCGTCGAACCTATCAATAGACACAGCATTATACAATGTCCCAGTGTTATAACCAGAAAGCAACAAAAGAAAAAGGGACGAAGTGTCTCAAACAAGGCCGTACCTGGAGCCCCAAAGGGGGTCGGTGGCAGGAGTACCAGCTGCTCTGGCTTCAGGGCCAGCACCCGGGCCACTATCATCACAGCCTCCCAGATGTCCCATAGTGTGCGGGCGCACTCAATCTGGGAGAAGAACTCCACGGGTCCGGCGGACTTGATCGCGTGGCCGATATGTCGCTGCCAGTCGTCGATCGCTGAAGCGTCAAAGCTCTTGTGCAGGAGCTTCCAGTCTAGGGAACCCCTGCTCCGAAAGCTGCAGTCGGCCAAGAACTAGGCCCACCAGGCCTTAGGTGCTCTTGATCGGGACACCTTCCCTAGATGCGGGACGACGGTGAGACTAGACAGGTGGACACGAACCTAAGATCTAGACGACCGGACACGACTCACTGACGATGCGACCAGCAACTAACGACCAAGTCATCACCTAACGTGGCTCCCGAAGGGACAAGGATGCCCAAACAAGAAGCACTCTTCGCCTACGGGCACTAGTGTGCGCTACGCGAGTGAGCCCGCTCGAGTGAAATCACCGGTCCATGAACTACTTGCTTGCTAGGTCCGAGGGGTCTTCGGTCTTGTGACTATCACCCCCAAGGTGATGTCACATCACTCTTTCTCTCTGTGTATTCTCTTTTCCTGTGTTTTTCTTCGCTCCTTTTTGTTCTTCTTGTTCTTCTTTTGTCTCTCTTTCTTTCTCCCAGCCGAAGGGGTGTGTCTTATACGCCGCCTGGGAGGAGGGCGAGTCGGTGGCGATGCCACTGACTTGCCGGCACGCGTTCGCGCTCTGCCGACTCACTAGCCTACATCCTACGAACAACAGCACTGACTCAACCATGCCGTCGGATCGAGCTGCGCCTTCGCCGCTACCGACTCAACAACTAAAGCTCCACCGGATCACTGAGGGGTAATTTTGTAATTTTTACATTTTTTCTAAAATTTACCCAGCGCGAGCTCACGGCCCAGAGTGGCACCGGGATTGGTTGAGTGGCACCAGAATGTGCTTCGGAAGCCCTGATTTTGAGTTTTCGATGATTTTCGACACATGCTAAACCTGTACCGATTTTCTCTGGTTTTACCCTGATTTGACCTTCGGCATTGCGATTTGTATCGCCAAGCTTGCTTTAGAGTCACGTGGGGCTGTTTCATAGAGTGGGGCATCCCTTAGAGTATTCTCGCCTTCACCGGGCATCCTTTTTGTCACTTACGGACCATTCTGACATTTCGGGTGTGTCAAGCAGATTTTCCATGTTTTTCGCTGACATCACCCTCGGCAGTAGTTACCATGCTTTTGTGCTTGCTTCATGCACTTATAAAGCATATTCATTAGGTTGACAACCAATTGGAGTGTTCTCACTCTTACAGGTTGACTTTTCGATCACTTATGGACCACCTCAGCATTCTGGGCACCTTGGTTGGGTTTTTCAGTTTTCCTATTGATTCGGCCTTCGACTTCCCATTTTGAGGACCCAGGGGAATTTCTTCATCTCGGGAGGGGTTCTTTGTTAGGCGGATGATCACCTGGTACATTCTCATCTGACCTGGGCAGGGTGTGGAGGTATCCCCGGCATGATTGCTCTCATTATCGGGTTCATTGGCTCTGACCATTATTCGGCCTTAGTGAGCTGTGGTAGATGTTTTACCCTGAGATGATGAGATGTGGAGTCCCCGGTACTTCTTGTGGGGTGACTTGAGGCTTCAGTTGATGTGACACAACTAAGGTCAAATGCAGACAGTTCCTGGGACGTACTTCGCAACACAATCTAGCAAGCAATCTATAAGCGCAACGACGTCACACCACGTTCACACGCGTCCAGTGGATGACTTGGTGATACCAAGGGAGGGAGATGGGACAGGACCCTAGCTGGTCCGGAACCAGCACCTCTATGTGTTAACCCTCCCGCAAGTGTGGAGCCCAATTCGTGGGCGGCCGGGTGCCTTGGGGCACTAGGACTCTCTCTCACTCTCAACCACGATGGCCACTCAAGAGTGGTAGTATCGGGGCCGGGCGCTCTCGTGAATGACATCTTGACTCAGGAGAGTGAGTCCAACATCTGACTCATCAAAAAGGATGGGTTCATGTTGGGAAAGCTAAATCAGAGCTGGATCGATTGGGGTAGGGGTCACAAATAACTCATCAACAATGGGGGCTGGTTCAAACTGAGTTAGCAGCATGGTTGGGGTAGGAGCTGGTTTGATTAAATCAAGAGATGATAATAGCTCTTCCCGCGAGGTGTCTTGGTGAAAAGCGGATGAAATTGAGTGATCCTCCGCCATGAGCGGAGAAGAGACACTCTAATTTGACTACCGAGTAGATGAGCCCTTAGGTAAAATGAGAACCAAGGGCGTTGCCCCTTTAGATGGAGTTGAAGGGGAAGGAGGGATGTCTTGGCTTTGTTCTGGTGGTTCTTTCTTGGGTTAGATCAAGACCAAAGGTCTTGCCCTTTGTCCATGGCCAATCATGTTCCCGTTGTCTAAATGCACCATGGGTTGGTCATTCGCCACTTCTTCCTCATCATATTGTCAATGTTGTCCTCTTTCCATTATCCTAGATTCACGGTTGTCCCTAACCATGGCTAACATTTCCTAAGTGTAGGATGGAACATGAGATGATTGATGGAAAGGAAAGGAGTTGGGGATGTTCTCCACTCCTCTTGTAGGCACCCTGTAGTTTGTAGTGGAAATGATGCGATTTGAATTGGGGGGCTGATGGAAGGCATTGATGTGTTCATCCAAGCTTGCCCCTTTCGAAGTCGGGACATCATAATCATCTAGATAGAATGGAAAGGAGGAATTCTTGAGTTTAGCTTGGACAACATTAGCACTTTTGTAGAGCTGAGCGAACGTGTGAAATTTGCTAAGTATCCAGATAACACAAAGTTGATGAGTTGCGTTATTGACTAGAATAGTGATGGCTTGAGATTCTAGGATGGCGATCCCAGGCCTAGAAGCCATAGCTCTCCATCGATTAGCAAATTGAATGAAGTCTTCGTCGGGCTTCATCTTTTCCACCATAAGGTCCGTGAGAGTGGGAGCTACACTAATCATGTGGCCGAATTGAGCAATGAAACACTTGGACACGATGTCAAAGTTGATGAGATCCATGGTCGGGAGTGAGGAGAACCACTTGAAGGCCTCTCCTTCTAGGGATTTTTGAAAGCGATGAACTAAGAGGACCCGATCGTAAAGCCATTGGTGGGAATCCATTAGGAAGCAAGAAAGATGATCATGTGGATCGATGGAACCATCATACTTCTGGTATTTGGGGGCTTTGAAACGTGGGGGAAAGTAAGCATTGAAAAGTTTGCAAGTAGCTAGTGAAGGAGTGAGGTTGAGGTAGATTCGAAGCCTTATATTGGAGGAACTGCCGATCACCAGTATGCTGGAATGAAGTGGGCGAGAAGCAGTTACTAGGCCCAGATTTGATTAGGGATACTACTGAGAAGATTCAACTCATTCGGGAAAGACTTCAAGTTGCTCAGACAAGACAAAAGGCTTATGCTGACACCCGAAGGAGAGATCTGGAATTCCAAAAGGGTGACCATGTGTTCCTTAAGATAAATAATGGTGAGAATGAGATTTGTTCATGTTTAATGCACAATTTCATTCATTTTAATGCACAAAGATGATGAATGTAGTGTAACTTATGATGTAAAATATAGCATTTATCAGCCCACCTGGGACCTTTTTGTTGATGGGTCCTCCAACTCGACCGACAGCAGTGCCGGCATCCTCCTCAAGTCTCCAGAAAGAGCAGAGTTGCAGTACACCTTGAACTTCAACTTCCAGGCATCCAACAACATGTCCAAGTATGAGGCCCTCATTTCGGGGGCCAGGATGGCACGACGATTGGGGGCCGAGCTAGTCAGGATCCACACTAATTCCCAGCTGGTCGCCAGCCAAGTCAACAGTGGCTATGAAGCTAGGGAAGCACCGATGATCAAATACCTTCAACTGGTAAGAGGAATAGCCCCATTGTTCGAGAGTTTTCAGGTCATCTGGATAGCTCGAGGGGGGGGGACTCCCTGGCAGATGCTCTCTCTCGACTGGCCTCCTCCATTGGCCCAGAAGGTGCCCGATCGGTCTTCCTCAAAGAGCTAGAACAACCAAGCATAGAAGCCGAGCTCATGACCATCGACCAGGCACTACCGAGCGACTGGTGGACCCCTTATATATCTTGGCTTGGAGACTCTAAAGAGCTCCCCGACCCTCGAGAAGCATGAAGACTGAAGTACCAAGCTTGACGTTTCATCATCTTGGATGGAGCCTTATACAGAAGGTCTTTTTTCGGTCCCCTCCTCAAATGCCTTGATACTGATGAAGCCAACCGAGCAATTCAATAGGTCCACGAAGGTATTTATGGCGCGCATCAAGGAGGAAGATCACTCACCAGGATCTTACTGCGGCAAGGCTACTGGTGGCCCACTCTCCAACGTGACTGCTCAGCCTATGTTCAAAAGTGCAATCGATGCCAATGTTTCAACCACCTGGTCCATTAGCTTGCATCGGAGCTCGTCACCCTTACCGAGCCATACCCTTTCGCCCGGTGGGGGATCGACATCCTAGGGCCATTTCCTATGGCTCAGGCCCAAAAGAAGTTCATCATCGTCGCCATCGTCTATTTTACCAAGTGGATTGAAGCCGAAGCCACCACCAGGATCACCGAGTCAATCGTATGGAGTTTTGTTTGGAAGCCGATCATCTGTTGTTTTGGTATCCCCCGAGTGATTGTGAGCGATAATGGCCGACAATTGAATTCTCATTATTTTAAGAACAAATGTGCTGACCTAAATATTCACAACCACTTCACTTTGGTAGCCCATCCCCAGGCCAACGGGCTAGTCGAAAATGCCAACAAAACTGTATTGAAAGGCATTTAGGCTAGGCTCGGTAAAGCCAAGGGTAGTTGGCTCGAGGAATTGCCAAGCATACTATGGTCGCACAGAACCACTCCGAGAACCACCACCAGTGAGACCCCTTTCTAGCTGGTGTATGGCACGGACGCCGTGATTCCTTTGGAGGTCAGTAGCCCATCTCTTTGAGTCATCTATTTGTCGCCCGAGACAAATGAGTAGAAACTGCTCGAGAACCTCGATTTGGTGACCGCCTGATCCACCTCTCACAGAGCTTCCCCTGCCTCACTCTCCGTAGAGCGGTCCATGGCGGACCGTCTACATGATACACGGTCAAAAGGAGACCGTTCAGCTTCAATATCACTCCCCTTATCATGGTCCACACATGACTGCTTGACTATTAAATGGTTTGAGGTTAACCATTCCAAGCTTGTCCCTTCATATGCTAAACGGTCCAAGGTGGGTCGTCCTGTGGTAAACGGTTTGAAATCAACCGTTCCAATCCTATCCTTTCACATTCTAAACGGTCCCCTGTGGGCCATCCTATAGTCTGACAGTTCTATGTAAACCGTGTCATTATGTCAGTTTGCAGGTTTTAAACGGCCACCCCTGGGCCGTGTTTAATGGAACGGTTCTATGTGAACCGCTTTGTCTATTGGATGGTCCCTGTGGAACCGTTTCATGTCATCCTCACCGACGGCGTATCCCGCCACCATGGGTGGCCCAATGGCCACCGTTTTGGCCCCCAAGGATCGTGACCCCCTCCCCAACCTCCTAAACAAGCATGCATGGCTTGAAAATGAGAATTTGGGGCTAGGTTTTGGCCACCTACCTCCGGGTCCCGAGCGGCCTTCACCGTCGCTTCCGTGGTCGGTGCCGCCTCTTCCACGACCTCGGCACCTCTGGCTAGCCCTCCCTCGGCCGCGGGCGTTGCGAGCCCCTCCTCCATGGGCCTCGCCTCCGCCGGTGTCCCTTCCTCCACGGCGAGCTCCCTCGCCGGTCGCGGTGGTGACATTCCCTCCTCGACCATCGAGCATCCTCCTCTCCGTTGCGCGTGACGCTTCACGGGCATGAAGGTCGTGCGAGAATGGGTTGAAAGGGGGGGAAGCTTTGGGCCTTGGCTCTCCTTGGTGGTGTGTGGTGCTCGGTTGGCTCCCCCTCCTCCGTCGGTTGCGGTGGGGAGGAGGAAGACGAGCAGTTTTTTATTTTGAAATGCGCAGGTATAGGACGGTCTATCGATAGACCGTCTTGTAATGAAGCGGTGTATGTTGGACCGTTTGAATACCAACGGTTGCTCTACTAAACGGTCGACATAGGACCGTGTAATTGTTTGAAACGGTCATTCTTTAACCGTCTAATGACGAGCCTACTGTTCATGCTTTATGCTACAAATTATTATGATTAAAATGTTCTTTTCATATATATATTGCTAACAAATTACCTTGCAGCATAAACATCACTCACCTCGTCATCCCTATCAGGTAAGTCAGGTAAGTATCCCGATCCCTATAGTCCCTTATTGCATTACTATATGGTATCTAAAATCATATCACCTCGAGAACCAGTTGGTTGTTCGCAAACTCCAGGATCTGATGTTCCCCTTCAACAAAAACGATGATGATCTAGGAGGGCGCGTCTAACCTTCGGATAGGCCGTTAGGTTAGGAAGATTAGGGAACGATGGAACTGTCTTGTACGCCGTGGTTACAAGTAGTATCTTGACCCTGATCAGCCTAGTCTAGCAATATTATTCTCGAGTATCTTATATTTTATCTTTCTTTGCATTCATGGAATGATCCTATGCGCACCGGAGTGCATGCAAAGTCTAGCCTAGATCTAGCAAGCAATAATCAAAACAAATATGAAGATGAACATGAATATGGCAATCATGCAGAAATAATCAAGCTGGAGAGATCAACACCCAATAGAATGTAATATGGCAATGTATGTAGAGGCTCGGGTGCACTGTAGCACAGATGTGCGGTCTCGTGGAGACCACACAGGAGGGATAGGCGGTTCGTGGTGAGCCGTCCCAAGGCACAGGGTGACAATCAAATAGAAAATAAAATGAAACAAGAAGACAATGCTACGGGAATGACAAAGCTATTGATGGACGTACCTAGATGGAGGACCTGTCACCAGCAGGGCAGACCCTGAAACAAATCCGGCACAATTGTTGATGGAATCAAGCAAACGGGGTGCGTACCTGTGTCAGGAAGAAGTACAGTCAGATTCTGGCCACAGAACTGAAGTACGGTCGATTACTGGCCGCACAGGAAGTAGATGAGCAGTCGCAGAAGATCCATATAACGACTAAGGCGGCACTCTGTGAACCGCACAATCGCCTGGGCACAGAATCTCCAACCAGCAACCTGTGACAACTGAGACAAGACAAAACTTCCAAAACACCAGAAAATGGAGGGGGGTCAGCAAATACCAACACGATGGGCACTAGGCGTCCCACTGTGATCACCAAAAAAGGGACTGTTGGTAGGAAAAATGACCTTTTCCTATCTTTGTTGAACGTACTGACAATGAAAAATGAGTAAGAGAACGATGAAAAGCGACTAAGAATCGGAAAAGCAAGGTGGAAAGAAAAACCTGTGATCGCCACTCAAGACCCTGGACATGATAGACACGCCGAGCCTTGAGAAAGAGGGGACACTCGCTTGTGAACAACACTGGGAGGTTGTACGGCTGTTAAAGAACCGCTTAAATTGTGCGGCTCTTTTCCAACCACAGGAAGATGATGTGCGGCCGACGGTCAGCCGCACGACTCTACCAACTTCCAAAACGTGGGAACTTCCTCCTCCACTCTTTCCGACCGGCCAGAAGGAGTGGGCCTCGTGCTGGATGAATGTTGACCTGCAAAACAAAGTGTAAACAACAAAAATAAACCCTAATTAGACCTTCAAAGTGTAGTAAATGCTAAAAATGACAAGATTAAGACTAAATAACATGGATGGGAGATTCACCTGGGAGTTTTTAAACCCCTAGGGGCACCAAAACGTGGGTGGGGTGTGAATGATAGTGAGAATGAAAATGAACAAGTGACAACGAGGAGAACGACGTGCATGTAATGAATGAAGAGAAACAGAAAATGACCAACGAATGGACAACTAATGAAATGACTACTCCCTGAAACCGGCGGCCTGTATGGACGCAGAAGGCCTCCCTCCTTGTGCTAGGATCAGTCAACAGTTCGACAGGGCTTCGCCTTAATCCTTGATCTCCCTCTGTACCTCAAGCTTAACTGATGAGGACATCTCCCGGCATTCCCTATGGCACGAGGCGTCTCCGACCTCGTGACCCCTTGGAGATGTGGTCCTCGGTTAACACTAGTTCTCAGACAGATCTTAGTCTGCCAGACCAGATCTGAGACTGTAAGCAGTCCTGTTCAAAATTCAACCATTGAAATTCCTACCAAGTTAAAATTTCTGGAGGCACGGGGGGTCGAAGAATTTCAAGAGAACTTTCCAACAATGCTCATTTTGTGACGATCCAACATCGTGACAGATTGCAGCGATGGATGTTGCCGGACCGCGCGCTGAAAAATAGAAGCTTCAGGTCCGGGACAGCAAGCTCCAACACTTGGTGATCGAAACTGCCTGGCCTCTACCGGTGTTCCAGCCTGACCGCCATCCAGGGGAGCGCGCCGCCAGGTGTCATCATCACAGCAGGATCCACCCCGTTAGGTCTGGAGGACTGAGCAACACGTGGGCCCCACGAAAATGCAGATCGTGCCATCCAGACAGCACCAAAACGTGGGTTTCGGCACCAATGGAGTGGCATCAAGATGCTTCCCGTCAACCCACTTTCCATTACTCCCGGGCCCCACATGTGACCTGTTACCTCCCTGCGTGGCGTGGGTCGAAACATTTGTACTGCTGTAAAATTTTTTAACTAGGAGTACGGATTTGGCGAGGGTGTCTTCCCTACGCCGGGAGTGTGGAGGTGCGGTCGTAACTTCTTGGCGTTACATTTGCTTAGCTAGCATATGGTCATATGCCGCTGTGAGTGCAATAGGATCCTAGCCTGTGAGTTCATGTCACCGCTGTGAGAGAGAGAGTGACCCGTCCCGTGACTCGACCCGAGCACGGAAGTGAGTCGACCACCCTTCACTCTGTCGGTTTCTCAACCGCGCGGATCCACGCTATCCCTCACTTGGGACGACGAGTGAGCTTGCGTTTCTGTTAGCGACGTATAGCCCATAGGAACTCTCAAGTGTCGGGCCAAGGCGTCTGTAGTGTCACGTGTTGCTGGTCACGTCTCCATCTAGAGTCTGAGGTTCGCATCACTTAGAGTCGATCCCTCAGTCCGTCCCACATCAGGTAAAGCGGGTATGCGTCCACAAGGAGTGATGGAACCCAAAAGTAGTGATGCGCACAGAAGCGGCAACACCTTACGAAAGCCCACGAAACGACAGATGGAAGATACTAGCTTATGGTTGATGCACAAGGTAGGAAGGTGGACTCCACCAGATCAAGAAGGAAAGGGTGGCAAGGCCAATGGATCGACGATAGTGGGTGGCAAGGGCCACCGACTCAGGGGAGCTGGCTGGCCGTCAGGTCAAAAAGGGGTGGCAAAGCTACCGGATCAGGTAAATGAGTGGTTGAACCACCATATCAATGGGGGCTAGCGGGACACTGGAACAAATAACAGGCAGAGCCACCGATTTAGATGGGGTTAAGGAGCCACTGGATCAAATCCCACTAAGGCCACCAGGTCAAAGAAAATGATGTGCCACCGGATGAAGGAAGGGTGGAGCCACCGAATAAGGGCAGTGGGCAGGCCACTGGATCAAGTAGGAGGTGACACCGGGTCGCCTCGATGTGATGCTACCTAGTGATGAGGGGAAGGAGGCCACCGTATCACGTGAGGAGGGGGTGCCACCGGATCGTGGAAAGGGGGAAGCCACCGGACCGAGAGGGCCCTAGAACGAGCCACCGGATGAGCGGGTGCCACCGCACAAGGGAGTAGGTGGGCGAGCCATCAGATCAGGCTTGGTTTGGGGTCATGGGCTCGGGCATTCCAAGGGTGCCATCGGACCAAGAGAGAGGCAAGGGCACCGGATGAAGGGTCGACCAAACACCACCGGACCAAGCAGTCTTGAAGGGTGCCGGACGAGGAGCTCACCCAGACACCACCGGATGGGGAGCTGGATTATCAGGCAGAAGTCAAACGGAACCCGCCGGATGGGGTTGGTAGATGGCTGGGCCACCAGATCACTAGACGCCTCGAGGCCACCAAATCAGCAGAGGAGAGGGGATTCAATACCAGTCAATAGGGCTTCCAAGGGCCAAGTGATGGAGGGATTATGAAGTGGGGGGAACACTCTAATAGCGAAATGAGGGAGATCTGCTCTACTGGGTTGATTCAGGAATTCCATCCACTGAGCCGGATGGACTCTGAGCTGAGGTGTTGTGGGAGTTTTCTCTGACAGAAGAGGAAGGGATGGGTAAGGCAGACAAAGTGCTCGCCCAAGGGGAAGATAATCTTCAGGATATCGGCTTCGAGCCTGGCCCATTATATTGAGCAGACCTTCATACCAACCTTCTGGGCAACACAAAGAATAGATATTCAAGCCAAGAAAAACTTGCAAACTCTTAGTCCTTTGAGAAAGAGCACGTACAAAGGGGGGGGTGCTACAACATGGAAAGGATGCAAGAGCCAGGGGGAAATATGAAGAAGCAATGAAGATACCAAGATACGATGGAGGGAATAAGAAAGAAAATGTAGTGGGGAGGGAGAGCGGAGCACAGGCTCCTCCCCCGCCCCCCGGGCCTCTCCTCTCTACACTATCCCTTGCTCTTCTTCTCTTCTCTTCAAATCTCCTCCTCTCTTCTTACCTTCACCCTCTTTCTTCTTCTCTTTGCCTCACGTAGAGCTGGAGCCGAATAGGAGAGGGGGTTTTCGGGATGCTCCGAGCTCTAACTCCTCTTCCTCTTTTTTTTTCCTTTATCTTCTCTGCATATATATATACGGCGCCATGTCGGCAAAGGAGGAGCGGTCAATGGGAAGAGCCTCTCCCGGTCTCTTCTTTTCCAGGTTCACTATCGCATCCCCATTTCACTGTTTGGGGGGAGCAGGGAGTTGACAGTCGTGGGTGGTTCGAGGCTAGCATCGAAGGGGCAATGCTCAGAGCCTGGACTACTGTGCGCCGGAGGCTAGAGGGGTAAGGACCTATGGTCCATGGTAATGCCAAGTGGGCTTGAGAAAAGGTGGCCCTACCGTTTCTGTTCAAGAAGGCCCCTCATTTACGTCGAAGCCACCAGATGGGGAAGGCTTGGTATGCCACCGGAAGGGCTACTAAAGTGAGCCACCATATCAAAAAGTGAGTCGTGCCACCGGTTCAACAGCCTAAAAGGGCCACTGGTTCAATGTGCTTCAGGCGCCACTGGATCAACGTTGCAGGGCACCATCGGACCACTTGGATACGCCACTGGTTCAGTCCAGCTCGGAGCGCCAACGGATCAGCATACATCGGAGGCCACCGTCCCGGGCACCGTCACGCCATTGGATGAGGCAGGGGCTGCATCATCGGATCAAAGTCTTCAGGGTGCCACCGGATCAGGCGGGCGTGATGCCACCGGATCAGGCGACAGGGCGTGCCACCAGATCAGGCGTAACAGGACCCCCACTAGACCACTTCTTCAGAACTCCACCGGATCACTTCAATAGGACCCCCACCGGATCGCGGCTTCTGAACACTGTCAGATCACTTGGGTTAGAACCCTTGCTCACTTAGCTAAAGGTGCGTCTGAAGCTCATTCAGCCTCTGATACTGGAGGACCCTCAAGGGTGTTCCCCTTTCTGGTTAAGGGATCTAATTCACCCGTCTGAGCATGGGTTAATGTGCATGTTGTCGCCTGCAGTTGTTGATCTTGTTCAGGGGCTCGAGGCATTCCAACTCCCCGGGTGTGCTCTTCGTTGCCATAGTCACGAGGTGAAATCGCGACAGCGTGTTGATTCGGGAATGTCTGACTCCCTGTGGTTTAATGCGCCCTGCTGGGCGTAAGGTGCCTTCGGATATGAAGCTACTTCAGGGATGACCCCAAAAACTTTCTCTCGAAGCTCTCCCGCTCCATGGGAGGGCTAGACGAGTTCTGACATTACCTGGAGTTGTGTTTGTCCTGAACTTGTTTGAGGAGCTTCACGGACGTGAAATTTTACACGTCCACAGTGGTGGGGCATTTATAAGCAAGAGTGAGGATGAGACCTATGCCTTATTTGAAATGTTGAGCGAGAATTCAATCAACCATGCTTCCTTATCACTCAGGCATTGCAAACTATGGCCCAGGCAGGCGCAGGGGCAAGGGCTGGTGACTTACACCGTAATTTTTGGAGCTTGAACCCTCCGCGTTTTTATGGTTCTTCTAATCCAGACGAAGTAGAGAATTAGATTGATGAGATGAACCGCATATTTGATGTCATCCAATGCACTGACCAAGAGAAGGTGCGTCTCGTAACTTTCCAACTCAACAAAGATGCTCGCACATGGTGGAAGTCGATTCCGGCGCCCTCGGCTGATGCACCGCATACATGGGACGATTTTCTTACCTTGTTCCGTGCCAAGTATTTCTCGAAACATGTCAAAGAAAGGAAGGCGATGGAGTTCGCTTGTTTTTGTCAAGGGATGATGATGGTGGTAGAGTACGAACTACAATTCTCCAGGCTAGCACCATATGCACCTCATCTCATTTGTACTGATTTATTGAAGGCCAATCGGTTTATGGACAGGTTACGACCCGGTTTCATTCAGCAACTGGGGACCCAGAATATCTGTACTTATGCAGAGATGGTCCAACGGGCTTATCTTTGTGAAAGGACCTTCGAGAAGGTCGAGAAATTGAAATGAAAAGGTGAAGAGTCTAGCTGACGATTTGATCGGCATTACAAGAAAGAGAAGATCAGCATCACGGAGCCTTACAAGAGTCGTGATAGTAAGAAGCGGTCCAGGAGCAGGAATGGTGGAAGTTTCTAGAAAAATAAGAAAGTCAAAGAGGAGGAGAAGCAAGTCATGGTGGCTTACACTTTTTGGGAAAAATTTGACCATTCAGACGAGGAATACTGGAAGTGCCTTGGCGCTTGTCTATGTTACGGAAGCAAGGAGCATCGTATGCTAGATTGCCCCCTTATGAAGGATCAACCATCTGGTGGTGGACGTAAGAGGCAGGCTCACCTCAACGCTGTTATAGAGGATGAAGAAGCACCCAGAGATGTTAGGCTTATGGAAGGTACCCTTAAAATTTGTTCTCATCCTGCATTTATGTTATTTGATACTGGTGCCTCAAATTCTTTCATCTCCACTACTTTTGTAAAAACATTACCAATTACATCAGTTCCCCTACCTTCAGATCTTGCTATTGCTACACCCTTAGGTTCTGGGACAAAGCTTACCAAGTATTATCCAAATAGTGAGGTGACAATAGAAGGTCACAGTCTCCCTGCAAATTTAGTATGCCTTGACATGAAAGGTTACGATGCTATTGTAGGGGTAGATTGGCTGGTGGACCATGATGCCTATATTAATTATCGAAATAGGATTATATCCTTCCAAAAATCATGTCTTCCAAGATTTTCCTTCCTCGGTATCAAGTATAGGAAGCATCCTACCATCGTATCATCTCTTCACGCTTGTAAACTTATATCGCAAGGATGTGAAGCTTTTCTTACTTCTGCCATTGTTACGGAGTCTAAGGAGATCATCCTAGTAGACATCCCTATTGCAAATGAATTCCCTGATGTGTTCCCATCCGAATTACCCAGTTTACCACCCGAAAGGGAAGTAAACTTCACCATTGAACTCATTCCATTACAGAGATTGGAAATCACAGCTCTCTTCTCCTCTGGTACTCTGACTTTCTTCAAGCAAACTGCTCCTTCTAGCCTCACAACTCAGAAATTGGCTTCCTCTCCAAGCTTCAAGAAATTCATCTCACTCTCTCTTTCTCTTCTCCTAACGCTTCCTTCTTGAAATAGCAGGCTCTGGCTCTCGTAAATCAATTCAATAGGAAGGGGAGTTCTACTCTAATGTTCTTCTGAAGATCTGCTCAGCATAGTTGTCCTTTCTATCTGCTCTCCCCTTATATAAGACTCAGGTGATGGGCATGTGTACACCACAATTTTATCTTGCCCAATCTTCCACGTGTAATGATTCCAGGGCCTTAGTCTTCCACGTGGCAGGATCTCTTGTTCTGAGCCTTGCAATGGATCACGTGCCCAATCATTATCTTGAATGGATCGGGGACCACGTGACTTCCTTAAAACTTACGAGCATCTTGACCTGGTTCTCTTGACCTTTTTCTCAATCAAGTCCCTGAGAAGAAAGAAGCATTTTGTCAAATACATTGTTAGCATAGTTAGGTGTTTGTTAAGCACGTATGCACAAACTATATCATGCAACTAGCACACCCCTAAGTATGAAGTGCATCGACTTCTGTATGTAAGAAACGGAGTGTGCACTAACCCTTTGCATGTGTTCAGTAAACCATGCACTGACCTTCTATATGAAGAAAGATGAACATGCACAGACCTTGTATAGACACAAGGCAGTGATGCATAGACCTTGCACTGACCTTTATGAGTGTTCAAGGTAGATGTACACGGACTTGCAACCTTATATGCACCGACCTCTGTGCCTAAGAGGAAATGTGTACAGACCATGAGATGCAAGATATGAGGACTTGCACCGACCTAAAGTACGCATGCTGCACCGACCATGCGTGCAGTTCTATAGGAACTTGCATCGACTTTAAACCTTTAATTCCTAACATTGCACCGACCTTATTCTGCCAGAAACAAAGCATGCACTGACTTTGCATGTAGTTCCATAGAAGCTTACACCGACTTTGCATGCAGTGAATGCAACAATGCACCGACTGTGCATGCAGTTCCACAGGAACTTGCACCAACCTTACATGCAACGAATGTAACACTGCGCCGACTGTGCGTGTAGTTCCACAGGAACTTGCACCGACCTTACACGCAGCGAATGAAGCAATGCACCAACTATTCATGCAGTTCCACAGGAACTTGCACCAACTTTGCTATGCCAAAAGGCTAAAGCATGCACAGACCTATTGAGATGTCAAACAGTAATATGCACTAACTTTGTATGCGTAAACCAGGGCATGCATCAACCTTGAGCCTTTGACACTTAAACCTGCACCGACCTTACTAAGTGTAAGACGTTGCTGGCATAGACCTGACTCTAAGTGGAGTGCAGCCAACCTTGGCCTTGTGCAGACTTGCTAATGCTAGCACCGACCTTATGAGCATATGCACGGACTTTAGTTACCCATATCTGATGCATGCACAGACCTTAAGAATATAAATGCTTATGTATGCAAACCCACTACTTCCTACCCCCATCCACAATGTTTGACCAAACCCACCTCTTCCTAGACCCCGACCACATAAGGGAAGCCATGGCCATGGGCAACATACACCTAGGGAATGAGGGAGCACCCCACCCCAAGATGTCCACCTTCCTAGACCCATTTGACCCTTACGAGTGGAAGCTCAAGGGCCATCCCCTACCCCCACACATGGAAGTCATCTCTGGGATAGGAAAGCATGTGTTATGACATATCACATCATCTGACATGGTTAGTAGGTCAGGCCATCCCATTTGTGTCGCACACACATTAGGACAGATGCATGACTGGCCCACATTTGGATGTGCTGGCCCTCCCCCATCCATCGTCACCCACCCAACTAGTCTTGTGCATGAAGGATACACTTATGAGTGTCCTGGTCCCCCAGCATTGGTCGCACATATGCATGATAGGTTCACTTGTGGGTGCCCAGGACCTCCTACGTCTAACAAGCCCGATAGTCACCACATGCCCGATAGGTCCACCTATAGTTGTTCTAGTCCACCCCTTCACACTATAGTTGTCACACCTACACCGCATCATAATGCATGGCATGAGCACTCAAGCAAGCAATTAGCAATGAGTGGCAAGGTTCACAAAGAGCGAGCAAAAACTCACGAGCGTCACTTAGAGTGCCAAGTAGGCGATACAGTGATGGTGATATTGGAGTGGCTCTACCCTAGGGCTATCTCCAAACCTAGGGCATGAGGACTTGGACCTTCCTGAGCTTTGAGTGGCATTGGCAACCATGCTTATGGGATGAACTTATCGAAGGATTTTGTGATGCACCTAACTTTTCGTGTGGTGGATCTAGCACCCTATGAGGGTCCCGTAGTGGAACCTAGTAAGCACCTCGAGCCTACACTTACCTTTGTGAGTGACACCATCGGAGAGCCTCCACATATCAGCTTGAGAGCCCAACATGAGCACATGGAGGCGATACTAGACAAGTAAGGTACCATCGTCAGGAAGAGGGTGTGCCCGTGCTATCCTGAGAAGTGGAAGAGCCATCCCCCGGCTAAGGATGTAGGGTTTAGCTGGGAGGACGCGCGTCGCTTGGATCTACTTTGGTGTACCGCTACCTCGGTGGACCCACATTCGACGGGGTCAAGTTCTCCCCACCCCAGGGGTATGATGGGGACATCCCCCAGCCACTCCATCTTTTTCGGGACTCTAGTTGCTCGTTATCGACGCATCATCTTTTTCATCACTTAATTTCGAGTCATAGCATCTAATTTCTATTTTATTTGAGTCATGTCTGTGTAATTTTCTTTATTTGAGTCAGTTCATTAGGTTATTGGATTAGTAGGTTGGTTAATTGGGCCCAGATAGTGGGCTAGGCCCAGCGGCACCCTCCCTTGGACTATTGGGTCATTTGTCTATTAGTTCAGGGTTATTTTGATCATGAAAAATATGGTTGCCTATAAATAGGCCCCTCTCTCCCTTATTTGTACAACCTTTTGATGATCAATAAAAATTTGAATTCCTTGTGGAATTTTATCTCCCCTCCCTCTCTTGCCCGTGGGAGGAGGGTCGACTGCCTCTTGGGGCGTCGCAGCTCTAGGCCCAGTAGCTCCCGAGCCATCCCCCGGTAGTTGGGAAAGGTAGTCCTGCTAACCGGTAGCCCATGCACTCGCAGGCCAGTGAGCCTAGCCACATCCTCCAGCATAGGGACCATGTGCCCCCACGAGAAGAGGAAGGTCCGACTCGTTGGATCCCAGCGGTCGTGCAGGGCATAGAGTAGAGGTGTGTCAAATCGACACACGTCGATACTCAGGAACGGGGCGAACCCCATGGCAGTCAACTGCTCTCGCTGAAAATCCGATAGTGCCAAGTACACCGCACGGGCCTACAGCCATGAGATGCGGGTCCTTCGCTTTCCCTGCATTATTCATCCTTTTTTAGCATTCAATAAATTGAGCACTCCCAAAATGAAGAAAGAAGACGAGAGGTTCATTGTCTGCAAGATTGGGCAGTCCTTGTAAGACCGCATGTCCTCACGTGCGGCTGGATTTAAGCCGCTCGTGATCCCCATGGCGTCGGGGGTGGTGCGGCCAACCCTAGACCGTAGGACATTGGTGCGGCCCTATGTGGGCCGCAAGTTCTCTATGCGGTACCCTAGTGGCCGCCTTTCGGGTGTTTGCTTTAAAGATTGGTGTGGTCGCCCCTGGGCCACATGGGGTTTGAACGGCCTGATGAAGGCCGCATGATCTTTAGGCGGCACTATAGTGACCGCCTCTCATAAGTCGGTTAGTGAGGTTGGTGCGGCCGCCCCTGGGCCGCAGGTGGATTGTGCGGACCTATGTAGGCCACATGTTTATTGTGCGGTTATCTTTTAACTACCTGTCCTACGATGGGTGTCAGGGTTAGAACAGCCAATCCTAGGCCGCAGAGGTTTGTGCGGCCTTATGTAGGCCGCATGTTTAGGGTCGTACGGGCGATCTGGGACCGCATAACCATCGTCTTCCCCGACGACGGCGATGGTCTTCCCCCACCGGCGAGAACTCTCAATGGCCCCAAACCGGCCCCTAGCATGCATGGCGATAATGACAATGGGGGGGGGCATTTTTGGTGGCCTACCTTAGGGTCCTGCGCGATCCTCCCCGTCGTCGCTGGCTCGGCGACGAGGTCCTCCGACAGCGGTACCTCCTCTGCCCCCTCGTCCGTGACGGGCTCCGCCGCGGTGGTCACCTCTGCGACGGCGGGCGGCGCGATCGCCGTCTCCATGGCGGCGGGTGAGGTGGCTGGCGTTCCTTCCTCCATGGGCGACGGCGGCGGCTCCTCCTCCCCAGTCGACGACGGTGGTCGGCGGGCTTGGGTCTTGGTCCGCATCAAATAGAAGAGAGGAGAAGAGAGGGAGAGGGGAGGTTGAGAGTGAGTGAGAGAAAGAGAGAGGGGGAGCCTCGGTGGCGTTAGGTGTGACCCTTTGGTCTCCCTCTCCCTCTGTTGTGCATATGTTGTCTACCTTTGATGATAGCAACATATCATATTCTGTTTTGATGATTCTATTTTGATGATAGCAACAAAGTACCTTCATGAGCAACAAAGCACCATCATGGTCCTTTTGTAGCTTCAACTCTTCAAATTGAATCACATGAGATGGATCGTACACGTACTTCCTTAGCATTGATACATAGAAGACATCATGTACACCAGCCAATTGAGGAGGCAAAGCCAGCTTGTACGCCACCTCACCGATTCTCTCCAGAATCTCGAAAGGGCCAATAAATCTCAGACTCAGCTTTTCTTTGATGCCGAATCTTCTAATTCCACGAGTGGGTGAGATCTTTAAGAAGACATGCTCCCCCACTTGAAATTTGAGGTCTCTCCTCCGATTGTCGACGTAGCTCTTTTGTCGTGATTGAGCTACTTTTAACCTTTCTTGAATCAACTGGATTTTGTCCGTTGTGTCTTGGACAATGTCGGGACCAAGCAGTCCCTTGTCACCAATCTCGCTCCAGCATAGAGGCGATCTACAACTTCGGCCATATAATGCTTCAAATGGTGCCATTTGAATGCTCGACTGATAGCTATTATTATAAGCAAACTCAGTCAATGGTAAATGTTCATGCCAGCTACCACCGAAGTCAATCATGCAAGCTCTTAACATATCTTCAATGATTTGATTTGTCCTCTCGGTTTGTCCATCCGTCTGAGGGTGGAAAGCCATACTAAACCTTAGTCTAGTACCCATAGATGATTGCAATCCTTTTCAGAAATGAGAGGTGAATCTTGGATCTCGATCTGAAATAATAGAGCTTGGAATACCGTGCAGTCTTACGATCTCCTTGATATATAAAGCGGCTAGAACATCCATGGTCCATCTAGTCTTGATAGGTAAAAAGTGAGTGGACTTTGTTAGCCGATCCACAATTACCCATATAGCATCAAAACCACTTCGGGTCTTCGGTAAACCAACAATGAAATCCATATCAATACTATCCCATTTCCATATCGATATTTCGAGAGGCTTGAGCTTGCCAGCCGGTTTGAGGTGTTCGACCTTGACTTGTTGACAAACAAAACATCGGCTTACGAACTCGGCTACCACTCTTTTCATGTTAGGCCACTAGAAAGTTCTTTTGAGGTCTTGGTACATTTTTTAGCACCAGGATGAATAGTATACCTAGACTGATGTACTTTCTCTAGGATTTTACCCTTGATGGTAGAACAATCTGGTACGCAAGATCTTCCTTTGAATAATAACCTTCCATCATCAGCCAAAAGGAAATCCGGTCGTTGAACTAATTTCTCTTTAATTTCCATGATCAACGGATCATCACCCTGCCATTCCTTAATTTCCCAGAGTAACTCGGGTTGGAGTCGAATATTTGCAATAAAGACTTCGCCCTCCTTCGCCTCCATATTAAGGTTTAAGTTGGCCATTTGCTCAAGTAGATGCCATTCTTTAACCATCAGACTTGATAATAAAGCCATCGACTTCCGGCTAAATGCACCGACTACGACATTACTTTTTCCGAGGTGATATTGTATAGAGAAGTTGAAATCCTTTAAATATTCCAACCACCGTCTTTGTCTCATATTGAGCTCCTTTAGAGAGAATAAATATTTGAGACTCTTGTGATCAGAATATACCGTGGGTTGGCAATTTAAACTTCTCTCCCAAGCTGGTAGAAGATGTCTTATAAATTTCGTGCTCCAATCTATTCCAATATATACTGCCAGCACATCATGTTTGCTAGCAACAGTTATAAGTACCATAAACAAGTTGTGTGCAAATTTTTTCTGGAGTGGCAAAGAAGATTCAAACCGTCACTGGGTATCTTGGTCCTCTATTACCAAACCCATAGAAGAAGGTGGTCTTGGCATCAGAAATCTTCAGTATGTCCAAATATCCATGGTGGCTAAATAGATTTGGAGAATCCTCAATGGCACATCACTGTGGTCACAGTTTGCTCTTTCCAAATACATAAAGGGCCACCTTATTTCTATTGAGAAGCCATTCCCTGTGGGAGTCTGAAAAGATGTGTTTAGGAGGGCCAAAAATATGATGCTATCTAACACCCGCTGGATTCCCATGGATGGGAATACCATTGATATTTTGAAGGATAATTGGTGTGGTTGTGCATTGGCCCCAAATGCTAATGCACCTAAGGCCACTCTGCGGGAAGCCATCTTAAATCCATACCATTCGGTGCGGAGCCATATCCCACCGAATATTTCTCATGGCATTCGATCTATACAGGTGCAGCAGAGAGTAGATAAATGTGTTTGGGCTGCTAGTTCAGATGGATCTTATTCTAGCAAATCTGCCTACAATGAAGCCCGGCCTCGTGGTATCAAAAATCATGCTCTGAGGAAGATTTGGGGAGCTCATATTTCTCTGAGGACATCTATCTTTTGCTGGCGGGTGCTGCACAATGCAGTTTCAGTTGACTGCAATATCAAAAGCTGTGGCATCAATCTTCCCTCAAAGTGTGTCTGTTGTCAAACAAATAATCAGGAGGAGAGTTTGAATCATCTGTTTCTTGGCAGTCAGCTCGCCAAACCACTGTGGTGTTTTTTTAGGCCCCTATATGATTCTAATTACCGAGGACCTCACTCGATTGTTGGATTCTGTTGGGACATTATTAGTAATGCTGACATAAAATCTCCATATGGATATGTTGCCATTCTTATTATGTTGCACACATTATGGGAGGTTTGGAAGGCTCGTTGCAAATTCAAGTTTGAAGATAAGGGGCCCTCTGGAAGGATGTTACAGCAACAGATTCTCAGACAGGTTGAATTCTCCTTGAACAAAGCCAGTTTCAGCAAGGCTCCCACGGAGGTTGAGAAGAACATGATGGACCAGTTTGGTCTCTCATTCAGCTGCTCTAAGAAAATACCAAAGCTGGTCAAATGGCCATGCCTTGTCACAGGATTTGTCTTAAATGTGGATGGGGCTGCAAAAGGCAACCCGGGGCATGCAGGGGGTGGTGGGTGTATCAGAGGCACTATGGAGGAAATCATTTTTGGATTTTCCTATTACTATGGGGTTGGGAGCAACTTGGTGGCTGAAGCTAGAGCACTTCTTGACGGTCTGAGGATCTTGGAAAAAAGTGGGCTCACTATTGAAGCCATTTATTCTGATTCTAAAACCCTCATCACTCTGGCTCAGTCTAATACCCATCCTCCATCAGAAGCACCCCATTTTCTTCACCCCTTAACTACTAGCTGTGCACTGCTGAAGCCCTGCGGAGTCCCCACCTGCTGCAGCGCCGGCCTCCACTACAACCCAGAGTTCCAGGTGGACCACCCTATAATGCTGGAAAGCTCTTCCAGTCAGCTTCGTCGGCGAGGTGATCCCGCCTTCATCCGAGTTCGGGGCTGTCCGAGAGGTCCATTCTCGTCAGAGCACGCATCGGGCATCCGAGGGAAGGCCAGAGCACTGGTGCAGAAGCTCCTACATCCGCACCCCAGCTCCCCTTGGTGCGCCATTTGGCTGGGATGATCCCCTACCAGTCCTCTGTCCAACGCCACCAGCGGAGCATCGTTTGGAGTTCAGAGTTGTCCGTTCTAATTTTTCTTCCCCAGGTGCACAGGTCAGTCCACTCAGAATCAGGACAGATACCCCTCCACACTACATCCTCTATCTCCCTACTCTGACCTCCCCTGGTGGCCTTCCTGGTTGGAGATCGAAGAGGACTCATTCACGGACGTGTCCGTCTTGGCCCTGCACCATTTTGACTACGGGAGTGTTCGTGACAGCATCGTCGACCTGATGCTGCGACCGGAGAGTAGTCCTAGTCCAAGCGGAGCAACCAGGGTCTTGAGCCAGCCACGACCAGCAACAACACCAGACAATCCCGTGAAACTTCAGGAGCCTTCCTGGACCAGTTAGCAAAGGATTGGCGCTGGTTTCGGTGTCTTCGGAGTCTGATACAGTCCGTGGCGGCATCAACAGTGACCCACTGTCGAGCAGTTCCTGACCTGGACAGAACTGGGAGTTGCCCTCCCGGCGCGAGTTTAGTTTACCTCCCCTCCCCGCCTGTCCAGCTTAGCACCCCTCCCTGCGTGGAGGTAGTGTTTGGTTGTAATCCCAATTCCCCCTCCCCTAGTCCAACCCCCCATGCGCGGGGAGTAGTGCATGTAGTATTAAACAAGGAGAAGCTTCACCGACACAGTGTGCGGGGAACCCACACTTCCCCGCTCGTCCACGTCTCCGAACGGGGGTCGATTTCTTCAAATCGACCGGGTAAGCTCTAAACCCTTGCTCTCATTTCAGTTCTTGCTCATTTCATATCCGTCGAATTGCTCCGCTGGTGGAGAGAGAGTGCCCAATCCCGGAGCACCTAGCTTCGCATGGTCACCGTGGAGTTGTAAGTGAGTAAGTGACCTTGTGCCCCAATTGGCACTCAGCCTGCCCCTTGAGTGAGGGCACCGTACCCTCGGGAGGCAACTTTAACCCTGCTGGCCCTCTACCAGTAAGGGACTTGTTCCCTTGCACTTGTGCGTATGCTTGCAAAGTAGGTCCAAGGATCCTCGCTCTAGTTGTTGCATATTCCATAGTGGTGTCACATCAAGTGATATCAGAGTAAATTTTAGACTTGTCTCTACGAGTCTAGTCCTAGGGCATTGGCATTTGGGTCTCCCTAGCATCGTGTTTTCCATCGCTCCTTTGCATGACCACCCTAGGGAGACACCCCAAGTACCCATGGACCGATTTAACACTGCCATCGAGTCGGATGACTCAGAGGCAAGATCGTCACTAATAGCGGAGCAAGCCACCAATCGGTCTAATCCTAAGCCAGAGAAAATGACGCTGTCGAAGGAAACGGCACGCAGAGACCTGAGGGAACACCGAGGACTCTCAGCACACTTGGACACGTAGACCGAGGTAAGATGATACCTCACTGTAGCCAGAACCATGTCTCAAACTGGACAGAACCGTTGAGACACACAAGGTTACCTGTCAACCACTGGGTGACCCCGGGTTGACCGGAACCAGACAATGACGATTTGACAGTAGGAAAGAGAATCCTACCATAAGCAAGAAGACTCCTGGCTGCCTTATAACATAGTCTTAGCCCTCATAGGATGTCAAGAGAGACCCACGGGAAAGCGGGCGGACCACAAGGACAAGCCAAGACAATCAAAAACCAAAAACGATGGAAAGTAGGACTCTAGGGCTGTAGCGCTCCACCTTTAGACCGCTACATGGAGGTGACAGTCTAAAGATGAGCCGTTACACTCTAGAGGAGATAGGACTGTGGCGGTCTAATAAAGGCGCGCTACACAGATGTGACAGTTGAGGAATGAGCCATCACAGACACCACCCTACTACGGAACCTAAGACAGACAAACATGAAACGGCCTAAGAGAGGTGCGTTACACGACTCTGACGCACAGGGAAAGGACCGTTAAAGCCAACTGACTTAACAAGTCAAACCCCGGTCAAACACCGTGACGACCTATAGAAGGTGCGCTACAGCACCCTGACGGTCTAAGGCAAGGCCGTCAGAGTGACCAACTGACACGGACATCGAGGAATGACAAGGCTGTAATGCACCAAGAAGGAGGCGTCAGAGGACTGTGACGCTCCAATAGTGAGCCATCACACTCCACAGCCACGAACTGACCAACACGCTCAAAGGCATGTGATGGTCTATCATAGGGCCGTCAGAGCATGTGACGGTCTCTAGTACGACCGCCACGATGATCCTACGATCAAAATAGTGGAAAAGTCGAATCGACACGTTCCACGCCCCATTCACGCCGAAGCGCAGGGGAAACAGTGCCAAACGATGAAAAATAACTTCTGGAAGCTAAAAAGTCCACATGCATACATTAAATTACGAGATCGGGGCGATTTCGATGAATTGACCTAAAACGAGTCACCGAGGTTCCCGGACTCCTACTGGCCCCGAATGACGACCGATCGACATGAAAGTGGCAGGTACGGGATCCTGACATCCTGACGGTCATTTTGACAGAAATTATACTACAAATCGTCACTATTTTCTGGCGAACCCTACAAACCCAAAAATAACGATTTTGCCTAAACTGGCCCGATCTAGCCCGTTCGAGCACCAAACCACGCGCAGAAGCAGGGAAAACGTGCAGGAGGAAGTGGCGATCTGTCTCCGAGGTAACTAAACCACATCGAAAACCACAACGCAAACTCAACAGTCAGCTTTGAATCCACCAATTGGGATCGCGCCAAAATCGATCCGATCCTCGCTCCATCACGCGTCTCAGCAGCTTCCCGGCGTCGTCAGCATTACAATCTTGACCCATCTTAAAGCAAAAAATACAAATACATACCAATACACTCAAAATAAACATAGAGAAATATCAACACTCAGGTAGAGACTCCATACTGTCACCCAGCCATAAGGATGTCGGTGTCGCTCGAGCCGTGCTGCATGTGTGGTACCGGTGGCTAGCTCTGGTGTCCTCACCAATTCTCCCTGGGTGGGAGAAGCTCGACCCCGTCGAGTAGGGATCCGAGTCACTCTGGTATCGATCCAGTCGATCTAGATCTATCCTCTATAACTCGGCTCGGGTGATCTAAGTATCATCGGACGTGGGTTGTCCCCTCTATGTCACCAAATAGCGTTGGTACACCCCACCTCGAGTAGTCGTTACCTATTCGTCCAGTATATGCTCTATCTGCTCTCGCTGCTAAGGTAACAAGGCTGGAGGTGGACGCTCTGGGGTGGTGTCACTCACAAGGGGTGGGGACGGCTCAAATGGCTCACTGGATATCACCATCGGGTCCCTGTAAGTGACTAGATCTGAGACATTGAAGGTAGTGCTGATCCCATATTCTTCCGGTAAGTCTACAACATACGCATTAGAGCCGACTTGCCTCACACTTGAAAGGGACTGGCACTGCGAGCTTGTAATTTTCTTCACGGTTCTAGAGGGAAACCATTCAGGTTTGTCCCTGATCATGACATATTCATTCACTCGGAGCTCATGGTTGTGCCTTGACCAACTCATTGCATCGTGTATTGCTGGCATTTGACGATGACTATGCAACTCCTAATATGCTCGACAAATACATGTACAGACTCTGAACAAACTATACAAATAAAGTAAAACAGACTCATAGACTCTGGACAGATGAAGAGACACAACCTAACGACTTCCTATGATTGACGACGAACACAATGGACGCACCAAGGAAGACTCAGTAAGAAATGATGGACACCGTCTGTATACACCAAGTGTAAAGATAGGCTGACCCACAACTTAATGCCGTGAATCTCAACCCTCGTCAACCGTCTCCAGTTCAAGAAGACTCACCCTCAGGTATGGAAGTGCGGGAGAATCAGGAGGCGGGTGACGGGAAGGTAATCCGGACATCTGGTGTGGGGCACACAAAAAAGGAAGTCTGGACGATGTCTCTCGTATGCGTGGCAGAAATTAGACCAAACTGTGTCAACATAAGGCGTTAACAACGGTACGACAGTCACAAGCGGCTGCGATACCGTAGGAGAGACGGGTAAAAGAGGGTTGGCTGACTGCATGGGGTGGGCAGATGGCATATCCACCATGGACAAGGTAGGCGGGGCAGACAGCTCCGGGACGACCGGTGATATAGGGGTGACTAACAAGATGGAGTTGCTGGCTAGCGCCTGTGGACGCACTTACGGGGACTCTTCGTTCTTTTCGTTTGTTTGTTCGTCTTTTCGTTCATTTGTTAGGTTTATTGAGTGCGAGGGCGTGCCAGTCACTGAGGTGACGATTTATGCGGGCTTAAAGAAGCCCAGGGTGCGCTCGTTCTGACTAATCAGACGATTGTGTGTATCGTGAGGAATATGTGAAGTTCCTACAGGAGTTCGGTGATTACTTTGCTTGGAACTACAAAGAGATGCCCGATCTCAGCCCCGAAGTGACCCAGCATATGTTGGCGATTGATCCCAAGATAGAGCCGGTAAAGCAGCCTCCCCGGTGCATGCAGCCTGAATTGATAAAATAGGTCTGCAAAGAAGTCACCAAGCTCATAGACGTCAACTTTGTAGTAGAGAATTAGTACACCACCTGGCTGGCCAACATCGTGCTGGTGAAGAAGAAGAATGGACAGATCAGGATCTGTGTGGATTTTCGTGACCTGAGCAAGGCCTGCCCGAAGGATGACTTCCCAGTGCCCATCACCGAAGTAATGATTGATGCAACCACCGGCCATGAGGCCTTGTCCTTTATGGACGGTTTGTCTGGTTATAACCAGATCTGGATAGCCGAGCATGACTGGATCCATACAGCCTTCAGGTCACCTAAGGGAATCTTCCACTATAAGAGAATGTCTTTCGGCCTTAAGAACACCGGTGCTACATATCAGCGGGCAATGACCAAGATATTCGATGAGCTGCTCTACTGCAAGGTCGAGTGTTACTTTGATGATCTAGTTGTCAAGACGAAGAAGAGGGGCGACCATCTGAGCGACCTCAGAGTCATTTTCCAAAGGCTCCAGCAGTATGAACTGAAGATGAACCCGATGAAGTGTGCTTTTGGCGTCTCCAGTAGAAAATTCCTGAGTTTCATTGTCCGCCATAGAGGGGTCGAGATCGACCCCCTCAAAATAAAAGCCATCCAGGAGCTACCACCTTCGAAGAACCTGGGAGAACTAAGGTCCCTACAAGGCCGGCTAGCTTATATCCGTAGGTTCATCTCTAACCTATCGAGATGCTGCCAGCTGTTCCATAAACTGATGATGAAGAATGCACCGTTCAGCTGGGGGGATGAATGCCAGCACGCCTTCGACCAGCTGAAGGATTATTTGAAAACCCCGCCTGTGCTGGGGGCACCTGTCAAAGGCATGTCGCTGATCCTCTACATAGCGGCTACCGAATATTCACTGGGGGCAATGCTCATCCAGAATAATGACGAGGGAAAGGAGCAGGCTCTCTACTACCTCAGCCGAAGACTGGTAGGGGCAGAAGCTAAGTACACTCTGATTGAGAAGGTCTGCCTCGCCTTGGTCTTCGCGGTCAAGAAGCTAAAGCACTACATGCTGTCCCATGAAGTGAGCTTGATTTCCAGGGCTGACCCCATCAAGCATATTCTCTCCCAGCCGGTCCCGAAGGGGCACCTCGACAAGTGGGCCATGCTGTTGATGAAGTTTGACATCACTTATGTGCCACAGAAGGCCATCAAAGGGTAAGTCATCGCAGACTTCTTCGCGGCACACCCCGTGCTCGAAGACTCCCCGCTGGCTACGGAACTACCCAAAGATGTAGTACTGGAGGCAAACCAAGTCCAGCAGGCCATCTGGCAACTATATTTTGACGGGGCTTCCAAGATAGAAACAGCATCCTCTGGGCGTACCAAGATACGGGCCGGAGCCGGCATCGTCCTTAAGTCTCTAGATGGAGAAGTGGTACACACTTCCTGCTGCATCAACAAGTCCTGAACAAATAATGAAGCAGAGTATGAAGCTCTGATTATCGGCCTCCAGATTGCTCTGCAAATGGAGATTAAAATGCTGTAAGTATTTGGCGATTCATTACTGGTCGTCAAGCAGGTCCAGGGACAGTTCGACGTTCGAAAGCCGAAGCTACTCCCTTACCACACTAAGGCAAAGGGGCTCATGGAGCGGTTCTACCTCCTTGAGATATGCCACGTCGCCAGAGGAGAGAATGCTCAAGCCAACACCCTGGCAAAGTTGGCAAGCTCGCTAGCAGTCCCGCCTGATGGGTCACTCGACATTCGAGTGATCAACCTGTGACAAGTGCCTAGCATGATAGAAGAAGGACTAGAAGAAGAAGAATGGGAGGTCGCCACAGCAGAAGCTGTCAGTTTGCCTTACTGGAGAGACCCTCTTATACAATGGTTCAAATACTGACAACTGCCCAAGCAAAGGGAAGAGAAGATTAGACTGATCAGAACGAAGGACTCCTATGAGCTCTGAAATGGGATACTATTTTGAATTGTGGTGGATGCCAAGCAAAAGCTACTCCTCCGATGCTTGTCCATTAAAGAGGCTTGAAGAGTTATGAAGGAGGTTCACGCCGGAGTAGTCGGTGCACACCAGGCAGGGTCGAAAATGAAAACTGAAATAAAAAAGCATGGCTATTATTGGCGAACGATGTTTGACGATTGCTGCAAGTATGCTAAGTCGTGTCAGAGGTGCTAGGAGCATACCATGATACCCAGGACGCCACCCGTGCCACTACATCCTACGATGCCCAGCTGGCCCTTCGCCCAATGGGGAACGGACATCGTGGGCCCATTGCCCGCCTCGTCCACAGGCTGCAAGTACATCTTGACAGTGACTGATTACTTCTCCCGCTTGACCGAAGCTGTTGCTCTGAGCGAGGTCACTGGGGAGATCATCGCCAGATTCGTCCGTCGTAATATCATATTCTGATTCGACACCCCCGACCGAATTATTTCAGACAACGACAGCCACTTCCACAACCAGAAGGTCTACCGACTAGCAGAGAAATACAAGATTGACTGGAGGACGTCAACTCCCTACAATCCACAGGCCAATGGTCTGGCTGAAGCTTTCAACAAAACTCTTTGCACTCTCCTGGCTAAAATTGTTAGCTCTAACAAGAAAGACTAGGAAGAGAGGATGTACGAGGCGCTTTGGGTGTACTAAACGATGTACAAGACCCCGACGGACTGTTCACCTTTCTCCCTGGTGTACGGTTTGGAAGCAATAGTCCCCATCGAGCTGGAGATCTCCCTCCTTGCGGGTTGCCATCCAGCACGAGCTACTCCGTGAGGGACAGACATATGTCAAGTGAAGACTCAAAGAGCAAGCCAGTCTGGAGGGAAAGCGACTTCAGGCCTGACAAAACATCCCGGTGTATCAAGCCCGAATAGCGTGTGCCTTTGATAAGCTCGTCAGGGAACGCGAATTCAAGAAAGGTAACCTCGTTATGGTCAAGAGAAGAGACATCATGGCTGCCAACCTCAAGGGCAAGCTGAATGAAAATTGGCTCGGACCCTACATAGTCTAAAAAGTATACGAGGGCGGAGCCTATGTGATTGTCAACCACCGCGGGGAGGTTCAGTTCCCGCCACTTAATGGAAGACACTTGAGGTTGTATTATACCCCAGTGCCCTCATTCAATGAATAAAATCATTCTCCACCTTGATTCGGTGTGGATTTGCACGATCGTTGTCCGAGTGCGAGTGCAGGTACAATAGCTCAGGTGCAGAGCCATTCACTGGGCGGTAAAGGGCCGCTTAGCAGAAGATGTATTTTCGTTGATGTGGGGCTAACATCCATGCAAGGAAAGAAAGATTTAAGCATCGATTGAGACAAAAGGTCCAAATTGATGAGAGAGTATAGCGGCTCAGGCACGAAGTTGTTTATCGAAATGTTGTATTTTTGTTGATGTGGGGTCAACATCAACGCAAGGAAAGAAAGGCTTAATCCTCGATTAAGATGAAAAGTCTGAATCGATGAAAGAGCATAGCGGCTTGGGCATGAAGCCGTTCGCTGAAATGTGTATTTTTGTTGATGTGGGGTTAACATTAATGCATGGAAAGAAAGATCTAAGCATCGATTAAGACGAAAGGTCCGAATCGATGAGACAGTATAGCGGCTCAAGCACGAAGCCATTTGTCGAAATATTATATTTTTGTTGATGTGGGGTTAACATCAACGTAAGGAAAGAAAGATCTAATCATTGATTAAGACGAAAGGTCCGAATCAATGAGAGAGTATAGCAACTCAGGCATGAAGCTGTTTGCTAAAATATTGTATTTTCGTTGATGTGGGGTTAACATCCACGCAAGGAAATCGTCCCGCATCACCGTGCATATGCACGGGGTTGAAGAATAAGGTCCGTGCACGTTGTGCACGGGGCTGAAGAACAAAGTCCATGCACGTTGTGCATGGGGTTGAAGAACAAAGTCCGTGCACGCTGTGCACGGGGTTGGAGAACAAGGTCCGTGCACATTGTGCACGGGGCTGAAGAATGAAGTCCGTGCACATAGACCAAGGTCGGTGCATGTGCAGGGAGAGTTAGTGCAGTTATGGAGTATGCAAGGGGTAAGGTCGGTGTACATGCAAACTATGGTCAGCGTACGTGGGCTAAAGTCCATGCACATGCAGGCTAAGGTCAATGCACATGCAGACTAAGGTCAGTGCACGTGGGCTAAAGTCAGTGCACATGCAGACTAAGGTTAGTGTACATGCAGACTAAGGTCAGAGCACATGGGCTAAAGTCAGTGCACATGTAGACTAAGGTCAGTGCACGTGCTGACTAAGGTCAGAGCACATGGGCTAAAGTCAGTGCACATGCAGACTAAGGTCAGTGTACATACAAACTAAGGTTAGTGCACATGGGCTAAAGTCAGTGTACATGCAGACTAAGGTCAGTGTACATGCAGAATAAGGTCAGTGCACATGCAGACTAAGGTCAGTGTACATACAGACTAAGGTCAGTGCACATGGGCTAAAGTCAGTGTACATGTAGAATAAGGTCAGTGTACTTGCAGACTAAGGTCAGTGCACATGGGCTAAAGTCAGTGCTTGGTCCGTGCAAGGTCCGTGCAAGGATTGTGCGAGGCTTGTGCATGTGGAGGGATGAAGTCCGTGCGGGGTCTATGCACGTACAGACAGGGTCCGTGCAGCTATAGGCCAAGTCGGTGGACATGCGAGCAGGGCCCGTGCAGGGTGAAGTCAGTGCATGCATGCAGAGGGGGACAAGGTCCGTGCATGGTCTGTGCGCATGGGGGCAGGGGCTATGCAAGGTCCATGCAGGGCTTGTACAAGGCTTATGCATGCTGGGGGACCAAGTCCATGCAGGTTTGCACGGGGTTGGGGTTGCAAGGGGGACGAAGTCCATGCATGGGCTGCACGGGGTTGAGGTTGCACGGAGTTGAAGTTGCACGGAGTTGAAGCCGTGAGGGGATGAGTGTACTGGGGAAGGCCATGGGTGTGCTGGTGAATGACGGGGGAGAGCGTGCCGACGAAGAGGTGTACCGGCGAAGGGTGAACTGGCAAGTATGCCGGTGAAGGGCTTAACAACAACAAAAGAAAGGGGGCACCGCTCAAGGAATGTGCCGGCAAAGGGGAATAAAGAGTGTACCGGTGAAGGGACCCAAGGGCATGTCGTGGAAGAGTCTAAGAGTGTGCCGGTGAAGGGGGTTTCGGAGTGTACCGGCGAATGGGATTTCAGAGTGTGCCGACGAATGGGATTTGAGAGCGGTCTGCATCGGTGAAGGGTCCACTCGTGCTTCATTCTCTTAAGGCCTTTATTTTCTTCTTTTATCCTTCTCTTCCTCCTTTTCTTAATTGATTTTCTATGTAATTCATTCGTTTGTTGCTCCCCTTTGGTTCAGACTCCGTGGGAGGAGTATACTGAGGTGGAGCTTCATTTCTGGACTTACACTAGATACATCTACGTGTCACAGGAGGGGTGGAACACCCACGGTTTGCCAGACGTGACGCACCTCGCCGCCTACTTAGCGTACTGGTTGGCGACGTTTGTGGTCCCGTACGGAGAGGACGGGCTACTGAGAGCTGAGTTACTGTGGCCAACTTGTTTGTTGGCAGAGGGGCGACAGTTGACCCTAGCTCCTGCTGTGCTGGCCAACATATACCAGGGACTGGGAGTTCTGGCGGCACACTCAACACCGAGAGAGAGGAGTATACTCCTGCCGACCCACTATCTTAGTGTGTGGGCTAGGTTACTATTTTCGGGACTGGTGACGCGAGGGACCGTGGCGAACCCGACGGAACCACTTCTATTTAGCTTTACTGGCTAGCCCGATGGGGACATGGAGGCCCAGCTGGAGGGGGCTAGGAGAGCCCTTTGCTACCTGCCCGCCCGGGGCGAGGAGGGGTTACCGTTTGACAGTGCCGCGAGAGATTGTGATCTTTTTCTTAGGGCTTCAGGTGGAGGGGCAACTAGCGCCCACCCTGGTCAGGGGGCAGCTGGTGCAGGGTCACGGACTGAGTGGATACTGAGCACCCGATCGACAGTGTTGACGTTGCACCAGTCGGCGACGAGTTCCTTGGAGCCATACTACCTGTATCGGTTTGCAAGGAACTTCGGGTACGACAAGGGGATCCTGCCGAATAGGGAGTTCCCTCCGACGGGCAGACAGTACAGGGGCAGGGATACCCACCTACTTGCAACACCATGGTGGGACTTTTACTGTCGCCAGGAGCTAGAGCGATTCCCGATGCCAGGACAGGGACGTCGGGGGTGATTTAATGTACACTACGCCAGGTGGTGGTTTAAGCACAGCTACCTATACCGACAGAAGGCCTCCGCGATCAGGAAAGCGGAGGAGAGTCACTTGCTGAGGGAGGATCTACCTCCTATTGTGTTGGATGAGGGGTACCTGAGGACCCGTGCTGCTCAGATCCACCGAGAGATCGAGCGAGTTGTAGAGCAGTGGCGCCGCAGTGGCCGGGGTTCATCTTCTGGGAGTCGAAGCAATGGAGGGGCACTGACGCCCCTAAGACAGGCCTCGGCAGCAATGACTGGAGTGAAGGCTTCTCGACCTAGGGCACCTAGGGCCTGGTGGGCTCAGTTCTTGGCCGATTGTGGCTTTCAGAGCAGAGGCTCGCTGGACCAGGCCCTCCCGCACAGGAGCTTTGCTGACACTGCAGTCGATGACTGAAGACGGCACATCGCTCATGCGATCGGGTCAGCTGGGCCTGTGGAGTTTGTGTCCCAGATCGAGTGTACGCACACTCTACGGGACATTCGGGAGGCCGTCGCGATGGTAGCTCGGGCACTGGCGTTGAGACCAGAGCAGCTAGTGCCTTTGCCGTCGACCCCCTTCGAGGCTCCAGGTAAGGCTCTTTCTTTTAGCACTTCCCATCTTTACTTTGTTATTTTCTGGGTGTGCGACTGGAGCATTGGCCCCTGGGACCCTCCTTGTTTCTTTTTGACGTCTGGGTAGCTCGCTTTGCTCACTGCAATACTGACCCCCTGCTTCTCTTTTGTGTTTCAGGAGGAGGAGAGTTTCCCTGAGGTGCGCTCTGGGAGGGCCCGTAGGGCTGTCGCCAAGCGGAGAGGGATGGTGGCTCCACGGGAGACGGACGAGTCGAAGTCACTTTCGGCCGAGGAAGTGGTGCAAATCGTGTGGTTCCTTCGGTCGGATAGCGGACTAAAGCTCTTGGTTCCCCTTCCTCCTCCCCGACTGCTCGTGACGCCCGAGGAAGGTCGGCTGCTGAGGAAGACGCTGGCCGAGCTCGTGGTTCGTGGCGAAGAGGGGACGTCAGTGGGTGGAATGGCCCAGCCTTCAGTGACAGGAACGGAGTCTGTTCCACTTCTTGCCCTTCCCCCGACCGAGAGCAAAGAGGAGCAACCCCTTACAGTCGTGGAGTCGGGCAGCACAGCCGCAGCTCCAGCAGCTCCCCTGGCCATGGCTGGCAGGGGGTTACATCTTGAAGTGGGAGGCCTGAGCGACCTATCAGTGGCGCTTCCTTCCTCGTCGGCTGTGGTGGACGCAGAGATGTGGGCTGCCGTAGACGGGGTGGTTGAGTTCAGCCCGCCGGAGGTGCCTTCCATCGGCCACACTGCCTCGGACGTGCCGGTCTGACCCATGCTGGCGGCGTTGCGCTCAATGGTATTTGCAGATCCCTTCCTCACGTACCGAGGGGCGCATGCAATAGCGACACAGTTGACCGGTGCGTTGCAAGTGCTCGGCTGCCCCTTGGAGGAGTGGTCGCGGCGCGTACTGTTACTGCTGAAGTACATAAACCGTTGCGAGTTCCTCGAGACTCGGGTCCCCAACGAGCTTGCCGCCATCAGGGCCCAGGAGGGGGAATACTTGCAAGCCTTAGAGGAGTGCCGAACCAGCGGAGAGCGGTTCGAGAAGGCTTTGGAAGGTGGCCGTCAGGATGTTCATGCCCTCAAAGGCATGATTAAAGAGCTAGAAGGCCGCCTTACCGCCGCTAAGTCTGCACTGGCCGAGGTCGAAGCGACCGTGGAGAGGTGGGGTGAAGCGTTGGCCGTTGCTAGTGCTGAGGCGGTCTCCCTCGAAGCGGAGCTGGAGCGTCTCGAGGGGCAGAGGGGCCGACTGCACGACATGGTGAGCTTCCCCTGCATCGGCATCCTCCCCCTCGAGGATATCTTCCGGGGGATTGACTGAGTGCCGCCATCCCTGGGCCTCCCAATGTATCCCGCTCCTCTTTCTGTCTCTTCTCTTCTTTTATCTTTGGCATGTAGCCCAGGGGTACGCCCTGCAGCACGTGTATCCCTTCACTTTTTGAAATAGAGAAGAAAGTATTGGTGTACGCTCTTTTGGGTGCTGGCCCAAGAATCTGTTCTTTCCCATCTCTTGGTTCTGTTTTCCTCCCTCTTTCTGTCCCTCGTCAGGATGTAACTCTGTGTCGAAGACTCGACCTAGGAGTGTTTCGGCCAGGCTGGCAGAGGTGCGCAGGAGAGCGCTCATCTCAGGGTCTGCAGAACCACTCTCAAGTACTACCAATGCTCCTCTTGACTGGCAGAATATATCAGGATGTCGTCTATAAAGACCATGACAAACTGATCAAGATAGGGGCGAAAAATCTAATTCATCTGTTCCATGAATATAGCTGGTGCATTAGTCAACCCGAATGGCACTACTAAGAACTCGTAGTGACCATACCGAGTCCTAAAGGCCGACTTTGGCACATCCTCGGGCTTGATTCTGATCTGGTGATAACCTGTCCTCAGATCAATCTTGGAGAAGACTTTGGCAGATGATAATTGGTTGAATAGCTCTTCAATCCTTGGTAGAGGGTACTTGTTCTTTATGGTGACCTAGTTGAGCTTGCACTAATCAATGCAAAGCCGCATGGTCCCATCCTTCTTCCACACGAACAAGACTGGTGCTCCCCACAAGGACATGCTGGGCCGGATGAAGCCTTTGTCTAGCAACTCTTGCAATTGCTTCCTGAGTTCCACAAGTTCTGTCAAAGCCATTCGGTATGGTGGAATGGAGATAGGTGCAGTGCCTGGTACTAGCTTAATAGAGAACTCTGTCACTTGAGCTGGTGGTAGTCCCAGTAGATCTTCGAGAAACGCATCTGGAAATTCTTAGACTACGTCCAAGTCCTCCAAAATCATGAGGGAGCCTTCTTCAAGCATCACACTAGCTAAGAAATAATCGCATCCTTTGTTGATCAACTTGGAGGCCCAGATGGCTGATACCATCATTCTCCCAGACTTGTCCCTAGGGCATTGAAAGAAGAATGTTTCCTTCCCCGGCTTCTGAAAAATCACCCTCTTTTGACGACAGTCCAAGAGAGCGCAATGTTGATCCCACCAGTCCATTCCCAGAATGAGGTCAAAGTCATTCATATCTAGGATGTATGGTTCCCCCAGTAATATCATCCCATTGATGTTGACGTACATGGTGGGGATCACGAGCTTGGTGTGGACTTGTTTCCCGGTTGGTGTGCTAACGATCATTTCTCCGAAGGATGTAGCTTAGGGTCGGTTCTTTAGTTGGTTGGCGAAACTAGTGGATATGAATGTGTGTGTAGCCCCTGGGTCAAACAAGACCTTTGCATAAACAATATCTATGAGGAGCGTACCTTCTGCCATGGTAGGTCTATTGTTTGTCTCTTCTTGCATCAGTGCATAGACTCGCCCTCTGTATTGGATCTTCTCCTGCCAGGGTACTGGCTTTTGCTGAGTCTTCTTAGGGCAGTCCCTCACAAAGTGTCCAGCCTCGCCGCATTCATAGCATTTGCTTTTCGCCCTCTAGTATTCCTATCCTGGATGGTTGCAGCCACATTGGATACAGGATGGAGCCCTCAGTCTGCCCTTCGGATCCTGTCCCTGGCGGGCCACCATTTCCTTGTCACGTCTCCCTCCTGTCTGCATAGGCCTTTTGCCCGATGACTTCTGCTCCTCAGCGAACCTATACATGAACATTTGTTAGAACTTGACCTTATATGTTCCCCAAATCTTTATGGCCTCAGCTCTTACCTTGCATTTTCTCGTTCGGCTCCCTATCTCACCTGCTACCAGTCTGCAGCAGCAGCAGATTTCAACAAAAATTTGCAGCATATCCACCGGTCACTCCATGAGTCTTCTGGTGGGGTATCTTATAACGGCGGGAACCTCGTCAAGTCAGCTTCGCAACGGAGGTGGTCCCACCAGCTTCCAAGCTCGGAACTGATCGGAGGAACGCATCTCGCCGGATTGCGCAGCCATAACTTGACTGGTGACCTAAAGCTGAGTGTAAAGGATCCCTCGACCAGCTCGATTGAGATCATGGTGTGATCTTCAGAGTGCAAGAACTACGTCCAGTCCTCTTTCAGTACCAGAAAGAAGGAGGTTAATCGCCCGCCCGAGCACCCAGTTCCGGCCATTCTCGTCGAAGGTCGCAAACTGCTCCTGTCTATCCAAGTTGGACCAACCCCCACTCTTCAGCTCAGAGTTTTCTTCTCTGACCTCTGATTGTAGTCCTGTCAGTTGTCATCTGAAGCTACTTCGCCCACGGTCGCGTTGCCATAAATTTTGCCTCTATCGGAGTTCAGTAGTGCCCGGGAAGCATTGGTAATAGTCCCCTTCAGTTCTACATCAGTCAGAACTCAGTTGGACTAGCCAAGTACTCCAAGCAACAGTGACCTTTGTCATCCACCAATCTATGCCAAACTCGTACAGTCCGTTCCTTGGTCAGTCCCGGTCATCTCAGCGCTAATCCCACCTCTGGCAACCTTTGGACGAGTTCATGGCTGTCCTAACACCGACGCTCGGTCCTGCAGTCCCAGATAGGGCAGAACCGAACAACTTGAGAAGACGAAGGTGCAACACCTTGGCTCGACCTCCAGACAATTACCAGCTCCTACGGCTGGCTTCTACCTTGCCCCCAGTCGATTCAACATCAGTCCTGCCTTCCTACAGCACTGGGAGATGCCCGCAGTAGCTCAACATCCACTCTCTACCCCCTGCTGGTCAAATCAGGTAGATTCGGGGTCATCGGCTTCTTCCCTTCCCTCGCTTGGCCGGCTGAAGGCCCCTCCCTACGTGGAGGTAGTTTTGGATGTAATTTCAATCAGTCCCCGACCCAAGATCCCCCTCCTGCGAGAGGTGTAGTGGTGTAACATTTTAATTTTCAAGTCAAAGCTACACAGACGCGACGTGCGGGTGCGTACCCATGCCTCGCCGCTCACCCTCGTCTCCGGCCGAGATCAGTGTATTCGCACCGATCAGGTGAGCTTCTGGTCACTTCTCTTTGCTGGTATTCCATGCTTAATTAGTATTGCCTCTTAGCTCCACCGAATGGTGAGAGAGTGCCCGGTCTCAAATTGTCATCAAATTGAGCGACCATCGCGGAGCGAGTTGTGAGAGAGACCCTACAACCCACTCCCTTGGCGTGCTGGCCGCCCGTGAAATTGGGCATCCCAGGCCCTTAGGGGTTTAGCCTCAAGCTTGTCAAATCCCTCCAAGCATCAAGGTCCCACCCCAGACCCTCTCCATCATCACCGGGTTGCCCACGGGCACATGTGTGCGTTACGCGGGTGAGCCTGCTTAAGTGATATCGCCGGGGGCCCTACGGTAACCAGCTTACTCACCGTCTCTCTCGAGTGCGCCACACCAGTGCTCCTAGTGGGCCGACACATGCGTGCCGTGGAAGGTACGACCAGTGGATGGGTCACCAGAAGTACAGACCCTCAAGTCAGTAAAACTGACTCCGAAAGTAAACGGGCACAAGGATCACTCCTCGTACAATACCGACTCATAGTGACGTAAGCCAAAGACGTCACATCTCAGGACCCCTCACGACGCCCCACACCTGGTCCCCACATAATGCCCGGCATCAGTCAAATCACAGGTTAGCACGTGGATCGAGGTCCACTCACTCGGGACTCGAATCGACACGGGAAGCCACTGGCTAGGTCTCAGACGATGAACGGTCTATCATTGACCACTCATGGGTGCACGGCTAACTCACAGTCGTGCGAGGAATAATGGATGGTCCAACCTAGCCGTCCATCATTCCCAACGGAAACCAGACTATAACGCGCCTGCTCAGGTGCGTTATAGTGCTTAACGGACCAACAAGGGTGCGTTAAGCCCCAAGTCACGGAAGTCAACATAACGCACTCCTCCAGGGGCATTATGTACATAACGGACCAACCATGGTACGTTATGTCACGGAGTAAAACAGACCATAACGCACTCCCCAAGGGGCGTTATGGGCCTTAACGGACCAGCTCTGACACGTTAAGTGGAAGGCAAGGGCGTTAAGCCTAACGCACCTTCCCTGGGGCACTATGGTATATAACGGACCTCCCCAGGCGCGTTATGTGACCAGGACCCCAATGATCACAACCAACGGTCAAAAATCAACGGTCAGAAATCATGACGCACCAGCACCGGTGCGTCATGCCTGACATGGCGGTCAGTCGAGGGGCCGTTAAACCCTCAGCGACCAGACTCAAAAACACACGAAGCATAACGCACCTGCCTGGGCGCATGATGCTCATAACGGTTTCTGGAATGACCGCTATGTCGTCCCGACGGTGAAACGGCGAATACAACCCAAAAACGTCAACCACGCCCCTGTGCCTCCACGGGAAAGGGGGGAATCAAGGGGGAAGCTCCCCAATAGCCCTAGGCATGATTCTAAGGCCTCGGATCGGCCAAAAACGTGATGAATTGCTAGATCGGGCGATCACTCCCCAAAGTATGGTTTTGCCCTAACCCGCTCAAAAGCACCCCTCTCGGCCTCACGACGGGCTACAAACCACGGCAATGAAACGCGGGGAGCTAGGGAACGTCACCCTACCTCAATGGAGTGAATGCTCCACCGAATCGACGTCGAAATCGCAAAGAACGCCTTTAGAAGCCCTCGTTCCTCCACGAAATCTCACGATCTTTACGCCGCCACGATCGCCTTGCCGTCACCGTCATCGCCACGCCGTCGCCCCACGCCGTCTGCAGTCGGAGGGAGCTCACCGTGCGACCGAACGAGAGAGAGAGGGGGAGGGGCGCGGTCACGGTGGGGAGAGGAAGAGGAAGAAGAAAAGAAGAAGAATAAGAATAAGATAAAGAGTTTGATATTTATAGAAAATCTGAATTTAGTCTATCCACCAGTAACCAAATACAATCATGCCCACTGGACGTCCTCGGTAACCCAACCACAAAATCAGTGGTCACATGGTCCCACTTCCACGTAGGTATCTCCAAGGGCTGAAGTGTGCCTCCTAGTATCTGGTGCTCAGCTTTCACCTGTTGACAGATCAAACACCTGGCCACAAACTCTTCTACATCTCTCTTCATGCCAGGCCACCAAAATTGTCTCTTCAGGTTCTGGTACATCTTGGCAAATTCGGGGTGCACAGCATACTGACTTCCATGAGCCTCGCGCAACACCGTACACCTCACCTGCTCCTCGACTGGGACGTACAACCTACCTTTGAACCTCACATCTCCATCCTCTCCAAGCTTCACCTCGGCCATCGACAGAATATAGGGTAGCTCAGGGTCCGCTCGCTGAGCCTCAGTCACCTATCGACGAATAGATGGCGTGACAGTCAGACTCGCAAGGACAGCCAAACCCTGATCCTTAGGGATCTTAAGCCTAAAAGTCATGGCCTGCACCTGCTGCCAAAGCCTTCACTTCCTCAACAACAGCTGACTGACCGCGACTCTCCTGCTCAGAGCATCAGCTACGACATTCATCCTGCTATGTTGATAAGACAGAGTAAAATCATAGTCCTTCATATACTTCATCCACCTCCTCTGCCTGAAGTTAAGGTCTTTCTGGGTAAACACATACCTCAAACTCTGATGGCCAGTGAAACGCTCGAACTTCTCGCCGTACAGATAATGCCTCCAGATCTTTAGGGCGGAAATCACCGCCGCAAATTCAAGATCATGAGTAGGGTAGTTCACCTCACGTGGCTTCAACTGCCGAGATGCATACGCCACAACTCTCCCATGCTGCATCAACACAGCACCTAAACCTACCCCGGAAGCATCCGTACACACCACAAAACCTCCCGATCTTGAAGGTAACACCAACACCGGAGTGGTAGTGAGCAATCTCTTCAGCTCCATAAAGCTCCGCTCACACTCCTTCGTCCAGACAAACGGCACATCCTTCCGCGTAAGCCTAGTCATCGGGGCCGCAATACGAGCAAAATGCTAGATAAATCGCCTGTAAGAGCCTGCAAGCCCCAAAAAGCTCTGAATCTCCGCGATAGTACTCGACCTCGACCACTGCACCACTGCCTCAACCTTGGCCGGGTCCACAGAAACACCATCACCAGAAATCACATGTCCCAGAAAGTGCACCTCTTGAAGCCAAAACTCGCACTTGTTGATCTTGGCATACAACTGATGATCATGCAGGGTTTGCAATATGATCCTCAAATGATGCACATGCTCCTCAGTAGACCGTGAATACACAAGGATGTCATCCACGAACACGACCACAAATTGGTCCAAGTACGGACGGAACACCCTATGCATCAAATCCATGAATGCCACGGAGGCATTGGTGAGCCCAAATGGCATCACCAAGAACTCATAATGCCCATACCTCGAGCGAAAAGTAGTCTTCTCAACATCAGACTCTCGAATCTGTAGCTGATAGTAGCCCGACCTCAAATCAATCTAGCGATGATGGCGAGGGTCCAAGGCAGAACCCAATCGTTCAAAGGGTCTTGGCTGGCTTAGGCTGACCCCTAAGGGTCGGGGATTCCCAACTTGAGTGGGGGCCAGCACGCCGGGGGCGTGGGTTTGGGGTGGCGCTCTCTCGCTTCCGGGGTGGGCACACTAGAAGTGTGTGCAAGTTTGGGCTCTCAACTCACCATCTGACGGACATTCAAGACAATACCAAATCAGCAAAGCGGTAACCAGCCAAGGGTAACAGACGCCTACCTAACCGGTGTGAAAACACCGATCCCCCTCGGAGATGAGGGCGAGTGGGGAGGCGTGGGTACGCACCCGCACGCCGTGGCGATGGCGCTTGACCTGAAAATAAAGGAAAGCTATAGCACTACACCTCATGCAGGAGGGGGATCTTGGGGTGGGGGTTAAGTGCTTACATCCAAAATTACCTCCACACAGGGAGAGGCCTTCAGCCGGCCAAGCAAGGGGAGGGGACGAAGCGAGAAACTAGATGGTCGGACTCCTCGTCGGTGCTGCCGACTTCTGGAATCGCAGGACAGTCGGTTGAAGAGTACACCGCCACGGATGCTCCCGAACTCCAATTGGGCCAAAACTAGATCCAAAACACTCTGATCTGGCCCAAGATGACACTCGAATTTTCTGGATTAACCTTGAGTCGGCTGCTGGATGGTACAGGTCATGGAACAGTGCTAGTCCATTCTAGTGCTGGCCGCTCCTAGGGTCTTACCGTTGGAAGATGGAGACGCCACAGGCCGTCCTGAGCTCGGATGGAGGCGGGACTGGTACCGAGATGCCCGTGGATGAGTATTATTTCAGATGGGACTGACGGCAACCTCAGAGGACGTCAGGGTTGATCGTACTGGCTAGATGAGTGGAGGTGGGTCCGTTCAGGAATAGAGGAACCAACTTGGCGCGACTTCGGTGGAAAATTCGTAACTTCTGATGCCAGGGTCTGAATCTCGTTCCGCTTCTTGGGGATCATAGAGGACTGGTAGAAGTTGCTCTCAGCAAAGTTGCACATCCAGATCTACCAAGGAGTAGTCGTGGTGGAAGCTTTTGTAGGTCTTTAGTTCTCTGTCTGGGAGCTCTTGCACAGTCGGAGGAGAATCACTCTCGCGGACAGCTCTGAGCTCGGATGAAGACAAAACCACCTCCCTTGGAAAGCCCTCTGGATGACCTTTCCAGTGGTATATGATTTGGCACCAGAAGAGTTGGGGAAGTATCAGAGAAGCAGTAATATTCAGGGCCCTTGTTGTCTGCCTACGACCTACTACCAGAGCTGCACCCTTGTGATGGCTAATGAAGCAAGAAGGAAGGGCTGCAATGCAAGGGGTTGATGGATAATGGCTGGGGAGTGGGGAGGACGTGGTTAGGCTTCTTGGAGGGCTGAGGGGGCAGTGGTGGTGAGGGTGGAGTGAGTTAGGGTTGTTGGGAAGAGAGGGAAGTTTAAATTTTGGCCTTGGGAGGGGTGGATTCCACCTTGGGAAGGTGGAGATTGACTTGGGGAATGGAAAGTGGGTGGTTGGATGTGAAGGACATGAATCCCAGGTAAAATCTAAGCCTGTTGTGTAACTAAGCATGCAACAATTACAAAACACTGAAAAGTAATGTGTCTTTTGCCTGACAGGCTCCTCAATGTTAGATCTGATCCAAACTCTTCTAGCTCGAGCCAAAAACACTACATAATCTAACTCAGATAACAGATGAAATGCCTCTCCACCATAAATTAAGTTTATCATTGGAAACACACCTTCACCGTACTGGATTCGGGAAGGGAGATTGATCATACATGGGAAACAGAACGGAAACAGAGAACAAAATCGATCTTGTGTATCCAATAAGACCATCGTAATGATGGCGAGATACACAACTGACAGCTAACACAGATTTGCCGCCCATGAACCATGATAAATCCGACACAAAAACACCAAGCAGTAGACATTGGAGGAACAAAAGTAGAAACGTGGTACTCAACTGGTCAGACTTCTCCGTGCGATACGTCCGCTCCCCAAGAGAGAGGCAAGCGAGCCACCTGTCCTTAAACATCATCTCCGCCTGCAGAGAACATTCACCGAGAAAACCAGGAGCATCAGAAACCAGCCTCCAGCGGAGCCAAACGCGAACAGCGCGCTGGCATTTCGCCCCCACCCCCCGTAACCTCCACGGGCAAAGGACCATCATCATGCAAGGACCAAGGAGGGGGAGGAGGACGTACACTGATGAGCTCAATGCGGGCGATCCCGGCGAAGTCGTCGGCGGCGAGGTTCTTGAGCAGCGGGTTCGAGTTGGAGTGGCGGTGGGAGAGACGGAGCCGCCTCCGCAGTCTGGACAGCCGGGACGGCCGCTCGACCTCCTCCTGGTCGTCGCAGTGCTCGGAGCCATTCGATCTGGAGGTGCCATGCCCCATGGCTTCCCAGCTCTTCTCCCTTGTTCTCCGAACTGCTCCGACGGGGGGGCGGAGCACTTCAACCCTGCTAGGCGCAGACGTCAACCCTGAGATGGTCACAAGGACGCCGAAGCTGCCGCCACGATTTTAACCTTCTTTTAAAACACGGGCCCTCACGCATTGCTCGAATAGCAGACATGGTTAGTGCGTATCGTTGCGCATTGTTGAATTGCACATCGATGAGAGAAAAGCTATAAACGCTCTCAGCCGATAGATGACGACGCCATGGAAAGTCCTAGTCACAGTGACGAGGTGTTTGTATCTAGTTCTCTCTTTGAAACGCATGCCGTCCGTGCACATGGGCGCGCATAGAGTTGGGATGCAAGTCGTCTGAAGCGAAGAAAGCGGGGAGGGGGGGTTGAAAACTTCGACTCCCCGTGCTCCAGCATCTTCACGCCGGGTGCGCGGCCGTTCGAACCGGATCAGAACACCGTTTAGAATGTTCTCTCGCTTTGTGCAAAATACCATCTTGCAGGCTTCTGACTCGCGGGATCCCCGCACGATGGTATCCGTGAGAATGCAATCAGATCTTTTGCACTGGTGAGTGGCGGCCGTTACGATACGCACCGACCTCGGTTTTATGTCAATAGTAATACGTGGTGCACTCCGTGTCTTAATTATATACCCCTGGAATGGGATCTACTTAAAGAAATTCTATCCGTGAGACCTTGTACATAGTCACAAAAAAAAGAAAACTATACCAATCGTCTGGTGTCTATCATGTAGTTTCAGGTCATTCATCCATCCTTTAAGTTAGGTTAGAGCACATTAAGGTCTCGCTAGGCCATGAGTCTTGGTCTAGCGAAACCGGGGAGACCCTTGTCCCGCCACATCGGCCTATGCTCATTAAAAAGAAGACAACATGCACATACACATGAGTTTTTCTTAAAATTGGTAGCGTCGCTTAAGACGGGTCTTTGCCCCAAAGGCCCCTGAAAGGCCCTAGTTTTCTTTCTTTTCTAATCAACCGACCAAGATAGCCATCACCCTTAAAGTGTTGAGTAAGACAACTGAAACACCCCACCATCAGGGTGAGAGTAGGATTGATCCCTTGAGTCCTGCCAAAGCACGTGAAGAGGGCAGTGTCCCCGCAGGCATACAAGAGGGATCCAAAATCTAAGAAAGTCAAATTCAAAATCCCCCCCCAAAAGCAAGGTCGTGATTGTGCCTAGCAGAAATAAGCCCTATGAATGCCAAAGGCAAAACCTGAAAAGGGCAAAAGTACAAACACTCAAGGAGTGATCCGAAGTCACCCACAAGGGCGGCGTCAAGTTGGCACATCTGTTGGCTCACCAAGTTAATGGCTTTGTCGGTCCTCTTGGAAGGTTTATCCCCCACATTCTTCTATCCCCCTCTGAAGACAAAGGCCTAACGGAAGCCCTGAAAGGTGAACCCCGTCTCGGTATGCAGCCCTATTTTATGAAAAATACACTGATGGTTGTCCAACTTTGAAAGGAAGAAGCTATTGCTGCGAAAGAGTCTCAGCATTTTTGGTAGGACAAGACCCTCATCTACCACCTTAATGTTGGGTCTCCTGTGTGCTTTGATTGATTGGCAACAGTGGAGCTATCCAGGTTAACTGGAGTTGACTTTAGTAACCTTATCTTGACCATTATAATATTATGTATTTTGATGAATCTTTATATGTCAGATCATTACATAGACCATGTCTGCACCTTCATTCTATAGCAAGGCTTTTCATCAAACAGATTGCATGCATGAGCACTTCACGGTTACATTGGTCATAAGGTCGGTGCAAGTTTAGTCATGGTCCGTGCACATTTTACTTAATTACATACAAAGTCCGTGCATATGCTCATAAGGTCAGTGCATATTTCCATTCAGCATCTCATAGGTCTGTGTATGTTTTAGTCTTTGTGAAAAGCAAGGTCTGTGCATGTTCCTGTGGAACTGCATGCATAGTCAGTGCATGCTTCTGTTTCATCATCTAAAGTCGGTGCACCTTATCTCATGCATGTAACAAGTCGGTGCATGTTTTCCTCCTTCACGCAAAGTCCGTGCACATGAGTCTCCAGGATCGGTGCAATTTTTGCCTCAATGTTCAAAGTCTGTGCTATCTTGAGGTTGTCTGCATTCAGGGTCGATGCTAGTTTAGTATCACACATTCCATGGTCTATGCATTAGTCCATTCAGGGTCGATGAATGTTCCATGCAAGCCCATTTTTAATGCAAATAGTATCCAAATTGAAGCCAACTCGTACCCAATTGGAAGTGAAGCCGCTGCCATCCACTTGGTGCTCCGCGTATGGCACCGTCGGTTCGCTGACGTGTCACTGTTCGCCGTGGGGTCCGCACCAGGAACCCCTCGTCACTGGAGTCGCCACCATAATCAAGCTGCTCAGAAGATGAAGGGCTCTCTGCTTGCTCCTGACGCTCCACTATCAGAGCAGATACTTCGCTGATGGGAATCTCTCCCTCAGCAGGAACTTCCTTAGTTTGCCCCACACTGGGAGCGTCAGCTGAATGAATCTCGGGGGTGGGCTCACTCCCCGGAATGACTTGCTCTCCAGAAACAGCTCCCTCCACAACCCCAGCCTCAGGGAGCAATGTCGGCTGTATTTCAACTAAAATTTGAAAGTAAGACGCAATCAAGCCGATTGAAAGCATGATGAGTCTTGGAAGCCCTTGGACAAATTGCAAATTACCTTCCATTTCCTAGCTGGGTGTCGGGGAAGGTAGATCTCCCTCCATAGGGGCTATGGGAACTTCCCCTGCCCTTTCTCTGATTACGGCACCAACTACTGCCTCCAGTCCGACGACTGCAGCAATGGTGCCAGCAACTGTAAAGAAGAATTAGCCAAAGCAGCCAGAATAAGCAAGTAAACCACAGAAGAATGAAGAGTTTACCTTCAGCTTCAGGCTCCTACACATGAGAAGCCTCAAGTTCTTCAAAAGATACAACTGGAGGAGGGACGATTGCTGGTTCCTATTTTGCAGTCTTCCTCCGACGTGCCCATGTCACCCGAGTCACTGCTTGTTTGGCCTTGCTAACGGCCTCTTTCATTTGGGACCTGGTCCGCTTCCGCGAGTCACCAGGAGGCAATGGTGTCGTGGTCGGAGCCGGCTCGGGGATCCTGAAATATGTTGGCTTTTGGGTCTTAATTATCAACTCTCTGAAATGTCGAGTCTCCTCCGAAGAGAGTCGGACTGTACAAGCACAAGGGTGAGAATGACACATGTTGAAATGTGAAGGAAACAGTTCAAAGCTGGATTGAAGAAATGAAATATACCTGCCGGCCCTATGTACAAAGGGGAAAGAGGTCAATAAAATAACGAAGGCGTCTTGTCTCTACAAGCCGCCTCGCGAACAAGCCAACAGACATCTCCAATCTTCTCGCTCTTCTCGACCAGCGACGTCAAGTCCTCATGGCCGAGAGAAGACAGATGATAATACAAATTCAAGTGGTCCAGCCCCCATCTATCAGCATATTTGAAGGAGATTAGGAGGGGATGGTCCAGAATAGCTCCACTCGGGCCACCAACTGAGAGCCCATGAGATCGGAGCAATGCAAATAGCCAGGGGGTGTTACTATACAGTGCGTCCCGCCTGTCCTCCCCTCTGATAAAGGTCCTGTAAGGGTGTAAACTGTCGGTCTCCGGACGCCAGTCGGCCACGGTCAGGATGGGCTCCTCCACTAGCAAAGGGAGCTGTTGAAGAACTACCCGTTCACCGCTCACGCGGCACAGCCCCCGAAGTGTCTTTAGATAGTCATCCTTCACGATCTTCGGCAACTTCAGATCGGTCTTGGATGAGCGGCCCTTCGCGGTCTTCCGCACCTCCAGATAGGCCATTACCTCTGTGTTGGTCCAAGACTTCAACTTCTTCAGATAAGAAGGTTCTATGTCAAGGATTGGCTCTGGCTGGGAATCCAGAAATCTATGTTCTGCAACGAACCAGCATTCTCGGTAGAAATTTCTATAAAACCCTGTCCATGCATTCCACCATTTGATGTACTCCGGAGTGACTCAGGGGAAGCGAGCAGGAGGCGAAACCCTGAATGATGCATCTTCCCGGCAATGGAAGTAGTCCCACCAGGCACGAGCCTCGTCATTGGCCACCTGGCCGGCTCAGTGCCTGTTCGACAGTGCAAACTACGTTGAAGAGAAAGGAATGTACTGGTCATAGCCAAAGTTTCGACTGAACCAAAAGGGATAATACAGCTCCAGCCACAATATGGCACTCTTTCTGAAGACAAGGACGCTTGGTCTAATAGCAAGCGCCCAATCAATCAGTTCTGACTCCAAGATCGGCCTTGTGCACTTGGCGCCAGAGATAGGGTGGATGTACTCCTCTGTCTCAAATAGACGGCACTGTCGCATCCTGTTCACAAGTGGACTGGAATGAGCCACTAGGCTCCAGAAATACAGAATCCAGGGGGAGTCTATCGGGACCTTGGTCAGCTTGCCCCGAATGGCGAATAGCTGCTCTACTGTTGAAGACGATTTAGCACTTGCAAATTGTATCATTCTCGGGACAAGACGAGATGACTGTAATGCCCGAGGAGCAGCTTCCGAAAATAGGGTGCAGACCCAAGCATTAAAGAAATGTAATGGACCGATGGTCCATAAATTCCTAGGAAGACAGTTCCTGTGCAAGTCTCCCAGCATCTTGTAAATCAAGCATAAAGCTACCGGACAAAGGGAAAGCTTCGTCCCCCAAGCCATCAGACAGGCGGGGTAGATGGCCTCCACCCTGATTACGCTCTCGTCACCTTGTGGAAGCGCGAGAACAAAGCCAATAGGTCAAATATGCGGCACAGTGTGTAACTGCATCAATACCAGTCGGGTTTGGGCCTCCCTATTGCCCTCCCTTCAAGGTGGACAGAAAGGTGACCTGTCGTCAAATCCTCTTCTTTCGCTTCACAGCTGTCGGTGCCACAGTGGGGAAGTCTTCGTACTTCTGCTCCCCGCCGAAGAAATGCTGAAGCCAGGTGCCCATCCGGGTGGCTTTTGCTCGTACATCAGATCCTTTTGAATCACTAGGTCATCGTGATTTACAACATGGAATGGGTCATAGACGTACTTTTTAAGCATCGAGACATGAAACACATCATGGACTCCAGCTAATTGAGGAGGCAAGGCAATCCAATATGCGACCTCGCCAACCCTTTCAAGAATTTCAATAGGGCCGATATATCTCGGAGTGAGCTTGCATTTGATGCCAAATCTTCGAATATCTCGACCTGGAGAAACTTTGAGAAACACGTGATCTCCTACCTGGATTTTCAAGTCTCGCCTTCTATTATCAGCATATGCCTTTTGTCTATCTTGAGCTATCTGGAGTCTTTATTGAATAAGTTTTATTTTCTCGGTGGTATACCGGATCAGTTCAGGGCCTAGAAATTATCTTTCCCCAACTTTATTCCAGCAGATAGGTGAGCGGCAACTCCTTCCATATAGAGCCTCGAATGGTGCCATTTGGATACTAGCTTGATAGCTATTATTGTAGGCAAACTCTACTAGAGGTAAGTGGTCGTGCCAACTTTCACTAAAATCAATAGCACATGCTCTGAGCATATCTTCTATCACTTGATTTGTTCTCTCAGTTTGACCATCGGTTTGCGGATGGAAAGCAGTACTAAAGTTGAGTCGGGTCCCCAAGGAATGTTGTAGACCTTTCTAGAATTGTGAGGTGAAACGAGAGTCTCGATCAGATATAATAGTGACAGGGACACCGTATAGCTTAACTATCTCCTTCATGTACAAGGCTGCAAGTATATCCACAGACCATCGACTTTTGATAGGTAGAAAATGTGCAGATTTAGTCAATTTGTTTATGATCACCTATATACCATCATGTACACCTTTTGTCTTTGTCAGACCTATGATGAAATCCATCCCCATGCTCTCTCATTTTCACTCGGGAATTTTCAAGGGATGTAGTTTTCCAGCTGCTTTAAATGTTCCGCCTTAACTTGCTGACAAGTAAGGCAGCGTGATACAAAGTCTGTTACTTCTCTTTTCATGTTGGGCCACCAAAAATTTCTTTTTAAATCTTGGTACATCTTGGTAGTACCAGGGTGAATAGCATACCTTGATTTATGAGCTTCTTCCATGATCAATTTCTTAGTGTCGGCATGATCCAGACTCCCTCGTAGGTGTACACAGAGGTGGAGTTGCACTTCAGGACCTACAGTCGGTACATTTATACTTCACGGGAGGGGTGGAACCCTCACGGTCTGCTAGGTGTGATACACCTCGCCGCCTATTTGGCTTACTAGTTGGCGACGTTGGTGCTTCCGCACGGGGAGGATGGTCTGCTGAGGGCTGAGCTACTATGGCCGGCCTATCTGTTAGCTGAGGGGAGATAGTTGGCATTAGCTCCTGCTGCACTGGCCAACATCTACTAGGGGCTGGGAGTTCTGGTGGCACACTCGACACCGAGAGAGAGGAGCATAGTCTTGTCGACCCACTACCTCAGTGTGTGGGCCGGGTTGTTATTTCTAGGCTTGGTGACGCTGGGGACAGTGAGGCATCCGACGGCACCGCTGTTGTTTAGCTTCCTCGGACAGCCTGATGGGGATGCAGAGACGTAGTTGAAGGGGGCTAAGCGAGCCCTTTATTACTTGCCCGCCAGGGGTGAGGAGGGGCTGCCTTTTGACAGCGCCACGAGGGACTCGAGCCTCTTCCTGGGGGCTTCAGGTGGAGGGGCGACCAGCGCCCATCCTGGTCAGGAGGTGGCAGATGTCGGGCTGTAGACAGAGTGGATACTGAGTACCCGATCGACGGTGCTGACGTTGCACCGGTCAGCGACGAGTTCCTTGGAGTCATACTACTCACATCGGTTTGCGAGGAACTTTGGGTACGACCAGGGGATCTCGCCGAACCGAGAGTTCTCTTTGATAGGCAGGCAGTACTGGGGTAGAGGCACCCACTTACTCATGGCAGCCTGGTGGGACTTCTACAGTCGTCGAGAGCCAGAGCAGTTCCCGATGCCAGGATAGGGATGTCGAGGGAGGTTCGACGTTCACTACATCAGGTGGTGGTTCAAGCACAGCCACCTGTACCATCATAAGGCCTCCGCGATCTAGAAGGCGGAGGAGAGCCGCTTGCTAAGGGAGGATTTGGCTCCTATTGCACTAGATGACGGATACCTGAGGACCCGCGTTGCTTGGATCCGTCGAGAGATCGAGCGGGTTATGGAGCGGTGGCCCTGGGGTGGCCAGGGTTCGACTTCTGGCAGTCAGAGTAGTGGTGGGGCCCTGTAAGCCCCTGGTGCAGACTTCGGCGAGAGCAGTGATGACAGGTGGGAAGGGGTCCCGACCGAGGGTGCCTAAGGCCTGGTGGGCCCAATTTTTGGCCGATTGTGGCTTTCAGAGACAGGGTTCACTGGGTCGGGAGCTCCTGCATGGGAGCTTTGCCAACTTAGCGATTGACGACTGGCGGCAGCACATTGCTCACGCGATCGGGTCTGCCGGGCTCGTGGAGTTCTTGTCCCAGATTGAGTGAGCCCGCACTCTGCGAGACATCCGGGAGGCCGTGGCGAACGCCGCTTGGGTGCTGGCATTGAATCCAGAGCAGCTGGTACTGTTGCCATTGACCCCCTTCGGTGATGAGGGCATCACCCAAGATTCCCTCTGGCTCGGCACATCCCTCCCTCCCGGAGGCTATCCGTTCCCCCATTGCATTGTCAACGACTTGGTTATTTCATCTTTGATGTCTTGGTGATGGACGTGCTTTGTGTGATGTGTAGACTTTGATCAGATTGTAATGGAATTTGTAATGGAGGATGATGAAATGTTCAACGACATTGAGGAGGCTATTTTAGACCAACTGGAAGATGAGGAGATGGCACCACCTATCTGGAGACGGATGTGTTGGAATGGATCAACAATACGATCTAGAGGGGGGGTGAATAGATCCACCCCAAATTCAAACCACTCAAGAAGATAAATTAATAAGTGTGGAATTTAATGAACAGTTATCAAAGAAAACTGCAAGACAATATGAGTCAACTATCAGAATGTTAACACAGTGTGGCAGATAGCAAGAGAGAGAGCTCCAAACACAGGTAAAGATGAATGAGTTTCAAATTGATCAACAGTAATGGCAGAGCATAACAAGCTATTGCAATTCACATCAATAATCAGTCAGACATCCAAGTACAATACTTGGCGGAGGTTCTCCTCACGCAAGAGGTGGAATTCCATATAGGCGTAACCTATCCTTCAAGCCACACCTTTTTATATACCTACTAGATGAGAGACTTAAACATGGATAACATATGACAATTCAGATACTAAAAAGCATGCGTTGCCTTAGGCGTTCCTATGCATTCATCTAATCGACGAGCAAATTGGAATTGTAAACACACAGGATGCTAAATCAATCACACAGGAGACACCAGAAGATTTTTAGGTGGTTCGATCTCTAGCTAGAGATCTACATCCATCCCTTACTCTACCGAGTAAGGATTACTGCTGACTCACAGCTTGAATCCGCTGATCCACAGCTTCGGGGATAAAATCCCTACAAACCACTAAGCGTCACAGCTTGCTAGACCGTTGATTCATAGCTTCAACCGTTGAGCTTCACAGCTTGCTCTGCTGATTCATAGCTTACAAGAGAATTAAAATGCAAAATAAGGAAGTAAAAGGAGGGAAACTAGAATCAAGGAAAATATAACTCGACAGGAGCAATCTGACTTTGGATTTAATCCAGGAGTCAGAATAGATAGCTAACTCTCAATCTCACTTCTCCTCAGATCTTCTCACGACTCTCTATTTTACTCTCTCAGATTGGCATCAGGCTCTCACTCTTCCGATCTTACTTTCTGACTCTTCTCTTCTCAGCTCTCTGAAATCTTCTGCTCTTCTGAATCTTCTTCTGTTCTCTATATCTTTAATTGAGCGACCAAGCCTCTATTTATAGGCTCATGAGAGATTGGGCGTGTGAAAAACACGTTCCCGCCCAAGGAATTGTGAAATAATGCATTGTTGGATGTCCACATGTCAGACGTTGAAGGTTCGTTGTCCACGTGGCTGAATTTCCAGTTGAGACTTGCCTTGGATCACGTGCTTGTGGATAAAGACCTCGAGCCACGTAACCATATAGAGTGTAAGGCATGTTGCCTTTCATATGTTTGATCCTGGGTCTTTCAGTGACTTAAGTCCCTGCCAATCAGAACAAAGGCATTTAGTCAAACACCTTATGCACTAGAGTTCATCGATACCTAGTATCGGGTTATCGGTATTATGGACTCTGGGTCGTTACAGTTGGTATCAGAGCGGAGTTGGGGAGTTGCATCAGGAATTGAAATCTGCGTTGGTCCAGAGCAAGTCCCTTTTGAGTCATTCGTTGCTGGCTTAGGATGTTTTTTGCGATGCCAATATGTTTTTCGTTGTCATGTTTTCTTAGATTCAAGATACCGCCTCGAAGGCGAAGAACCCCAGTTCCTCGAAATGAGGCTAGTGGTTCGGCTGCTCTTGTTGTACTAGTTCCTACCCAGACTGTACCTGTTCCTGTTCCGCCTGCGGAGTTACCTGGTAGTCGTGGACGGGCACTGAAAGAATTCATGTTGTTCCATCTACCGACTTTCGAGAGTCAATCAGATCCCGAGGCAGCGAGGGAGTGGTTGGATGCTACCGAGCGCATCTTCCAATGCATGGAGTGCGTCGAGGATGAACGGGTTATGTTGGCCTCTTTTCAACTTCATGATACTGCACGCACGTGGTGGACCTCAGAATGAGAAGTCGCCTTCCGTTCCCGTCCACTTCGACAGATCACTTGGGCTGAGTTTGTTACTGCATTTGAGCGTGTTTATACTCTAGCCTGCCTAAAGTTAGCCAAGATGTACCAGTTTCTGGAGCTAACACAGGGTGAGATGTCGGTGCTGGAATTACCGCGATAAATTCATTGAGTTGGGCCGGTATGCACCGCATATTTTTGCCGATGAGACTGTGACTCAGCAGTTTCTACGCGGACTGAGAGCAGAGTTGAGCCTGTCACTGTTCGCTACACGTGTTGCTGAGATGGATGCCGCTTATCAAGCCACTGTCACGTTGGAGTTGGAGTTGGCGAGGACTCGAGGTTTTGCTTAGACTGGGATTGTTCCGTCGGCCATCGCCGGGCTTGGCGTGGCGCCCGTCCTTCCGAGGCGCGCGGATGGTCTGCTGCTTCACGCCGCTGGCCACCGCATCGGCAAACCGGGATTGGAAGTTGTAGGCCACCATCGGTCGGGCTATTTCGCTTTGGGGGCCAAATCAACAACGGCGAGGATTGTGAGCAGCACGACAGGAATGTCCCGAACGATGAGCATCAGAGCGCTATCCCCTAACGCTGCACGTGTCGAGGTGTGTTTCGTCGCTCCGGGCTAATTCCGTTATCGAGGGATTGAGGCCACTCAGGGGGTTCTCAGGATCCCAGGCAACCGTGAATGTCTCAAAGCGTGCGGAGAGGGCGTCATAGACCAACAGCCGTCCGGCGAGCCCTGTCCCGATGCCGAGGGCTTCCTTTAGAATCTCGGTTGCCTGGATCGTTCCGATGACGCCGACCACTGCGCCCAGAACACCGACCTCAGCGCAGTTGGCGAGCGTGCCCGCCGGGGGCGCTTCCGGAAAGAGGCAGCGGTAGCTGGGGTAGGGGTCGCCGTTCTCGTCCTTCATGTGCGGCTTGAATGTCGAGACGTAGCCGTCAAACGGCCCAACGGCGCCGAACACGAGGGTACGCTTGGCGAAGTAGCAGGCATCGGAAACGAGGTAGCGCGTTTGTGGCGCTTTGGGTCAGACTTCATACGCTCGAGTTGGTGGAGAAGGCCCGAGCTCTTGATGTCTTCATATATCTCGTACACGGGGGCGGATAAGGGCATGTACCACTCGTATTTCTGAGGGGGCTCCCTGCACTCTCCATCTTGATTCCGCCTTTTTGCCCGACCCGAGCCTTGCTCAAATGATCGCTTCCTATCTCCCTCTCGACCTGAGCCCATCGCGCTGCGACAGGCACTGAGGGCTTCTTTGCACTCAGCATGGTGCAGGGCTAGGGTCACCAAATCGGCTAGAGAGGTGGGCGGATGGAGGACTAGCTCTAGGTGCAGGTTCTCGTCGTGGGTGCCTCCGCTCAATGCGGTGATGGCCGAGACAACATCCAGGCGAGGGACATGCAGGGCTTCTGATTTAAATCGGTTGATATAGGCCCGTAGCTTCTCCCCCTATGCCTATTTTAGTGCCAGTATCCCCGCAACTGACCTCGAAGGGCCGCTGCTGGAGATGCACTCCTTGAAGATCCGCCCGAACTATCAGAAGTCGTGGATGTTGCTGAGGGTGAGTGCTCGGAACCAGGCTTGAGTGCCTTGAACCAAGGTGGTCATGAACGCTCGACATTTGATGGCGTCTGAAACTCCATGGAGAGTCATCAGGGCGTCAAAGCTGTCGTGGTGGTCAGCCGGGTCTCCCTGGCCATCGTATGATTTGAAGGTCGGCTGTGAGACTCTGGGGGAGATCTCGACCTTCAAGACTTAGTCAGAGAATGGGGATTGCTCCTCATCCTCCTTGATGGACATCTTCTGCAGGGCACGGAGGAAGCGCTCCTGCTCTGTGAAACGTCGCTTGAAGTCCATCAGTTGGAGGGACAACTCCAGTTGGCGCTAAGCCGAGGGGCTGTAAGGGTGCCCTTGTAGGCTGCCTCATCATTCCTCTGGGGCGTCGATCACCTGGGGCTGCTGGCGCGCCTCGGACCTTTCTCTCCTCAGAGTGGAGGAGGCTTCTTATTCTAGAGGAGGGGCTTGCGAAGGTCCTCCTGACCTATTGCGTACAAGTCATCTTCCCTGGAGGGTGAAGCGGCCTCTGGCAATTTATTAAGAAGCTCCTCCATGGGGGGGGGGGCTTTCCCGGGGGAGCCGTGACTTCTCCTCCATGGCCGCCTGGGTCCTCATTAATTCTACGAGGATATCCAGTTTGGTATTGAGGGTTTGGAGAGCATCAGGATTCCTGTTGGGAGGTTGCACCCCCGCAGCTAGTGGAGGTAGCTCGTCGACTTGGTGGTTGTTTTCAGAGGGGAAGCTTCCCGTGGGGTGGGAAGGCACAGGATCTCCTTCCCCTCCCCCCATGGTGCTTCCCCCACTGCCGGCGGTCCTCCTACCATAATTTCTTCGCACCATTATGGCTCTTCGCTCATTTCCCACAAACGACGTCAGATGAAGAGGTGTGGTCTCGCGTCAATCCTGAGCCGTGTGATCTTGGGAGAATCTTGATCACGATCACCACGCCTATATGAACTGTAAGGCAGGAAAGAGATCAGGGGTGTCCAGGGATGTGGGGAGGAGTAACAGGAGGTCACTAGTATAGCAACCAATGGTGCAAATAGAGGTGATGGAGGCTAGTCCGCGTAAATCCCATCCAGGGGAGGGGGTTTACGCGGACCAGCTTTATCCCTTTGGCCAATCCGCGTAAACCCCCACTATTCACAAGGTTTACGCGCACCAGCTTCACCCCTCAGGCCAGTCCGTATAAACCCCTTTTGACCCTTCACCTTCCACTATAAAACCCCCTTTTTGGGAGCCCAAGAGGCATGGAAAATCAACGAACATCATCAACCAGCTAGCATCAAGGAGCAAGGATGCGCTAAGGAGATTTGTGTGTGTGTTTGTTAGGCTCACGCCGAGGGAATGCCATAGGGGCATCCCTCACACGGTGTGGAGCCCAAACACCCACCTCCGAAAATGCGGCCCCTAGTGGTAATGAACATATGTCATCTCGATAATCGTGCGGGACCTCAGATCTTGCTTGGTGAAAGCACTCCGCCTGGGTCCTGCCTTGATAGTCATGTATGACCCTGATGTCGCTTGGTGAAAGCACTCTGCTCGAGCCTTGTCTCGATAATCATGCACCCCCAGACGTTGCTCGACAGGGGTGGCCCTCTCGGCCCTGCCTCGACCTTCGTGCATGACCTAGATGACGCTTCATGAGAGCACCCTACCCAGTCCCTACCTCAATGAGCGCGCACTATCCAACGTTGCTCGATCGAGGCACCCTGTCAGATCTCTATCTCGATGTTCGTGCACGACACAGACATTGTTCGATGAGAGCACCCTATCCAGTCTCTGTCCCAAGGGTCACACACCATCAGACACAACTCAATCGAGGCACCCGGCCTGGTTCCCCGCCTCGATGATCGTGTGTCACTTTGATGTCACCTCGATAAGCATGCCCTCAATGTTGTAACTCAGACAATGGGCATACTTCACAAGTCCCAGCGCAAGATGAAGCGCCAGGCCCCTGCCTCCATCAACGGGCCCTGAGCACGTGGATCAAGGTCCAATGGTGCCCATCAACTATGGTCACAATGGTGCCCCCGACACCCGACTGGCAGCCACTTCAGTCACAATGGTGGCCCCGGCACCTGACTGCCAGCCAATTCAGTCACAACGATGCCCTCGACACCCGACTGCCAGCCAATTTAGCCACAACGGTGCCCCTGGCACCCGACTGCAAGCTACTTCAGTCACAACGGTGCCCCCGGCACCTGACTGCTAGCCACTTCAGTCACAAAGATGCCCCCGGCACCCGACTGTCAACCACTTTAGTCACAACGGTGCCCCCGACACCTGACTGTCAGCCACTTCAGCCACAACAGTTCCCCCGACACCCGATCGCTCAACCACTCAGTCACAACGGTGCCCCCAGCACCTGACTGCTAGCCACTTCAATCACATCAAGATCCGCAACGCCCGATCACTCAACAACTCCAATCCCACTGGGGCCCACGACACTCGACAATCCTGAGCTCAGCGACTTTTGGTCGCTCTAGTCATGGAGATGCTGACGTCGTTCAACCTCTCAAGTCTCAACAGCGCAGTACGAGCAAGACTCCTGTGTTATGCTAAAACTAATTAGATTAGATTAAGTGCTTAAGATAGAGTTTAAATAATTTGCCGCGTCTAACATCAACCAATAATACTTTTTTGGTTTGTTCTACTAAACAGAGGAGGAGAAAATTAGGGTTTGGAAGAAAAAAATATGAAAACGGTGAAGTCAGTTGGTAGCAGTTCAAAACCAAAGGTCGCTTAATTAGGTGTGGGAGATCCCTCACCGGAACTGTTGGGTGTGGGGCAGCGGCAGCTTCGTCTTCCCCTTCCTCCCCTCCGCCGCCGCCTCCTCGCCGACGTCGTAGAGCAGCGCCGCGTCGGAGGGCAGGGGCAGCTTCCGCTTCTTCCAAGCCGCCACCACCACGGAGGCGATCTGGGTCAGTGGGCTCCCCACCAGTTTCTTGAACCGGTACCTGCGGGTCCCGGCGAGGAACACGACCAGCCCGATGAGAATGGCGGTGGCGCATATGCCGTAGCCCCACCGCCGCCCCAGGTGGTCCTGCACGTAGACGAGCACTGTGACCGCCAACAGGGAGCCGAGGCTGATGAGGAAGAAGAACCAGTTGAAGAACCGCATCATCTTCTTCTTCTCCGACGGGTCCGCCTCGTCGAACTGGTCCGAGCCGAAGCCCGAGACGCTGGACTTGAGCCCTCCCGTGCCGAGGGCGGTCAGGTAGAGGGCGAGGTAGAGCACCGCCAACTGCCCGCCGGACGCCGGGATGCAGGTGTTGGACGAGGGGACGCAGCGCGGTGGCCGCAGGCCGGGGACCGCCGTCGATATGGTCAGGATGGTCACCCCCTTCATTCGAAAGTTACCCAAGACGTACGATTATATAAGAACGTACAGAAGGGGGAGAAATTAAGGAAGGGGCGGGGGGTGGGTACGTAGAGGAGGAGGCCGGGTTCTTACAGTGGCTTGGACGCCGGCGAAGATGGCGATGGTGAGGTACCTGGTGAGCATCACGGTGAGAGCGCAAAAGGTTACATGTGAAAAACAGAGGAAGCTGGTTGACACGGTCGACGTCGGACATGTAAAAAGAAGCAGAAAGGCCGCATCTTGTCACCTGCCCAGGAAGGTGTCGGCGATGAACCCACCGAGGAGGCAGAGCATGAAGGAGGTGCCAAGGAAGTTGGTGACGGTGTTGGCGGCGACGGCATTGCCGAGGTGCATCGTGCCCGTCATGTAGGTCACCAGGTTCACCGCGATCCCCAGCGACGTCAGCCGCTCGTTCAGCTCCACCACTGTGGGTTTCCCATTCGTTTCGTTCATATTTCTCAAACACAACCAACCAAAAACGCAGAAAGAAAACCACGTACAAATGAAGAGGACACCTCAAAGAACAGTCTTCACAGATGACGGGGGTACGTATATTATAATTATCAGCTTCCACCGGCGTAAGTCCGTGATGGCCGGGGTGGCTTCTGGGGCAGACGTATATACAGCCATACAGACACACACACACACACACACACACACACACAGAGAGAGAGAGAGAGAGAGAGAGAGAGAGAGGAAGGGGAAGGAGAGGAATCTCAAAATTCAAAAAATATCAAAAAATTAAAAATCACATTTTTGCGATCCTCGAAGCGCATCGATCGCAACGATACCACTCATGCCAGGGTGAACGACCACGTTCGCCTGCAACAGTGTGCCGAAGGATTTACCGAAAATCGGGCCGAAAATCAGAAAATCACGCGAGAAAAGCCACGGAATGCCTCTGGGCCCCCGAAACGACCCCAGATCGCACCGATCCGAACACGAAAGCTGTCCGAAACGTAATTTCAGACACGATAGAGCCAAACGCTCTGAGAAAATAGGTCCGAGACCCAAAAAAAAGGATCTGAAAGGGTCTGTGGTGTTGCACTTCATCACCAAATTTATGAAACTTAAGCCATCAGGTGTAAAAGTCCAAGGTCAGGGGCTAGCAGACCAATCTGAGAAGGAAATGGCAGAACAGCATGTCCATCCAGTGGAAGAAGAACTCTAGCAAGTGGAAGAAGTACAACAGGCACAGCAATAGGAAGTGGAACCGGAGATTCCATTAGAATCTAAAGTTGAGCCATAGCATCAACAATAATCAGAATTGGAAAAATAGCCAGAGCAAGAATCTGAATAGCAACAGTAGCAATGTGATGTGGAGCAGGCTAAACTGATTCAACTAGAATCACAAAGTCAGGGAGAGTAGCAGCCACTATTAGATGAGCAAGAAGTGGTAGTGCATGCTAAGTAGGAGGCTGAGGAAGAAGTAATTCATGAAGAAAACTTGTAAGAGTAGCCTGAATAAGAAGCAGCACCAGTCTTGGAAGAACTTGTTCCAGAAATCCAAGTAGAACCTATTCCAGAGCTAGTTCAGGAAGAGCACACTCCAGTGTTACAAGAAGAATCTCACCCAGAGCTGTAGAAAGAGTAACAACCTGATCAGTAGGTAGAAGAAAGGGAAGGGATGGACATAGAAGAATAGCAACCTGATCAGCAGGTAGAAGAAAGGGAAGAGATGGAAAGAGATGACCAGCCAGAACAAGACCTCCATGAGTTAGAACAACAATTCTTATCTGATGAGCAAGTAATGCAGCAAATAGATCAACATATAGACTAGCTCATTGAACAGATAAAGCCGCAATATCAGCAATTTGAAATCCAGCCAGAGTAGATGAATGACGAAGAAGACATACTAGAGTAGCAGCCACATGTTGAGGAACCCCAAGAGCAGCAAGGGGTGAAAGAGCCACAAGAAGAAGAACCTCAAGAAAATCAAGAAATTGAGGTTGAAGTACCACAACAAGATTTTGTAGGTCCTGCCATATATCATAGACCTTATCAAGGGCCAGTGATAGCTTTAGGTATTCAACCACCATTATCCACTGAGGAACCTCTATGTCCCACCAAAATTTCAAGGTTCAGATTCAGCACGACCAAGCTCTTCTCAGCATGCTATAGATGCACATCCCTCTATGGTAAATTTATTGTTGAATCAGTTTAGAATGATGAATGATTCTTTCATGCACTTAAACATGGCTGTAGAAAGATTAGATGCTAGAATGGTTCATGTAGAACAAACTGTGACCAGTCAAGTAATTCCTAGGACTCTATGACTGACCCTATGACCTAAATGTGCAGGGGAAAAGAAGAACGCGGATCACGTGGTTACAAGTCCGAGTGGTCTATCTCACATTACCGGAGTACCAACGGGAGAGATTGGCTGCCATGGGCTTCGAGGAAGCCCTTAGCATTGAAGTTGCAAGAGTGGACATGGCCCTCTTACTCGCTTTGCATGAAAGATGCGACCCAGTCAGCCGAGCATTTGTTTTCCCGTGGGGGCATATGATACTGACTCTAGAGGACATGGCCCGGATTAGCAGCTTGCGAGTGCACGGCAAGGCGGTGACCGAGTGGGCGTATGTGGACTACCGGGAGCTTGATCGGGAGCTGCTCGGTTTAGATATAATGAGGCTGAGGCGACCATCGTCCCAATTATCGTGGAGAGTGCTGCAAGAAAGCTTGGGACTTCGGAGAGCGGCCGTAGCAGTGGGAGAGCTCCCGGAGCAGCACATCGACCGGATGGTCGAGCAGGCGCATCCGAGCATGGTGGCAGAGCCGGGACCAGAAGGAGATAGGGTCCTTAGACGCTTCTTGATGTTGTTGTTTGGGAAGCTCCTATTCATGACCCGAGCAGACGTGATCAGCTGCCGACTTCTACCTCTGCTAGCAGATCTGAGCAGAGTGAGGAGATATGCGTGGGGAGCAGCGGTGCTGGCCTTCTTATTCCACTCGCTCAGTGCGACTGACCGGGTGACAATGCTAGGCGGCTTCTCGCCTTTCCTGCAGGTAAATTGCCTAAATGCCTCTATATGTCTTCGATTATGCTTTTAATTAACATATGCTGACATTTCTAACAATGCAGTTCTAGGCTTTTATATACCTACCCGGGATCGGCCGAGGAGTCGAGCTATATCCAGGTCGATTTCCCATCGCGAGGCGGTGGAACATAGCCCGATGCACAAGGTCAATTTAGCAGTTGACTCGGGCGATTCAAGAGGATCTTGACTTGTTCCCGCATGCATCGGTAAAAGCCTGAATTTCCTTATATGCTCCTACATGTTTCTATATGTCTCTTTATGTTGCTAAATGCTAACCAATGCTATGAATGGCCCTTTCAGGTGCGTTGGACACCGTATAGGGATGAGGATCATGCGGGGTAGCCGTGGGTAGAGGCTTCCCTGGCCTACCGAGGATGGGACATCTGGCTCCATTGCATCAACGTGATCGAGCCACTTCACCATCGCCTGATCATGAGGACGCGGGGAGTGCATCAGCCCACGGTGAGATTCCCGCACCGACATGATGAGCGCCCGGGAAAATCTGCAAAAGGGATTGGCAGCAATATTGATTGGAGCGATCGAGCCAGAAAATATATTCAAGATTGGAAGCATAAAGGCAAGGCCGTGACAGAACGGGCTGATAGTGATGAGGCATATCTGAAAGCCTTCACCCGTCGATACGGCAGCCAGGTCTTCCACGGTACTCGACAACCGATATGAATGCTAAACTCAACATTTTGTTCTATATGAATGAATCTTATTATATGCATGACACTTGCTTTGTTTCTAAATTTGAATATTAATTGCAAGAATGTCACAATGACTTTTGGCTTTAGGTTCTTAAATACGTGCTAAGGTGTCATGTAGGCAGTGCCTAAGTGGACGCCTTATCGCCTAAGTACTTAGGCTCCCCATGAATCCCTTGGGTTGCCTTGTCGCCTTGACAACTATGCTCATAGCCAATAACTTAGTGATTATTTTATAGGTCCCCTTGAGCAGACATATGGGCCTATATTTTTTGAGATTATTCCCCTACCTTCCTAGAACTCCCAGTTTGCTTGATGAATATCTGCCTTGATGATTTCCCAGCACTGGTGAAGAAAACCAGAGAGAAGCTATCTAGGCCAGGAGCTTTGTTCCCTGCAAGAGAGAATACCGCTTTCTTCACTTCCTCCTTGTCGAAGGGGCGAGAGAAAGAGTTGCTTTCGGGCAATGTAAGACAAAGGAGAAGATTATCAGCAATCGACGGTCTAGCTGGCTCCTCCTTAGTGAATAACTATGAGTAGAAGTGTGGCATGTCTCAATATGTCCTCCGGATGAGTGATGAGCTGGTTTCCCTTACTGATACACTTGATGCAGTTAAGTCCCCTTCTCCTTGAAACAACTCTTTGGAAATAGGATGTGTTTCCATCCCCTTCCCTAATCCACCCATCTCTTGATTTTTACTTCCAGTAGATTTCCTCTTTCAATAGGATGTCATCAAAGTCAGCCTTGAGCTTGTCCTATTGAGTCTTGTTTTGCTCATCCAGCGGGCCTGCCTCCTTCAAAGCATCAAGTCCCTCTAGTTGCTCCACAATCCTCTCCTTCGTCGGTTTGGTAGGAAGAGTTTTGCTGGCCCCCCACTTAGTCAACTCTTGTGCCTTGTGCTTCAATTTACCAACCAGTCTGGCCATAGCAGACATGTCATGCCTTTGAATGTCCCACACTCTACTGACAGTGTCCTTGACGTCTTCTTCTTTGAGTCAGTATCTTTCCAGTTTGAACTGAGCGCCCCTCATTTGTCTATAGCTAGTCTTGAGTAAGATGGGTTTATGATCTGAGACAGGTTTAGCCAAAGTAATGGCCTCCAAGTGAGGGAAGTGGTCCTCCCATTCAACAGAGATTGGAATCTGTCAAGTCTAGATAGGAAGGATCTGCTTGCTAGTTAGACCAGGTGTTCTAAGAGTACATCAATCAAAGTTGCCTCAAGAGATAAAGTCGTTGAAGTCCTCCATCTCGCCTGTATGGGACGAGTCACCAGTTCTCTCATTCAGTGAAAGTACAACGTTGGAGTCTCCCCCAACACACTATGGCTGGCCAAAGCTGCCGTGGAAGAGTAGAAGCTCATCCTAGAGTCCTTTCTTGTCCTCCCTATTTTGTGGGTTATGTACTCCCGTGAAGTCCCATTAGAAGCCATCCTTGGTGCTGTGGAAAGAAAGAGAGATGGCCCCTTTGCTGATTTGCCTGACTTCCTCCACCTCCACTACCTCAAACTTGTTCCACATAACTATAATGCCCCCTGCTCTCCCCTCAGTCGGATAGGACACCCTCTAGTCAAGCTAGTACCCCCCATCTCACTCATAATGTCCTCTCCATTCCCTTACATTTTGACTCTTGTATACACAGTATGTCTATTTTACATCTTCTTACAATGCCCTTCACCACCCTTGCTTGTCCTTCCCATATATCCCCCTCACACAATCCTCATTGTAGCGAGGAGTTGTTCCCTTCCTCCATCTCCCCCTGGCCATTCACCTTCCCCCTATTGCTGTCACTCCCTTTTTCACCCTTTTTCGCGGACTTCCCTCCCGTGGCTTACATCTCCATGGAGAGCAGCCACCTCTTTTGGACCTTCATAAACAACCCTTTGATGCCCTTGTCTTGGCCGGCGAAGGACATGCATACCTTCTCCGCCAATTCTTTAACCTGTGCTTTTGTCAACCTCTCCATGACACCTACCAACTCCTTCACCTCTTCCCTCCCAGCCCTTCTACCTCTCCCACGCCAAGTGACCACTCTCTACGATATGTGCTTCCTTGTCCCTCATCTTCAGATCTGGAAGGTAGATGAGGGTCCAGAAGGAGATCATTCCTGTCGGCCTTCACAGATGGAAGCAGTGTACTCTTGACGAGGTCGACATGGTCCTCTGAAGTCGGAGAAGACAGGGTCTGGATCCCTCCATTGCTTCTTCCAAGCCGTTGACTGCCTCTGTTGGACGGTTGGCCTCCCTCGGGGTGCCCATCGGAGAGTTGATGTTGGCCCCCTTTCGAGAGTGTCTAGCTGCATTCGCCATAGGGAGGTCAGGTGCCGCTGTGACAGGTTCACCAGATTGCAGTATGTTGGTGTTCGCATCATCTCCGGGGCCGGAGGCCTCCGTTCCTTCTCCATGCCAGAAGAAGCCTGGCAGCTGGAGGCATCGTCACATCAGCACTGTGGAGCAGACAATGCACGGTCGTCCAGGTTCAGGCAGGGAAGATAAATAGTGCTGGGCTTCCGAGACCCAATACGCCTGTGACTTCTGGATTTGGGTAAGACACGGGTCATACTTGAACCCGGGCTACAGTGGCACCCATTCGCATGACCCTTGTAAAAGGTTAAGTCATGGGTCGGGGGCTATGGTGGGCTAGGGCCCAGGCGGCTCTCCTGCAGCCCATGGGTTGGCCCTGGGCAGATCGGCTGTGGCCCATATCTTGAGCCCAAGCAATTTGAATTTGAATGCCCATCTGATGGCCATCCGTTCTTATCTTGCTTCTTTCACCCTGGCCTCGTGGGCCTCTGCAACTCCAGCCGAACCTGGAGCTTCACCGGAAAGAGCTCACTGGCGACTTCCATTGTCAGCATGCTCGGCACGGCCCAGACGCTGCTGACTCAGATGGCCACCTCCAACACCATCAGCTTCCCCCCCCCCCCTGGCACGAGCCCCACTGTGCCCAGTACGGCAACTCCAAAGCCTCTGACCAAGAGTGAGGCTCCCACATCACACAGCACGATGGGAGCTCTGACCAACCGGAGTTGAATTGGAACGTACCCTTGCACACTATCCACCTGGATAGCCGAAGGACAACTCCCTCTGCCAATCCGAAGCCCATCGTCGCTGCTGCTTCCACCTCCTCTACAGTCCGACCAATGACGAGGAATCCTTTGCTGCTCTCCTGGGAAACTTCCCAGTCCATGTCCCTGCTGCCGCCTACATCTAAGATGGATTTCACCTTCTCCGTATCCACCCTGCCCTCCACCGGGGCAACCTAGAGGCTCCTTCTCAACCAGTCCAGTCGGTTGCACATCAGCTCGGCCAGCAGGGGACTGAGATCCAAGCATCCCTGAGGATCTCTTCTTGTTTTTTTCTTAAGGACTTCTGCGAGGGAGAGCCGGAGGATCTCTGCACCCTTGTCCCCAGCTGGTCAGGTCTGCCAGGCCTCCGGACACCCCTCCAGTCTTCTTCTGCCATGGCACTGTAGACACACTGCAAGTGTCCCCTCCTGCCGCACCGGTAGCAGATCGGCCCGGCGAAGCGAAACCCCATGGAGCGGCTTTGGTTGGATAGTCTTTGGAAGCCCCCCTTGCGTGGTCCGGTGACTGCAATGGGCTTTCCCCCCAAGGGGAACACGGTTCGCACCGGAGGCGACCTCCAGAGCTCCACCATCCCTTATTGTGAAAGAAAAAAGGTTTCTTGTTTGAACCAACAATGCCCTTGGGTTTATAGTAGGACTTCAAACCAGTGAGAGTGCATTTACCAATTTTGGTATAGGAACTCAGATAGTGACAATGTCCAGTTCATATCCACTCACTTTAAATGAGTTCATGTGCATAAAATAACAAACCAAACACCTAAGAATGACTCTTGACTCTGAAAATCAGAAATTATACTTTGAGGATACAGAAGTTACCAGTGATTAAGTGCACTCTCTCGGCCATGTGAAGATGTCGTCTCAAGTTTAATTAACATTCATACCATACAATCTAACACTTTGCAGCTTAAAACCCCCCTTAGAAGCTCAATGGGCACAGACAATACATGAAAGGATCTACACAACATACACAGACGCAGCTTCAAGCTTCAAGCGGCTCCGAGCAACGAGCTAAGGAGAATTGTGTGTGGGTGACTTGTTTGTCGGCTTAGTACGCCGGGGGTATGTCGTTTGCACTTCCCTCATGCCGTATTTAGCTATAACGCACAAGTCAACACCCACCATGTGTGAGACATTATGACAAGGGCGAATGTCCCCTCATGTCGGGATTTCCCCTCACGTGTCCGTTGGTCGCAACCACGCACGCCACATGATGTCGCGCTCTCCTGCAATCATGAGGCCATGTTCGACAGCTCAACTTGAGTCATGATCGACCGTCACCCAGACATCGGATCGATGCATCCCCCAGTTGTCCATCTATAAGCACCCCGTCCGGCGTCGCAACCATGGCCCAGAGGAGGAGCCCCCTGTAAAACACATGTGTGTTCATCTGTCCTGCATCGACCCGGGGACCGATCATCATGTCGGAACTGTCCCGTGGCATGCACCAGTTGTACTCTGGCCACTACAGCCCACCTGTAAAGACATACATCTCTCAGGAATTAAACTACCAATTGGACGAATGCTTTCGCATCCACGTTTAGGCCCGCAGTCGTCCCTCTGTGTCACCCAGCGTGAACCTCCAGCATCCCCTGACCCCAGTCAACACCACCTAGTAAAGAGGCGAACCTACAGCTGCAAAGTGCCCCTGGCTCTCCATCTAGGACTTTAGGAATATACGGACTCCTCTTCAGCATGGAACGAAGGTCTTCGGATTCAAGCCGATGTAAATAAACACCGACTGCTCGCGGTCGGTGGGGAAAGATGTTCTGTACACGACTCCTCACATTCGCCTGCGCACTCGCACCCACGGAACGGTCCTTCCCTCCATATGTCCCTCACTCCTTGAGTCCACGTGCCGTGCCCTGGTGGCGCATCCCCGGTTAAACATTCTGTTCTATGGGTGATTATCGAGAAATCGACTGGCACGCCCACATCCCAGCCATGTTTCCCCTCAAACCCGAAAACCTCCTGTGTCACTCGGTCTCCCCTCGACTCTCTGAAAAAGGCGAGTGCACGGTGCCGCTCTGAGAAAGATACGGCCATAAGAGGGAGTGCCCAAAACGCTTCTCATTCCGGCACCTGCCCCGTAGCTATATCCCACCCCTCACTCTGGTCACTGCACACACGTCGCGCCAGTGACAACCTCGCCAGCGCGCGAACAGATGCCTAGGGGCTTTTCTCCTTCTTCTCTTCTAGTTCTGGACTCAGTTAGCTTCTTACGTACTTTCTTTTCTCCAAGGGGCTCCAGTGACGACAGACACACCTTCTCTTGCTGAAGCTCGATATTTATAGCCGAGCCTTAAGCAAATGTGGTGAAGAACTTTTCCTCCAAAATTCCTATCCTTTTCATTGGCTCGGCAGGGACAAAGAAGGACATATTCACGCAAGGTCTTCTTTTGATAGCTTCAAAGAGATACTTGCAAGGGACATTTGTGCAGCTCCAAATGGGCAGCCTCCCCCGACGTCGGATTATGGCCATACCGGGTCGAACAGTTCAAGAGACAAATAAACTCTGTCGACCTCGCCACCTCGGCGACGCCGACGAATAGATGCCCCACCCAGACCTTACGTCTGGACGGGGGAATAAACCCCTCCTTGTGTCAGCACCAGCCCAGTGTTGATGAATATTCCAAGAGACCAACAAACCCTGTCGGCTCCGCCACCCCTGTGACGTCGGCGAACAGACACCTTACCTGGACCCTACATTCAGGATAAGGGAATAAACCCTTTCTTGTGTCAGCACCGACCCAGTGTTGACGAATACTTTGAAGAGACCAATAAACCCTATCGGCTCCGCCACCTCTGTGACGTCGGTGAACAGACACCTTACCTGGACCCTACGTTCGAGATAAGGGAATAAACCCTTTCTTGTGTCAGCACTGACCCAGTGTTGACGAATACTTTGAAGAGACAAATAAACCCTGTTTGTCTCTGCCATCTTGGTGACATCGACGAATAGATACCTTGCCCGGACCTTACGCCCGGACAAAGGATTAAACCCCTTCTTTGCATCAGCACCAACCCAGTGTCGACGAATTGTCCAGGAAATAAACAAACCCTGACGGCTTCGTCACCTCGACGATACTGACGAATTAGCATTTTGCCCAGATCCCTTCGGGTCGAAATGACAAACAACCCGTTGATTCGAACCTTCCGCTCGGGTCATTTGAACCAATAAGCTCTTCTCTCTGTCCCTCCGGGTGACGAATATTCCCCCCGACTTGGACCTCCCGTCTGGGTCATCCCTATCGATGAATCATCCCCTGTCCCTTTGGGCAACGCATACACCCCTTTGACCTAGGGTCCTTCGTCTCGGTCAACCCACTTCACGAAACTGCTCGGTGGCGCCACGAGACTCGCATGGTGGAGTGGTCCCCTTGTCTCTCCTCTGGGGAGGCGAGTACTCTCCTGTGCCCCTCTACACGCCTGACCGGAGCATCCCTAGGCTGAGCCATCGACACGGACTTGCCTCGTCAAGGAGCAAAAAAGGAGAGAGAAGAAAAGGAAAAGAGAAAAGAGAACAGATTCTTGGGCCTACGCCCGAAAGGATGTATACCAATGGTTCTTTCCCATTTCAGAATAAAAGGGGTACATTTGCTACGGGGCATACCCCTGAGTTACAGGTCAAAAGGGGGAGACGAAAAGAGGAAGAGGGGAGAACGAGATACATTGGGAGGCTCGGGGATGGTGCCGTTCAGTCGATCCCCCAGAAGATGTCCTCAAGGGGGAGGATGCCGATGCAAGGGAAGCTGGCCATGTCATTCAGCCGGCCCCTCTGCCCCTCGAGACGCTCCAGCTCCACTTCAAGGGAGGCCGCCTCAGCCCTAGCTGATGTGACACAACCTTGGACTTACTAGCAAGCACAATTCGCAATGCAAATGGGCGGTAATTGGCGGCCGACTCACTCGATGCTCACCCGAACCCGTGGGTGACTCGACGATGCCGAGTGGAGGATGTGGGGGCTGGTCCCTTGCTGGTAGAGGGCCAGTTGTGCCTCCTTCAATTCCCTCCTTTGCTGATTTTGAGGCTTCCTGGTCACAGGGGCCCACTGAGGAAGGTAACTCCTCTTCTTTCTTTACGGCTTATTTCGCCTGCCTTAGTTGCTGTGCTGACCCCCTTTCTGCGAAAGCAGGCACTATTTCTACCGTTATCGGACTAGCAGCAGTACCAAGTGATGTAGCCAGGGAGAGAGAGGATGAGACTCCCTCGGCTCCGATTGAAGTCGATTTGCCTTCACCGATGCCTCACCAGGAACCAGGAGGTAACCTGGAGTTCACCCATGGAATTGCATGTCCCATTGCACCTTCAGTCATGTCTTGACTGTTCATCATCCTCACTTTTCAGTTGATACTCAACCATCGACGCTCCCTGAAGTTGGAGTCGTCAGGGAGGAGGCGGCTGATGAACCGACAACCTCGAGGGACGAGCCTCAAGCTGCATCCCAGGTTGATGTCCCTGCGATAGAGGTCGCTGACGAGCCCCTAACTGAAGGAGTCACCTCGGGCAGCACAGTGCCCGCTCGGCTATTGGAGATTCGGGAGCAAACTGAAGAGTCTTCTTGCTCTGAGCAAGTTGACTATGGGGGCGGCTCCAGCGATGACGAGCCCCTACGGGTCGACTCAGAGACTGAAGACGCCGGGGCTTCTTCAGCCTATGAGAGTGACTTTCTGACGTTCAGCCCTCTGAGGCTGTCTATAGTTGGGCCAGGGCCATCATACCCTGTGGCAGGAGGAGGACCAGAGCCAGCAGGGGCTCCTCTTGGCGACTTGAACATAGTGCCGGTCGAGGTGGGCAACATCCCTCAGCCCGCCTACAGCCTCTCTTGCCATTTCCACCTTAGCTAGCTGACATACATATTCGTGATGCAGGCTGAGGTAGCGCCGCTGACCGTGATGATGCAAATACCCCTGCCGGAGTTGAGTGTGAGCCAGCCTAGTCTTCCGCCAGTTCTGCGGCCCATTGCCCAATGTCTTCCGCAGACATATGCAACGGCAGTAGCGTCGGAAGATGTTGCAGCGATTGTAGCGACTGGTGATTCGACGGAGGTTGAGGTACCTCAGCCCCTGGTCGTCGACCAAGAATTGCCATTGGCGCAGGGCAGCCTCCCAGAGATAGAAGCGGAAGAAATCATTGAGAAGGAGGCCAGCGTTCCCGAGGCGCTAACCGTTGCTGCAGAATCTATTCCCATGGAAGTTGGCGAAGTCGCACGTGGGGAGCCAGGATCTCCTGCTATTGAGACGGCCAGCACGATCTCACCCCGGGAGACATGCAAAGGAATCATTGTAGCGGAGACTTCTTCAGCTACAGCAGCTGTTATCGTCGAACCCGGCATTGGCGCTTCTCAAATCATGCCGTCGACGTCCTCTGAGGCAGGTGATGACATCTGGGCAGAGGTTGACAGCAGGGTTGACTTTTAGCTCCCTGAGACTTCGCCGCTGGGCTTACAATTTTTGGTGCGGACACCCGAGCACTTGACCGGTCCGGGCCGGCGAGCCACCGGTACCGTACTCGGAGCACCACGCGAGCCATGGCGTAAAGCCAGAGTCACTAGCTCGGCAAGGGTCGAGGGAGGGTGAAGGACAAGTTCACGGTGGAGGTTCTCGTCTCGGGTGCCTCCGGTCAGTGCAGTTGTGGCTGAGGCAACATCTAGGCGGGGGACCCGTAGGGCTTCCGACTTAAATCGATTGATATAAGCCCGAAGGCTCTCCGCTTGTGCCTGTTTGAGAGCCAACAACCCTGCTACTAACCTTGGGGGGCCGCTGCCGGTGAAACTCTCCTTGAACACTCGCCCGAATTGCTTGAAGTCTCAAACGGATCCGGGGGCGAGGGCCTGGAACCACGCTTGGGCGCCTTAGACCAGGGTGGTCACGAAGGCTCTGCACTTGATGGCGTCAGACTCCCCGTGGAGGGTCATCAGAGCGTCAAAGCTGGTGAAGTGGTCGGCCGGGTCGCCATGGCCGTCATAAGGCTTGAAGGTCGGAATAGAGATTCTGGGAGAAATCTCTGCCTTCAGGATGCAGTTAGAGAACGGGAATTTCTCCTCGTCCTCTACTGAAGGGGTCTTCTGCAGGGCCCGTAGGGTGCGCTCCTGCTCTGCGAAGTGCCTCTTGAAGTCCCACAGTCGGAGGGACAACTCTGGTTATCGCAGCGATAAAGGGCTATTAGGGCGTGCTGGCAGGTTGTCCTAATGTTCCCTGGGGACTTCAGTCTCCGGTCGTGGACGGTGCCCCCCGTGTTTCACCCTTCTTGGCATGGAGGAGGCCTCTTGCTCTAGAGGAGGGGCTTGCGAAGATCCTCCTAACCTGTTATAGATAAGCCGCTGCCCTTGGAGGGTGAAGCGGCCTTCGGCGATTTACTGGGACACATTACCGTGGGGGGGGGTCTTACCTAGGGGATGCGCAATCTTTCTTCCCTGGCCGCCTGAGTCCTTAGGAGCTCCACGAGGACAGCTAGTTTAGCGTTGAGGGTTTGGAAAGTGTCGGCGTTCCCGATGGATGGTAGCCCCACGGCCGCGGGTAGAGATGGCTTGTCGGCTAGGGTGCTGGCATTGGAGGGGGGATTCTGTGTGGCCTGAGAGAGGGCATCTCTCGCCGCCCCTACGACTTTGCCCTTATCACCGGCGGACCTCCCCCCCATACTCTTTCGCACCATACTAGCTCTTTGATCATTTCCCACAGACGGCGCTAGATGAAGAGGGTCAATCTCGCGCTGGTCCTGAGTTGGAGCAAGTGATCACTGCGTTGAGACCTGTAAGGAAGGGAAACGGATCATGAGGCCCAGGGATAATTCCCTGGGGAAAAACCCTCCGATGCCTAAGTCAGTAGAGCAGTGGTGGAAGATGTGAGGGGAGGGGGAAGAGGTTGCGCGAGATTCCTCTCCACCAAGATGGTGAGGAAGTTCATGCTCAAGGAATTTAGGCGTGTTATGCCTTACCTTTCGCTCGAGGGAGTCCCAGGTATAAATAGTGCACCAGCTTCATGAGTCCCATAAGTGGAGGAGTTTGGGCGGGGGTTACGTCCTCGACGTGGGCTCTTTACGTCCTCATCGTGGGCTCTTTATAGCCTTGAGGTTCCTGATGTGTTTCCCGAGGATTTGCCTGGGTTGCCTCCCCAGCGGGAGATCGATTTTGTGATCGAGATTGTGCCTAGTACGGGACCCTTGGCGAAGGCTCCCTACCATATGGCTCCTGTTAAGTTAAGAGAGTTGAGGGCGCAGTTGCAGGAGTTGCTGGCCAAGGGGTACATTCATCCCAGCTTTTTCCCTTGGGGTGTGCTAGTCCTCTTCGTCAAGAAGAAGGACGGTAGTCTAAGGTTGTGCATTGACTACCGCCAACTTAATGAAGTGACCATTAAGAACAAGTATCCGTTGCCACGGATAGATGATTTGTTCGACCAGCTTTAGTCTGCTCGGGTATTCTCGAGGATTGATTTGCGGTCCGATTACTATCAACTGAGGATTCACGAGTCTGATGTAGTGAAGTTTGCGTTCAGTACGAGGTACGACCATTATGAGTTCCTGGTGATGCCTTTTGGGCTCACCAATTCCCCCGCATCCTTCATGGACTTGATGCAGAGGATGTTCTATCCCTATTTGGACCAGTTTGTGGTTGTGTTTGTGGATGACATCCTTGTTTATTCACAGTCTATCGAGGAGCACGCTTACCATTTGGGTGTGGTGTTGCAGATGTTGCGAGATCACCAGTTGTATGCGAAGCTCAGCAAGTGCGAGTTCTGGCTTCATGAGGTGCACTTTATAGGGCACGTGATCTGTGATGATGGTATTTCTGTGGACCCCGCCAAGGTCGAGGCAGTGATGTAGTGGCCCAGGCTGAGGTCTATGGTCGAGATCCAGAGTTTCTTGGGGCTTGCTGGATATTATCGAAAGTTTATCTAGAATTTCTCTCTCATTGCGGCCCCGATGACCAGACTTGTGCGGAAGGATGTACCTTTTGTCTGGACTGACGAGTGTGAGTAGAGCTTCAGGGAACTGAAAAGATTGCTTACTTCGGCTCCGGTATTGGTGTTGCCTTCTGGACTGGGAGGTTTTGTGGTGTGTACAGATGCTTCTAGGGTCGGATTGGGTGCTGTGTTGATGCAACATGGTAGAGTGGTGGCGTATGCTTCACGGCAGCTGAAGCCACATGAGGAGAACTACCCCACCCATAACCTTGAGTTGGTAGTTGTGATCTTCGTATTGAAGATCTGGAGGCATTATCTGCACGGTGAGAAGTTTGAGGTTTTCACTGACCATCAGAGTCTGAGGTATGTGTTTACTCAGAAGGAGCTGAACATCAGGTAGCGACGTTGGATGGAATATATGAAGGATTATGACTTCACCCTGTCTTATCAGCCGGGCAGGATGAATGTCGTTGCTGATGCTTTGAGTCGGAAGGTCGCTTGAATGACCCAGAGATCCGGATACTGGTAAACCGATACCAAGACCTAGGGACGCCACTCAAGAGGATGATGAAGCCCCGTAAGGGTTGGGAAGTGTTGTTGAGGGGTTGCATAACGAATAGAAATTACACGAGCGTAATATTAATTAAAGCATTCATTTGAACTTTAAACGGAAGCAAGTAAATATATCAGAGTGGTAAAATTTATACAAGTAGTATACTGAGGTGATAGACCCAACACAAAGGTGTAGGAGGTCAAGGCTCCTAGGTTGTTCGGCCTCATGGCTCGCCAATGTCGTCCTGGTACCAAAAGCCATGGGAAAATGGAGAATGTGCATGGACTTCACCGACCTTAATAAAGCTACTCCGAAGGACTGCTACCCAATGTCGAGCATCGATCAGCTGGTCGACTCCACCTTAGGCAATGAGCTACTCAGCTTCTTGGATGCCTACTCTAGCTATCATCAGATCAGGATGGACCCGAAGGACGTCAAGAAGACTGCCTTCATCACCGACTTTGGCGTACACTGCTACACCCGAATGCCATTCAGGTTGAAGAACACTGGGGTAATGTACCAAAGGCTGGTCAACCACATGTTCGAAGGATAGCTCAGTCAGAACATCGAGGCCTACGTTGATGACATGCTTGTCAAGACGCCCAAGGCCGAGGACCACTTTGTCGATCTAATCGAGACCTTTAGCACCCTTCTAAGGTACAACATGAAGCTCAACCCCGCTAAGTGTGCCTTCAGGTTCAGATCCGGGAAGTTCCTAGGCTTCCTGGTAACTCAGCGTGGGATCGAGGCCCACCTCGACAAGGTCCAGGCCATCCTGGACATGCGGCCGCCTACCTGCGTCAAGGATGTTCAACGCCTTACGGGGTGCATTACCGCGCTGAACTGATTCCTGTCCCAAGTGGCCGAATGATGCCTACCCTACTTCAAGCTATTGAGGGGACCCAAAATGGCATCTGTCACGTTTGCATGGGACGAGGAGTGTCAAAAGGCATTCGCCGAGCTTAAAGAACTCCTGGCCTCACCCCCGGTGTTGTCTAAATCAGTCCCAGGTGAAGCCCTACTTCTCTATCTCTCGGCGACCCCATCTACTGTAAGCTTGGTCCTGGTCAGGAATGACGTGGGAGTTGAGAGACTGGTCTACTACACTAGTAAGGTGCTCAATGAAGTCGAAAGGAGGTACCCCAGAATCGAGAGACTCGTGCTAGTGTTGGTAACCTCGGCCAAACACCTCAGTCCCTATTTTCAAGGGCATTCTATCGTCGTACTAACCAACGAACCCCTGAAGAAGATCCTCACCCACCCTGAAGCCTCGAGACATCTCGTCAAATGGGCCATCATGCTCGAGGCCTATGACATTTCGTATTGGCCCTGCTCAGCCATCAAAAGACAAGCACTGGTAGACTTCATTGTCGAGAGCACTGCCTCGATCGAGAAAAACTCCCGACGGCACCTGGGCTAACCTGGGACCTGTTCATTGATGGCTCCTCAAACTCTACCGGGAGGGTTCCGGCATACTGCTTAAGTCCCCCGAAGGAGCAGAGCTACAGCACGCCTTGAAGTTCAACTTCCAAGCATCCAACAACACCTCTGAGTACGAAGCCCTTATCTCGGGAGCCTAGATGGCCCGATAGTTAGGGGCTGAGAGGGTCAGGATTCACACTGACTCCCAGTTAGACGCTAGCCAAGTCAACGGTGATTACATGGCTCGGGAAGAACTAATGATCAAATATCTCCAACAGAGGAAAAGGAAATGCATTTCATTTACTTACCCCTGTGACCCTCATCTGGGGTCGGCCGGCGTAGACCTCCCAGTAGCTCCGGAGGTACTTAGAGTTGTCGACCGCCTGGGAGGTGACTCTGGTGCCGCCGTGCTGCCAGTCTGCGTACTGGTCCGCGAACCTGACCCGCCAATTGAATGCCTTTGTCCTTCCGTGGGTCTTCCTCCTGATCCCACGTGGCTCTGCGACCTCCACCCACTCCTGGTGAAGGCCGAGGGTCCGCATCGCAAGGCGAAGGCGCAGGGGCTCAATCTCGTTCAGGCAGTGAACCCAAAGCTCACACCCAAAACGAGGTCAGCCTGCGGTCACCCAGGGTTGACCCTCCTCGATCATGCCCTGGTAGGGTCTCCATACCACCTGCATGTCATCAATAATCATTAGTTAATTATTGCATCATATATACACATACATATCATTCATAAGGAAGGAGTATATACCAGTGAGGCGGGGTAGTCTCGGAACTCCCGCCGGAGCACGTGCAACTCATAAGAATGCAGTGCCCCACTCACGAATGGTAGCCACCGCTGTGCCAAAGGGAACGCAGCCTCGTTCCCCGGACGGGGGTCGACTCATCCTATCGGCATATACAAGTGACTCCACACCTGCATTCATTAGTTTGAATTAGTTACACACACCGTATAAGTAATTTGCATTTATGATCGTTTAGAAAGTCATGCATACCTGAAGAAAAGGTGAGAAGCCGCTGACGGTCATCTCCCGACCTGTCCCGGTGGACAGATCGGCCATCAAATGCGCCAACAGGGCGGCTCCCCAAGTGTACTGGCCGACGCTCTCTAGATCCTCAAGGATCCCTAAAAATCTGCAGTTGATAATGTCGCCTTTTGTGCCAAGCATCAACCTCCCCAACATCAAGAATAGAAACCTCCTCAAATCAACATCTACCTGCTCCCTCTGTGCCAGGTCCTGACAGTAGGTAGCCCGGACCTTCCCGATCAACCTATCGACCAACTGCTCTAAGGTCTCCCTGGGTCTCTACCTGGAATCTCCCAATCCTATGGCAATGGTCAGATCAGTCCTAAAAATGGTCCTACATGCCCTCATAGTCTCAGCTATAGTCTCCAACCCTAGCAACCTGTAGGCTGGCTCCTGATAATCTGGGAGGGTAACTCCACTCACGCCCTCCCCATCTACCCTCAGCCTGGTAATCCGAGCGACATCCTCCAGACTCGGCACCATGTGACCCCAAGGCATCGAGAATGCCCGGTTGGCCCTATCCCATCTCTCCCTAAGCACCTGGATCAAGGGAAGATCGGGACAGATAGGCTCTATGCTAAAGAAATGGACCAAATCCCATGGCCTCTACCCTAGCCCTCTGGAAGTCGGGCAACCCGTAGTAAGCTGCAATGACTTGCACCCACGAAATTCTAGTTCTCATCAAACCCTGCCAAGCCGAGAAAGAAAATGCTTTGATATGAATATTTTATCTGCGGTCAAGGGTTTTGATAAATAAAACTGATGACCTACCAGTGGTCATTATTCATACCCCGCCATCTACATCTACCTCCACATATCAACCTTCACCCTCCACGAGTCAACCTTCCACTTACATCGCACCCTCCATGAGTCAACCCTATGCCTCCACATATCAACCCTCCATGAGTCAACCCCCCGTATATCAACATTCCATGAGGCAGCCTCACACCTCCTCATACCCACATCTGCCTCCACAGTCGGTCAAGAAAACACCACACCCCGAGCAAGTAGATGTCGTCTACTATATTCCCGTTCCACATACGCCTTTGCCTAGTCCTTCCACTAGCCATGCGCCTTTGCCTACGCAACCCCCACTTCCTTCTACCCCATCTCATACCCCTTGGCATCCACCTTGCCTGGAGCAGGCTCCTCGTCCTCTATTGTTAGAGTGCTTTATAGATATCTTCAGGGCTTTGATGGCCACTCACGTGTTGTCGCTTCCTCTGGTTGTGTCCTGTCGACCCGCGGTGGGGGACTTGCCTCAGTTCTGTAAATATCATCGCCAGCAGGGGCATTTGGTCGAGGATTGCCCCGAACACTGGGAGCATGTTTATGACTTGGAAGATAAGAAGAGGATTGATTGGTCCACCATTCGCAGTGTTATTCTACACCTTCGCAGCAAGTAGCAACATCAAGCACTGCCCAGGCAGCCGTCTCCATCACTTCAAGACCCGGGGCACCCCCGTGATCCTTTATCTAATATGGCACCCACTCTGTCGCCCATTCCATCACCTATTCTTTCACCTAAGTCTTCGCCTACCCCATTTACTTTGCCCTCTCCTACCACGTCTTCACAACCTCCACAAACTCAAGCCTCTACTCAGGCCAGTGCCTCCCCTTCTACTTCTGTTACCTCTACCACTGCTTCCACTCCCAACGCCGCGCGATGTGTTGTGTAAATACGTCGGAGTTGGGCCCCACAGCCTTCAATTTCGCTTTCACTTTCTTCACCATCCCCACCACCAACATTACCCCCATTGCCTGCATCACCACCACCTCCCCCTTCACCTTCCCCATTGCCCTCATCACCACCACCCTCCTCTTCTCCACCATCTCCTTCAACACCTTTACCTCCCCCATCACTACCCTCGTCTCACGAGCTTGAGCAATCCACGCCTCCACCTACACCTTTGCCTCTACCCATATTGCCTACACCTTCACTTGACATCATCATACCCATTGAAGCCTCCATGCTTCCCAAACCATCAACTCCACCATCTGAGCCTAGTTCCTCCATTTTTTCTCCTCCATTCACTTCCACCCCAGGGAGCAGGTGTGCATTACCTTTGGTGCCCCTTGGGTCTGATCCCCAGGGAAATGATGAGTCGAGTCAGGACGTAGCTATGCTGGCCCTTCAGTTAAAGATTCAATATTTCATCTGTCGCATGCCGATCCGCGTCCTGGTTCCTGGCTATTTTAGGGGTGAGCCTCCACTTCCCATGACGGTAGTCAAGAAGAATTCCCTTGCATTGATGCTAGCTCCTTCAAGAGTGATGCTAGTGGCAATCTCTTTGCTCGCCGGAGATTCTATTATTGATGTTGTTATTTCTAGCGTGCCTGGCTTGGTGCATTACGTGGTTCGAGTTGTAGCTTTAGGCCTGGTTGCCCTGACGCCCCACCCTTGGCACGTCAAAGTAGGTAACGCCCCTATGGTGGTGCGTTACAGTCCTGTCATTGGCCGTGATGGCCATTGTTCTATTCTGTGTCTGTTCATGAGTTGGTCTGTCATAGGTTTGTATTCTAGGGCGGTATCTGTGTGTCAGTGATTTCTGGATCAGTCGGTTTAGGTGACTGGGTGCGGTCCCTCCCCTGACTGCGACAGTCCCCTAATGACACAATCTAGAACTACCAGTGTCCTTATCTCTGGTCACATAGCGGCTGTCCCTTGACTGCCAGGTTCACCTAGCGGTTGAGTGGTGGTTCGCTTTGCCGAGAGTGTCATCTTCTCTGCTTGTGTATTGCTGTGTGTGTCTGTGTATTTGTGTCGTGTTTGGTTCTGGTCAACTCGGTGAGACCAGGGGTTGACAGGTGACCTTGTCTGTGTCTCGGTGATTCTGTCCAGCTCGAGACAGTGTTCTGGATGCCTTGGGGTACTGTCTTACCTCGGTTGCGTGTCCAGGTGTGCTGAGGGTTCTTGGTGTCCCCTCGGGTCTCCATGAGTCATTTCCTGTGGAGCACTGTTTCCTCTGGCTTAGGAGTAGACTGATTGGCAGCTTGTTCTGTTGCCTGTGATGATCTTGCCTCCGAGTCGTGAGACTCAAGGATCGTTACATGAGTAGGTCTAGCTGCCTTGTCCTGAGTTTATCGACAGTTTCTTATGCTGCCACTGGTGCTTTGTAGTATGGGTGACAATGCATGATTAGCATGTCTATACTTCAGCACTCGTGTTTTGAGTCTCTGTGTTTTGTGAGCCTCCACTAATCGTAGCCTTACGACACGCTTCGGCGTGACGGCTCTTGTAGCGGGGCACTTTCCCGGTTTATGGTTCTTAAGCTAGTTCCGTGGGGCCCCGGTCTAATCGTAGCACCCTTCGGAGGGGGAATACTAGTTGGAGACCTGGCTTAGGCAATGGGCTAGTGTGTGCACACGTGATTAGGGGCTTTGGACTTGTGTCATTAGATGTAACCCTGACTAGTCACTCGTGTTATGGTACTATTTTGGTTCTAACAGTGTCTTTATCTCGGCCTAGTCCTTGCGATAAGGTACGTAGACAAGACAATAGTAGGCGCAGCATAAGACGTCAGTGGACGCAGCTGGCTGTTCTTCAGGTGGTGAGGCACTCTAGTCACGTGGCACGTGGCTCTTCGCGGTTCTCTTCACGTTCCTCGCACGTTGCGACCTTTCTGGGTTAGCCTTCTCTCAACTTTTCCCAAGGTCGGTGTCCTGTCGCATGCATGATGTTCTAGTCATGCGTGGGATAGTGTGCACGACATTCTAGTCGTGGCACGTCTGTGTCTGTCTAGGTCTCTTCTAGACTTTTGGCCTGGTCTCATAGGCCTTGTCTTTGGCCTCCTGGTTGTCGACAGATCGGTGACTCCTGATCTTCTGAGTTCAGGGTCGACCCTTCTGCCATTGTTAGGAGTAGCTTCGAACGACGAGTGGGAGACGACTCTAGGACTGGACAAGGTGCAGAGGTGAAGGTCAGGGTCTGGTGTGCTGGCCAAGGGGCCAGGGGCGCACCGGGCTGGTCTCTGGAGAGGGGACTGTGCCGGGGAAGGCCAAAGGGGTTGAAGAGACACCGGCCAGGGGACTGTGCTAGTGAAAGGGTGCACCAGGTGAGGTCAGGCTAGGGTTAAGGATGTACCGGCCAAGGGGCGTGCCGGTAACGGGCTGGCCAAAGTGTGCACCGTTGAAGGCGTATGGATGGGGGTTAGCTTGAGGGCATGGGGGCTAGGGATTAGCCAAGGAAGACGGAGCTGGAAGGGAGGGAGAAGTCATAGGACATCTGGGCTTAGCCAAGACCCATGAGAAAGGAACTAGGCTAGAGGGAGAGGCAGCCAAGGGGAGAAATCCAAGGAAATATGTTAAGCCCGTGGGGTTCAGAGAGGGGAAGAACCAATTTCCTCCAGGACAAAGACCACCAATCATGGAGTAAACTAACGGGGAAGGGGGAGAAGCCATCGAGTACACACAAGAAACAAACCATCGAAGACAATGAGGGACTCAAAGAGTAAGCGCCTCATTCAAGAAGAAAAGGGCCATGAAGGGCCATGTGCATTGCAAATGTTGGAGCAAGGTTACAACCGTGGGAGGAGGGAAAGAAATAAAAGGAAGAAGACAAGGGGGAATCTGGGATTGAGCAAGGGTGACGGCTCCCTGCTCTCCTTCACTCCCCCTGCTACATCTCTCTCTCTCTCTCTCTCTTACTCTCTCCTGTTGGTGGCCGTCTGAGGAAGGGCCACCTTCTTCTTCTCTTCTTCTTCCTCTCTTCTCCTTCTCTTCCTCTCCCCACCGGCATCTATGGGCATTCTCTTTGGTGTGTGTCTGTCATCTCTCTCTATCTGTTCATCGGAGAAGACGCCTTTTATACTCCCAGTGATGGGAGCCTTTGATCATGAGCAGCAGACGCGGGAATGTGAGGCCGTAATGAGGATATGATTTGGACGTCCTAGGTGGTGGGGGAGTAGCCAGCGTGCCCTCGTCTCCTGGTGACACCTCAGCTGGGTTGCTGCGCGCCAAAGATCCGTAGTGCATGGTGTAAGATCCAGTCTGCCGGATGCACTGGGCAAGGGCAAGTCACAGTGTGCCGTTGAAGGGCTGGAATGCTGTGCCGCTAGAAGACCCAAAGGGTGTGCCGTGGAGGGGCAGGGAATGTGTGTCATTGAAGGGTGCACGGGGTGTGCCACTGGAGGGGGGCACAGTGTGTGTCGTTGAAAGGGGGGCACAGGGTGTGCCGCTAGAGAGGGCACGGGGTGTGCCGTTGAAGGGGGCACTGGGTGTGCCGCTGGAGGGGGGCACAGGGTGTGCCATTGAAGGGGGCACAGGGTGTGCCATTGAAGGGGGCACAGGGTGTGCCGTTGAAAGGGGCACAGGGTGTGCCATTGGGGGATCACTAGGAGTGTGCCGCTGAGGGCATGCCTGAGCCCGTTGCGAGGGCTAGTTGAGGTCTATTTGATTTTCTTCGGGGCCCACCCTGCGGGGACGACGGCTTGTGCGCAACAGGTCAGGAGGACCTTTGCAGGACCCTCCTCCAGAACAAGAAGCCTCCTCCACTCCGAGGAGAGGAAGGTCCGGGACGCACCAGCAGCCCCCGGAGACCGACGCCCCCAAGGGACGACGAGGCAACCCGTCAGGGCGCCCTCATAGCCCCTTAGCTTAGTGACGGCCAGAATTGTCCCTCCAACTGAGGGACTTCGAGCAATGTTTCGCGGAGCAGGAGCGCGCCCTACGCGCCTTGCAGAAGACGTCCATCAAGGAGGACGAGGAACAATCCCCGTTCTCCGACCAAATCTTGAAGGCCGAGATCTCCCCTAGGGTCTCACTACCGACCTTCAAGTCATATGACGGCCAGGGAGACCCGGCCGACCACTATGACAGCTTCGACGCCCTGATGACTCTGCACGGGACTTCCGACGCTATCAAGTGCTGAGCGTTCGTGACCACCTTAGTTCAGGGTGCTCAAGCCTGGTTTCGAGCACTCGCCCCCAGCAATATCCACGACTTCTGACAATTCGGGTGGATTTTTAAGGAGAGCTTCGCCGGCAGCGGCCCTCCCAGGTCAGTTGCGGGGCTGCTGGCACTAAAACAGGCACAAGGGGAAAAGCTGCAAGCTTATATCAACAGATTTAAATCGGAAGCCTTACGTATCCCTCGCCTGGATGTTGCCTCAGCCATCACCGCACTGACCAGAGGCACCCGCGACGAGAACCTCCAGCGAGAGCTGGTCGTCCATCCCCCCACCTCTCTAGCGGATCAAGTGACCCTAGCCCTGCGCCACGCAGAGTGCGAGGAAGTCCTTAGTGCCTGCTGCAGCCCAACGGGATCGGGTCGAGAGGGGGAGAGGAAGCGATCATCCAAGCAAGGCTCGAGCCAGGCGAAAAGGTGGAATCAAGACGGAGACCGCAGGGAGCCCCCTTAAAAATTCGAGCGATACACGCCCCTATCCGCCCCCGTCTACGAGATATATGAAGACATTAAGGGCTCGGGTCTTCTTCGCCAACCCGAGCCTATGAAGAGCGACCCAACGTGCCGCAGCCGTCGCAAGCACTACCAGTTCCACAATGATCACGGACACCATATTGGAGATTGTCATTAGCTCAAGGACGAGATCGAGCGTCTCGTCCGCCAGGGGCACCTATCCCGATACGTGTCCGAGCAGAGGGAGGATCGCGGCATCCCTCCAGAAGAAATTGACAATCAACCCCGTGGAGTCCACATCAACGTCATTTCCGGCGGCACGGCATCAGGAGGAGATAGTAGCCGAGGAAGGAAGCGTCACGCTGAACGGGCGATGAGGGCCTCCGAGCCCCCCAAAGCCTCATCGGCGAGCGAGCAGCGAGCCTTGGTGTTCTCTGAACAAGATCTGGAAGGGGTAATTACCCCGCACGATGACGCTCTTGTAATATCGGCTACGATAAACCATTGTAATGTAGATAGATACTAGTTGACAATGGTAGTGCTCCTGATGTACTCTCGTACGAGTGTTTTCTTAAGATGGGTGAAAACCCATCCACCTGGCATTCCACCACTTCACGTACTCCGGTGTTACACGGGGAACGTGGCCGAGAGCTGGCACTCGGAAGATAGCGACATCTGATCGGTGGAAGAAGTCCCACTAGGCCCTAGCAGTTTCGATAGTCAAGCCCCCTCTCAGGTTCTGCGTCGCCAGGCTGAACTGGGCACTATATGTTGGGATATGCTGATCATACCCAAAATTTCGGCCACAGCGAAAGGGTTAGTATGGCTCAAGCAGAAGTGTCTCTCCCTTCCTGAACACCAGCACGCTCGGACGGATCGATAACGCCCAGTCCCTTAGCTCGGGCTCCAACAGTGGGTGGACTACATTTTCTTGGCTGATCAGGTGGATATACTTCTCCACCTGATCATCCCTGCACTCCCTTTTATTGTTCACCAGGGGACTTGAGTGTGTGGCCAGTGTCCAAAAATGAATAGTGCCTGTGGCATCTTGAGGGACTGTTGTCAGTCGTCCCCGAATGTCGTAAAGTTTTTGGGAGGTGACGCCCAACTCAGCACTGGCGAACTCCAGCATTCTCGGCACTAGCCCCCAGTCTTGCATAGCATGGGGGGGAAATTCTAGAAATAAGGAGAAAACCCACGCGTTGAAGAACTGCAGGGGGCACACATACCGGGCTTGCCTCGGGAACTGGTGGGTACTGATGTCTCCCAGCGCTTTGTATATTAAGTAGAGGGCAGCTGGGAACAAAGATAGCCTGATCCCCCACGCCATCTGGCACGTAGGGTAGATCGCGTCCGGCCGAATCACCATCTCATCTCCGTACGGCACGGCAAATGAGCACAGCCAGTACGTTAGATATGCCACATAGTACGTCAAGGGGTCGACTGCCATTGGGTTAGGCCCGCTCCGACGGCCCTTGGAGGGGATCTTCACATCTGTCTTGGGCTTGGCACACTTCTTGCGGGTGATGATGGTGCCGACACATGTAAAGTCCTCGTACTTCTTCGGCCCGTCGTCGAAGTATTGCAGCCATAAGGTCATCCGGACCCTCTTCCGGTCCCCGCAGCGAGGCTGCTTCTCACCATGCGACAGCTAGTATAATTCTCGATACGCCTTCATCAAGTACCGATATAATATCCCAAGGAATAATAGCCATCCTCGTTGGTTTCATCCTTGATTATGTCAGGGAGGCAGACTTCTTCATAGGGCTCCCTGTCAATGGGCAAGCCGCTGAGCTGGTTGAGGCTCCACAGGTCCAAGGATGTCTCGCCCTCCGCTGTGTAAAATGTGTTGGTCTCCGCGCTGAATGCTTCTATCATGCCGCAGCAGAGTCCTTTGGAGATGGGATACTCATAACGGGAGGCGTAGACGCTATGATAAATGCCAGCCCAGACGAGTAGTGGGGCATAGTTGAATAGCACGTGCTCCGTGAACTCTACGCCCCCTTCTCTGAAACTATGTGCATCTTGGAGCTTCAGCTCTCCGAACCAGCCCAGTGACAGTTCATGCTTGAATCTGATGGCCAAGCAGTCCAAGATGAATGGCTCCTCTCTGTAGCCCCACTTCAAAGGAGCCAAGGGGATACTCCTCAATATTTGCCTCAGTCATCAACTCGGCAGTTGATCGACGATTCTTCTGAAGAAGGGTGGCTTTCTTCTCCACCTCCGGGGATGCCACTGCCTACTTCGGAGGAATGTTTGGATGAAAGTTGGGCACCGTCGGGAAGGCCCAAGCCTCACCACCCATGGCCGAGCCCACCCAAAAATACTGGGTCTTCCAGCCCTTATGGGAAGAGTCCTTGGCAGAAAGGGTCACACAACTCCTCCCCTTCTTTGCTTGAAGATAGAAGAAGCCCTTGCCCGCATGGGTATGCTCCTTCAACTCTAAAAAGACATGCAAGAGGTCCAACGAAGTGTCAACCTCACATGAGCGACAAAGAAAGATGAAGGAGAAGATGAAAGTATCAGAGTTGGAGACCAATTGGACCAGAGCCAGTTGGTAGAACTGAAGTAGCTCGATAACAAAGAATTAGAGAGGCAGGCGGAACCCGCACTTCCAGGCCAGGAGAAAAGAGTAGAAGGAACTAGAGCGAGTGTCCAGACTGGACTCATGAGGCTCCGACAGAGAGAAATGCTACCACCACGATAGCCCGTACCGACTCTCCAATCGCTTCACCTCACCCTCACTCAATTCGCTGCGCAAAGGCTCCGTCGGCACCATGAAGACCTTAGAGGCCCGCTCAATCTCCCGCCCCTTGACCTCGGGATGTTGATCTACCATGGAATAACCAGAAAGACTGGAGGAAGAGGAGGAGAGCACTGATCCAGGTGATTTAGGAGGAAGCGAAAGTTGATGGACCGTCGCCGCTGTAATCTCTGCGAGCTCCGCAAAGGCTGCTGCAATTTCTCGCTCCTCCGGATTGCCCTCACGACGCATGAGCCTCTCACAAATACAAGAGTGATGGAGAGAGAAACCCTAAGCGATGGAAGTCTAGAGCACAAACATGCGCTATGCTTATAACCCCCCAGTGACGCGACGTTCCAGTCTCCCAAAAAGGGCCACCACATATCAATTCGTAAGAATTACCATCATTACAGGCGTATCCCCAGGACAGCCGCTTTGAGTGGCCCCTGCCAAGGAAAAATTTTCATCCGACTCAAGCCACCAACGTCCTCTCCAAATGCTACTCGACCGAGCCCAATCTTTGCTTGGCAGTAGGAGGGGGACAAGTGGAGAGGGAAAATTTTACCGCCCGGAGAGAGCGGCCAAATGAGGTCCCACAAGCCCAAACGAGGCCCATCTACTTAGAGTGACAGCCCCCCCAGGGGCCCACTAGCTTCAAGCTCAATAACTCACTCGAATCCAGCACTTCCTAGGTGACCTTCGGGTTCAGAAGTCTGAGCATTACATTGATCGGGGAGGTCCCTTCGGGAACCTAACATACCTCATCTAGGCTGTGCACCCATCGCTCGGGAGCCCCCATTGAGCTAGTGCCCCATACTCGGACTGACTGATGAAAGCTTATCCATGCAACCGTTACATGCCCTTTAAGAGTAGGGAGATCAAAGGGATAAGGGAGATCAAGAGTCCCCATGCTATAAAGAGCCCACGAAGAGGACGAAGTGAAGTGATTGCGGATGCTTAGGTCGGCACATCTGTCTCAGAAATAATGAGAATCAAATTGCCGACCATTATCGCTCACTATCACCCGGGGGATGCCGTAACGACAAATGATCGGCTTCCATATGAAACTCCACACGATTGTCTCGGTGATCCTCGCTATGGCTTTGGCTTCGATCCACTTGGTGAAGTAGTCGATGGCGACGATGACAAACTTTTTCTGGGCCTGAGCCGTAGGGAACGACCCAAGGATGTCGATCCCCCACCGAGTGAAAGGATAAGGCTCGGCTAGGGTAACGAGCTCTGTTGCCGACTGATGGACCAAGTGGTCAAATCACTGGCACTGGTCACACTACTGTACGTAGGCTGAGTAGTCACGCTGTAGAGTGGGGCACCAGTAACCCTGCCGAAGTAAGATCTTGACGAGTGACCTTCCTCCTTGGTGCGCCCCACATAAGCCTTCGTGGACCTCTTGAATAGCTCGCCTGGTTTCGTTGGTACTGATGCATTTTAGAAGAGGACCGGAGAAGGATCTGCGGTACAAGGTGCCATCCAATATGATGAATCACCGAGCTTGATATTTCAATCTTCGAGCCTCTCAAGGGTCGGGGGGCTCTTGAGAATCTCGGATCCATGACAGATAAGGGGTACGCCAATCGGTCGGGGAGGCCGAGTCAACAACCATGAGCTCCGAATCGATGCTCGGTCACTAGAGCTCTTTGAGAAGGACCGAGCGAATACCCTCGCAGTCAAGAGAGGAAGCTGGTCGAGAGAGGGCATCCACTCGGGAATTTTTCTCCCGAGCTATTCGGACTACCTCGAATCCCTTGAACTGTTGCGCTATGGTCTTGACTAACTGAAGGTATTTGACCATCAGTTCTTCTCGAGCCTCATAGTCTCCGCTGACTTGGCCGCCGACCAGTTGGGAGTCAATGTGAATCTTGACTTGCTCAACCCCCAATCGTCGGCCATGCGGGCTCCCAAGATAAGGGCTTTGTATTCAAAGGCGTTGTTGGATGCCTGGAAGTTAAACTTTAAGGCATACTGTAGCTCTACTCCTTCGGGGGACTTCAAGAGGATGTCGGCACCACTCTCGGCCGAATTGGAGGATCCGTCGATGAATAATTCCTAGGTTGGCCTGGGCTCGAACGAAGATTTCTCTTCGATCGGGATGGTGATCTCTGCGATGAAGTCGGCGAGCGCTTGTCCTTTGATAGCTGAGCGAGGCTGGTACAAGATATCGTAGGCCCCAAGCATAATGGCCCACTTGACGAGGCATCCTGAGGCTTCTGGGTGAGCGAGGATCCTCTTCAGTGGTTCGCCGGTTAGGACTATGATGGAGTGCCCTTGGAAGTAGGGCCGAAAGCGCTTGGCCGAGGTAGCCAATGCTAGCACGAGTTTCTCGGTTGTGGGGTACCTTCTTTCAACTTCGTGGAGCACCTTACTGGTGTAGTAGACCGGCCTCTCGACTCCCGAATCATTTCTGACCAGGACCGAGCTAACTGTGGATGGGGTTGCCGAGAGGTAGAGATGTAAGGCTCAGATAGGCGGCGCAGTGTGTCAGTGGATCAACCACCATCAGATTCGGCCCGCTCAAACTCCCCTTTGAGGGGATCTTCACATCTGACTTGGGCTTGGCCCGTTTCTTGCGGGCAATGACCGTGCCGATGCATGGGAAGTCTTCGTATTTCTTCGGCCCGTCAAAGAAATACTGCAGCCACAAAGCTAGTTGGACCCTCTTCCAGTCCCCACGACGTGGTTGTTTCTCTCCATGCACCAGCTTGTACATCTCCCAGTATGCTTTCATCAGGTACCGATAAGAGTACCCCAGAGAGTAGTAACCGTCTCCGTTTGTCTCGTCCCTAATTAAATCGGGGAGACAAACCTCCTCATAGGGCTCCCCATCAATGGGTAAACCACTGAGCTGGCTGAGACTCCATAAGTCCAGGGACGTCTCACCCTCTGCGGTATAGAATGTATTGGTCTCCGCACTGAACACTTCTAGCATCCCGTAGTAGAGTCCCTTGAAAATCGGATAGTCGTAACGGGAGGCGTAAACACTATGATATATGCCAGCCCAGATGAGTATGGGAGCGTAGTTGAATAGTGCATACTCAGTGCACTCCACCACTCCCTCTCTGAAGCTATGTGCAGTTTGAAGCTTCAGCTCCCCGAACTAGCCCAGCGACACCCCGTGCTTGAATCGGATTGCCAGGCAGTCCAGAATGAATAGCTCCTCCCGGTAGCCCCACTTCAAGGGAGCCAAGAATAGGCCCAGGCGCTGCTTCTCACCCTGGACACGTCCAGCAGTCGTGTCCCACCTGGCCGAGATGAAGTCCGGAGTCCGCACCAGCTTGTCCTCTATCGGCAGCACGGCCTCCAGCCCCAGCACGGGCTCCCATTCACGGGCCTCGCCCACCAGGTACATCAGAATGCTCCTGGGGATGACATGCAACAGGCTATCTCGGGCCTGCAGGATCGCGCGCTCCACCTCCTTCACGGTCCACAGTTCCCACCGGTCGTAGGTCCGAAGATGCTTGAGGTGGCGAATGAGGTGCCTATCCTTCGGGAAATCTGTCGGGTAGTCCCCTGTGGCACGATCAAAACTAAACCCCTTTTCTGCCTTGGTAAGTCTCCGGACATCTAGGTTCTCAGTGTCAGAGCCTGAAGAGTCGGCCAACGCCACTATTTTTACGTGCTCTCGGTCCAAATCCTCCACATTGAACCAAGTGACAGTCGGCACTGGAGGCAGAGGAGCATGTTGGACACTAACAGCAGGAGTAGAGGAACCACTTGGAGCAGCCATTTGTCTGTAAAAGTGCAACAAACAAAGATCAGAACAAACTGCAGATGACAAGAAAGAAAGCTACAAAGGAAGAGAAACATCCCATTATAAGCAAAGGGTAGAAAAGAAAGAAAGGGGAAGGAAAAGAAAGAAAAGAGAATGATGGGGACATCACCTCCCTTGCCCACACTCATGGCTCGTCTCCTCACCTCGGACGTATCTAGCATGGTCTAGTTATCTATTTTGAGTCATATGATGTATTTTCTTATTTTATGAGAGTCATATCATTATATTTGTACTGGCTATGGCCTACTTGATGTACAAAAGTGTTTAATGCAATAAAAAAGGAAAGATATAATCACAATTTGTCTCTTACTTGTCTATGGAAGAAGCTCAAAAATAGAATTTTCACAATGTTGTCGTGTTCCAAGTTCGAGGAATGGGCGCTCCTTCCATGGTAGATAACTGGTATACTCCTTTCCCGAGCGTCTCGACCACTCGATAGGGGCCTTCCCAATTAGGGGCCAGCTTCCCCACCGCCTCCAGTGGTCGAGAGGCTTCGGCCTTTCTTGGAACAAAATGTCCCTATTGAAATTATCTGTCTCAGACTTTGGCGTTGTAATAGTGAGTCATACGCTGTTGGTACTTCGTAGCTCGGATCCTCGCGACCTCGCATACTTCGTCTGCTAGGTCCAAGTTCTTAGACAACTTCTGCTCGTTCAGCTCGGGCGAGAAGTTGATCACTCGAAGGGAAGGGTTGTCGATCTCCAGGGGGATCATGGCCTCTATGCCATACACCAGTTGGAAAGGAGTCTCACCGATAGTAGCTCTGGGAGTGGTTTGGTATGGCCATAGTATGTTAGGCAGTTCCTCGAGCCAGTTACCCTTGGCCTTCTCGAGTCTGGTCTTAATGCCTTTGAGGATGATTTTGTTGGCATTTTCAACCAGCCCATTGGCTTGGGGGTGGGCTACCGAAATGAAGTGGCTGCGAATATGTAGGTCAGCGCACTTGTTCCTAAAATAAGTGGAATCGAATTTCCGACCATTATCACTCACAATCACCCGGGGGATGCCAAATCGACAGATGATCAACCTCCAAACAAAGCTCCAAATGGATACCTCGATAATTTTGGCGATGGCCTCAGCCTCGATCCACTTGGAGAAATAGTCGATGGCGATGATAATGAACTTCTTCTGAGCCAGTGCCACGGGAAAAGGGCCCAGAATGTCGATTCCCCACCAAGTGAAGGGATGGGGCTCGGTTAGGGTCATGAGTTCTGAGGATGACTGGTGGACTAGGTGGTTGAACTGCTGGCACCGATCGCATTTTCGCACATAAGCCGAGCAATCGCACTGCAGAGTAGGCAATCAGTAGCCTTGCCTCAGCAGGATCCTTGCAATAGATCTTCCCCCTGGTGTGCACCGTAGATGCCTTCATGGATTTCTTCAATCGCTCGGTGGGCTTCTAGAGCGTCGAGGCACTTGAGGAGAGGACCGGCAAAGGATCTTCAATATAGGGTATTGTCTAGAAGGACAAAACGCCGAGCTTAACTTCAGTCTACGAGCTTCTCGAGGGTCAGGAGACTCTTAGGAATCTTGGAGCCAGGATATATATGGGGCCCGCCAGTCGCCAGGAAACATGTGTACAACTGCCATGAGCTCGGTGTCCACGCTCAGTCGTTCTAGTTCCTCCAGGAGGATCGTCAGGGTGCCCTCCGGGCTAATGGAGGAGACCAAATGAGAGAGGGCATCCACTCGAAAATTTTCTTCCCGAGCTATCTGGATTACCTGAAAACTCTCGAATAGTCGGGCTATCTCCTTCACCAGCTGGAGGTAATCCACTCCCCGACTAGATTACATGACTTATATGCCATTAAAGGCATTTATATGGGGGCATGAAGGCCCAATTACAAATGCTTGCAAGCCACTGGACAATTCTGTCATTTGTGACGGTCCCCGGGTCATTACGTTATTATGTGAGTAGTTCTGTATCCATACATAGTGCCCATCAGAGGACCTATGACTTAGCAGGGTGCCGCCCGAGGGGCATCACAATGTCTTCCCATAATGCGACAGTGTTGTGGTCGGGACAGTAGGGGTGTCGTAGGCACCATTGTGCTGGAGCAGTTGGGCATCACCAAGGCTAAGGCGACCGAATGGCGTTTGCATCACTTGTCATTGGAGCGGCCGGGCGCTATTGAGACTAGAGCAGTTGGACGGCGTGAGTATCACCATGGCCGGAGTGACCAAAAGCCATTGAGCTCAGGATTATCAGGTGCCATGGGCCCCGATGGGACTAGAGTTATTGAGTGATCAGGTGTCGATGGCCCCGATGCAATTGGAGTAGCTGGAAGACAAGCGTGGGGGCATCACTGTGACTGAGGCAGCTGAGTAGTCGGGCACAACGGGCCCCGATGTGACTGGCAGTTGGTGCCGGAGGCACCATTATGATAGCGGTTGCTGAGAGGTAGGGTGCCGCAGGTCTCGATGTGACTGGAGTAGCTGGCAATAGGGTGCCGAGGGCGCCGTTGTGACTAAGCTATTGAGTGATCAGGTTCTGGTGGCCCCGGTGTGACGGGAGTGGCTGGCAGTCGGGTGCCGGGGGCACCGCTGTGACTGTAGTTGATAGCTACCACAAGATTGTGAGGGCCGTGCTCGGGGCTCGTTGACAGAGGCGGGGGCCTGATGCTTCATCTTACATCGAGACTTGTGGAGTATGCCCACTATCCGGGTAACAACACTGAGGGCATGTTTATCAAGGTAACCCTAAAGTGGCACACGATCATCGAGGCGGGGAACCAGGCTGGGCGCCTCGACTGAGCCATGTCTGATGGTGCGCGACCATTGGGACCGAGGCTGGGCAGGGTGCTCTCGTCAAGCAATGGCTGCATCGCACACGATTGTCGAGGCAGAGATCAGGCAGGGTGCCTCAATTGAGTAGCATCAGAGGTCATGCGCGAATGTGAAGGCAGGACTGAGCAGGGTGTTCCGGTCAAGCAACGTCTGCGGGTGCATGATTATTGAGACAGGGCTCGATCAGAGTGTTTTCACCAAGCGACATCAGGGTCATGCACGAATATCAAAATGAGACCTGGGCTAGGGTCACGCACGATTATCAAGATGACATATGTTCATCAAAATAGGGGCCGCCTTTTAGGAGGTCAGTGTTTGGGCTAGACGTCGTAGGAGGGATGATCCTGCGACATGCCCTCGGCATAAGCCTAGCAAACACACACACAAATCTCCTTACCGCGCCTTCGTAGTCTGGGGCTAAGCTCCTTGATGCTTCATGCTTGATTCCATCTTCCATTGGGCATCCAAAGGGGGGATTTTATAGTGGAAGATGAAGGGTCAGAGGGGTTTAGGCAGACCAGGTTCGTTCATTTCGGAGGATTTTACTCAGAGCGTGGAGGACCTGGTGGCTGAGATGTCCTACAATATGGCGGTGGAGTTACCTACTGGCGATTTCGTGTACACCCGTATTTCTTTGAGAAGGTACATGTGTGGGTGGAAGGGTGGAACTTGCCGGCTAGGCTCTACGCATTACCGCTTCAGGACTTTGATGTGATTTTGGGCATGGATTGGCTTGAGGCTCATCACGCCTTGGTGGATTGCAGCTCGAAGAAGGTCTACTTCCGGCAGCTTCATGGACCCACCTTCTATTTTCAAGGTATTCGGTCTTCCTCTTCCCACTTGCTTATTTCGACTATTAGGGCTCGTCGATTGCTTGATGCGGGTTGTCAGGGATTTCTCGCTCCTGTGGTTTTGGTCGATTAGTAGTGTCCTGATGTAGAGGACATTTCGGTTGTGTTTAAGTTTCCCGATGTTTTTCCTGAGGAGTTGCCAGGGTTGCCAGGGTTGCCACCATAGTGAGAGATTGATTTCATGATTGAGGTGGTACTGGGTACGGCACCTATGTCGAAGGCCCCTTATCGTATGGCACCTGCAGAATTGCGAGAGTTGAAGGCGTAGTTGTAGGAGTTGCTTGCCAAGGGGTACATTCGTCCTAGTTTTTTCCCGTGGGGTGCGCCAGTGTTGTTCGTGAAGAAGAAGGATGGTAGTTTGAGGCTGTGCATCGACTATCATCAGTTAAACTAGGTGATTGTTAAGAACAAGTACCCATTGCCTCGGATTGATGGCTTGTTTGATCAGCTTTAGTCGGCCCGGGTGTTTTCGAGGATTGATTTGTGATCGTGCTATTATCAGCTGCAGATTCGAGAGTTTGATGTTGAGAAGACTGCGTTCCGTTCGAGGTATGGGCATTATGAGTTCTTGGTGATGCCGTTTGCACTCACCAATGCCCCGGCAGCATTCATGGATTTGATGCATAGGGTGTTCTGTTTGTACTTGGACCAGTTCGTGGTTGTGTTCGTGGATGACATCCTTGTGTATTTGCAGTCTACTGAGGAGCATGCACATCATTTGAGGATGGTGTTACAGACCCTGCGCGATCACTAGTTGTATGCCAAGTTCAACAAGTGCAAGTTCTGGCTCCGAGAGGTGCACTTTCTGGGGCACGTGATTTCTGGTGATGGTGTTTCCGTGGACCCGACTAAGGTCGAGATAGTGGTGCAGTGGCCGAGGTCGAGTTCTATCACGGAGATTCAGAGCATCTTAGGGCTTGCGGGCTATTATAGGAGGTTTATTCAGTTGTTTGCTCGTATTGCGGCCCCGATGACCAGGCTTACGCGGAAGGATGTGCCATTCATCTGGACGGGAGAATGTGAGCAGAGCTTCATGGAGCTGAAGAGGTTGCTCACTACTGTCCCGGTGTTGGTGTTGCCTTCAGGATTGGGAGGTTTCGTGGTGTGTACGAATGCTTCCGGGATAGGTCTCGGTGCTGTGCTGATGCAGCATGGGAGAGTTGTGGCATATGCATCTCGGCAGTTGAAGCCACATGAGGTGAACTACCCTGTTCCTTTGTGTTCAAAACAAAATAGACCAGTGTATGACTAGTCATCACACATAAGTGAGTGAGAGTTTTCTTTTAAGCTACAAAGCCAGAGTTTCAACAAAGGACAAACAACTTAATTATCTGAAACATTCTCCCCCTGAGTTCAAAGACAATCTGAAACATTCTCCCCCTGAGTTCAAAGGCAATCTGATTACAGCAGCCTCTAAACCATATCAACCTCCTGTGACCTCTGCCTCTGCCACCTTGCTCTGCGCCCGTTCTCTTGTCTTGACATCAGACAACCTCTCCCCCTTGTATATATAGACACATAACGATAAACAATACTTTCTCCCCCTTTGTCAGCAACAAAAATACATAGGAGAGAAGTTATCTACCAGCCTAACTGGGTCTGCTTGAGGAGGCATGAGCAGAAGGAGTACTGCTTGAGCCTCGTCGAACTGTAGGTGGTGAGATGAGTGAGCTTCTTCTGAGAGGTTGTGGACGTGTAAAATTACACGTCTGCATGTCCCGAACAATCCATCAATAATAGACAACTCCAACCGAAGAGATTGTGGAGAACACGTCCCATCCGAACCCTCCGACTAAACAGTACACTACCGTGAAGCCACTCTCGGAGTCATGGTAGCGAAGAGGAACCAACCCCTGGGGAGCTCACAACTCATGGGTCCCTAAGAGAACTAAGTGGATCGTCAATCGGCACCAAACGGGAAAAAATCCACTTCCACAGCACGCCCTTATGGCCCTTCAGTGGTACGCCCTGCAAGGCCTTCAGTGGTACGCCCTCGCCCCCCTTTAGCGGTACACCCAGCGAGGCTTCAACGGCACGTTCGTGCGTCTTCTTCAGCGGCACACCCTTGTGCACCTTCCACGGCACGCCCTGGCTTTCCCCAGTAACGCGTTCGGCAAGGGAAATCTTACGCCATTCCCCTACAGAGTTTTAGCACGCAATGGCCACGCCGTGGTATCGAATGGAGGAGGTAGCACGCTGGCTACCCCCTCTGCCACCGAGGACGCTGAAGTCAAATCTTCATCAACACCCCACGCTCCCACCCCCGTTGGCCACGTCCGAAGGCTCCCCGCCGCTGGGAGTATAGAAGGTGTTTTCTCCGAAGAACAAAGAGAGATACACATAGAGAAGAGCCATTCCACAGAGAGAAGAAGAGAGAAGAGAGGAAGCATTCCACAGAAGAGACCACCACTGGATCAAAGAGAAGAGAAGAAGAAGAAGAAGAAGAAGAAGAAGAAGAAGAAGGAGTGACTCTCCCCTTTGGCAGTCACCAGAGAGCAAGAGAGCAAGAGAGTAAGAGAGAGGGAGAGAGAAATGTAATAGGGGAAGGGGAAGAGCAGGGAGCCATCGCCCCTGTTCAACCCCCATTCCTTTCTTTGTTTCTTTTCCTCGCTTTTTTTCTTCTTCATCTTACGCTTGATGTATTTGGTCCCCATTTGCCATTAATAAAACTTTTTGTTTCTTTTGTTCTTCTCATACTCCCGTCGTTGGTGTTGTTTCTCGTAAGATTGGGTTCCCCTCTGCGCTCTCCCACCACCTGGGAGATTGAGTCCTCAACACTCAGCGTGAAATCCTCTGAGATAAACGAATATGATGCACCAGAATCAAACAAAACTCACGCTGCGCAACCCAAAATCATGATAGTACCTTCCACAAGTTGCGACGACTCTACCTCTGCCCTAGTCATGTGGGAAACCTAACCTCGAGCTCTCTACCTACCCACACTCACTGGCCGTGGTAGTGGCGGATACTGCCCCTGCTGCTGAAACTGCGGCTATGGGTGCTACTACTGTTGCAGAGGAAACTGGGATGCTGTCGCTGCGGACAATCACGCGTCATGTGTCCTGACTGATCACATCTGAAATAGATCACCAGCACCGTACACTGCCTGCCTAGATGCGACTCGCCATAACGGGGACACCCTGCACGAGAACCACTGACTGACCCATGTCACTGCAAAGGTGTCGGCTGCTAAACACTGCCCGAAGAAGCCTGCCACTGCTCTCGGCCCTCCTTCTTCTTCTTCTGGAAACCCTTCCTGTAGAACCTCTTGATCTTGGCACTGAAAGATGCAGAACCCACCGTTGAAGCCGCCAGAGTCAAAGCTCCCGAACTACCAGAAGGAAGCTGGAACGTGCTCTACTACTGGGTAGTTGTCTGCTGGCTGCGGCCTGACAATGACTGCCCCTAGCTAATCGGTCCCTGTATTCTCTGCATATCCAGCTCCAAAGATGCCGCTATATGAGAAGCTGTCCCCAAATCAGTGGCAGCGTTCACGATCAAATGGTGCCTCAGCTATGGCCTCAAGCCCTGCACGAACTGCTCGGTCTTCACCCTCTCATGCTCCATGATGTGAGGTGCATAACGACCCAGTGTAACAAATCGGGCCCTGTACTACAACACAAACATGTCACCCTGTACCAGCTCCAGAAACTAACGCATCCTCTACGTGGCAACATACTCTGGATAGTAAGCATGCTCGAAAACACTGACAAAGTCACTCCATAAGATCTACTCAAGGGGGTGAGACTGAAAAGACATCTTCCACTCAGAAGTTCACCACTCTCGAGCTGTGCCCTGCAACTGGTTGCAGGCCAACATCACCTTGTCCTTCGCAGTACACCGCATGGAACTGAACACCCGCTCCATCACGTCGAGCCATCTCCGAGCCAAATCAGGGTATGGTTGGCCATCATAGTAAGGTGGATCAAACTGCATGAAATCCCTCACTGCTCGGACTGGCCCACCCCTGGTTGATGAGCCCTCACTAGCCTCTCTACTGAACTGCTGAGACATAAGCTGGTACATGCCACGGAAGAAATCCTCGGCCCCCGAAACCCTCGCAGTATCCGCTGCCTCGGTGGCCGCTGGTGGCACTCTGCTCTGCTCCTCCTACTCCTGCTAAACCTCCTACTGGATCTCCTGAACCTCTACCGACTGTCCCTACTGAGAGCGAGTCCTCCGCCTTGGCGCCATGCTCACTCCTAAAGCAAAAGACAAGAAACACAGAAATGGCAAGGTCAACAAAAACACACGGTGCCCGATGCCAGCGTCAACTGTACATCATTGCTGTGGACTCCCGGGACATCGATATTCTTCAGGATTTAGTCACCTCCCACGGTGAGATCTTTATGCATGCCTGACATACACGTTTTCTTCCTTTCAGCCGGTGCAGAGGAGACCGCAATTCCTGAGGCCGCAGCTCCTGCTGACGAGGCCAGCCACGAGCCGCCTCCTACTGTAGACGTCAGGGAGGGTAACCATCTCTGTCACCCTAAATACCATCCCTGATCTTTCGGGGACTCTCCGGCTCCAACTTGGTCTGAATCTTGTTTTGTTTGGCAAGCCCTGACGCGGCCACCGAACTGAAGGTGCGCCTGGGAATTTTCCCAGGGGGGGGCATCTACGTGAGGAGGAGGATAAGGTCTGGGACCTCCCCATTGCCCAGTCTGCGTGAGGAAGCTCCGGCTATCGACCCCGCGAGGGAGATTCCCACACCGGTGAAGGAAGTGCCCGCTCAGACCGCGTCCTCATCGGGTGAGAAGGTGGATTATGATTATTCTTTCGACGAGGTGATTTTGAGGGAAGGCATGCTCGAGGAGTTCGGACCTCCTGAGCCGCCCCCTGCAAGTGTGAGTCCATTCGCTTAGGGCTTCCTCGCGTGACCATCCACTAATCTTGTGTCTACTGCTTATTGACTTTCAGGAGCCGCCCCCCCAAAGGTTGCAGAGGTCACCGCGGCAGCAGAAACTTTCGGTACCCCTGGGTCGATGGACGTGCCTCTAGAGGAGGGGGAGATCACGCCCAAGGACAGCATAGTCTCGGTGCCCACGGTGAGCATGGGGACCTTTCAGCTCTCTCTTTGCCTTATTATGACTTCTGGGCGATTCGCCTCAGGCAATGGGTGACTAACCCTGTCTTGTATATTCAGGAGGAGGCGGAGCCCTCGAAAGTGCGTGCCGCCAGGACTGGTAGGGCTATCCCCAAGCGGAGGGAGCTTCTCAGTCCTGTAGGAGTAGACAGGCTGAGATCGCTCTGAGGGCCGGAGGTGGAGCCGCTAGTGTCGCTTCTGCAGTCAGGGGCCAGCCTGGAGCTGACGGTTCCCCTTTCGCCTCTTTCGACGCTCTCGACACCGGAGGAGACCCAGCTATTGCGGGGAATCCTGGCGAGCATCGCCATCCCCAGGGAGGAGGAATCGCAAGCAGAAGGGGCCGCGGGTCTGCTGGCAATAACGTCTGGCCCGGTTTCCTTTGACGTCCCTCCCCCGACCGAGAGCGAGGTCCCTGCCTTGCCACGCTGCGAAGGGATGGTGTCAAGCTATCTGGCGATGGTCTCGCCTGCTCCCCTGGCGGTGACCGACCGGGAGTTATCCTTTGAAGCAGGAGGGCCCAGTGATTTGGTCGTGGCGCTTCCCTCTTCTTCGACTACAGTGGACTCTGAGATATGGGCTGCGGTGGACAGCGCGGTGGAATTCACTCTTCCGACAGTACCTTAAATTGGTCACGCCGCTTCAGATGCACCTGTTCGGCAGATGCTGCTGACGCTTCGGTCGATGATGCTTGCTGACCCCTCCCTCACATACCGAGGGGCACATGCGATAGTGATGCAGCTAACCGGTGGAGAGGGGTTGAGATAACTAAATCTATGCATTCCGATTCCATAGGTAATGGATCAGCAAACCTCTTGGAGACAAAAGAGTGTGATGCACCGGTATCTAACAAGACATGAGCAGACATGGAATAGATTTTTAAGGTACCTTCCACAAGTCCACCTTCATCTTGTTCTACCTCCTGAAGAGCTTGGAGACGTGCTTGTTTCTTCACCGGGTGCTTCTCGTCTTCGGTTCGATCATTAAGTAACGGACAGTCGGGAGTCCGATGATCACAGCTCCCACAGTGGAGACAAGCTCCTAGTCTTCTCCAGCATTCCTCGGCTCTATGGCCGGCCTTGTCATAATGTTTGCACACCTCTTTGGAAGGTGCGGCAGTAATGGAGAAGGGTTTGTTGTTCCACTTGGGTTTCTTATCTTGGGAAGAAGTACCTCCGTCATTGGCTCTCTTCTTCTGGAAGGAGGGCTTGAAGGTACTAGAGGTTGTCATTGGCTCCTTCTTGTCCTTCCCACGGATTCTGTTAGATAGTTCTGTGGCATCTTCTAATAGTTGAGCTCTACAAACCATCTCCGAGTAGACCTGGATGTCCATTGGCGCTAACTGGGTGATATATTGAGGCCGAAGCCCATTAAGGGATCTTCTAGCCTTTATCTTCTCGGTACTCACTAAGTGCTTTGCGTACCATGATAGCCTAGAGAATTGGGCCTCATACTCATCCACAGATAATGTCCTCTACTTTAGTGTGGAAAACTCCGTAGCCTTCTTCTCTTGAATACGGTCTAAGAAGTATTTATTGTTAAAATGCTCAACAAACTCGGCTCATGTAATTGGATCTTGTCCCAAAGTAGCTTCGATAGACCCCCACCAGAATCGGGCATCCCTTTCCAATTAGAAAGTAGCTAGTAACACCTTCTCTTCGTCCATGCATTGCATAACATGGAATATTCTTTCTAACTCTCTAAGCCAGTGCTCGGCATCATCGAGGTCAGATGAGCCAATAAACTTCGGCGGGTTCATATTCTGAAAACTCCGATGGAGTTTGCCCACTCCACGGTTTGCTCCGCCCTGCGCTACTTACTGTAGCACTTGTGTAAGGCCTTGTACAGTGCGTTGCATGTTACGCCACCGAGCACGTTCGGTGGCCATAGTCCTACAAGATTACATAACTATATTAGTATATGATTAATAAAGAGTTTAACTCCCTAAATTATCTTAACCCATAGTTCTACCCAATCTCACCGGGTAAAGGTTTAAACCTATCCTTGGACTTGGGTTTCCTAGGAATTGAATATCCTAGGTTCTGATACCACAAAAACTATCATGTCCTGAGCGTGGAAGGAACTCGGAGTGCGTGACGAGTTTATATCGATCATGTCAATCAGAGCGTTAGTGTATTCGACACAAAGATAGAGTGCACAAAAGTAAAGATAACTGATGCGGGACGACGGTGAGACTCGAAAGGTGGACATGAAACTATGACCTAGACGACAGGACACGACTCACTAGACGACGCGACCAGCAACTGACGACCAAGTCATCACCTAACGTGGCCCTTGACCAAATATCAAGAATGGTCATTTTCTAACTTGCTTAGGCAAGGGGTTGAGTCTAAGAACAGATCTAACTTGTTTGTCATCTAAGTGTGTGCAAAACGTAGGTTCGCAACCCGAAGATTCAAAGCCCACAAGTTAACAATTTCTGTCTCTCTGACGCACTTACTCTAGACCGTCACCATTGTCTGACGGATCATCATTCGATCGTCACATTCTCCAGAAGGTCAAAACTCACTTATTCTCAGTAAACAGATTCTAACGCGTCTACTATGGATCGTTATGAAATTTTGAAGGACTTAAATTAGACCGTTAATCTCTCCCGTACACAGTAAAAACTCTCAATTTTTTTGGGTCTTTCTTCTAACGGTTGATCGTTGCACCGTCATAGTATGGTGACGGCCCTGTGTAGGTCCGTTACGCAAGGCAGAAACTCTGTTTTCAGGTCGAGTTCAACTTAATTGTGCAATCGATTCCATATCTTTCAAAAAATAGAACTTCTATTTCATTCAACTAAACTGAATCAACATCCTTGGATTGATAATTTTTGGTACATCAAAAACAAAATTCAAACTACATTCATTGCTTTGTCCACGCAAGGCTGCATCTTGCGCAGCTCTTTCACATAAGCACCGCGTTCCTCGTCATCTTCTTCCACTTCCTCTTGCCATGGACGCACTTTACTAATCTCCCACATGGTCAGCGCATTCCGGACTGCTCTCTCATCCTCTTCGGTCCCCATCTTCCTAGATAGGAGGGGAGGGTAGTGTGATAGTGTAGGAACCATTGTCCAGGGTAGCCCAACTTGAAGATGACACCGGTGAGGGTTGTAGATCGCCATGCTAGTGTCCCCCACTAACTATAGATCTAGGCCTGGCTGCCGTAGTACTCTGAGTGTGATTCTCAGGAGAACGTTGGGCCGCATCGTGAACTTGTCGATTGGCAATGTGTTGAGGAAGAGGCGCCATTCATCACATGATTTCTTGTCTGCTGTCTTGCACTCCACCAGTGAAGGAAACCCAAATTCGCCTCCAATAAAGAACAAAGGGTGGCTCCCAAAGATCCGGCTAGTTCAAGTTAGATCTTCCTTGAGTTGGAATTTGACTCTCACTCCCATCCAACACTCAAGGAGTATCATAAAACCAAAGAGAGGTCCTCCTAGGCAAGCAGAGCTAAGCCCTTCATAAAGGTATGAAAGGGCCTCTTGAGAGATGGACAATCCCCGCCACAACCCACTAATGATGCTCAGGTTTTGGATATCCCACGCGGATCCCTACCACGAACTAAACAAGCAAGCATGCAATTAAAATGCAACTAGAATAATTAAAATGTAATTAGAGCATGCATTTAAGTAATTAAACAAGCAGATGCACTATCTCACAATGCTACTAGACTAGGAAAGGAACGTCTATCTAGGCAAATAAATCAGCTAACGAGACGCCAATATAAATAAATAACTAAAGTAAATAAGCAACGAGAGCAGCAGCTAGCAATGGGAACTAGCGGTAAAAACTACATCTACCAACAGAATAAACTCAATCGGCCTATAAATAGGGCGGGGCGACAGTTCGAACCATCACCCCCCCCTCATTTCAAACGGGCGCTCTTCCCTCTTCTTCTTCCTCTTCTCTCTTCTTCATCTTTCCCACTGTCGGTCATCGCCACCCAGGCCATCGTCACCGTTGCCGCGGTGAGAAGACGGGCAGGAAGGCCTTTCCCTCCTTCCTCTTCTCTCTTCTCCCTTCTTCTTTCCCTTTTCTCTCCCTTACGTTCTCCTCTTCCCTCTTCTTTTTCCTCTTCTTGCCCTCTGAGTGACGGAGCCCTAAACTCCCCTCCACCTTCTTCTCTTCCCTCCTCCTCTCTTCCTCCTCCCTTCCTTCTTCTTTTCTCTCCCCTCTTCCTCTTCTTCTCCAGCGTCAGGGAACATTACTTCGGGCGTCGTCGGTGGTGCCAACGAAGGGGTGAAGGGGTGCACCAGTGGGAGATGGCACGGGTGTGCCGGGGAGCAACGCCAAGGGGTGTGCCTAGGAGCAACTACCGGAGCATGCCGGGAAAACCCTTCCTGAGTGGGCCGGTGAAGGGACATGAGGGCGTGCCCGGGGAGCCGTTCCCGAGCATGCCAGCAGAAAGCTACCTGTGGGTAGTGTGTCGGGGAAGACACTGTGAGGTGTGCCGGCGGGTGACTCCAGGGGGTGTGCGGACGAAGGCCATCCAGGGGGAGTGTGTCGGGGAAGCTTCTCATGAGCGTGCCTGTGGAGAGCCTGTGGGTAGTGTACCAGGGAAGCTTCTCCTGAGCGTGCCGATGGAGAGACTGTGGGTAGTGTACCGGGGAAGAGCATACGAGGGGTGCACCGGGGAAGCCCCCCACAAGGTGTACCGGCGAGTGGGAGAAGCATGCATCTATAGCTTGAGAACTTCTGGTGTTACCCTATGGGGCCCACCGTCACTTTGTTGGGGCCGTCACTCCTTGTGGACGTACACCTGTGTTTTCCCTTACGCCTCTGACTTAGGAGAAACTCTGCCAAAATTTTGTCAGAAATTGACGGAGTCTTGGCCATCTCAATAATAGTCCCCTTATAGCCTTCACTGTTCATCATCTCATTCATCACCTCCCTCATTATTTGTTGTTCTTGGGTTCGTGGCACTTAGTGGACCTCTGCCAAGGCCAGGCATGGTCAGGGTCCTTGCAGGCGTGCCGGAGAGGGATGCTAAGGGGCGCACCGGGGAAGAACTTCAGGGTGTACCGGTGAGGGCCATGCCGAGCTGTGCTAGGGAAGGCCACTCAGCGATGTGTTAGCGAAGCCCACCATAGGGTGTGCCGACGGATTTATGTTTGGGCTGCACCAGGGAAGACCCCTTAGGGCGTGCCGGGGAAGGGCCGCCTGGGGCATGCCGGTGAAGTTCCGCTTGGGCTGCACCGGGGAAGCCCCCTTAGGACGTGCCGGGGAAGGGCCGCCCAGGGCGTGCCGACGAAGGCCCCCTCAGGGTGTGCCGACAAAGGGGCACCTGAGGCTTGATTTACTTCTTCTTTCCCTTTCTTTTCTTTCTTTTCTTCCCTTTGCTTATAGTGGGATGTTCCTCTTTCAACTGTGCATAACTCAAGCCGGGAGAGGCCGACATTGCTCGCTGCAGATTGTCCAGAGACTGCCACACCATGTCACTGAAAAACTGTAGGCCCAGCGGTGAAGTCTCGGGGAGCTTGAAGTCAACCCTGCTGTCAATCTCCGCCCAGATATCATCATTTGCATCGGAGGACGTTGACGGCATGATCTATGAGGCGCCAGTGCCGGGTTCGATAACAACGATCGCTGTAGCTGAAGGAGTCTCTGCTACAATGATTTCCTTGCCTGTTTCTCGGGGCGAGGTTATGCGGGCTATCTCAATGACAGAAGATTCTGGCTCCCCACGTGCAGCTTCACCGACTTCCATGGGAATGGATTCCGCGACAATGATCAGCACCTCGGGAGCACTAGCCCCCTTTTTAATGATTTCTCCCGCTTCTATCTCCGGGAGACTGCTCTGCTCCACTGGCAATTCTTGCTTAGCAGCCAGGGGCTCAGGTACCCCAACCTCCGCCGAAGCACCAGCTACTACGATCACTGCAACCTCCTTCGACGCCGTGGCCGCTGCATATGTCTGCGGGGGTCGTTGGGCGATGGGCCGCAGAACTGGCAAGAGATCAGGCTGGCTCATGCTCAAGTCCGGGAGGGGTATTTGCATCGTTATGGTCAGCGGCGCCACCTCAGCCTGCATCACGAATATGTATGTCAGCCAGCTAAAGTGGAAATGGCAAAAGAGGCTACAGACGGGCTGAGGAGTGATTCCCACCTCAACCGACACTATGTTCAAGCCGCCAAGAGGAGCCCCTGTCGGCTCCGACCCTCCTCCTGCCACAGGGTATGATGGCCCTGGCCCAACTATAGACAGCCTTGGAGGGCTGAACGTCAGGAAGTCACTCTCATAGGCTGAAGAAGCCCCGGTATCTTCAGTCTCTGAGTCGACCTGCAGGGGCTCGTCATCGCTGGAACCGGCCCCATAGTCAACTTGCTCGGAGCAGGAAGACTCTTTGGCTTGCTCCTGAACTTCCAACAGCCGTGCTGGCACTTTGCTGCCCAAGGTGACTCCTTCAACCGAGGGCTCGTCAGCAACCTCCGTCGTGAGGACATCAACTCGTGGAGCAGCTTGAGGGTCATCCCTTGAAGCTGTTGGTTCATCAACTGCCTCCCCGACGATTCCAACCTCAGGGAGCGTTGAGGGTTGGATGTCCACTGAAAAGCGAGGATAGAAAGCAGTCAGGACCTGACTAAAGATGCAATAGGACGTACAAGTCCATGGGTGAACCCTAGGTTACCTCCCGATTCCTGGTGGGGCGTCGGTGAAGGCAAATCAACTTCAATAGGGGCCGAAGGAGTCTCCTCCCCTCTCTCCCTGGCTATATCACTTGGTACTGCTGCTAGTTCGATAACGGTAGAAATAGTGCCTGCTTCCGCAGAAAGGGGATCAGCACAGCAACTAAGGCAGGAAGAATAAGCCGTAAAGAAGGAAGAAGAGTTACCTTCCTCAGTGGGCCCCTGTGACCGGGAAGCCTCAAAATCAGCAAAGGAGGGAATTGAAGGAGGCACACTTTCTTATGTGGTGCCTCATTATGTTGCTATCATCAAAACATACATCACACCATCATCAAAGCACAAGGGGCACAATAGCTACGTCTTCAAGACTCAGGCACAGAAGTTGATCCGAGATGGCCTTGTTCAAATGAAGAGTGGTCTCGTCGATCCCCCACAACCACATACGTAGACTAGACTAGCCAAAGCAGCACGTGTGGTTCACTATCTGACTAATGTGATCCACATGATGGCGACATTTTCTCTCTCTGATGATGAAGTAGAGGAGTCTGGCACCAATCGAGGAGAGCGTTCGCTCTGGTACCCGGGGTGGAGGCCCTAGCACGATCACAGACCTCTCTCCTTCCCCAGGGAGAGGACCCGATGACTCTTTGATGTTCTCGTCGAGAGGGGACAGATCTTGCCCCATGACCCACTGGCAGACTACACTCACTGGGACTTTAGTCATCTCCAGTACTACCCTTTTCTGCTAGGATTTACCACGCGATCGAGTCTTGTGAGGAAGTCCAATACCTCATGCAGGAACAGATCCAGTGGGAGCAGATCGATGCCGAGGGAACTCCATGGCACTCTTCAGACTTCGACAAGCCGTCGAGGAAACCCTGAGCATCGCCAGAAACACACCTGAGCAGCCAAATCCTCCTCGGGAAAATGGGCATGGGCTGCCTTACCAGCATACCCCAGAATAGCTTGAGTTTTGGACCGACAATCGGGAAGCTCTTGTGTGACTGCGGAGGCACCGAGAACAGGATGCCCATCAAGAGACGGGGCCAAGTAACTTCTTAGTCAACATCATCCATTCTCCCGCTCCTCTGGCCTCTTTTGATTCCCTAATGTCACCCGCTGGTCAGTCAGCCTCCGCTACCTCGGCCGTACACCGATGGCCTTAGCAAGAGCTAGAGTCTCTCCCTTTCTCCAGAGAAGACACTGCCAGGCTCCTATGGGTCCTTCTTGGCCGAGACAATGTCCTGGTGAGTGAGATGACAATGTGCTCCTCAGGCCCCTCTCAATTACCATCGTCTCCGGCCCTCGAGGACACGAAGGGGAAGCAAAAGCTGGAAGAGGCCCCAGTTCGATCAGGCCGTGTCCTCTCAGCGGGTGAGCCATTGGGCCTTCCTCACTTCTCCTGCAACTCAACCCAGCCTGTAAGAGTGACATCTTCAGAGTTTTCAGCTATGCCAGTTTGTGAGTTGGGGTTGCCACCACAAGGGCTGCCTGACTTGCAAAACCATGACAGCTGCCAGGGGCATCAATGCCCCGAGATACTGTCAAGCGTCGCCCAACCTTGCCCCCAGCTAAACCATGGAGGCAAGGCCAGGAAGCAAGATGTCAAGCATGCTCCCCAGGCCACTCCTCAGTAACCTCTCTAGCCACTGCGGCTAAGGCATCAAACTGCACATATGTCTTCAGACACCAGCCCCAGTACACCATCTTGACGGGAGTTACCTCCCTCGCCACCATGGCTAAGGCATCAAACCGTGCGCACGTCCTCGGATGCCAGCACCAGTCTGCTAGTTCATGGCAAACCTCTCCAGCCACCATGGCTACGACATCAAACTGCACATACATCTTCGAACGCTAGTCCCAGCATTCCACCTACCAGGAGCTACCACTGGATGTCATCGAGCAGGCGATCAATGCTAACTGCCAAATACAACAATCGAAAGGTGCCTGGATTGAGATCCGGGCAAAGAGGAGCCACCCACCTCGCTCTGTAAAGGCATCAGCCTGGCAGTATCCCCACTGGGATCTGTCAGCTCTAGCTCTAGTACCTCCTCCTCCTACTCCCCTAGAGGTAGCCATCGCCAAGAAACGAGCGAGGAATAGAAGGAAGAATCTCAAGAGACGGCTCAAGAAGCAAGCCGAGCAAGTGGTTGCCTTGCAATTCCCAATAGAGCTGACGCCTCTCCAGAGGCTATAGCAGTTCATCAACAGCCTAGAGAAATACCTCCCACCTCGTCCTACCAGCCCTATCCCACTCGATAGCTACATCCCGTGGGAAGAGATGCAGAAACAAGCTCGCCTCAGAAACTGGGTCCAGGAGACGATCCAGAAAGTTAAGAATGGCGAAACACTCCTCATTCCAGAAGAGCTCTCCTTGTTCTATGAGGAGAAAGAGATCATGATGGAGCAGCTGGAACAAATACTTCGTGGCTGCAGCTGCAACATGGTGGCCATCCCACCCCCAGACAACATCAACGCCTCTCGGCAAGGTGAGACAGTAGCTTCTCGAACCTGACAAAGGACCACTGTCCCGCTTGGGCTACAGTTGATCCCAGAGTACATCGGCCACAGTTGGGGTCGTGGTTGTGGATGTGGAAGAGGCCACGGGAGGATCCCCGAGTCACCTCTTCACCCAGCTGCCTTCGACCCGGAGCGAGTCATCCACTTTCAAGGAGAACAACCCGCCCTAATCCCACCAGTGGAAATTCGGGGGGGACCCAGCATCTTCGATCCTGCTGGCTCAGAGGAGATCTCTGCTAGCACTCTAGTCCTGGCGCCAGCCTCGATTTCTCCTGCAGAACAAGTAGGGCCGCTCGGCAAGGATGATCCGGTCCCCCAGCCATCCCTAAAAGAGCCGTCATTGACGCCCCTCTTTCAAGAGCCTGTGGGTGGCGAGAGTCAGCCCGATCCCAGAAGCAAGGGCAAGGCAGTGCTACTCCTTGATGAGGAGTAGCGCGGCAACACACATAAAACACAGCCTGACATACTGCCATCACTGGAGGACGCTTGAGCTCGAGCTGACTGGAAGGTCCTCCACCATATGAAGCACCTCCCTACCAGCATTGCAATCTGGGAGGCCATTGCATGGAGTAAAGAGTTGAGAGAAACTCTCCTCAAGATACTCCAAGAGCCAGAAGCTTATGAGGCACATGCAGTAGAAATGAAGACTGCCATATATGAGGCCTTCGTCGTCGTTGTCACCTTCACGGAGAAAGACTTGCTGCTCTCCCCTCGGTGCCATAATCACCCACTTTACATGAAGGGAAAAATCAATGGGCATGAAATAAATCGGATCCTGGAAGATGCCGGTGCGGCTGTTAACATCATGCCCCTCAAAACATTCAAAACCGTATATCTAACCCCCTACCTCCAGAAGGTCCAGGTGGTCAAGATATCTAGCTTCAATAAGGATACCGAGGATGTTCTCGGTGAGGTGGATGTCGACTTGGTGCTCGATGATTTCGCCTCCAAGGTGACCTTCTACATCATCGACGCTAACATGTCTTACCGAGTGTTATTGGGCAGGCCATGGCTCCATGAAAATTGGGTCGTCCCTTCAACCCTCCATCAATGCATCAAATATGCTAAAGATGGGGAACAACGTACGATCTTTGCGGACTTGTCTCCACTTACTCCAGCTGAGTGCCACCTAGCTGACACTACTCTCTACTTTAGGGGAATCAATCGCTACCCCGTGATTAAGAGCAAGAGCAATGGCTGGCTCTCAGAAGAGGAGGAGGAGGATCTTTTCTCTGTTGACGAAGAAAAGGTCAAGCTTCATCGGTTGCCCCTTAACTCCAAGTCAACCACAAATCGCCCTGAGAGGTGCAAAGTCAACTTTGAGGCTAACCTTATTAGCCAAGCAATTGACAAGAGTATATGTCTACCACCAGATTGCATTCAACTCGCGTGTGCCTCAGATGAGCACAAGGTCGAGCAGCTCACAACATTTGTCGTTACTTACAAACGATAACTCAAAACCAAGAAGAAGGCTAATAGGGACAAGCCCATTATTTTCTACAAAGGAGACATGGCCCCTCCAGCCCCACCAGAAGATGACTTCGGCTGGTCTAGGCAAGCCGACAACACTCCCGCAGCTGTCCATGTTCTGGACGACCTGTCACCCCACATTCGGGAGTTGTGCCTTAAGCAACACATCCCCCAATGGCAGGGTTCCACATAGCAGTGATACTTCCACAATTTGTGGACTCCTCCACAAGTTCGGGGGCAACCCCTGTTCTCCCAAAAAGATACTAGGGGGCTTGACTATGACCAAGACCCAGATGTTCGTGTCTACTATGTAGTCCACGTCGTAGGCTCGACACAGCCAGCCGGTGACTTAGCCTGTGTCAACACCAAGTTTGACAGCTCCGAGGATGAGGAAGAGGATATTTTAATCCAACTCCAGTCAGAACCAGCACCCCAGTTCAAGCACTCGATGAGGCTTCCCCATCCGTCCACGAAGACATTTAGACGGAGGAGGTCTCCGGGGCCGCCTAGCAAGCCAAAGAGCCAAGTTTGTTGGACTCTCCCCATGGGGAAGGTTTCAAGAACAAAGACCACAAAGCCTTACTAGCCTTAATAGGCAACTCTAGCCAAGCTTTCGTGGCGCCAGCCGACAGCTGTCAGCCTAGCGTTGACAGCTTGGGACAATCCCAGTCCGGGCCCAGCAGCAACAACCTCCTAGCTCTATCAATTTCAATTGATGGCTTCGAGGACCCTCGGGTATATGACGCTGACACTAATGATGAAGACCACATCGACTTTCAACCTGCTTCTCCCGAGCTGGAAGATGGTGGCCAGGCGACCATCGATGAACTTGTCGAAATTAACCTAGGTGAAGATGAAGCACCTCAGCCGACGTTCGTCAGCTCCCTCCTCACTGAGGCAAAAAGGTAGGACTACAAGCAACTCCTGCTTGAATACAAGGACTGCTTCACCTGGACATACAAGGAGATGTCGGGATTGGACCCCTCTGTGGCAGAGCACGACTTGGCTATATCTCCCTCAGCCACTCCAATCGAAAAACCCCAGCGGTGCATGCGTCACGAGTTGGAACTCCAAGTTTCGACCGAGATCGACAAAATGGCGGAGGTTGACTTCATCAAGCCGTGCATCTATCCGATGTCATTAACCTAGGGTTGACGAACTTCGGGAGAGCTTTCCAATGCCACTGGTCTCGCATTGATCTGACGTTAGGGTTGGTCGCAGCGGTCATTCTCGCCAGACTGCATAGGCCATTTCCAGAAACGAGGCAGTAGAAAAGGAGGCACTGTTAATTCATCCAAAATTACGCCGGTGTTGATTCAGCCATCGTCGCTCTAGGTCGTCAACCAGGGACCTACGACCGTCGTCCCGGTGATCCGCCACCTCCAGAAGCCTCCCGGAGGACATAGCTCCTTTGTACGTCCGTGGTTGTTGTTCTGCCGACCAGCAAGCCGCCGAACCGGATCCACCGCCTGCCGCCACACGGGACCCAACAAAGTGCTTCCCACCAACCCAAGCTCGGTGCTCCCGGAGTCGTGTGTAGCCTGTTACCTCCCTACGTGGAGTGGGCCATTATTTTCACTGTTGTAATTAATTATTACTGTTGTATCGGGAGTTACTGTCTTGGCCGGGACGTCTTCCCCACGCCCCAAGCATGGAGGTACACCTGCTGCCTCCCTTGTAGTCGTAGTTGCTTGCTTTCTTAGTATAAGTTCTTACTACAGCTGCTAGAGAGCATGTTAGGATCCTAGCTCTTCAAAAAATCACTCACCGCTGCGAGAGAGAATGTGAGATCCGTCTCGTGACCCGACCCGGGCACGAGAGAGTGAGTAGACCACCCTTGATTCGCTGTCGGTTTCTCAATCGTACAGGTTTGAACGCTTCCCTCGTTAGGGACGTACGCAAGCTTGCTAGAGTCTCTAGTTTACGTCTCGAATTGGTGTCGAGTCCGCGTCTCCATCCCGTATCACTTGTCCTTAGTATTATCTCGAGTATGATCCATAACACTCGATTTATCTTGGACTCTTATCTCTTGGAATCGTGGGAGGAAGTTATGGGTTTCCTACAACCTCTATATAAACTGTCCAGTTCACAGTTGCAAAGGAGGGCTATTTCCAGATGTGGGGCGAAGCCATGCTATACCGACGACTCCATCCTTCGACCCTGGCTTGAGGAGGGAAGTATTAGATTTCCATTACATACTTTTGGGCTTGATTTCATGGTCTATTCTCTTAGTTCTAGTCTCCTCAAAATCACAAATCATCACAGTTTTCTGCACTTTTTTGCTACATAGGCATTTTTTCTCGTTTTGCATCATCGTTTTCTCTATATTCTCTCAATCAAATGCCGTGGTTTCAACTCTTATGCATGCATAACACACACAACTATCTTTTCCACCCTTTCACAGGGGTTAAAAATCTCCCCCCGGTGCGTTCTCCCCTTTTTATTCACCCTATTTTATCACTCCGGGATAGATACTACATGCATGATTTTCTAATGAAATTTTCTCTTGTGGTTTGATCTTTATTTTGTAGGAGAATCATGATAAGAAAGTGAGGCCCTCTTCCTCTAGCCGACTGAAAGGAGAGGAGGTTGATCCTACACCGTTCCCCGCACCCCGTTCCTTAAGCGCAATCAAGTCTTCATCTTTTTCCAAGTGCACTCTTTTTCCCATCCCTTTGACGTTGGTAATCCTTGGTGGCGATCACGGTCGGTATCTTCATCCTTCATCACCCTTTTGTTCATCATCTTTCATGCCGGTTCATGCTACATGCATATGCATGCATAGTTAGTTTTGGGGGCAGGGGTGATAGAACATAAACTATAAACAACCTACAACGGGGTGACCTTCTATTCAATGGGGAAGGGGTAGTTTATCAGATCCAACTGGTCTGCCCCTATTCTGCATGAGACGTGGAGGGACTGCTGGAAGTCATCCACATAAATCTTCAGCAGGTCGATGGATGGTGGTGGTCTGACCTGCCGGGCTTCTTTGCGTGCGGCCAAATAGTCTGCCACCTCCTTCGACTTGTTGGATTTGAGTCGGAGCACGTGGGCCGGGTCTATATCCAGGATGGCCGTCTTCTGCTTACTCAAAAACTTCCGCTCGGCACCATTCCAACAGTCGATCTTGCATAATTGGTAGAACCCGATCCGGGCATTCCACCATTTGATATAGTCTGCTGTGACCCGTGGAAGCCATCCGGGGGCTGGCACTCTGAAGGAGCAGGCATCTGACCGATGAAAGAAATCCCACCAGGAGCGGGCGTGGTCGACAGTCAGGCCTCCTCGGAGCATCCTCACTAGTGAAGGAAACTGGGCATTGTGCGTCGGTATGTGCTGATCATATCTGAAGTTGCACCCGAATCGGAATGGGTAGTACGGCTCCAGCAATAAGGTACTCCCCTTCCTGAAGATGAGGACGCTGGGGTGAATTGATAGCGCCCGGTCTCGAAGCTCGGGCTCTAACACTGGACAGCTTACCGTCTGTTGGCTGATGGGGTGAGGATACTGCTCCACTTGGTCATCCCGGTGCTCCCTTTTGCTACTTATCAATGGGATGGAGTGAGCAGCTAACGTCTAGAAGTGAATGCTGCCTGGGGCGTCACATGTGATGTTTGTAAGCCTGCCTCTCAGGAGGAATAACTATGTTGTTGCCGAGCCGGGCTCCGCACTCACGAACTCCAGCATCCATGGGAATAGCGTCCAAGCCTGGAGGGTGCGGGGTGCGTACTCTGGGAATAACGAACAGACCCATGCGTTGAAGAAATGCATGGGTCCGACCGTCCATACTTGCTGTGAAACTTGACTTCTGCTGATGTCCCCCAGAGTCTTGTAAATCAGACACAGGGCGGAAGGGGCAAAGTAATAACTGGATTCCCTATGCCATTTGATAGGTGGGGTATATGGCCTCTGGCCGAATAACTATCTTGTCCCTGTACGGCATGGTGAAGGCACATAGTTAATAGGCTAGGAAGGTTGCACAGTGCATCATTGCATCTACACCAGCCTGGTTGGGACCATCTCCATAGCTCTTGAAGACTGCGGCTTCCAGATCCAGCTTGCTTCTGCCCCGTTTCTTTGAGGTCGCCACAGCACCAACAGAAGGGAAGTCATCATACTTCTTCTCCCCTCGAAAGAAGTAGCGTAGCCACATCCCCATGTGCACACGCCGCTTGTCACTGCGCAGTGACTGCTTCTCTCCATGGTAGGATAGACAGAGTTCTCGATATGCTTTCATCAAATACCGATAAGAATCATCGAGGGTGTATGTGCCCTCCCCGTCAGTTTTGTCTTTGATCATTTTCGGCAGACACACCTCTTCATACGGCTCCCTGTCAATGGGCAAGCTGATCAGCTGGTGTAATCTCCAGAGGTCAATAGAAGTTTCCCCTTGGGCTGTGTAGAAGGTGTTGAATTCCGGAGTGAAGACCTCCATCATCGCGCAGCACAGCCCCTGGAGATGGGGTACTTAAACCGGGATGCGTACACACTGTGGTAGACCTCGGCTCTAATCAGCAAAGGGGCATAGTTGTACAGCACGTGGTCCGTGAACTCGACTGCCCCTTCCCAGAAACTGTGTGCATCTTGAACCTTGAAGTCGGCAAACCAACCCACGGCCAGCTTGTGCTTAAAATGGATCGCCAAGTAATCTAGGACGTACGGCTCTTCTCTGTACCCCCATTTCAACGGGGCCAAAAATAGTCCATATTGAAGCTGCTCTTTCTGCACCCTCCCAGCCGTATTATCCCACCACGCTGGTGTGAACTCTGGGGCTCTTACTAGCTTTCCCTCGGACGGCGTGACTTCCTCTAAGCCCAACATAGGCTTCCATTCCCTGGGCTCTCCTAGCAAGTACATCGGTATACTCCTCGAGACGGTGGACGCAAGGCTATCCCTAGATCTCAATACAGCATGCTCCATGTCTCGGACGGCCCTTATGTCCCGCTTGCCTCGGGAGCTGAAGTGCTTCAAAAAATAGACCAGATGTTTGTCCTTCAGGTGATCCCGCCGGTATCCCCCATCCCGGCTGAATGTGTAACCCGCATTAATTAGGGCGAGCCACCCGAAATCCATGGTGTCTGTGTCAGAGCCCGAGGACTCTACCAGTTCAACAACTTTGGCGTGTTTCCGGTTGAGGTCTTGCACATTCAGCCCATCGACGGCCGGAGGAGCAACAGAAGCAGCAGACTTGGCGCCGACAATGGCTGAAGGAGAAGAACCACTTGGAGAAGTCATTTCCTGCAAGAACCACAACAAACAAATGATCAGAATAGAAGACCCCAGTTGGAATGGAGGGCTAGAAGAAGAGAAGGATATTGCTGAAATTAAATGAATAAGGCATAAGAATTCTGACGAAATTTTGACAGAGTCTCCTCTAGGTCGGAGACGCAAAGGAGAGAAGCGGGTGCATGCCCACAAGGAGTGACGGCCCCAAAAAGTCATGGTGCACACGAAAATGGCAACATCGAGCTATTCTTCACCCTTTCGGGCTACCCATTGGCCCTTGGGCCTTAGTCATTGCCATCTCCTCTCTGCCAGGTTGATCTGGTGGCACCCCTTAGGCCCTCTGATCCGGTGGCCCTCGCGGGCACTTGGTCTGGTGGCGACTGCTAGCCCACTAGTATGGTGGTGTCTCCAGGCGGCCATCCGATGGCACGCCCAGGCAGCGATCTGATGGCTCCTCCTACCCGCGTGATTTGGTGGCATCCTCTCACTGCTGATCTGGTGGCCATCCCCAAGCCCATTTGGTGGCACTGTCTTCAACCCTCAATACGGTGGCTACCCCTAACACCTGCCATCTAGTGGTGCACCTAGAACCCCTAAACCGGTGGCTACCGCTAGCACCCATGATCCGGTGGCACACACCCTGCCCTGATCCGGTGGCCCCCCTCTAACCCTCCTGATACGGTGGCACCTCGCCTCGCCCCCCTTCGATCTGGTGGTGCCCCTGGCAAGGCCTTCTGGACTGGTGGCACCTGCGGCCATTTGCAGCCCCCCTCATGCGTAGAAGAAGGAAGAAAAGAAGAAGAGAAGAAAAGACGGGGAAGAGAAGAAGAAGAGGAAGAAGACAATAAAAGAAGGGAAGAAGAAAGTGTAGACACGCCAAAATTGACGTTACTATGGGAGCAGAAGTGAGGTTGGAGACTATGATGACAGGCAAAGTTTGGTTAGAACCCCGAACCTGTGATTCACCCTTTCAGCCCATTTGTCAGCCTTACTGGCTATTTTACACACTTATCATCCATTTGTCAGTCATACAAGCTATTTGTCACCCTTAGGTTCAATAGCTGTCACCTTAGCCCATTTGTCACCGTAATGCCTTGGCCGTCACCTTAACCATTTGTCACCGCTAGTTGTGCATTTGTTACCACTAAAGTGATATTTGTCACCCTTATTGCATATTTATCACTCTTACTACATGACTACATGAGCAGCCATTGCCTTCTCTTCTCTTCATTACCTGCTTGGCTTTGTCTAGGGAGCATAATGGTGACTAGTCTATTCATTGACCTTTGACTTTGACTGGGACTTCATGACTGGTCAATAAAAAGTTGAGCTTGACTGGAGACGTCTTTGACTTATGTTGACCTTGACCAGTCAACATTGACTTTCTTGGCATTGACCAAGTCCCTTTGTTGTTCTTTTGATTACTGTAGAAACTCTTGATACACTGTTCATATATTTGTCCTCTTGTGAACTTGACTCCTTCTTTCAACTCCATCTACTTTTCATTTGTTAACTCTAGGATCTATTTTTCACCCTTACTAGTGTATTTGTCTGCTCTGCAATCTAGTTGTCGCCACTGATAGGGTATTTTTCACCCTTATCCACTGTCTTTGCTTCATGCGTCGACGTTCTTAGGTTTTCATAATTTTAGTGCTGCAAGCTATTTTTCAGACTTAGGCAGCTACTTGTCACTGCTATAGGAAATTTGTCAGCACTAGGCAACTATTTGTCACCCTTATACTCATCGTCGCCGCTGACCTATCATCAAACTGCGGTATAAATCGGGATACCCCTTGTGGGTTACGTAACATCGATTTTCCCATGAATACGCAGAAAAAGATTTCTGAGACCCGAAGCCATCACGAGGTTTAGCAATTGCAATCATCCTCCTTTCTCCACTCGCGAAACCCTCGACGCCGTGCTCCGCCCTCGCACTCTCACTATCGCTTCACTGTGCCAGTCTTGGTGTAGCTTGTTGCCTTTGCCGTCACAGTGGATGTGCGCTCCTGGGGCCAATGTCAATGGTGACCATCACGGTAGATTGCAAGGTCAGAAGGGTGGTTGGGGAACCTAATTACGCCTGCACCTTCCCTTGTCCAATCACCTCTGCAATATGCTCTAATCGAGCGATGATCGTTCAGCTAGGGTTCCCCACGTGCCCTTTTTTTTTGCTCCCGATGGGTTGTGTTACCACCTCCATTGCAGCGATGTGTTAAATCGACACACCGATCCTGGTCGTGACCCTACAATGACACGTACTCTTCTATTTTAAGTTCTTAAGGCTCCTCCGTAATTATTCTCTGCATGCTTATTTAGGAACCAGGTAAACATTGGAATGCCTGATGTACATTACTTTTTTTAATGAACATTCTGTTTTTATTCTGAAAGTGTAGGCAATTGAGGTTCAGAAAATGGGAAGGTATAAATGCTATGTAGTGTGGGTTGGTCACGAATCCGGTGTATATTATAGTTGACCCGAATGCTTTGTCCGAATGGCCCACTCAAGCCGACGACGGGCTCCCAAAATCTGTGAGTCATCCTCCTCCATGCCAGGAGGGACGTAGCTCTTGATAAACTCGAAAAGGTGGCGGTCTAGGGGAAACTCCACAGGGTAACCTTCACTCCAGTTGTAGGTGTACAGACCGCCTGCCTCCAAGATCCGGGCCACCTTTACAACTCCAACTCCAGCTGCCCTCTCTCCAACTGGGCCCTCAGCTACTATCGTATGACCCAGATCCAGCTGCTCTGCACTAGCCAAGGTGACCACCGGTGGACCCAGAGGGGGCATCGGTCCATTGGTCCCAGTGGTCCTCCTCTTGAGCCATACGGCTCGGGACCAGCCCATCTCTGCCAAATCGTGCCATAGATGCAAGACAGGGCACGTAAAATGATCAGAACACCATAAAGTCAACATGTATAACATATCAAAGTAAAGGCACATGAAGTGTCAAAGTACAACTACAACAACTCAGAACATGGGGCTCACGGGCCGTACACCCTCGTCGCCACCTCCGATGCATGCCCCGTGGGGGGCATTTTTTGTACCCGGATAAATTCCAAGCAAAATGCCAAGGAATAAGGGTTCGAGAATTTTCCCGAACACCTTTAAGGCATGAGCTACTTGGCCATTTATACCACTTTGTGGGTCCCTCCAAGGGCCCTAATCAACTTGTCGTGACATGCGGCTACACCAACAACTAGTCGGGACCAATCTCGATCACTCAGCTGTGGGCTTTGCCTGCATTTCACATGGCCGCCTGGGCCAACACGGGGGCGCCCCAACTCTAAGCCACACCATGTGGCACCCAGCGAAAAGGTAGGGAGCTAACCCCGAGATGCCTTCTTCCAACCCTTCAAGGTCAAAGGGAGACCCAATTTGGCCAACCACAGGGTTTGGAGGCCTGCAGCACGCATATACGGCTCACGCACGTGTGTTCGGCATCTTCCCGAACACCTTGTGGGTGTGTATATTCCAGCCCTCCCACATTAAACCACAAGCCAACCCGTAGGTCTAGCATACTAACCGGGTTCTACAATGACTCCCCAGCAAGTCGGGGCCACTCCCGACCCCCAGACACGTGGTGACGAGCCACCTATCTTTAGCTCTCGGGCCAACCCGAGGCTACCCTGCCAACCCATCGTGCAACGTAGCACGTAGCTCAAGGCATAGCCCATTTGCCTAAAGTGCCTCTCCTTAGCTCCCATGAGCTCCCATCCTCAGCCCAAGGCCCACCTTAGGGCCCCTCAGCCAGCTAGTCAAGCCGTTTGACAACCCGAGGTCTGTCGAGTATTTACCCAAACACCTTGCAAGCGACTACTATGACTCGACAAACAGCACCCCTCACGGGGCCGTCCCAACACCCTGGAGCCTAGTGTCCTTCAAAGGACACTCTCAGATGATGAAACAAGACCCTCGGGGGCCATCCCTCAGGGTTGCGGCCTGCCTGGGGCCCATTCGCCCCAGGGCGCGTCGCGCGCCCCAGGGAGGGCGAACTCCCTAGGGGCCGCGCCCTCTCCCCAGCCCGGGGGCCACATCCACCCCCATTCCCCTCCCATTTACCTCATTCCCCACCTCCCCTCTTCAACCTACAGTTCTCAGTTTGCAGGTAGCAGAGAAGGTGCTGGTTGTAGAGTCTGTCTCAGCTTCATTCCAAATCCCCTTGATGCCCAAGTTGGTATCGTCGGAAGCGTCTCTCTATCTTCTTCGCAACGGCGGTGGTTTCGTCATCATCCGAGCACCGAGCTGGCCATGAAAGCAGTTCTTCCCCGACTGCACAACACCACTCAGGCAGGGAACTAGAGCACCAGTTAAAGTTCGACCACGGTCGCTCCCTTGCTGATCTAGGCGTGAAACTTGGCTGAGAGCATCCTCTACCAATCCTCTATCATCCTCAAAAGCAGAGTGAAGTTTGGACCCCAGCATCAAGAGTTTTGAATTTTTTCCCAGAGGTGCACCAGGTCGGTTCCCCTGTTCCTAAACTGACCCACCCCCACCATTCTGGCTAGTATGATCAGTCTTAACATCAGCTGAGGTTTTCATCAGTCCCGTCTGAAAGAAGGCTTGTCCGCGGTCGTACTAGCCCTGCCTCCAACCAAGTTCAGGACTTTCTGTGGGGCCTCCCTCTTCCAGCAGTACCACCCTGTGAACGACCAGAACCAGAACTATCCAGCACTGTTCCAAGTCCTGCCCCGGCCAGTGACCTTATCATGACAAATCAAGAAAATTTTGGCATCTTCCCGGGGCAAGTCAAAAAGTTTTGGCACTGGTCTCAGTTCATTTGGAGTTTGTTAGCATCTGTGGCGGCGCCCACTTTGACCGACTGTCCAGTGGTTCAAGAAGCTGGCAGCACCGACAAGGAGCACGGCACAACAAGTTTCTAGCTTCGTCCCCTCCCTCGCTTGGCCGGCTGAAGGCCCCTCCCTGCGTGGAGGTAGTTTTGGTTGTAAACAACTTAACCCCCATCCCAATAACCCCCACCTGCATGAGGTGTAGTGCTGTAACCATTTTAAATTTTAGGTCAAAGCGGCACCAACATGGCGTGCGGGTGTGTACCCATGCCTCCCTGCTTGCCCTCATCTTCGGCCGAGATTGGTGTCTTTAGACCGATTAGGTGAGCGTCGGGTTTCCCTCCTTGCTGGTCCTGACTTTGCTGGTTTAGTATCGCTTTAGTGCCGTCGGACAGTGAGGTGAGCGCCCGGTCTAAAATTTCATCAAATTGAGCGACCACTGCGGAGTGAGTTGAGAGAGCAACCCTACATCCCACGCCTTCGGCGTGCTAGCCGCCCATCGAAGTGGGCATCCCAGATCCTTAGGGGTTCAGCCCCAAGCTAGCCAACCCCCTGGAATCTCTAGGTCCAACCTCGGACCCTCATCCCCATCGCCGGTCCACCTACGGACCCCGGGTGTGCGCGTCACGGGTGAGCCCGCTTGAGTGGATCCACCGTTCGATTCGATTGCTTGTGAAACTAGGTCCAAGGGATTGTGTCACATCAAATTGGTATCAGAGCAAGTTTTAGACTTGTCTCTACTAAGTCTAGTCCTTGGGCATTGCATCATCATTGAGTCTAGAAGAAGGATTCTCACAGACCTGGGAAAGATTGCCAGAGGGTCCATATGTGACCAGTTGGTCAATCAGTTTATGTCTCAACCACGCAAGGGGATTTCCAGGGGAACATGTCATTGACTGACAGACCCCCTGGAACCCATGGCGAGCATAAGTTCGTGAGACTGGAATATAACCAATTCGGTCGAATTATACCCTCCTCGAGTATTTGACCTATGGTCTCAATTGAGGATGAAGCAAGATTTCATTAAGGCCAGAGCACAACCGAACGAGTCATCCAATAGTGTATTCCCAATAAGCAAGATCGAGTGATCCTAGCCTACTTGATTGGGCTCATGCTCAGCATGGGGGTGACTGAGAAGGATGAGAATCCATCATGTTATCACTCCTTTTTTCAAACACTTTGTCGAACACCCAAAGGGGGGAACTAGGAATATCCTGAAATGGATGAATAGAGGGGGGGTTGACGGAGGTCCCTATGACTCATTCGTGAGAATGAGAGGACGCTCAACAACTGCCCTCAGCAGATCATCCATTTAGTGACTACTCAAGCACACCATTCGATCGATCTTCGAAAATATGGTTGACAGTGCAAAGAGTCGTGGGCGTCGATAGTACAAAGAGTCGAGGATGCTCAACAACATTTTCGGGCACGTAATTATTACCCAGTCATATTTTAGATGTTAGCAAATGCCCCCTAGCCGTGGGCATCGTAAGTGAGGGATGCACGGAACGAGGTCCGTGGATGTGCTTGCTTTATTGACTTTGCAAGTGGGGGCCACTTCATTCAGACTCTTGAGTAGGTGGTGGCTTGGATGGTAATTCGGTGACACGTGCACCCAATGAGTCAGTGGCATCCCATTAAGTCAGTGGCGCCTCGAATCAGTGATGAACATCGGGCTGCTGATTTGGTGTGGCGCGACTGGGCGCTTTGAATCGGTGGGGCTTATGGCCTCTAATTTAGTGGCGTAGGCGGCTTATTTCGGTGGGTCTTTGGGTGAAAGGCGGAGCGGTGAGTCGTTGGGGTCGGCACTGACTCACCCTCCTTTGCTCCTCTTTCAAAACCGCGCCGCATCCTTTGCAGGGGTTTTCAAAACCCTTTTGCCTTCCCTCTCCCCCGATCTCCTCCTCCGACGGCTAGCGCTTCTTCTTCGGTGGCGGGCGTCCCTTGGCGGCGAGGGTTTGCCCGGCGAGGCATTCCCCCCTTTCCACCCTCTTTTTCTCCTTCTCCTCCTTTGCTGCATGTGACGGAGGGAGCTAGACTTCACCGCGGTGAGATGGCGGCCGTCGTGGAGGGTCTAGAGCTTGCTATGCTGCCATGGATTGCCCGTTAATGGCGACTACGCTTCAAAGGGCTTGCCCTTTCTTACTTAATGGCTTTGGCGAGGTTCCTAGTAGGCTATCCCTCGGAACCGATATTCCATATCGTCCATTCGGCCTACGTGTATCGCCTACGGCTCTTTTTAGGGACCGTCCCTCCTTAGTGTGTGGACGTGCTCCCATGTTGTTCTGGGATGCTCCCGACTAAGGGGAGACTTTGCCAAATTTTAGTTTGAGGTTAGGTGCCTACCTTTGAGATGTTAACCAATGATCTGGGGATAATATCGACACCCCAGATCCTCCTCAGCATTACCCTTTCGATCCAAGGATGAGATCTACACCCCAGACCCTCCCAAGACTCCGCTGCAGGTTCACCCTTCTACGAAATGCCAAGGTTCCTCACCTCTCTTCCTTACCCAAGAGAAACTGTAGGTGGCAGAGAATGGAAGATTAGTGTTGCTAAAAGGCTGACCACCCATGACACCCCCCTCTTTTCATAGTTTTTCTCAAGTCTCCCAAGGTTTTATCCATGACCCATAAGGCTCCCATCTGCTTCCCAAGGTCGATGGTTTAAAGAGGGTAAATGCTAAGCACCCTTTCGGTTTGAACCGTGGTGACCCTTATTCTACCAAGTCATAGATGTGGGTGGGTGTGCTTTCTTGTTAGGAGTTAGGTTGGGATGTCTTCATATGAAATGAAAAGGACTTCTAGATCTAACTCTGGGTCATGGTTTCATCAAACTTCATCAACTCTAGCATGAGTTATGATTTTCGTAATATTAACATTATTTCTCCTCTATTCTCGTCATGACCCTTCATCTACCTAGTCATAAATGCAAGTGGGCACGCTCTTCTATTGGGCTTCATATTATGATGTCTTCAGATGAAATCAAGAGAACTTCATGATCTAAATTTGGGTCTTGGTTTCATCAAATTTCCTCATTCCTAGCCCGAGTTATGATTTTCTCAAGATTAACATTTATTCCCCCTCACTCCAATCGTGACCTTTCGGTAGCCCGAGGTAATCTAGGCATAACTCTATCATCCAGGCTGTATTTGGCCTCGACCTCAACATAGGAGTTGTAGCCAACATCCTACTCGAAATTTTGGCCCTAGTTTCAGGTCATTTCATTAACCACAGATGAAGTTATGAATTCCTCATTAATTACATCTGAGTTCTCCTAATAGTCACACCTCTTCATGATAGTTGGGAGCAAAAGAGCTCAGAACCTTAGGTTCTGATACGAATTAGGCTTACACCTCGACATAAGAGTTTGGGTTAAGGGCCCAAGCTTTCTAATGACCCTGGTTTCATCTCATTTGGTTGACTGTGGACCAAGATATCCTTATTTTAACGGGTGACTGTGTTTTCTATAACTATTTTGACCCATTATCACCAACTCTCTCTTAACCACTATTAGACCCATTTTTCAGAAGTTATACTCTTAATCAAAATTGTTCCTTACCCAATATTCGTTGCATGGGATTTGATTTCACCTAATTCTGACCTCTTTATATTAAGTTATGAATTTCCTGAGGATCCTTCAATAATCTATCCAGATTTCTAGGTCATTGAGTTCATGGGCCCGAATTATTCTCATTTGGGCCAGTGCCCAAATTGACAGTCATAACATTAACCATTTTGAGATACGTGTGAAGATCATCAATGGTCAAGAGGGGATCGCTCACTGTCAGGTATATATCAGACAGTTAATGGGTCATGACATTGACGCTCCGTTAAATCCCTGGCCAGGGTCGTGTGAGTTCGTTTAAAGCAAGATTAGCCCGCTACCATGGCTAAATTGACCAGAAGCAAAGAAGGCAAATGACACTTACTCAGAGCTGTCTCTGCCTCAGCTACTCTGTCATCCCCGAGTACTCCAGAAGACTCGCTAGTCTCGGCTACTGCAGCCTCTACTCGGGGGTGTTTCTGCCTCGACTGCAGACTTTTATCCCCGCTCCCCGAGGATGCCTCCGTGGAGGGGTTATCCCCCTCTATCATTGAACCTATCAAGAGACACAGCATTATACAATGTCCCAGTGTTATAACCAGAAAGCAACAAAAGAAAAAGGAGACGGAGTGTCCCAAACAATGCTACACCTGGAGCCCCGAAGGGGGTCGGTGGTAAGAGTACCAGTTGCTCTGGCTTCAGTGCCAGCGCCCGGGCCGCCATCGTCATGGCCTCTCGGATGTCCCGCAGAGTGCGGGCGCACTCAATCTGGGACAAGAACTCCACAGGCCCAGCAGATCACGTGAGTAATGTGTCGCCGCCAATCGTCGATCGTTGAGTTGGCAAAGCTCCCGTTCGGGAACTCCCGACCCAGCGAACCCTGGCTCTGAAAGCCGCAATCAGCCAAAAATTGGTCCCACCAGGCCTTAGGTGCCCTCGGTCGGGACGCTTTCCCTCCTATCACTGCTGCCCTCGCCGAAGCTTGTCTCAGGGGCTTCAGTACCCCACCACTGCTCCGGCTCCCAGAAGTCAAACCCCGGCCACCCCGAGGCCACTGCTCCATGACCCGCTCGATCTCTTGGCGGACCCAAGCAATGCGGGTCCTCAGGTACCCATCATCCAGTGTAATAGGAGGCAAATCCTCCCTCAGCAAGTGGCTCTCCACCGCTTTCCGGATCGCGGAAGCCTTCTGACGGTACATATGGCTGTGCTCGAACCACCACCTGGCATAGTGAACATCGAACCTACCTCGACGTCCCTATCTCGGCATCGGGAGCTGCTCTGGCTCTCGGTGACTGTAGAAGTCCCACCATGCCACCGTAAGTAGGTGGGCGTCCCTGCCCTAGTACTACCTACCTGCCAAAGGGAACTCCCGGTTCGGTGGGATCCCCTGGTCGTCCCCGAAGTTCCTTGCGAACCGGTGTGGATAGTACGGCTCCAAGGAACTCGTCGCTGACCTGTGTAATGTCAGCACCGCTGACTGGGTACTCCGTGTCCACTCCGTCCGTAGCCCGATGTCTGCCACCTCCTGAACAGGGTGCACGCTGGTTGCCCCTCCACCTGAAGGCCCCAGAAAAAGGCTGGAGTCTCGCATGGCGCTGTCAAAAGGTAGCCCCTCCTCGCCTCGGGCGGGCAAGTAGCAAAGAGCTCTCCTAGCCCCCTCTAGCTGTGTCTCTGCATCCCTGTCAAGCTGTCCCGGGAAGCTGAACAAAAGTGGTGCTGCCAGGTTCGTCACTGTCCCTCATGTCACCAGTCCCGAAAACAGCAGTCCAGCCCACACGCTGAGGTAGTGGGTCGGCAGGGGTATGCTCCTCTCTCTCGGCGTCGGGTGCGCCGCCAGAACTCCCAGTCCTTGGTAGATCGGGTCGCCACAGGTGGTATCAGAGCTATGGTTGTGGAAGTACATGGGAATTCGAGATATTGCAGTGATCAGAGTCCATAAGGTCCAGTACAGTCGGCAGTTGGCATAGGATTTCGTGCTCGTTTTTCGCTTTGTTTCTCGCGTGAGAGCTTGAGTGCGGGGCGTTGGCGCTGTGAGCGTGGTTGCTACTCTGTTGGAGTGCCGACGTTTGGCCCGAGGATCGAGATTGAGAGCTTTCTCCCCTTGAGATGGTGGTCCCGATTGTGCTGTGTTGGGCAGAGGTTGCTGGCATGTGCAAATTTGCGGTGCTGCGTTCGAGGGATCTGCAGCGAGGTCAGGTGACTGGTGAGGATTGCTTGTGGTTAAGTGGCCATGAGTGTGCTCTGAGGGAGCTATTATCGGGTTGGCCACCCCAGCTTGAGGTTTAACTAGCCCCTGAGGCGCCGAGATCGTGGTTCGAGATGGCAGAGTGGGTGCGCTGGTCGAGAGATGTGCTCAGATGAGCGGAGGATCTTCCTGGTGAGCTGCTGATTGTCGAGCCTGATTTTCTCGTCATGATCTGTGGCGTTAGAATGATGGGTGCGGTGTTCGAGCGAGATGTGGCTTGAGATGCGAGAATGGTCTGTGGAGGGCCAGCGGATGGCCTGTTGCGATTTGGATCACGCCTATTGGGTCGGTGAAGGTTTCCCGTTGATGAGTATCTGGTGGCCGGTGGATGGTCTTTCACAGACAGAAGATGTTGGTTGTTGGGGCTCGAGAATGGCGAGAGCCGTATGTCAGCAAGGCCTTGGGTGGCCGATCATGAGATGAGCTCTTTCCCGAAATGGGATTTGGGATTTGCTAGAAGTTTGTCTTTTGGCAGAGTTGGTCCGGTGCTGTTGTAAGCGTTCGGCTTGCCTGGTGTGAGCTGGTGGAAGCTCAGTGATGGTTGCCCCTGGTGCAAGGCGTGAGATCGGTCAGCTAGTCATGAAGCTGACGTTTGGATGGTCCGCCGAGCATGGGCGTTGACCGGTGTTTGATTCTCGTAATGAGGATTGCATTTCCTCGGTAAGCGAGATGCTGGCAGTGATGCCGTGATTGGTTTCCGTGTGGCTGAGGTGATTCCCAGACTGCATCCCTTGCATCTACCTGCTCTGATGATCGATGTGCGTTGGATTGTGAGCAAGGCGTTGTGCGTGATTATTGTCTGGCCACGTCCCTCAGGATCGTGATTTTCGCGAGTATCGAGGTTTGACTGGGGTTTTGACGGCGACGTCAGTTGATTCAGGCGTTCTCCCCTTGTGGTTTGGTGCTTATCCTAAATTTCGAGGACAAAATTCTTATAAGGGGGGAGGGTTGTAATGCCCCGGATTTTTTGGATATTGTTCGGATCAAGATCCGTGAGTTTCGGATCACTTTCGGAGGTCCCAGAGAACTTTTTGTAGTTTACGCGTGTTCTTTCCTGACAAGCCTTCGAAACCCTGTATAGGGTGAAGCGTTGCATTCTTAAACTCTGGGACGTTACCAGCACGTTGTGCGTTTTTCGAGGATCATGGGGAGTAAATTCTAGCCACATACCCGTTACCCTCCTATATAAATTCCGGCTAATATGCCGAATAAAAACATTAGTAATTGAATAATTACCATTCGGGCGGCAATCTTTTTTGCGGCCTTATCTGCCGAAGCGCATACGCGCCGTTCTGTAAAATCTGGTATGAAGATCATTGTTAGTCCACCTCCACTTCGCGGATAACGGTTGCTTCCGCCATGGTTTAAAAGTGTGATTTCGAGATCGGCAGTGATCCGGTGACTTTCGAGCTCCATTGAGGTAGGGGGATGGATCCCTATGCTCTTTACTGCTTTCCCCGCAATTTATAGGCCGAGGAGAGGTCGAGAGGGACATTTTTGAGCCGGATGGGTCAAATTCCATGATTTGGGGTTGAGCGCCAGATCTCTCGTTCCGTGAGATTTTTGACTGATCTAAGGGTGTAGATGCATGCTATGAGGCTTGGGGATGAATTCCCCTTTGTTTCCCCATCATCGGGTGATGATCAGGGCGTGGATCGAGTTTTTTGGGCTTTCCCGCCGGTTTCGCGCTCGGGTGAGCCTTGTGGCCCTTCTAGGGACTGCTAGGCACCCTTAGCGGTCTCCAAAAGATCGTTTCACTTCACTGTATTTTCGGCAGGCCTTAGCGGTTTGCCCAACACCGCTAGGTTGGATGTGGCGGTCACGCGATAGACCGCTACCCTCGGACTGGCGATCGCTAGGCGACCGTTTCTCCCGTTTTGACCGTTGCGCCCTCGGGGTGTGTTTTCGACCGTTGGGAGCCACGTGTTGGGTAACCGTCGGGACACGACTGTTTCTTGTTGCCTTGCAGTCCAGTGAGGGCCGTTTGGCTGGCCAAGCGGTCTGGCGATAGACCGCTAGGCTTTATTGTGGCTCACTCCCATGTGGTCATGGCCTCACCGTTTGGCTGACCCTTGCAGTCTCAGGGACGACCGCTAGGCCTCCTTGTGGTCCAGAGAGGACCGCTAGGTTGAAGGGTGGCCCTGACTGGACCGCCGCTCTGTTTCCTTTCGACTGGTGATTTCTGTGAGTCGAGTTTTACCTCTAGTGACCTGTCCACTAGTCGTAACTTTTCTGCGCACGCAGGTGCGGACCCACTCAGGAGTGGTGGAGAGCATGACCCAAGTGAGACAGTTGTTAAGCTAGTTGCCATAGGGCCCCCACGCGCAGCCGAGCCCAGGCTTCGGGGGAAGAACCAGCTAGACGGCCTGACCTAAGATGCATGGTCAGTGTGTGCACACATGGTTGGGGGCGTTGGACCCGCGCTGACAAGCGTGACCCCACCCAGTCCTTGTTCGTGGTACTTGTTGTGTGTGTCTCAGTTTTCGCCTGGGGCAAGTAGGGAGACACTTGGGCACGGTATAAGACGTCAGGGGATGCATCTAGTCTTTCTTCTAGTGGGTAGAGCTCTTGTCTCCTGGCAGGTGTGGACTTGTGTTTTGTCAGACCGCGGTTGGTTTGTACGGTACGGCTAGTTGTAGAGAGTTTTTCCATTTATTTATTATTACTTGTTGGTTTTGCCGTACTCTCGTTAGGTACATTGCATCATTCATCACCCTATTACCCACAAGGCAATGGCCAGGCAGAGGCCACTAATAAAATATTAATTCTCAGTTTTCTAGATGCTTACTCCGGCTACCATCAGAACCGGATGGATCTCGAAGATATCGAAAAGACAGCCTTCATCACTGACTTCGGCGTATACTGCTACACCCGAATGCCTTTCGGGCTGAAGAACATCGGCGTGACATACCAGAGGCTGATCAACCACATTTTTGAAGGACAAATCAATCGAAACGTGAAAGCCTACATCGACGACATGCTCGTCAAGATGCCCAGGGCTGAGGACCACTTCGCCGACCTGGCCGAAACCTTCAACACCCTCCTGAGGTACAACATGAAGCTCAATCCAGCAAAATGCGCCTTTGGAGTTCGATCTGGGAAGTTCCTGGGCTTCCTGGTGACCCAACGTGGGATCGAGGCCAACCCCGATAAGGTTCAGGGCATCCTGAACATGAAGACGCCCGTGTACGTTAAAGATGTCCAGCGCCTGATAGGGCGCATCGTTGCTCTCAATCATTTCTTGTCCCGAGCAGTCGAACGATGCCTACCCTTCTTCTAACTATTGAGGGGGCCCAAATTAACATCTACTACGTTCGCTTGGGATGAGGAATGTCAGAAGGCTTTTGTAGAGTTAAAGGAGTTTCTGGCTTCGCCCCCAGTGCTGTCGAAGCCAATCTCAGGCAAAACCTTGTACCTTTACCTCTCGTCAACTCCTTCCACAGTGAACTCGGTCCTGGTCCGAGACGACGCAGGAGTGCAGAGGCCGGTATACTACACCAGCAAGGTGCTCAACGAGGCCAAAAGAAGGTACCCAACAACCGAGAAACTCGTGCTAGCGTTGGTGACCTCGGCCAACCGCCTCCAGCCTTACTTCCAAGGGCACTCTATCGTTGTGCTGCCAACGAGCCCGTGTAGAAGATCCTCGCTCACCCTGAGGCTGCGGGTCGCCTCGTCAAGTGGGCCATAATGCTCGGGACGTATGACATCTCTTATCGCCCCCGTTCTGCCATCAAGGGATAGGCACTCGCGGACTTCATCGCGGAGAGCACCGTTCCAACTGGGGAGGCCCTTCATCTGATGCCCGGGCCCACCTGGGATCTTTTTGTTAACAGGTCCTCCAACTCGACCGACAGTGGTGTCAGCGTCCTCCTCAGATCTCCAGAAGGAGCGAAATTACAATACGCCTTGAAGTTCAACTTCCAGGCGTCCAACAACGTCTCCAAGTATGAGGCCCTCATCTCGGGGGCCAGGATGGCATGACGATTGGGGGCCGAGCGAGTCAGGATCCACACTGACTCCCAGCTGATCGCCAGCCAGGTCAACGGTGACTATGAAGCTCAGGAAGCACCGATGATCAAATACCTTCAATTGGTAAGAGGAATAGTCTCACTTTTCGAGAGTTTTCAGGTCGTCCGGATAGCTCGGGAGGAGAACTCCCAGGCAGACGCCCTCTCTCGACTGGCCTCCTCTGTTGGCCCAGAAGGTACTTGATCGGTCTTCCTTGAAGAGCTAGAGAGTCATTTGCAACATCTAAAAGACATGCTCAAACTACTCACTAGGGGTCGTCATTCTGCCCCTCTCATTAAGGACTTTTGTTGAGCAGGGCGTGCATTTGAGAGTGACTTGCTATAACCAACCGTCTCTAAAGAACGATGCCCCTACTAAGGCTATACCTGGGGTACAACCTCGCCTAAGAGCGAGAAATAGAAGAAAATTAGGATAAGCTTCATGCAGGATGAGAGATGTCAGAATTGGACTTCTTTCCTGGGCACTACCCCTCAAAGAGATAGTCTGTTGCGCCGGAACTTTGTGTCTTTGATTTTTTTGACCCTTAGGCACGCATGCGATTGGGCTCATGACATCCAACGGGCAACTGTACTGTCACTCTTGCCATGCGTTTGATTTTCACAATTTTTCATTGAATGACATATTTTTTTTATTTCATAACAGCCGTTATTGGCTAGATTTAGCATGAAAGCTCACTTTTTGAGGGTCAAGACTGCCCCTATTTGAGACTTCTCGCATATTGGGGTTCACCTAGGTTGGTTATCTCATCCATCAATATCTTGCCCCTGTAGTCAACCGAGCAGAGAAGAGAAGATGCCTTTGTGCATACCCATGGTATAGCCAAAACAGTAATGATGTTGCTCGAGAGGAGATCGGCTATGACTTGTCGTGTAGTGTGTGAAACTCCATGCTAAAAGGTCATCGTCAATGATCGAGGAAGAAACTGGACTCCTAGTGCGGAGCTATCATCATCCTAGGGTGCTGCAGAAGCGAACTCATTTGACTAAGTAAACTAACTAAGGCCTAAAGTCACTCAACCATGTTTTAAGGAACCAACATCATAACCATGTGCATGAAATGATAAAAATAATGAAAATGAAAGCATTTTTCTTGTACAAAATAAAGATACCTTGTAACCACGGAGCAAAAACCAGCGTCCTAAAGTAATTTTGACCAGTGAACTTTACGTAGCGTGAGCTTGATATTCCTTACTTGATAGGACAAAAAAATGGAGAGGATAACAAGGACTTGAAGATTCCTCTACATGGAGGAGCGGCAGACATCAAAACTAGATGAAGAAGGGATAAAAAGGAAGAGAGACGAGGGCTAGAACTCCTATGTTAAGGCACAGAGACCCTGATAACAAGGAACCAGATACAGAATAAACAGAGATCAGGTGAGATCAAGGTGGACTAAAGCCTCGAAAACAGCATGAAAAAGGGTGATGACCCCGAAAGGGCGAAGAAGAGAGAATAGAAAAACCATGAGTAGATTGTGGCAAAGGTAAGGGAGAAGAGGAGCGATCATCCGACGTGGTCGGGGAAGAAGAAGAAAAATCACCCGACAAGATCGGGGAAGAAGAAGGAAAATCACTTGACAAGATTGGGGAAGGAAAATAGGAGACACCCGACAAGGTTGAAGAAGAACGATTAGAATCACCAGACAAGGTCGGGGAAGAAAAATGATAAACACCCGATAGGGTCGGGGAAAGAGAATGAGAAGTAGAACCTGGGGATACCCAGAGAGGAGAATCAAAAGAAGTCTCGGGATCAGGAAGATGAGATGACATAGGCCGAAGCCTAGAATAATGAGGACGTGAAAAATCTGGAGGCTCAAAATGAGAAAAAGGGAAGCAGGGACTCATGGTCCCGGGAGGAGAGGAGAAGATGATAGAAATAGGATTAGAAGAGGGAAAGTACACCACCCATGGATGGGAGCTGAGTAAGGGAAATGAGGAAGGAAATGAAGAAGAAGGAGGAGAGGTGGATCCTCGAGTGCACCAAGGACGACCCTTAAACTTACGCCGCTGCCTCTTCTTGGCAGAAATTTCTTTGTAATGAACTTGCTTGGTACGGGCTTTAACCCTCGGGCTCCTCATCTTGAAATGTCTTCTCAAATTACGGGCCCATCTGGCAGACGGCCTAGCCTAATTATGAACATACATCCTCATTGGGGCGGTTGCCCCTAGACACCCGGTGCTAACATTATGTGGACCTTCTTGAGCAAGCGGCTCCTTAGAAGGATGAATATTAGAAAACCATGGAGTTTTGTCTCTCGGTACAAGCAACATGAGATTCGGCAACTCCACTCGGAAATTAGTCTTGAAGCATAACTCCCTTAATAAAAGAGCAGGACGGGACTGAGGGAGAGTAATGTGTGGCGTTGACGTGGCCGGTGCTCTGATGAATTGAGGGAGATTGCACAACAATTATAGAATATCCATAGAAAATCTTGAAAATATGGCCAATTGCCCCTTTAACGTGGAATCTAGCAAACCCTTGGTGGCTGCATGAGTTAGCACAACCTGAGTAGAGAACCCCTCTTGGCTAGCGAACTGAATAGCAATCAAGCGGGATGTGAAAATAGTATCAATAGTGAATCCTCTGACGAGTAAAGAGATTACCACTGGCCTCGCTCGAGAAGAAATTGGCACTAGTGCAAAGGAGCTCCTCTTAGCAACCATTTTTAAAAGTGTAGGCTCATCATCCCTAAAATAGCCAGGGACTAGGACTCAGACCGGCATGAGGCAAATGAAGTCTTAAATCTTGAAACACACGACTGGCACTAAACTGTCCTGACTTGGCTTGAAATCTCCATGGGGACCAGACCCAAGGGGCACCGTAGGTAGTTCACACCTACTCCATAGGGTGGAAGTGGATGGAGAAGTGAAGGTAATAGGTTTGAAAGGCGCAGAGACTTCAAGCGAGGAAGGAAGCATGGCGGTGATTGGCTTAGGTGTGTGTGGGGGCAAAGGCAAAGGTGGAGGAGGCAAAGTGGAGGTGAAAAGTTTGGATGTAAGTGGAGGCGTAAGTAGAGATAGTGGTGAAGCTTGCTCAGGTTCGAGCACAGATGGCAAAGGGGATGGCAAAGGCAGTGAAGATGATAGAAGTGATAGTGATGTGGTCAATGGAGGTAGTGGAGGTGGTGGAAATGGAGAGGGTGAAGAAGCGGGTCGCAGCACCCACTGTCGACGTATCGACATGACGCATCGAGCGGCGTTAGGAGTGGAAGCGGTGGTGGAAATGAAGAAGGAAGGAGAGGTAGCACTAGCCTGAGCAGAGGCTTGGGTTTGTGAAGGTGTTGGGGATGGAGTAGGAATAGGTGAAGGTGATGATGGGGTAGGTGGAGATGAAGATGGGGTAGGCGACGGAACAGGTGATGGAGCGGGCACTACACTAATCAAAGAACTACACGGATGCCCCTGGTCTTGAAGTGTCAGAGACGGCTGCCTGGGCGGCGCTTGCTGCTACTGCCGCTTGCTGTAAAAATCTAAAGTAACTTCACGCATGGCAGCCCAATCAATCATCTTCTTGTCTTCCAAACCATAAACAAGCTCCTAAAACTCGGGGCAATCCTCAACCAAATATCTCTACTGACGGTGAAATTCACAATATTGAAACATATTCTGGACCGCGGGTTGGCAAGGCACAACCAGAGGGAGCTGCAACACGTGAGGGGCCATCAAAGCCTTCAAAATGTCAATGAAACACTCTGACAACGGAGGACGAGGAGCCCACTTTGGGCAAGGTGGATGCCGAGGGATATGGGGCGGTGATAGAAGGGGAGGTTGCGTAGGCAATGGCGTATGGCTAATGGAAGGATTTGGTGAAGGCGTATGCAGAGTGGGACAGGGAGGAGGTATGCAGATGGCATCCACCTGCTCGGGGTGTGATGTTCCCTTGGCTGGAAGTAGAGACGCATGCGGATGCAAAACGGTGGAGGACTAACTGTGGATGGCGGTAGGTTGACTCATCGAGGGTTGATATGTGGAGGTATATAGGTGCGTGGAAGCGAAAGGTTGACTCATGCAAGGGTATGTAGTGGAGGGCTGACTCATAGAGGGCTGACTCATGGGAGATGATGGATAGTAGGCGTATGTGGGTGTAGAAGAGGAAGGAGACTCGGGGTCAAGGGAACCTTGGAGTTGTTGGCGGATGAAGCGGGCTCGACTTTCAGTCTGACCATCTATCTGGGGATGAAATACGTGAAAAAATAGGATGATTGTGTTCCTGTGAGCTCAGGAATATGATGTATGGTGTGTAATTAGTCGCGGCCCCTATCAATTACCTGACAATGAGGATGAATGGGAAGAGGATCACATTAAGAAAAACTGTGCAAATTTAAAAGATATGAATATAATTTTTTTTGAACCCTGTTGAATTGGCTTAGCCTTTTTTTAATAAAGATAGGTTTTCATTACAATAAGTCAAAAGGGGGGAGAACCAGAGTGCAAACAGGAAGGGCACCCTGACAGAACAAGGTTAAAGGAGCTACAACAGTAGAGAGAAGCTCAGCACCAGAGGTCCAAAGAGGAGCATGAAGGAAACAGGGTGTAGGCGGCATAGCACCGAGTAACAGCTAGTACCCAGATGTCCAAAGAGGAGCAGTCAAGTGTCATGGAGGTCAGTGAGGCTAGCCAAAGCACTCCTGTACAGACCACTGTAGATAGTAACACCAGAGGATGATGCTGGCCCAGGGCACGCACCACCGGCAGAGGCAATAGTGGCAAAATCAGAATTGGGACAAGGACCCGAAAAGGATGAAATAACAGTCGTAGTTGGGATAGGGGAATCAATAGGCAGGCGAGTAGGCAGCACAACCTCCACAGCAGCCCGGGCAAGGGCCAGAGCCGCCTTGCGGGCCGACCGGGCTGACTGGACCCCAGTAGTAGCACAATCCACAGGCATGGGCACACCAGCCTAAGGTAGGGCAGGCAGGCAGGGAGCAGGCTTTACACCCTAAGCAGCATGAACTTGAACCCGAACGGCATGCAATGCAGAGACAGGAGCAGAGAGCCCAAGGGCCCATGAAGCCACGACCAGGGGTGAGCCAGGCTGGCACCTAGCCGATAGAACAGTCATCACACGAGCAGCTAGTGTATGTGGGCAGGGAGCAACAACATGGGCGGCGCAACGAGAGTCAACTTCCTGGGGGAGGGAGTCGACTCCCAGCTCATAGGAGGAGGTAGCATCGACGCAAAGGGGGTGGCAGTTGGGGGAGCGTCGACTCTAAGAGGAGCCTCCAAGCCATGAGGAGGGACGGGCTCTGGCCCCATGACCAAAGTAGTGGGCGGCATCAAGGTAGCAGGCAGGGAAGAAGTAGGGGGATCCACAGGCGCGCTGCTCATCGTAGCAACATGTGCAGGAGCTAGAGGAGGGGAAGTACAGACCGCCCTAAAGCAGCAGGCTGTACAGAAGCGTCCCCCTTGCTCGAGACATACACAACCAACACGCCCTGGACCTGAGCACACCCAGCTTCAGCTGCAATACCAAGTAGTCGAGCTACACCTCCAACAACGGCAGCAGGCGCCACTGCAGGAGTCGGAGCATCCTGTATAGTAACGGCAAGGGAGCTTGGCCCACCCCCGATGGGCCCAGAGAAGCCCCCATCAAGCAAGGCAGCAGGTTGGGAGGCAGGTTCACATTAATTGATTAAACATGTTGCAAGCTAAAAACCTCATTAGAAATATGCATGAGAAACACTTAGCATGAATATTTTTTGATATTTTTTGAAAAATTTAAATTTTCTATAAATATTCCATTTTCTTTCTTTTTCTTATTCTTCTTCTCCTTCCTCTTCGTCCTCCTACGTGCGTCCCTCTCCCTCTCTCTCGCCCATTCGATCGCGACGGCCTCCGTACCGGATACAGAAGTAGGCGAGGAGACGACGCGAGGACGTGGGTGACGGCGGGGCGGTCGTGCGGACGTGCGGCAAGCGTGGGAAGCGCGGGAAGGTGGGGTTTTCAACGGCGTTCTTCGTGGGATCGAGCTCAGATTGACGTCTCGTCGCGAACCGGAGGTAGGGTGACGATCCTTAGCTCAGTGTCGTTCCATTCCCATGATTTGTAGGCCAAGGCGAGGTCGAGTGGGGTCATTTTTACGCTGGGAAGGGAAAATCATGTCGCGATGTGAGTTCGCCCAATCCGCCATTTCACGCTGCGATTCCGCGTTTCAAGGGTATAGAAGCATGCTAGGGGGCTTGGGGGTTCTTTTCCCATCGTTTTCTCCTTCGTGGGGCTCGAATTGGGGCCAAAATGGGCGAATCCGGCGATGTTCGCCGTTTTTGCGCTGGTGAGCCTTGTGCGGTCGAACCAGGGCCCGCACATCCCTTGTGCGGTCCTGTCCTGATCGCCCATCGGCTCGGCGTGCTACGAGTTAGGCTCGGCGCGCAGCGGGGTTGAGCGGTCTATCGTGCGACCGCATGTCCCTATGTGCGACCCCAAGGTGACCGCCCATCTCCCGGGGTTTTGACCGTTGTTTGTAACCATTATGCAGTGCTTGGGGCGTGCGGCTAGGGACTGGCCGTATATCCCCTCGTGCGGCCAGGGTCTGGCCGTACTTCACCTGGTGTCGTTGGCAGGTCGTGCGGCCAGAGTGGGACTGCACCTGCCTTGTGCGGCGAGGTCCTAGCCGCCCTTCCCACGTGCAGCTAGATCCCAACCGCACTTGTGTTCTTACCGTTGGAGGAGGCGCGGCCAGTGGTCGACCATTCATCCCTTGAGCGGCCCGAGACCAACCACGCATCTTGTGAGCTTCCGACCGTTGGTTGTTACCGTTACGCAGTGTTTGGGGTGAGGGGCTGGGGTCTAGCAGCATGTCCCCTAAGCGGCCATTGGTTGGCCATTCATCCTCTTGCACGAGCGGCCCAGGTAGGACCGCCCATGCCTTGAACGGCGGGGTCCTAGCCGCCCTTCCCCCGAGTGGCTAGTGTCTGACCGTTCATGTTTCTTACCGTTGGGATTGATGGATGGCCAGGTTGGACCGTCTTTCTCCCACACGTGGCTAAGACTTAGCTGTACATCCTTGAACGGCCAATGATGGACCGTTCATCGTCTGAGGCCTAGCCGGTGGTTTCTTCTGTGCCAATTCGAGTCCCGGACTAGCGGACCTCGATCCACGTGCTAACCCGTGGTCTGACTGATGCTAGGCATCATATGGGGGCCAGGTGTGGAGTGCTGTGGGGGTCCCGAGATGTGGCGTCTTCGGCTTACGTCACTGTGAGTCAGTGTTGGTACGAGGGGCAGTCCCTTGTACTGCATCGACCTTCATGTGCACTACAGTAAACATGCATCGACCTTCATGTGCACTACAGTAAACATGCATCGACCTTCATGTGCACTACAGTAAACATGCATCGACCTTCATGTGCACTACAGTAAACATGCATCGACCTTCCTAAGGCCAGCGGCATATGTGCATCGACCTGTATTACTACATGCAAAAACATGCATCGACCTTTGACACTTTAACGTAAAATATGCACTGACTTAATGAGAAACTAGAAGGAATGTGCGTTGACCTTAGTTGTTTGAGTCCTGAATATGCATCGACCTTTATTTTGACACTCAGACAAGAATCTGACTTATTAAATATGAAGGTACTTATGCATTTTAGTTTCAACATGATTCATAGCTTGTCATTATTAAAACTAGGGTTCCAATAGATCACACATATGCCATGACATCCTACCTCTTGCCGTCACGAGGCCGTGCCCGACTGCTCAACTCGAGCCGCGCCCGACCCTCACCTAGTCACCGGCCAGTACCTCCTCCGGTCATCCAGTCTAACCCTCCCTTGGTGAATCGGGCATGGCCCTTGCCTCAAGGAGAGCCCCTATAAAACATGCAGACATTCACCTTATCACGCATTGACCTGGGGACCGACTTCTTTGCTGGAATTGTCCCGTGACTTGCGCCAGTTGTACCTCTACCGCTACGGTCCACCTGTAATGCCTATGTGGCTCTCTTAAATTATATTACCACCTGAATGAATGTCTCCACATCAATGTTCAGCTCCCACTCTTCCCCTGCACCACTCGGTGTGTGTGTCCAGCACCTATGGCCCCAGTAAACGTCTCCCAGTCGAACGCGAGACCATAGCTGTGAAATGCTCCTGACCCTCCACCCATGGGTTCAGATACATAGAGACTTCTTTTCACCATAGAACGAAGGTATTTGGATTCAATCCGATGTAAATAGATGCTGATTACTTGCGATCGGTGGGGAAAGACGTCCAATACACGATTTCCCATAATCACCTGCGCACTCACACCTATGGAACCTCCCTTCTCTCCACGTGTTGTCCCATCTCCCGAGGCCACGTGTCGTGTCTTGGCGGTGCTTCCTAGTCAAACCTTGGTTCCATAAGTGATAGTCGAGAAATCGACTGGCACGCCTGTGCCCCAGCCACGTTTCCCCAAAGCCTGGAAACCTCCCATGCCACTCGAACCTCCCTCGACTTTCCATAAAAGGTGAGTGCCCGGTACCACCTTGAGAAGGATACGGCCATGGGAGGGGATACCTGAGATACGTCAAACTCTGGCATCTCTCCTATCGCCTCATCCCACCCCTCAGTTCGGTCACCGAACACACCCCCCATGCCCGGGGTGATCGATCCCGAGGGCATTCCCCTGCAGATCCGACCGACCAACACGCGAACCATATCCCTCTAACATAATTTAAAAAGTTTTACTTGTAGATAGATTAGAACACAATCTTTTGAGCATTAGTCAACTATTTGACAAGGGTCACAAGGTTATTTTTGATGATCATGCATGCAAAATCCTTGAGATCAACTCTGACGTGCCTCTGGGGGTGCTAACTCTGATTCAGAAAAGGAAATAGATGGCCCCCTTGTAATAGTGGCCAACACCAATGGCAAACTATCTACCGCCACGTCCTCGCTAAGCATTACCTTCTGTAGGAAAGCTTTTAAAGCATCCTGGTGTAGCGTAGACCTCCTTATTAACTCCAGGACTAAGATCTTGGCCGGCATTCGGTCCAAGTGTTGTAATAAATCATATTTCGTGCCAGGTAGGGGGTCAGTTTCTTCTGTTTCAATTAATGAGGAAGGAATTGGAGGGTTGGGTGGAGGTGCACCAGTGGAGGGGTAATTTCTCCGAAACAAACGCCCACTTCTGAGGGCAAGGCTATGTGCCAGCATGGCATTAGATGGACTCCTAATTGGCCCGATGGGGTGTGTGGAAGGGATAGAAGTAGGGGTGATGATGGCGGAGGTTGGTCTGAAGGGCCCGGGCGGAAGGATGATTTGTGAAGGGTTAAGTGGACGGGTGACGATGGATGGTATGGTGGGTGATGGTGTGAGGGTTGGCGAAATGGTAGGTAACACGGTGGGTGTAGTGAAGGGACTGGAGGGAATAGTAGGTAAAGCGGTGGTCAAGATGGTGGGCCAGACGATGGAGGGAACAGAAGGCGAAGGGGAGTTAGTGTATGTGTGGTGGAAGGCCAGAAGATGCACAGGAGTCTCATCATCATAAGACTATCCAGCATTAGGGGCTGGGCGGTGAACAACGTTGACTTGTGTCGGTGTCGACGACTACTGTTGTGGAGCGGGCGGATGGTCTGGCATGGGATTTTGATGAATCTCGAGTTCAGGTTGCTGCTGCTGCTTCTAAGGCTAAGGTTGAGGTTGCTGAAGTTGCTATTACTATGGATGTGGCTGCTGTGGCCTCACCTATCTTCTCCTTTCTTTGATATCTTCTATCAACTTATGCATCTGGGCCCAGTCAATCCTTTGCCCCTTGTATAAATCATACACCAAATCACAGAACTGATAGTATCTTTCAATTGTGTGCCCAGACTGTCGATGATATATGCAATATCTTGACTGATTGACAGTCGGATTCCAATTCTGACATTCTGGAGGGAGCTGAATGTCACTATTGTACATCAGAGCTGAGAAAATGTCTGGAAGGGTTTCGAGAAGTGGAGGATAGTGGGCTCTTTTTAGACCCGGTCGAGCAGTTGCATAGCTAGCAGGAGGAGGGACATTGTGGTATTGGGGTGGCTGCTGACGCTATTGTGGTGGTGGCGGCGGTTGTTGTGGCTGCTGAGGAGCTGGAAATGATGGTTGGGGAGATGGCGGGGTGGAGAACTGAGGGTTGCGTGGATATTTCTTGAAACGGGGTGGAGCGGACTGGTTAATAGCCTACACCTGCTCATTAGTTTGAACTCCCTCAGTAACTGGGCCTTGGGATTTCCTAACGGATTTTGGCTTTTGAGCCTTGAACAAGGAGTGGATGGGGGAGTCTTTGAACTGGGTTTGTATAAACCGGGCTCGACTGTATAACTGGTGCATATTTGAAATGTCATTCATATAATCAAAATCGGGTAACCCCACGGTGTGAAAACTTGCAAGGGCACACGGGAAAAAGTAAAAGGGGGCTAGCTCTGGCGAAATTTGCAAGGGCGAGAGGGCTGATAAAGAGAAAAAAAAGAAGCTCTCTTTCACTCTACTCCTCACTCCTTCAAGCTCATCGACCATAGCATTTGACTGACGACAGCCTCGACACCATTCCACAATAATGGTGGCCAACACACCCTTGAGGGTCAGCCATCACCAGTCTCCAGTCCCAGTATTCTGACTACAATACCTTCACAGGCCAATCGGCCAGCTCTAGTTTCAGTCTCCAGTTCCAGTATTTCGGCTATAATGCCTTCACAGGCCAGCCGACTAGTTCTAGTTCTAGCCTTTAGTCCCAATATTCTGGCTACAATGCCTTCACAGGCTAGCCACCCAGCTCTAGTTCCAACCTCCAACTCCAGTATTTCGGCTACAATGCCTTCATAGGCTAGCCGCCCAGCTCCAGTTCTAGTCGCCAGTTCCAGTATTTTGGCTACAATGCCTTCACAGGCCAGCTGGCCGGCTCTAGTTCAAGTTGCCAATTCTAGTATTCTGGCTACAATGCCTTCACAGGCCAGTCGGCCAGCTCCAGCTCCAGTCGCTAGTTCCAGTATTCTGGCTATAGTACCTTCATAGGCCAGCCAGCCAGCTCCAGCTCTAGTTGTCAGCTCTAGTATTCCAGCTACAACACCTTTACAGGCCAGCCAGCCAGCTCTAGTCCCAGTCTCCAACTCCAGTATTCCAGCTACAATGCCTTCATAGGCTAGCTGCCCAGCTCCAGTTTCAGTCGTGAGTTCCAGTATTCTGATTACAATGCCTTCAAAGGCCAGTCGACAAGCTCCAGTTCCAGTTGCCAATTCTAGTATTCCAGCTGCGACACCTTCCTAGGCCACCCAGCCAGCTCAGCTCCAGTTTCCCAGGCTAATGTGAAATGCATTTTCAGCTAACAACATGATAATAGCTAATACTCTCTGGCTCGGTCTACAACCGACACACTCCCTGACCCCCTCAGTAACCCTAGCCACGTAGACCATCACATCCCCATAGGTCTACGCCGGCCCCATAGAACATCAGCTTCTATCCTTTAGAGGACTAGCCCCAACACCCAGTCATTTTCTCCACTTCCCAGTACTCAACCTCCAGTTCCCAGTGCCCTATCAAAGTATCTAGCACTCAGCTCTCAGTACCCAACATCCAGTTATGCCGTTCTCTATGCTCAGCCGCCTACACCTACACCCAAGATCGGGTAAACCCAACCCTCTATCCCCTATGCCAGTACCTAGTAGATGAATCAAGCACGACTAACAATAAGTGGTCGTCAGTCCATACACGTAATATTGTGCCACGAGAAGAAAAGTGGGGCAACTCAACAAATAACAAAAGTCTGACAAGTTGCCATTAATACTCTATAAAGAAGCCCAAGACATGCCCTTGGGGTAATAAAATGTATACAATCGAAATGGCACCACACAAAAAAGGGGTACGGGGGGAGTGCAATCGAAGCGCATGCTCGTGAAAAAGGAAGGTCTGCAGATAGAGGAAAAGGATGCATGTCTTTGCTTGTAACATGGCCGGAGTGGCTAGCAAATACAGGAGCTGCTTGAGGAGCCCCAAGAACTGGCCCAATTAGCCAAAAGGCTGGGGCCAAATACCAAAAGGACTGAAGCCGTAAAGGAAATGCTGACAGCAGCAAAAGGAAAATAAGTGCTTGCTGAAGAGGGTACTACACTGGCTGCTAATGTAGTGACAGCTGAAGAAGATGAGGTGCTGCTAACCACCTCACCTGAAGGCACTTCAGGGGAGACTGTTGAATGCGTCCCCAGCATAGTTGCCATAGACCCATCAGTATTGATGCTATTACAAAAATATTAGTAGGAGATAGAGCTTCTGAAAAAATACCTGCATGAGAGGATAGAACAGACCTCAGATTCCAAGCAACCCGAGATGCAAGCTGAAACATCACGGGGAGGTATCAACTCGTGTGACTTTTAACCACTATACACTCTGCCCCAATCGGCTGAGCACAGCGAGGCTGCTACCCAGCCACGTGCACCTCAGCCACTGCTATCGCCAGTGCTGCCCCAGGTGCACCAAGCACCTCCACTACTACGTCCTCCACCGCAGGGAACCACTCTGGTCACCCCGTACCTACAACTTGCACACTTCTACCCTGAGCTAGTCGACCCAACCATCGTGAATAAGCTGATGGTGGAAAGGATGATCGAGATGAAGCTTGCCGAGCAGAGTGAGGGCCATTATGTCACATTTGTTGCCTATCAGGTGCCATACCCATCGCATCACGTAGCCAAGCCGCTCCCTCTAGAAATTAGCAAATTTAACGGGTAGGCATCCCCGAAGGAACATATTGCATACTGCATGACTGTCATGGGTGATCTAGCTACGGACGAGTCGTATTTGCTGAAATTTTTCAGGCCCTCGCTAACAGGGCTTAGATTTGAATGGTACTCCAGCTTACCGGCTAGGACGATCAGCGACTGGCTTGATATGCGCACAGAAGAAGTTCAGAGAAAGGTTTCATGTCACCAAAAGGGAAGTCACGATGGTTGAACTATACTCGTGAAGACAGAGGCCGGATGAGATGACTCTTGAATATATTAAGAGGTGGAGGAACCTCGGGATGAGATGCGAGCGGCCCTCACATCAGGGGGATGCTATACAGATTTGTAAATAGAACCTCAGGAGGGAGGTCCTAGAAAATATGATTCGTATGAAAATACAGCCGTTCGATTGTCTAAATAATGTAGTGGCTAAGATTGAAGCTTTCTTGGCGAAGCGTGCCTCTACACCAACCAATGATGCTATACAAAAAGCAAAGGCAATAGAATGGCGCCCAGTGCCTAAAGAAGCAAATACCCTTGATATCATGATATTTGAACTATAAAGAGACAAGGGCAAGAAGGCAGTTACGCCCAACCCAATAAAGTAGAAGAAAAGAAGGAAGGCCCCTCGCTCAAGGATAAAATGAAGAAGGCCTACTCTTTTCCCAAGGAGAAGACCAAAGTCCTATTTGACTGGGTCACCCAGTACAATAAGGTCAAGTGAGCACTTGGCCTGGTGAACTGGCAACTAAGAACCTCCACGCAACACCCTCAAACCTCGAGGAAGGTCCACAACACCTGAAAATCAAGGGTGAGCCTCCTATCACTGGCTCAGTAGGGGTCCCGCAGAACCCCAACCGAAAACAATGGTAGAACAGAAATCAGCAACTACGATAAGAACAACAACAACAGTGGAAGTGGCTACAACGGCAATGGTGGAAAGTGCGACTGTACACGGATCCCCAAAACACAACAGTCGATAAAATCACGACTCTACAACTACTCCTATTGGAAAGGAAACCAACACCCTGATCTCTCAGTCGAGAGACCACCAGACCATGAACCGCCCTAGCCAGCCTACTAGGAAAAGGCCACGACACCTCTATCATGGAGGACTGTGCTCACAAACAAAGGCCCACACCGAAACCACACGCAAAATCTCATCTCGCAAATGAGAAATGGGACCTCGAGTCACGACAAACTCACGTCACATGACGGAAGTACCTACCCACCAAAAGCAAGGTTGGATGCATCCACTGACGTCTTAGTCCGTACCTCAGGTGTCTCCCTCTGGCCTAGTGGGAACTGAGACACCATACTATTAACCAAAGAACAAGGACTAGCTGGGGTCGCACTCATCAGTGCGTGTCCTCTGCCCTCAGCTGCGTGTGCACACACAGACCATCTGCTCTAGGTCAGGTCCTCTACCTGGTTTTTCTCCCAACCAGACTCGGGCTGTAAAGGCAAGGGGCCTTACGGTAACCAGCCTACAAATCGTCTCACTCGGGTCACGCTCTCCACCACTCCCAAGTAGGTCCGCACCCGCATGAGCAGGAAAGCTACGACTAGTGGGGGCTCACTAAACGTGAACATTGAAAATCACGCACGCACCCATTGCGTGTAACTCGGAGTAATAGGTGGCTCATGACCACCAGACTCTGGACAGCCCACTAGACCTAATAAACCCAACGGTCCTTGAGTTACGAAACTTGGGTCGAGACCACTGCATGCGACGGCACAACGTCATCAATCTGGCCTAAACCCTAGGTCTGAAACCACGGACCGCTCCTCGTACCGGCGTCGACTCACAGTAACAAGCTGAGAACACCACCTCCCGAGACCCCACAACACCCTAACATATGGCCCCCACATGATGCCCAGCATCAGTTAGGCCACGGGTCAGCACGTGGATCAAGGTCCACTCACTCGAAACTCAAATCAGCATGGAGAAGCTACCGGTCAAACAACAAACAATAAAGGGGTCCACCCTAGGCCGTTCCTAGGTAAACGGACGGTTGATGGACCGCCTCAGAACTCAAACGGTTCTCCATAGGCCGTTTGACAAGCTGGGATGGTCACCTACTAACTGCCTATCAACAGACATAAACGATCTGCCTTGGACCATGTGAAACATAAACGGCCCCTATTGGGACCGCTCCAGATGGTAAACAGTCACCCATGGGGCCGTCCAACCTCTGGACTGAACGGCAACACAAACGGTCATACTCAGATCATTCAAAGCATAAACGATCCAATGATAGGTCGCTTGAGGAACTAAGTGGTCCACCTTAGGCCGCTAAGCCACCCAACGACACAAAAGTGAAACGGTCCTCTTAGGACCATTGGAAACCCAAACGGTCCAACTTGGGACCACGCCAAAGAACTAAACGGCCATACCCTTGACCATGTAGCCCTAAAACTGTGCAACGGTCAAAACCCAATAGTCGAAATGCCTCGGGAGTCACACTAACTCCACGGGGTAAACGGTCAGCCACTAGGCCGCCTAATTGTGAAACGGTCATACGCTGGACCGTAAAATCTACCGACAATAAAGTAACCAAGAAGCGGTCTCCAGATGATCGCTCAACCCCTAGGCAGTCTTCCCACGGCTGCCCAGCCATCTAGGATGGTCTGGCTCAGTCCGCTCCACCAGGATAGCGGTCTATCACGAGACCGCGCAAGTAAAACACGGTGATGCGAGTGAAAAGCGGCCTCCTTGAGGGCCACCTACCCTAGAAACGGCTCCTGTTAGGATCGTTTTCATTTTGGAAAATCGAGAATGGCAGGAAAGCCCCAAGAACGTCGATCCACATCCCGTTCAACCCCCAGGTGAAAGGGAAACAAAGGGGGAACTCATCCCCAAGCCCCAGAGCATTGATTGATGCCCGGAAACCTCCAAACCATACATTAAAACGCTAGATCTGGCTCACTCCCCAAAATTGAGTATTTTCCCCAAAACATCCAAACAAGCCCGCTCGGCTCACCATGGCCTACCAAAACCACGGGAATGAAAGTACGCAGACTAAGGATCCGTCCCCCTACCTCCACCGAAGATTTCGAGCACCGTGGACGCCGATCCGCGAAGAAAATACCGTGAAACCCTCACCGGATCACGAGCGTGCCCCCGAGCTTCGCCATGCCTCCACCACCTCGATCCTCACCCATCCTCATCCGCATCCTCGCCCCCACCACCTCCACCTTGCCCCCGCCTTGCTACGTCGACCACCAGAGAAGAGAGGGGAGAAAGAGAGCGTGAGAGAAGAGAGAGGGAGGGAAGAGAGAAATGAGAGATGGGAATAGAAAAAAATGAGGTTAATATGTAGAGAAAAACCTAAAAACTTTTAAAATTCAAAAAAATATGAAAAAATTACCTCTGTGATTCTCGGAAAGAGCACAATGTGCTGGTCAAGTGCCGGAGTCGGAGAATGCAATGGTTCACCCTGCACAGAGTTCCGAAGGCTCATCAGAGAAAAATACACGTAAAGCACAAAACACACTCCGAGGCCCACGAAAATGATCCAAAAAATATCCAAAAAAATCTAAGGCATTACAAAAGTGGTCGAGGCCTAGTTCTCAAGACTGTCTAGGTTTCCACCCCACTTGGTGTGTACTGAAAAGATGAAGGTAAGAAGGTTCTTCAACGGGCTTCGGCCCCATTATATCATGCAACTTGCACCGATAGACATCCAAATCTATTCATAAATGGTTCAGCGTGCCCAGTTGCTAGAGGACACCACTGAATTTTCTGATAGGATTCGAGGCAAGGACAAGAAGAAACCTGTCACAAGCCCAGGAAATTTCAAATCGTCATTCAATAAGAAGTAGTTTTACAATGGAGGGTAGTCCTCCAAAGGAAAGAGATTTCATAAGAATGATAAGCCATTCTCCACTATCACACCTTCTAAGGGAGTTTATAAGTACTGTGACAAAGCCGGCCATAAGATCGAGGAATGCTAGAGGAAGCTAGGAGCTTGTCTCCGATGTGGAAGCCGAGAATATCGAATCCCTGATTGCCCATTGACGAATGAGCAAGTCACTAAAGATGAGAAGCGTCCAGCAAAGAAACAAGGCCGTCTGTAAGCTCTCCAAGAAATGGAACCAACGGAAGGTGGAATTGTGGAAGGTACACTAACTATTTATCTAAGACTACTAAAATTTTATTTGATACTAGGGCGACTCACTCATTTATTTTCAAGAAATTTGCTGCTTCATTTTCTAACAAGCCCAAATGGTTAGACTTAGTCATATCTACACCTCTCGGGAACAAGTTCGATATCATGCATCACTACCTAAATTGTAAGGCTATGGTTAAAGGAAACAATCTACCTGCTGACCTGATATGCCTTGATATGAAGGGGTATGATGTCATACTAGGTACTGACTGGCTATCCACATACCAAGCAACTGTAGATTGTCGAAATGGCAAGATAACTTTTGTGGATTACCCCGAGCTAGTTTACATTAGTCCTCAGAATAGATCACCTCTTATATCAGCTCTTTGAGCTAGCAAACTTATAAGTAAAGGAAGTGTGACTTTTATTACATTTGTGACTGCCACGGAAGTTGAGGAGTCTAAACTTGAAGACATCAAGGTAGTTTGGGATTTTCTCGATGTCTTTCCAGAAGAATTGATCGGCTTACTCCCGGAAAGGGAAGTGTCCCGATGGTCGTTGGAGTTCTCTCTAGATGTGGATTCTCCCATTGTCCCGGTGTGGATTGAGCTTCCCCATCTTCCTGCAAATTTCTTCTTGGACCCCACGATTAAATCCATTGCAAGGAGCATTGGGACGGTTCTGTAGGTTGACTCTGACATGGCGTCGCTTTCCCGTTCTCATGCTACTCGAGTTTGCGTCCTCTTGGCTGTGTCCCAGAAGGTCCCTGCTCGTGTTTGGTTTGGTATTGGTTCGGATGGCTTCTGGCAACCGGTTGTATGCCCCCACTTGCCAATGTTTTGCTCTTCATGCTCTCGCCTGGGCCACACCTCTAGCAAGTGTAAAAAGTTTGGTGCCCCTGGTTCTCATGCTCGTGGTGCTCCCGGCGGTGCTCCTCCAGCCTCTAGTGGCGGTGCTCCGCTGCGCACGGTGGCTCAGGCGTGGAGGACCGTTACCAGGCCGGTTCATCTTCCTGGTGCTGAGGGCAATCACGCTGGCCCTTCAGTGTCTCCTTCCCAACCGGTGTCTTCATTGATCACCCAAGTTAATGATGCGGTTATGGTGGCTATACCTGCTATTATGGAGGTGTTTAATGAGGACGTTCATGCTGCTGTTGGTGGAGCCCTCCATCATCAGGGCACTGCTGGTGTGATTAATGACCTAGTGTCTCCTTCCCATGGAGCTTTTATCTCTGCGGACCCCTCCATTCAAGATCCATCAGCTCAACTGGTGTATTCTTTGAATGCCCATGTTAATGTTGCGATTATGTCACCTCCGGTTGCTGTTTTTGGTGGATGATCGGGTTCCCTGGGTGATCAAGTTAATGTGGCTATTAAGTCTCCTTTTATTGCTGGTGCTGTTGAAGGGGCTGATCATCCTGCTACTTATTATCCTAGAGTTAATGTTGCTGCGGGCCCTCCCATTCAAGGCAAGACGCATGTGGTCGATCAAGTTGTTGATGGTGGAGCCCCCCATGATCATGTTGTTGTGGGTGTGAATGAAGTTCGTGCTCCTGCGGGCCCCTCCACTCAGGACTTTCCACCCGTTGCCACCCTTGGCTTTCAAGAGATCTATTTTGATGCGAACCAGGCTGCCACCCTTGGTCCCACATATGACAAGCCTCTTAGCTGCAGCACTCATGGTGGCCCTCCTACGCCTTCTATTGATGTTTCAGCCCCTCCTTTGTCCATCCTTCCATCAAGGCCCGAGTCTCTTGCTGGCCTTATTGGAGGGCCCGTTCACTGTGCGGCATCGATTTCCAGCGCAAAAGTCGACACCCTTGCTACTGGTTCTCTTGGAGGTGTTGACACCTCTGCTGTTTATGATGACTTGCCTCTTTCCAAGAGGGTGTCTCCTGTGCTTAGTGCTGCTGCTGTTCCTTGGCTACCCACCAAGGACCCTGCTACTCCTTCTCCCTCGGTGGCCCCTGGCGCTCCAGCTATTGTACCTTATGCTCATTCCCCTTCGCCTGGTGTTGAGGTTGGACTTTTGAAAGGAGCTCCTGTGTCCGCACCTAGTGCTACTCCTGCCATGGACTTACCTTCCAAGTCACACAAGCCCATCATAATTAGCTTAGAAAATAGGTGGCACGTTGCCACCGAACTCGGGGCAGTCCACTAGACCTATTAAACCCAACAACCCTTGAGTCACAGGACTCAAGGTCAAGACCGTTGCACAAGACAGCTCCATGCAGTCAATCTGGCCTATCCCTAGGTCAGAAACCATGGTATAATAATTATTTGGGCGGCTTACGATCGCCAACCCTAACCCCTTTCCAAAAGGGAGGCTAAGAAACCCTCTAGCCCCAAGCTGGGTGACTGAACTCACAATCCATAGGCCATTGTTCACGCGCGTCGAGACTGCAGGGCCCGCCCACCCTCCGGGGGGGATGCCCTCGGGAATCGGTCCCTCCCTCGGGCGCACCGGTGTGTGATCGGCGACCGAACTGAGGGACGTGATAAGGCGATAGGGGAGACGTCAGACTCTGGCATACTTCGGGCACCCCCTCCTATGGCTGTATCCTTCTCAGGGCGGCACTGTGCACTCACCTTTTATGGAGAGTCGAGAGAGGACCGAGTGGCACGAGAGGCATCCTGGTCTCGGGGAAACATGGCTAGGGTGCGGGCGTGCTAGTCGATTTCTCGACAATCACTTATGGAACCAAGACTTGACCAAGAAGCGTCGTTAGGAGGCGACGCATGGGCTCGGGAGGCAGGCTACATGTGGATAGGAGGTTCCACAGGTGCGAGTGCACAGGTGATTGTGGGGAATCAGGTACTAGATGTCTTTCCCCACCGATCGCAAGCAGTCAGTGTTTATTTACATCAGATTGAATATGAATACCTTCGTTCTATGCTGAAGAAAAGTCTGTATGTATCTGGAGCCATGGGTGGAGAGCATGGGGCACTTCACAGCTATGGGTTCGCGTTTAATCGGGATGTGTTTGTTGGGGCCAGAGGCACTAGACACCTGCACCAGGTGGCACGGGGGAAGGCTGGGACCCGAACGTGGATGTGGGAACATTCCTTCAAGTGATATTATAATTTATGAGAGCCACGCGAGCTTACATGTGGGTCATAGCGGCTGAGGTACAATGGGCGCAAGCCGAGGGACAATTCTGACAAGGAGGTCAGTCCCCGGGTCAAAGCGTGATACGGCGGATATCTGTGTGTTTTACTGAGGCTCTCCTTGAGGTAGGGGCAATGCCCGATTCGTCGAGGGGGGACTAGACTGGGTGATCGGAGAAGGCACAGGGTAGCGATTGGGCGTGGATCGAACACAGCTCGGGTCGAGAAGTCAGGTATGGCCTCGTAATGACGGGAGGTGCGACGTCATGGCGTGTGTGTTAGCCATCATAGATGGGCATACGTGGGCAATCCCAAGATAATGGAGTATTTGTCGTTGTCATAACATTGCATGTGTAGCGGGGATAGACTTGCGTGTCATGGCTAAATGTCGTGTGAGGGAAGCAAAAATGACATACCCTCGGCGTGTGTAAGCTGATTCACAAGTCACCCACACACACAAATCTCCTTGCCTGTTGCAGCTGTTGCCTTGTGCTGATGCCTTGGATGATTCTGGATTGTATGCACCGACGGGATTTTTAGTGGCATTTTCACGATAGATCAGCATCCTAAGTGTGCGGAATCTTCGATGGAGGTAGGGGGATGGTTCCCTAACCCGCGCACTTTCTTTCCCTGTGTTTTATAGGTCAAGGCGAGGCCGAGAGTGGGTTTATTTCATGCCGGGGTTAAAATCACATGTTTGGGGTGAGCATCAATTTTTGGCCGATTCAAGGCCCAATCATGGTTTGAATTGGGTTTTTCGGTTGTAGGGATGTCCGGGGATGAATTTCCCCTGTTTTTCCCTTATTGTAGAGGCGAATGGGGGGTGGCACCAAGCTCGGGGTGGAGCTCGGTCCGTCTGCAGGAAAACACAGGAGGTGGCCACCTTTGTTGCCATTTGAGCCCTGGTCTAGGCGGCCAAGACCCTAGCCACCCAGGTCACTGGGCGGCCAAAGGTCTGGCCGCCTAAGGGTGTTGGGCGGCCAGCACCCTAGCCACCCTCACCCAGCAAGGCCCAGGACTAGGCAGCCAAGTCGATGGCTGCCCAGTCCTCTGGGCGGCCAAAGGAGTGGCCGCCCAGGCCAAGGGGAGCCCAGGTGCTGGGCGGCCACTGCTATGGCTGCCTAGGCCTCTGGACAGCCAAGAGGCTGGCCGCCCAGCTCATCCTGCCCCCGGCCTTCCCTTGCCCCGAGGTGTCCGTATACGATATGGATTAGTGGGAGAGGTGTCCAAGTGATTCTTCGTGATTCCAAAGGTACCGTGTTACCTTGATTTGCACGCCCATGTGTTTGGAGGGCCCAGGTGACCCTGTGTGTGTGTGTTCTGGGTTTTTGTGTTACACTTGAGTGAGTCCCCGTGAGTTGGTATGAGTGCGGAGGACCCTCCCCGCACAACGTGGGTTTCTCCAAAAAGTGGTTTCTAAATGGGCCATGTGTGTGGCCTTGGACTGTGAGTCCAGTCAACCAGCCTAGGGCTGGAGATTTTTCGTGTGTCCCTTGGATGAGGGACTAACTCGGTGACTTGTGAGCTACCTTGAAGATTGTGTCACCATGGTTTCAGACCTAGGGATTAGGTCAGATTGACAACGTTGTGCTGTCACGTATGACTGTCTTGACCCAAGTCCTGTGACTCAAGGGCTGTTGGGTTTAGTAGGTCTAGCGGGCTATCTAGAGTCGGGTGGCTCCGAGCCACCTGTTACTTCGCGTTACTCGCGATGGGTGCGTGAGTGGTTTTTAGTGTCCACGTTCAGTGATCCCCCAATAGTCGTAACTTTCCTGTGCACGTGGTGATAAACACGATGGGTACGGTGAGCTAGAAGGGGAGGGGTTGAATAGATCACCCCTTTAAAATATTAGCACTAAAAGCTATGATCACTTGAGGATAAACTACGAGGGAGCTGCAACGAAGATGATCTAATAGGCACTCGATCAAGCAGACGATCTGCACAGAAAGTAGAGTCAGAAGAAAAATACCAAACCACAATTGAGACAATCGTTTTTAAGGTGGTTCGATTGCAAACCTGCAATCTACGTCTACCTCTTACTCCATGGAGTAAGGCTTCCTTGCTCTCACACGTTCTCTCTCCTCCACCCCTATTTCCTCGGTTCACGGTCCAAACGGACCCTGGTCGACGCGTGGGAGGTACCGATGGGATGGGCTCGACGCGAGGATCGCGCCAGTACCCTTCTTCCCTCGGATCGTGGAGTGTGGAGACGCGTGCGAGTGGAAGGATGACATGGCCCCCGTCGCCCGATCTGCACCGATTCGCAGTCTTCGCCGCGCAAAAGGTAGGGGAACGGACTCCTCATCTCGTTAGGAATCCGTTGATGCCCTCTACGTTGCCATCCGTCATCATCTTCCTCATTTTTTGTGCAATTCTTAGTTTGGAGTTTTTAGGATTAATTTCTCGATTTACATGTCTCTCTCGATTTCTGGCCCAGACGGTCGCTGATCGAAGTCGGAGAGGTACTGTTGGATTGGTCGTGTCGTGAGGATCGTGTTGACGCCCACCTTTCCTCGGTTCGCGGAGCGTGGAGTCGAGCCAGGCCAGGAGGCGCCGCGTCGCCCTCTCACCGGATCGCCGTCGAATTGCTGTTTTCATCGTCATCCAGGTAGGGGGTGGATTCCTTACCTCGTTAGGACACCGCCGGTACCACTTGCGTCGTGGTCCGACGCCCTTGCCTCATACTTCGTGCATGGTCCTAATTAGTTTATTTTTAATCTTTTAATGTCTAAAATTATCTTTTAATGTTGAAACTACGTCCATGGGCATCGTATTTCAATTCTAGTGGCATGCTTAGGCTTGGAATGTCGGCATGGGTTGGTAGGTTGAATTGGTTTTGTGTTGCGCCACGTCTCCCGTTGATTTCGATTGATCGGGTGGGGTTTCGATTCTGACCTCCGAAATCACGAAACCCAGGTGACATAACGTGCCACCCCCGGTGCATTATGGTCATTTGACGCACCCCTATAGGTGCGTTATATCGTCCGTGTATTGAGTTTCCTGTGGATTTTCATGTTTGGGTGGCTTTAACGCACCTCGCCTAGTACATTATAGTTCCTGTGTATTGAGTTAAAGTTCCGTTGCCTTTAATGCCCCTACCCCTATGCGTAAAATTCATATAACACCCACTTCTTGGTGCATTATATCTCGTGTTTTCTTGTGGAATTTAGTCGTTCTGGTGGGCATAATGGCCCATGGGAGGTGCATTATGTTCACTATGACGCCCCACCCTCGGTGCGTTATAGCCTTTATCTGTGCCTTGTGTGCTTGCTGACTTTAACGCCCTTGATCCAGTGCGTTATTGTCCTATGGCGCGCCTGCCCTGGTGCGTTATAGTCTCGTTTTCTTGTGAATTTATCTGAGTTCTGTGAAGCATAGCGGTCCTTCCCTGGTCCGTTATAGTATGTAATGGGGCAGTCCTAGTCTGTTATATACCTGGAGATTTCAAAAGCATGCATATGTAATTTCTAATGCAATTCATGTTCCATGTGCGCCATGTTTAAAATATTTTGTACACTGTAACATTATTTTACATCCCAAAAGAGCAGCTTTCTCTTTCCTTGTGATGGAACCACTAGTCGTAGCCCGATGACGTCCGTGTCGGCGCCCACCACCATCGCTATAAAGTCTTCCGGCAGGCCATATGCCCCCCATTGGAGACATTCTCTCCTCTCTCTCTCTCTCTCTCTCTCTCATATCTGCGCCATGGACACCTCTTCCCTGCCCTCCCCTCTCCCCACCGACCTCACCCAAACCCTAACTCTCAGCACCACTTCCTGCCCGTCTCCGTCCACCGCCCCTGCCCAGCTGCAGCTACCTCGCCATGACGACGTCTCCTTCTCCTTCCAAGCGGCTCAGCAGCAGCAGTACCGGCAGTCGCAGCAACCTCTGAAGCCCGACGAGCGCGGCGTTCGCCTCGTCCAGCTCCTGCTGGCCTGCGCCACCCACGCTGCCGCCGCCGACTTCCACCGCGCCGACCACTGCCTCCGCCTCATCACTGCTCTCTCCTCCCCCACCGGCGACACCATGCAGCGCCTCGCCTCCCGCTTCGCCTCCGCCCTCGCCGCGCGCCTCCTCCGCCTCCGCTGGCCGGGTCTCCTCTCCGCCCTCGACCCCCGCCCCGGAGCGGCCGCCCCCGGAGGCGCCGACGACCCGGCGGCGCGCCTCGCCTTCGCGCGCGCCCTCCCGTACCTCCCCTTCGCCCGATCCGTGGCCACCAGGACGGTCCTCCGGGCGGTCGCACACGACAGCGCGGTCCACGTCGTCGGCCTGGGGTGGCACCGCGAGCCCGACCTTCTTGCCGCGCTCCTCCTCGGTTTCGCCCGCCTGAGGCGGGGGCCGACCAACCTGAGGTTCACCCTCGTCGGCCCCGACGACCGCGCCGCCATGCTCAAAGAAGCCAACCTGGTTGACGTGCCCTTGCGGCTCGATACCCTCACCGTCCCGCTCCCTGAGCTCGACGCCTCCATGCTCCAGGTGGACGCCGGCGAGTCCCTCGCCGTCGTCTCCGTTCTCGGCCTCCACGAGCTCCTCGCCGGGCCGGACGACGCCGCCGACCGGTTCCTCCACGGGCTCCGGGGAGTTTCCCCGGCTTTGGTGGTGGCGGCGGAGCAGGAGGCGGACCACAACGCGGCGGGGGTGGCGGAGAGGTTCGCGGAGGGTCTCCACCACTACGGGGCGCTGTTCGACTCCGTGGACGCGGCGGCGACGGCGGGGCGGCTGGCCGCCGGGGACCGGGCGGCGGTGGAGGGGATGCTGGGGCGGGAGGTGGAGAACGTGGTGGCGATGGAGGGTCGGGAGCGTGTGGAGCGGCACGAGCGGTCGGATCGGTGGGCCGGGCGGTTCGAGCGGGCCGGGTTCAGGCCGGCGGGGCCGGTTTGGGGCGGCGCGCTGGAGGAGGCGCGCCGGGTGGTGGACGCGTTCCGCGCCGACGGGGTCGGCGGCTACGGCTTGGCGGCGAGGGAGGGGCGCGCCGTGATCTGCTGGCACGACCGGCCCATGTACTCGGTGTCCGCATGGCAGTGTTAGCGAGTGGCAAAATGGGAAATTTCCCAAGAAAAAAAATCTCTCACTCTTTCTGTTTTTAATTTTTTTAATTTTTTTCCCAGTTTTGGGGCATTAGTAATTCCACCACCTTTATTCTACCCTTGCTCTTGTTGTTGCAGGGATGAAGGTGGGAGGCTAGCTCCCAAAAGTGTCTGACGGTGGTTTTGGGGGGGCTTGGCTGGCCCTATTGCTCGATTGGGATAGGAAGCTGGAAGCAATAACTGGATTGACCTTTCATGTGAGAAGGTCAATTTCGCTAGTTGTAGTTGGGGCACATGCCATAATCTGGATGGCGCGCTAACTCATGATATGGTGCATAATATAGCTTTATGTGCTTGACACTGAAAGGTAGGAAGGGCTTGTGACCCTTGTGGTCAACGACCATGTATGCCCCACCCTCGTAGGCGTCACGAATGATGTGTGGACCTTTCCAATTTGGCTGAAGTTTTCTACTAGAGCGCCCCACCATGACTTCATTTCCCTTGATCATGACGAGGTTGCGTTGCTTGAAGGCTCGTTGCTTGACAAGCTTGTCGTAAGCTCGCGTCATGCAGGCCTGGTACACTTGTAGGTGTTTGTAGGCTTCAAGTCATTTGCCTTCGAGATCGGCGAGCTCTTCCAGCCATCTCTGGTATTCATTTTTATCAGGGTTGGCCAAGCCAGTGTGTACTGTCATGCGGTACGAGGCTAATTGGACTTCATGGAGATGACGGCTTCCACTCCGTAGACAAGGGAGAACGGCGAGCATCCTGTAGGGATTTTGTAGATCGTTCGGTAGGCCCATAACGCCTCGAAGACATTCTCACCCTAGTCATATTATCGGTGGCTTACAGTTTTAGCCAAGAGCTTGCCTAGAGTCTTGTTGAAGGCTTTAGCCAAGCCACTGGCCTGGGGGTTGTAGATTGAAGAAGTTCTCTAGTCAATGTGGAATTTGGCCACTAGTTGATATACGGCCTTGTTCTTGAATGATGTTCCATTATCGGAGACTATGCGACTGGGAGTACCAAATTAGTAGATGATGTTGTGCCAGATAAATCTGGCTACTACTTTGTCGATGACCTCGCGTAAGGGTAGGGCCTCCGCCCAGTGAGAGAAGTAGTCGGTGGCGGCCAAGATGTATTTATGGCCCTTAGAAGATGGCGGGAAAGGTCCCACGACATCCATACCCCACTCGGTGAATGGTCAGGTATGGGCTATAGGATGCAGCGGATTAGGAGGTCTTCTGGGTACTGGGCCAAAGGCTTGGCATTGATGGCATGTACGGGCATATTGGGTACAGTCCGCGTACATGGTAGGCCAATAGAAGCCTTTAAGCTTAATGTTGTGCTTCATTTGATCTCCGGCCTGATGTGTGCCGCACAATCTGGAATGGACTTCGTGCATGATAGCTTGAGCTTCGGCTAGGGAGATGCACCTCAGGAGGATTGACTTGTCCTTCTCGTGGACGAGTCGGTAGAGGGAGTCGCCGATCAACTCATACAATGTTGTCTGGCAGAGTAGCTGGACCCTTTGAGCTCGGTCAGGAGGGAGCTACCCTTTCTTGAATTTGATGATGGGCTCACGCCAATCTTCTTCTTCTAGATGAGTGTTCTAGTTGGGGTCTTGGACCTCGTAGACAGTGGAGACCAGAGTTGCCTTCGAGAGAATGACCATTTGGCTACTAAAGCCCTATAATTGCACACCTATTTATGCAAGGACATAAATATAAATAAAAGTATATAAAGGTAAAAATAAAATGTGGATGCAGGGACTCGATTCCCATCAAATAGATTTTAACAATTAAAAGGTAATTTAATGCATTAGAAGATTAAAAATGCACTAATTAAGAACATGCACAAAATATGAGGCAACGGGTGTCGGCCCACGGTGCAAGTGGTACGGGCAGTGTCCTAGCGACACAAGGTATCCATCCCCCTACCTGGATGACGACAAAAATGGCGAATCAACGGTGAACCGGTGAGAGGGCGACGCGGCGCCTCACGGCCCGGCTCGAACCCACGCTCCACGAATCGAGGAATGGTGGACGTCAACGCGATCCTCACGACGGGACCAATCCAATGGTACCTCATTGGCTTCGATCAGCAGCCATCTGGATAAGAAAATGAGAGAGGCACGTACATCGAGAATAAATCTCAAAATCACCCAAAATAAGAATTGCATAGAAATTGAGGAAGATGGCGACGGATGTTGACTCAGAGGGCGTCAACGGATTCCTTGCGAGATGAGGAGTCAGATCCCCTACCTTTTGCGCAGCGAAGATCGTAAATCGGTGTCAATCGGGCGACGGGGGCCACGTTGTCTTCTTACTTGAAAGCGTCTCCATGCTCCAAGATCCGAGGGAAGAAGGGTACTGACATGATCCTCACGTCGAGCCCGTCCTATCGGTACCTCCCATACGTCGATCGGGATCCGTTTGGATCGCGAACTGAAGAAATGGGGCTGTGGAGGGAAGAGAATGTGGGATGGAGAGAGAGAGTGATGTGACATAATGATGGGGGTGGACAGCAAGTAAACAATGGGTCCTCAGACCTATCACGCAAGCACACACAACAAGCAAATCCTCAGTAGAGGCCGAACCCACCGTTGCTCACTCATGGACCAGGGTGACTCGACGATGCCGAGTAGAGGTGATGGATCAGATCCCTAGCTGGTAGACTGCCAGCAGGGCTATAGTGGCCCTCCCAAGGGTACGTAGCCCACGATTCAAGGGGCTGGTCAGTGCCAATTTGGGCACTAGGTCCCTCTCTCACACACCCACGGTGACCACTCGAGAGTGGAGTACTCTGGGGTCGGGTGCTCTCTCACTTGCTCAACGGAGCAACGTCGCAGATATTAAATGAACAAGATTTAGTTATGGAGCATGGTTTAGAGTTCACCTAGTTGTTTTGAAGAAACTAACTCTGCTCGAAGACGTGGGCAAGCGGGGAAGTGTGGGTTCCTCACACACTGCGTCGATGTCGCTTCCCCTATTAACAACACATGCACTACTCCTCGGACAGGGGGTTGGACTAAGGGAAGGGATTTAAAGATTACACCAAAATACTACCTCCATGCAGGGAGGGGCGTTAAGCCGGCCAGGCGGGGTGGGGGGAGAAGACTGCAAGATTGCCGAAGAAGTCACTCAGCCACTTATGCCAGCTTCAGGAACAGGCTGACCAACAGTCACTGTTGATGGCTCCACGTGCCCCCGGTGTAGGATAGATGGCGAGGGGAAACGCCCTAAATACCCGTTCTTCTTCTACAATGAAAGACACATGTGGAGGAGCCACATAGCATGGGGGTGGTAGAGGAAACTAGCCATCTGATTTTATTTTCTTCTTCACTTTGTCTCGAGCAGCTTTAGGAGCCTCTTCGTCTCTTCCAGGTACAGATTAGCATCTGACAGATGACACTCGAACACCTCAAAAGGGTGGAGGTCTGTAAACATTCTGACTTCTTTCCCCTCACAGGGGTACTTAATGCATTGGTGCAGGGTGGATGGCACCACTCTGTTCTGGTGTAGCCAGGGCCGACTAAGTAGCGCCTTGTAGGAAGTATTGGAGTTGATGACGTGGAATTAGACCTTAGTGGTGAAGTCGCCGAAGGACATGTCGAATTCTGCAACCCCCATGGGCACCTCACATTTCTGGTTAAAGCCAGCAATCTTGACATTCTTCACTTTGACCAGGTGCACATCAAAGTAATGCTTCTGGTACATACAGTAGGGAAGTATGTTCGTTGCTGCTCCTCGGTCAATCAGGACCCTGTTGATAGGCTGTCCATTTAGCTGCCCCTTCATGTAAAGCGGCCTATTGTGACTGCAGGTGGACAGAAGCATGTCATCCTCTATGAAGGCCACGGCTACTTCCGATGACATCTCCGCCATACAGGATTCAAGGTGTGCTGGCGTTTGGAGTGCGGCAATGATGGCTTGCCATGTCTCTTCATCTAGGGATAGCATCTCCCAAATGGTGAACCGGGTCGGGATCTTCTTGAGGTGCCTGACTATCCGGTTGGTAGCCCAAACCTTGAGCAACTTCATTTCTTCGGTCTTGTCGCCTCTGCCCCTACCCTGGGCTTGGGGCGCTGGGTCAGAGGACGCTTGGTCTACTGGGTCTGCTGCGGTTGGTGGAGCCTGCGGGGTTGATTGGGCTTCCCCTTTCTCTTGCATGATTTTGGCGAGGTTGGGGACGTCATCAAATTCTTCTTCCGGCTGAAGAGGGGTTACTACCGGTGGAGCCAGGAGGCTACTTGCTACTTTGGGCGGCTAGGGCCCATGTGGGCGTGGCTGCCCTCTAGATCGGGCCATCAAGAATTCAGTGAATGAGGGAGTGCCTCGGCTTTTGGGTCCTTCGGGGTAGAGTCCCGATGGAGGAGGGACCTCTGCGCCTCAAACCTTAGGCTCGGGGACTTGGTATGGTTGCACCCCCCTGAGTAGGATGTTGCAATCAGCTGGAGGAGGGCATCCCCGTTTCCTTCCCGATCTAGTGGCATGCTGGGAAGTGGATGCTTTAGCCTGATTCGCCTCCGCTGGTTCACAGGGTGTCCCTTCTTCTTCTTCCTCCAGAGAGAGGGCAATGTCGAACAGTGCCGAGAGGGTGTTGCAGGCGACGATGACCTCATTTTTCTTCTTATTTCTGGGTCTTCTCTTCTTCTTCTTCTTTTCTATAGCGACCGATGGCGGCTCTCGAGGGAGTTCGCCCCATAAGGGAGGCTCTTGCTCTATCTAGGTCTTTGCTTCGGCAAAATTTATTTAATCTCACTACATCTTCATATAACTCCTAAGAACTTCATTGAATTTGAGAGAAGTAAGATGAAGTTAGACTAATTTGATATGATGCATGTATGTTTGGTATATTGCTATTAAATGTTAATACGAGCTTCTTCATATAACTCCTAAGAACTTTCATCACCCTTAAACCAGACTTTTGTTAAAGATGCATTCGCTGCACTCTTATACCCCAAGACTTTGAGTTATGTATGCTTGACTAATGAAAGATAACACAGTTTGTCAGTCATCTTTCCAATTCTCTTCCTTCTTTAATCCAGTCATCTTTGTTGTATTCATGCCCATTTCAATTGATCTCTCTCATTTATTTTGCTGTTGGCAAAGGGGGAGAGAAACATATTTGATGAAGAGAATCAGTGGAGAGAAATAGGGGGAGGAGAATGCAAAGGGGGAGAGATGGCATAGAGCATAAGGGAAAATCTTTTTATGAGAGACAGAAAGGGGGAGAATGTGTGTCTAAGTGTCGTGTGTCCAAGTGTCTGTTTGTCTGCATGTGTCTATCTAGCTGTGTTTTCTCTTTCAGACATCATTTTACTGGCAACAGATAGAGCCTCTAACTGTCTGCTACTACATGTATTGCCATCAAAAGTTTAGGAGTGTTGCCATCATCAAAAAGCGGGAGAATGTTGTGTCTCCTCTGGATTTGATGCTGAGTTTATTTAATGATGGGCTCTGATACTGACAATAATTTGTGTTTTTGATGCAGTACTTGTTAATAAACTTCTTGTAGTATTTCCTAAGTCAGGTTGACTCTCTAATCACTAACAGGTCGATGCATGTTCTTTCTGGTACATAAAAAGGTCGATGCACCTTCACACATTAAGATAGGCAGGTCGGTGCACATATCAACACTTAGCCTAGAAGGTTTGTGCATATGCATCTCTATTGTGTTATAAGGTCGATGCATCTTCCTCTTTCTCTAAACTAGAAGGTCGATGCACATATGTCACTAAGACTAGAAGGTCAATGCACATTTGTTGCTAAGACTAGAAGGTCGATGCACATTTGTCGCTAAGACTAGAAGGTCGATGCACTTTGTCACAGAATGCATTGTCTGGTCGATGCACATTTTATATAGCACACACTCAGGTTGATGCATCTCATACATCATGTCCACAACTTGTGCTATAAGGTCGATGCACCTTATAAATAGGTTGGTGCGTGCAACCTGGCTGTTGAAGTAAGGTCGATGCTAGTGACCTAGCTACTGCAGCTAAGGTTTAGAAGGTCGATACTAGTCTGTTAGATCTGAAGCTATAAGGTCGATGTGCATGCTTATGTAATACACTTTAGGTCGATGCATGTTTTGTAGCATGTCCTGCAAGTCGATGCATATGCTCTAGCATACTATACTTGGTCTATGCACATATAGAGTCTAAGGTCTACGCATCCATAGAGTCTGTGCATATACATGTCCGTGCACATATAAGTCTGTGCATGTCTAGGGTCTGTGCACATGAAGAAACCAGGGTCGATGCACATGTGAATTCAGGTCCCTAACCTCCGGGGGAGGTATCTTATAGGGCTGCTCACCCCTGAATATAATATTGTGGTTAGCGCGCGGTTGGCGCCCCCATTTCTGGCCTGACCAGGTTACTTGAGTAGCTTCAGCCTGGCTTCCCCTGTCGACAGGTGTGAAGCATATCTCTTCTTCATCCTCTTCACCGGGCAAATTGAAGAGAGCCGAGAGGGTGTTGTAGGAGAGGATCAGCTCTTTCTTGGCTTTGCTAGCCTTTCTTTTCTTCTTTTATTTTTTCTTCTTTTCTTTGGCTGGCGCTTGCTCCTAGAACAGGCTGTCATCCTTATCAGATGCTTTGTAAGCTTCTTCCTTCTACTTGAGTGAAAGCTATTCCAGCTCTTGCCATGGGACGTGGTCCCACATTAGCAGAGGCTTCAGTTCAGGCTGCACATATTCATCTAGCCCGTTTATGTAGCTTTATAGCCTCTGGGCTTCAAGGCTAACTTCCTTGGTCACTGGTAGCGAAGTATGCCTCCTTTGGTTGTGTGTAGGTATTCTGATGACTGCTGGTGGGTTGATCCACATAGGTGTTGCCACTGGTGGAGTTGGTCGTGGTGTGATGCCACGGACATGTGCCCCCACTTTCGGACGAGGTGTATTCTTCTTCTTGTTCTTTGCAGGGACCTGCTGCCATCCCTGTTGTTCTTTTATGGGTGCCAGGAAATAGGCTTCATAGGTCGAGTGCTGGCTTCTATGACCCCTTTAGGCAATGCCTTATATAGAGAGATCATGTTGACCATAGCTCTCCTCAGAGGCGTATCATGAGGTTGTGGAGGGTCCACTTTGTACTCCCCTAAGTCTATCTCCTCTTTCTTCACCATGCCTTCGTTGATGTCCTTGAAGACATAGCAGTCTTCAATTGGATGCCCCGGTATCTGATGATAGGGGCAAAATCTCAGCCTGTCTCTTCTTTTCAGGTCCTCCGGCCTTTTGGGCTCAGGCAAGGTGACCTTATCATATTGGGTCACCCAGTCAAACAGGATCCTGGTCTTATCCTTGGGAAAAGAATAGGCCTTCTTCATCTTATCCCGAAGTAACGGACCCTCCTTGTTGTCTCCAGCCTTGGCAGGCTGTGGGGCAACTGCCTTCTTACCTTTATCCTTCTGCTGTTCAAATGCCTTAAAATCAAGAGTGTTGGCCTCTTTAGGTGCCTGGCGCCGTTCTGCTGCCTTGCCTTTTTGGGTAGTGGCAGTAGCTGATGTTGGGGCAGGTCTTACCAAGAAGGCTTCTACCTTGGCCACTGCATTGTTCAAACAGTCAAACGACTGCATTTCCATCCAAATCATCTTTTCCAGTACCTCTCTCCTGAGGTTCTGTTTGCATATTTGCACTGTATCCTCCTAGTGCGGGGGCCGCTTGCATCTCATTCTGAGATTTCTCCACCTCTTAATGTAATCAAGGGCTGTCTCGTCTGCCCTTTGTCTTGTTGAATAGAGTTCAGCCACCGTGACCTCCCTTTCGGTGACGTGAAATCTTTCTCTAAATTTCTTCTGCATGTCCGGCCAGTCACTGATCGACCCCACTGGGAGGCTGGAGAACCATTCAAAAGTGAGCCCCGTTAGTGAGGACCCGAAAAATTTCAGCAGATACGACTCGTCGGTGGCCAGATCACCCATGACGGTCATATAGTAAGCGACATGCTCCTTCGGGGATCCCTTCCCATTGAACTTGTCAAATTTTGGTGGCTTACTGATTCCAGGAGGGAGCCGCTCTGCAGCATGATGTGGTGGGTATGGCACCCAATGGCATCAAATGCGACGTAGTCACCTTCACTTCGTTCCGCAAGCTTCAGCTCAATCATCCTCTCCACCGTCATCTTATTCATGACGGTTGGATCAACCGGCTCTGGATGGAAATGTGCTGGCTGTAGATAGGGGGTAACCAAGGTGGTCGCCTGCGGAGGAGGACGCAGCAATGGAGGCTTCTGGTGCACCTGTGGCAGCACCGACGGCATCAACGGCTGTGATGCGTGCTGCTAAGTCGTTGCCAAGCTTGGCTCTGCCGGTTGGGGCAGGGTATAAAGTGGTGTGAAGTCGCTCTGGTTGACGGCTCCCCATGATGATTCGGCCTGCATCTCATGCGACTTGGAAGCTGAGGTTTGCTCTGTCTTCTCCACGAGCTGTTTCTTTAGGAACTCTATCTCCTGCTGGTACTTCTGGAGTAACATTAGTACCGATGGATCCATAGTTGCAGTGCTGGGGATGGCTTCTGTTGCTTCCCCTGATGCACCTTCAGGTAGGATGTCAAGTAGCACATCTTCTTCTTCTGCCGTCACCACATTGGCAGTCAGAACAACAGCTTCATCATATTGGTGAGCCAGGGTCTACTTTCCTCTAGCTACTGCTAGCTTTTCCCTTGCGGCTTCTGCCCTTCGAGTGTTTGGCCCCGGCCTTCCGACCAATCAAGCCAGCTCCTGAGGCTCCTCAGGCAGTCTTCCATATCGACCGGACACCCCAGCCATATTGCAAGTAAAGATCTGCATATTTTTCCTTTGTCTGTGAACCCTCCTCTTTGCACGCTTCGGGAAGGTGAGTCTCTCGAACACGAAGATTCTCTTTCTTTCCTCCTGGCGGGGAATAGCTCCATCGGCTCTGACATTGAAGCCATCTTCGTATCCATTGTCGTCGACCGATGATGTCATTCTTCCTCCTCCTTCTTCTTCTTCTTCTACTGCCACTGATCGGCAGTGATCTTCTTCAACCATGGCTGCTTACAGTAACCGTTGCTGGCCCAATGCGGGGTTGCCTAGACCCCTAAAGTAGCTCCTGACCATATTAGTCATCTCTTCTTGCCCCCGTCCCTGATGTAGGACTGGGGACAATTGGCGACCTCCCACTGGAGGGGTGTAAGCAAGCCGGGCTCTTTCGACAGGCTATTGGAATCTTCTTCCCACTGTGGGGATGTTGGCTTGTCGAGTGCAGGCCCTAAAGCTTGCACGACGTGGGGGATCCACAACCATCTCCTGTTTCCTCAGGGCTAAGCCCCTTTCCTTCTTCTTCTCCGCTCCAGCACGTTCGAGGCGGCAGTGGACTGGTACGCCCTGGCGGGCGGGCTGGATCTTCTTAGGGACCCAAACTTACTTAAGTATCTTCAGCCTGGGGTCCAGCTCCCTTCGGCCGTGATAGCCAACTTCTTCTTTCTTGGTTCTCCTTTCGGAGAGGACCTGGTAAGAGTTGTAGGTGGGTACAGCGGGGATCACCCGATCTGGAATCACTCGGGCATCACGTCCATCCAGAAAGACGCAAACTCCCCCGATCAGTACAGATTTGCCGGACGTAGAGAGATGTCCGGTAACAGCCGCAGCAGCATTCTTCTGGAAGCCTTTGTGTTGGCGTCTCCCAGAATTCTTAGCAGGAATGGGGCAGGCCCCGTGAGTAATGTGATGCACCATGCAACTGGCGACTTGGATTGGCCCCCTGAGCGGGCCTGCACAGCGTCGAGCCTTCGGGGCCTCGACCTCTTTCACAGTCTTCTCCCCGGCGGGCCCCGAGGACTCGATTTGCAACATATCGGAAAAGGCTAGCCCTAAAAAGTTAGGGAAGCCTACAGCTGGTGGGAATGATCCAAAGACAGTGGGCACCGCCAGGTACCCGTGCTCAGCATGCCCGACGACGATCGCGGGGCCAAAGGTGAGAGCAGCAAATCCCGAAGACATCATTGTTTACCTGAAACAAACAAGCGAACAATCAGTATTCTTGAGGGGAGCCCCTAGGGGCATCCTCTCTTGGCAAAGAGATGAAGGGAGACCTGGTCCCACCGAGCATGCCAAACTTCGTGACGCGTATTTTTTATTTATATTTTATTTATTTATTTTATTTATTGGCTTGCCAGTCACGTGAGTGACAAATTTATTATGTGCTCAATCTGACTCGGTCAGTCGATTATGAGGTTCATGTCGGGACCTAGAGTCTGTCATATCAGGCCCTCTTCTTCTAGCCGACTGGAAGACGAGGAGGTTTGGATCCACATTGTCCCCGCACCCCGTTCCTTAAGCACGATCAACTCTTCATGTTCCAAGGTACACGGCATTGTTTCTTACCTCTCTTCCTCCTTTAGGCATTGTTAAACCTTAGTGGCGATCATGGTATGTCTTTCTCATCCTTTCATCCCCCTTTTCTTTGTTCATATTGTTACATGTTCATGCATGCTTATTAGTTTAAGGGGGGCGGGGTAGAATTATTAAACAATCTACAATAGAGACTCAAAACAGTGAAGTATGAACAGGGTAAGCACTCACCTGTCGCACGTACTACGAAACACAAGGTAGTATATAGAACTACTGCCAGACTCAGAATAGCCAACTTAATCTACACACAACGATCATTGAGTCACACGACTCTGGTCAAGATCATCACACATCATGGTAACATACCATTAATTAGACTAGTCCCTAAGCCAAAAACATGATAAAACACAAGTCCTCAGCCCCAAGACTGCTCATAGGACTCTCGATTCCGTATAACACATAAACACGGCACATGAGGGAACATCAAAGCCCTCAAACTACATAGGCACGCAAATCAAGATAAGATGATACCTCCAAAAGTCCAGAACCAGAGTCTCGATTCATACAAGATAATTGAGACACTCACGGGGTCACCTGTCAACTGCTGGGTCACAACCTGGTTGACCAGAAACCATATTGACCCACGAAATAACACAAAATGCTACTCGAGGCAATGGCACTTTTGAACACCCTATAACACAGTCACAACCCTCATAGGACATCCACAACATCCACGTACAATGGGCTAACCAAGGAGTCGAAGCCAAGCTATCTAACACGGAAGAAGCACTAAACATAGCTCGGGATAAAGCCACTCTTTCGAGATCCCTTGACATACACATGACTCTCATGGAACACCCAAATCGTCTCTCGGGAACTCTCCCCGCCACCACTCCCGGGTGGGCCATCACGCTGAAGTGTTGTCAGGCTACGACTAGTGGAGGCTCACGAGACATAGAGACTCAAAATAGAAACATCAAAGTACAGATAGGGTAAGCACTCACCAGTCGCACGTACTACGAAACACAAGGCAGTACACAGAACTGCTGATAGACTTAAGATAGCCAATTAGACCTACACACAATGATCCTTGAGTCACACGACTCAGGTCAAGATCATCACACATCACGGTAACATACATTTAATCATCCTAGTCTCTAAGCCAAAATCACGATAAAACACAAGTCCTCTGCCCCTAGGCTGTACACAGGACTCTCGATTCCGCATAACACATAAACACGTCACATGAGGGAACATCAAAGTCCTCAAACTACATAGGCACACAAACTGAGGTAAGATGATACCTCCAAGCATCCAAAAACAGAGTCTCGATTCATACAGGATAACCGAGACACTCACGAGGTCATGTGTCAACCACTGGGTCATAACCGGGTTGGCCAGAAACCATAATGACCCACGAAATAACACAAAATACTACTCGATGCAATGGCACTATGGCTATCCAGCCTAGTGTCTCAGTCTACAAAAAGGGTAGCCTGCTTACCTGGAGCCCTATTATCCATTCCGCTTTGGGAGGAATTTCAGCTACGACCAGCCTATTCCTACATCAGTTGCCCAATTCCCCTTGGATAGTCGCGCCAAACATGGGTCCACACTTGTTGGTGACGACCGGTTATGGTGGGACTTCTTTCATCGCCAAGACAGCACAGCCTTCAGGATCCCGACCATTTCCAATCGTGTTCCCCGCTTCACACCAGAATATGTTAAATAGTGGAACACCTGTACTAGCTTTTACAGGGGTGGCAGGAGCGCCTTCTGGGATGTGGCCGAGCGTTCCTTCCTGAAGCAGTAGCCAGGGCCAGTATTTGACATTGACGAGGCCCACCTAAAAAAGATTTATTCTCAACATCCCAAGGAAGCGGAAGCTTATCTGGCCAAGCATCGGGCCCTGAAAGAGGAAGGCTCTGAGCTACCCACTCCTATTTTTGTAGCCATCAATGAAGAAGCTTTCATGAAGGATCTGAGGCAACTATGCCATGTGGGGAGCGCTCGCTTGGAGATGCAGCAATATCCATTCCCTCCTGAAGAGCCACTCCCAACAGCAGTCCCTTGGAAGGGTCTGACAAACAGATTTCATCCTTACAGGACGTTCGTGCGTAGGGCAGATCGCACACAGACGTATTATCAGCACACGTCCTGGCTTTTTGTTTTGCTGAACATTCATGGCCTGTCTACGGAAAGCCCAGCAGCCGAGATTTCGAGCAAACCGCTGTTTCTTTCCTTTTGTTATGCGGACGGCTGGGGCATGGACCATCTAAGCTTATTTCATTGTCTGGACTTCCATGGCCACGCAGACTTAGCTGCTTTGGTAGAAAAATGTCAGACTGTCAGTGATGTCTGCTGGCTTGTCAAGGAGGTTGCCTCTCGTTCAGAGGAGGCAGCTTATTTGTATTGGTCGCTGTCTACTTTCTATGATGGCCCAGCTAGTATGACTTCTTCTTCTTTTGACTGTAGAGCCTTCATTTCACCGTTAAATTTTGCATTTATTAACTGTCGTTGTTCTTCTTGTGTCTTCAACAGATAGGCCAGACATAAAGAGGCAGGGACTATATAGGAAGATAATTGCCTAGGCTGAGAAGCTTGACTATTTTGCAATTCCTGCAGCAGCACCAACAACCACTCCCTTGCCTCCAGGTAAGAAGAGGAAGACTTCCGCGGTCAAGGCCGCAGTTGTGAAGGCCACGAGGGCTAAGAAAGCTCGTGCTCAGCAACCTGCACCGGCGGTGACGGAGGCTGGGACCCCTCTTCCTGATATTCCTTTATTTGAAGAGTTCTTATCTCAGCAGGAGGCCGCCCAGGCATCTACTGAAGGTAAAATCAATGGCTTGTGGATGCACCTTCTATTATTTCTTTACTGGCTCTTGAGGAGACCTCTGGATCTGATTTCTTCTTTTTCCTGACACAGTCCAAGAGCAAATAGTGGCGCCCTCCGAGGGAGAAACCAGACTGCCTTCTCCTACACCGACTGGCGAGGCTAAAAACCCCCCCACCCACTAATCTCTCTCTCTCGTAATCTCTCTCTCTCTCCCGATTTCACTCTCTCTGTCCCCCAACGTCTCTCTCTTTCTCTCTCCGTCTCGATTTTACCAATTTTAGGGCCTGACCGAGACGTGGGGGACGCCATTGGAACCAGTGCAGCGAGGGGAATGCATTGACGCCCTCCATCACACGGTTCAAGGGACGGTTGGGCGAGATGTGGCAAGAGGGCGCGGCCACCACTTCGCCAGCATGCAGCCAGAACGGCTGTTTCGGCGCGAACGAGGTCGGGGGATGGAACCGTCTCTACGCTAGAATCATTTTGACGCCACATGCACACCCATCCTCACCCGTTTAGCCTAGTTAATATCCGTTTTTGGTTTTTCCCTGAAATGTGGTAATTAGTGTTTTTAATTATCCATGAGCATTGTATTTATGTTTTCTAGCTTCTATTATGTGGTATGGATGCGGTGCATGGCAGGTTACAGGTTTTTGTAGCGAACCCCATCGATTTCGGTCGACCGAGGGGTGGTTCGGTTTCAAATCGAACTGGTTCGCCACCCAGCTCACATGGCGGTCACTCTGGTGACCGTTATGCATTTAACGCACCACCTTTGGCGCGTCATACCCATTTGGCGAACCATACCCGGTCCGTTATGCTCATGCATGCTTTAGATAGGTTGTTAGTATAACACCCCCATTCATGACCGTTATAGTTGTCGAAAAACTGTGGATTTTTCACGTTCGGGTGGCCTCAACGGACCGCCCTGGTCCGTTATAGTTTCTGGGTCGTTAAGTCTAACAAAAATCACTCGGGTAGCCATAGCGGACCAGTGGTGACGCGCTATGCCATATAACGCACCATCACTGATCCGTCATGAACACTGTGTTTTGGAATTAGAGCAGATGAGAATGACGGACTAGAGGAGGCGCGCTATATCACTTTGACGCACCCCACCAGATCCGTTATGCTCTATGACAGGGCAGAGCTGATCCGTTATGTTCTGTAACGGGGCAGCACTGATCCGTTATAATCTCTGCTATCCTAAGAGCAATGAATCGTTATTCTCATGCATTCTTCACCATGTTTAAGTTATTTTATGAATAAAAATATATCTTTATGTCCTAGTAGAGTTGCTTTCTCTTTCCTCGTGATGGAGCCCCTAGTCGTAGCCTAGCGACCTTAGCATCGGCCCACCCGGGAGAGGTGGAGGGGTGTTCCCATCTAACAATTTTTAGGTTAGTTATCGTGGGCCCCCACGGTTACAGTAGTGTCCTACAGGGGGGGGAAACTAGCTAGAGACCTGACCCTAGGTAGAGGTCGGTGTGTACCCACGTGGTCAGAGGCTTGGACTGACAATGACGAGTGTTACTCTGACTAGTTCTTATTCTGGTACTTTCTACGCCTCTCGCTCGTTGTGTTTGTTTGACTTGCGAGTTGCCTGAAACACAGTGTAAGCCATCAGTGGACGCTTCTGGTTTCTACCTTCTAGTGAGTTCTCCGTCTCTCACTTCACCTGGTTAGTTGAGGTTTATTCTGACCAAAGCGGGGGATGAGGACCTAGTGTGCCATACCGTAGAGCCTATAGATCCTTCATTGATCTTGAGTGACTTCACTCATAGTGAGAAAGATGTGAGGACCATGATTAGCCCCAAACATATTCACTTGCTTCCAATAGCCCAATGGATAACCGCCTATTGCAAGAATAAGAGTGGCAGATTTGAAGCTATAGCCAAAGCAGTGTCGGTATGCTTATGCGGGGTTTTCCTTTTCTCCACCACCGATCACCTACTTGATGTCCAAAATCTGAGTGTCATTAGCAGGCTATGGCGGGGAATGTCTATCTCCCAAGCGATCCTCACATACTTATGTGAAGGGCTCAACTCGGCTTGCCTCGGAGGACCTCTTTTTGGATCCATGATATTACTTGAGTGCTGGATGGGGATTAGAATTAAGTTCCAACACCAGGAGAACTTGACCATGACGAGTCAGATTTTTGGGAGCCACCCTCTACTCTTCATCATGCGATGATTGGTGCCTCTTCCTCAACATTATGCCAATGGATGGGTTCAAAATGCGTCCAAACGTGCTTCGGAATGCCATCTTCAGAGTACCACGACAACTTGGCCTAGACCTTCAACTAGTGGGGGACACTACCCTGGCAATCTACAACCCTCACCGATGCTATCTCTAAGTTGGGCTACCTCGAATCAACGCTCCTGTACTTGCACACTATCCTCCCCTTCAAGCTAGGAAGATGGGGACCGAGGAAGATGAAAGAGTGGTTTGGAATGCGCTGACCATGTGGGAGATCAGCAAGGCGTGTCCGTGGCAAGAGGACGTGGAGGAAGATGACGAACATCGTCGTGCTTATGTAAAAGAACTGCGGAAAATCCAGCCTCACGTAGACAAGAAAATGAATGTACTCTAATTTTGCTTCTGATGTAATGAGAAGAATGTAATTTCAATCATTTGATGTACCATGCAGTTCAATTGAAATGAGAATGAAAATTTCCTTATTTGAACAGATTTGATTTGATCCCCTTATTAAGCGATCTGGTTTTGGAAAACAGAGTTTCTGCGTGAAATAACGGACTTATACCAACCCGTCATGAGAGAATAACGGACTATACATCATCAGTCATAAGAATGACCCAGGAAAACTAACCATTTTATTACATTTTGGAAACACTAATGGACCAGACATGATCCGTTAGGAATATAACGGATGCATTGGGGCACGTTAAATGACCATTTTTCTGAGAACTAAGCTTTAGGCCCCTGAGGAATATGACGGGGTGATGTTGGTCCGTTAAATAAATATAACGGTCTAGTGTAGGTGTGTTATATGGCTAGAAACTGAATCTTCAGGCTTGGAACCTGCATTCTGCACACACTTAGACAAGAAGATAAGTTAGATCTGTTCTTAGACTCAACCCCTTGTCTTGAGCAAGTTTAGAAATTGACCATTCTTGATATTTGGTCAAGGGGCGGAGCCTTTATTAAACAGGCAGAGAAAAATAGTATGAAAGGAAAATGCAATGGATGCAATGCAGCATGATGGTATTTTTGGAGATTTGAATAATAAGAGTGATAATAATGATAACATATTCTTGTACAAAATAAAGGATACCTTGCATATCCATAGCATAAAAGCAGCGTCCAGAAGCGAGAGCTTGATCATCGAGCTTCAAACAGCACGAGCTTTGTTTTCCTTGCTTGACAGGATAAAAGGGAGAGGATAGCAAAGTGCAGAGATTCCTTGATACGAAGGAGCGATAGACATCACACTGGATGAATAAGGATAAAAAGGAAGAGAGACGAGGGCTAGAACTCCCTCGTTAAGGCACAGAGACCCTGATAACAAGGGTATAAATACAGAATAAACAAGGATCAGCTGGGATCAAGACAGACTAAAGTCTCAAAAATAGTAAGAGAAAGGGTGAAGACCCTGAAAGGGTGAGGCAGAGGGAATAGACATAGGAGAAGAAGAATCATCTGACGCAGTCGGAGAAGAGGAGTAGGAGTCATTTGACAAGGTCGGAAAAGAAGAATGGTAATCACCTGACAGAGTCGGGGAAAGAGAATGGTGAAGAATCAGAAGTAGAATTCGGATAGGGTTGGGGAAGAATTAGAAGTAGAATTCGGATATACCGGAGGAGACAAATTAGGATATGTCCCAAGATCAGGATGAAAGGTCATAGGTTGAGGCCTAAAATTGTGAGAGGAGGGAAAATCTAGAGGTCCCAAAGGAAAAGGAGAGGAATGAGGATGTACGGATCTAGGAGGGGAGGAGAAAATGATGGAAACAGGATCAGATGGAGGAAGGTACACCACCTAAGGGTAGGAACTGAGCAGAAGGAATGATGAATGAAGAGAAGGAAAAGGAGAAGTAGTGGCCCCTCGAGTGCACAACTAACGGCCATTGTACTTGTGCCGCCGCCTCTTCTTAGTAGAATTCTCTTGAACACGAGCCTGCGTGGTGTGGACCCAGACCTTTGGACTTCTTGATTTGCAATGTCTTCTCAAATAATGAGCCCATTTAGAAGACGGCCTGGCCCGATTATGAACATGCAGTTTCACCGAGGCGGCTGCTCCTAGACACTCGGAGCTAACAACGTGTGGACATTCTTGAATAAGTAACTCCTTATAATGTTGAACATCATGGAACCACATAGTCTTGTCTCTTGGCACAAGTAGCATGAGATTTGACAACTTCACTTGGCAATCCAGCTTGAAGCATAACTCCCTTGATAGAAGAGCAGGATGGAACTGAGGGAGAGTAGTACGTGGCGTTGACGTGGCCGGCATGCTGATAAACTGAGAGAGATTGCATAAAGAGTGCAGAATGTGCTTGGGAAATACTGAAAATATGGCTAATTGCCCCTTGAACATGGAATTCATCAAACTCTTGACGACCGTATGTGTTAGCACAATACAGGTGGAGAGTCCCTCTTGGCAAGTTAACTGAACGGCAACGGAGCAAGAGGAAATAATAGCATCAATAATAGAATCTCCGACGAGCCAAAAGATTACCACCGACCTCGCTTGAGAAGAAACTGGCATTAAGGCAAGGGGACTCTTCTTAGCAACTGCTCCTTGAAACATAGGCTCATTGGCCACTTGCCAATCCTCTTACTTCGTGGACACCATGGATGACCTGCTTAAGGGATTAAGTAGGCAAATGGAGCTGACTAACATGTTGGCTCTCAGGCTCGACCCACCTAGGTGCCTTAGCTTCATATACCCATCCTTGGCTTCCATTACCTCTATCTGCGCAGTGGGTCCATACACCAGTGAGCTCATCTTGCTCTTACCTCTACCAGACGAGCTCCACCACTTTCCCTTTGATGACCCCTTCTCTCCTATAGAGAAGTCCACGCATTCTATGGAGCCAGCAACTTCCCTGATCCCCTCAGTTGACGAGAAGCTGGCTTACATTGGGGATTTATACCCGGGACCAAAAGGGCATCACATCACTAGATCCCTCACCATTCTTGATCCTTTTGATCCTTTCCCATGGGAACCCATCTCAAGGGGTCACACATTCTTTGACCCTTTTGACCCCTTCCCTAGTGGGCCTCATGATCCACCACTTCCCTTCTACCTTGCCAAGGGTGTCCACTATCACGCCCCTTCTTCACGAGTCAGTCATCCCTCACATAGTCGGGAGCCAGTTCATGCGGGAAATGGAGAAAGTGAATTCGGCTTCCCTGGCCCACTCGAACCTCCTGAACCTCCCAAGTCCAACGGGAAGTCTTTGTCAGACTTGTTTATACTTGGACGTCAAGGAGTCCCCCATGACGTCAACCTCAAGTTATGTCAGGTGCATGATAATCACACATTCGAATGTCCTGGTCCACCTTCGCTTAGGTCTGGATAGTATTAGGACTGACTAGTGTGCCTTTTCTTTATTTGTCCAGTTTGTCAGAAGTCTGTCGAGTCTGTCGTCAGCTCGCGATATTTGTCCTTTTCAAGTATGAGGCAAGTCGGATCTTATGCACATGTTGTGGACTTGCTAGTGAATTAAGGGATCAGATCTTCTTTGAGTGTATCGGATCTAGTCATCCATAGGGACCCAACGGTGATTCCTAGTGAGTCATTGAGTCATCTCCCTTCTTTGAGAGTGACCCCACCCCGGAGTGTCCACCACCGGCCTCATTCCCCAGTAGCGTGAGCATATAGAATGTATACAGGATGAGCAGGTGACGATGACGAGGAGTGGAGTGTCCTCCGTGCTTCCTTGTTCAGTGACAGATCCGTAGGCACCACGTGCACAGCTGCACCCCTTACTCGACGGGGTCGAGTTCTTCCCACCCGGGGAGAATTGATGAGAATCAACACCGGGCACTAACATTTTATTTTTATATTTGTGTCTTTTTAGTTTGCATTTATACCCTTGCATTATTGGGTTTGTAATTGTAAGGTTTTATAAGCTAATTTGTTAGTCCTTAGAAGTCTTTGGGTTCATTTATAAAAGTCCAGTAGGTCCAGCAGGGCCTCCCCACCCTCTCTCCCATTGGTCCACCTAGGCTCTAGGGCCCTTGTGGGGCTGGTCAAAGGTCTAAGGTGGGCTTCTAGAACACTTGACCATTCAAGGGGACAAGTGAAGGGAAAAGTCCAAGATCCCTTCCCCTTAGTCAAGGGGGCGCCCCCCATTTCATTTTTCTTAAAGACCTCTATTGTGATAGCAGCTGGAGAGGAAACCGGGGCTATCGTGGTAGCGGAGGGTGCGCCTCAGCCACGGGAGGGTCACAAGACCCAGCTAAAAAAGAGCGTTGCCCCGACGAGGTGAGTGGTCACCCGGTCTGCGTCTCGGCATGCTTTAGAGGTAGCAGCCCCTCCTCTGGATATGGTGGAGATATCTTCAAGTAGCTCCACGACCATCTCCGATGTAGAGGAGGAAGAGATATATTTTAGCGGCAGTGAAGAGGATATTTCCAAGTCAGTAGCATTGTCCGTGCCGACCAAAGCTCTTCCGCCGTTCCCGCCTCCGAAGTTGTTGGTGATATCTTTCGAGGAGGAATTGCAGGGAGAGTTCACCGGGCTAGACACAAAGACGGACATAACTCCTCCCTTCATTGCCCCGTCTGTAGAGTTCTCATCCCCCCTGCATTCTTTCGAAGGTGGGGACCTTCCATTGACTATAAGTCCATTTCATCTTGCTGTTTTATCCAATTTTTTCTTCCATTGCTTAATGCTGCCTTGGTCTATTCACAGGAGACTGCCATTACCAGCTCTCCGACAAGTGCCCCTTTTGAGGCTGTTTCATCTGAAGCCCTAGCCACCAGTGCTGCCTTGCCAATAATTTGTGTGGGAACTGCAAAGATCATTTGTCCCGTGCCAGTGAGGATACAATTTTCTACAGATCTGGCATCGTTGGACTTGGGCACTTCAGGAGATAACTACGTTCCCATTAGGGTTTCAGACTTGAGGGCCGAAGTAGACCCGGCCAGAGGTTCTGCATTTGTGCCAGCTGTAGTGATGACCATTGCACCTGAGTCTATGGTCCCTATAGTCACATCGATTGAAACTGAGCCTCTGCCGCCTCAAGTCATGGCTGCTGGGACTTTATTGTTGAAAAATATAGCTATTGCCGAAGAAATGGCCGAGCAGGAGTCAGACATTGCAGGAACCGATTTATCGCCGACCATCAGTACTGAAGCAGCTGCCATGCCAGAAGTTCATAAAGAGACAGCTCCAGCAATCACCAGCCCTCCTCCTATGAGCATTCAAGCAGCGGCCCTTGAGGAGGAGGCAGTGGAAGAGTCTTTAGCTCCGCGGGAAGTTACAGAAGAAACTCAGTCAGACCTTCCAGTAGATCTTTCGTCTTCTTCTTCCTAGCCTAACATTGCACTGTGGGTGGATATTGACGGTGAGGTGACCTTTGAAGTGGCCCCATCTAGGTCTCTCGGCTTTGCTTCTTCTGAGAGCTTTATCTGGCAGAACTTAGATATGCTGCGTCAATTGGTAGAGTCTCATCCTGGACTGACTTATCTGCAGCTCAAAGAAATAGCTAACCGCTTCACTGCTGGCCTGCAAGCGACGAGCTATCCCCTAGAAATATGGGCCCAGCGTGTCTTGTTGTGGCTGAAATTTGTGCACCGTTGGGATTTCCTGGCACATGTCTCATCTGATAGGCTGGTGGCTTTGAGGATGCAGAAGGCAGAGTGCAAGTCTGAGCTGGGGAAGATAAGCTCTGTTGACATCCTATGAGGGCAGTGACCATGATGGGACGGCCAGGAGTGCTTGTGCATGCTGTATGTGTGTCTGTGGGTGTTTGTGTGTATGTGTCGTGTCGGGTTTTGGCCAACTCGGTGAGACCAGGGATTAACACGTGACCTTGTGTGTGTCTCGGTAGCTTTGTCCAATTCGAGACCGTGTTTCTGAATGCCTCGTGGTACCATCTTAGCTCAGTTTATGTGTCCAGGTGTGTTGAGCGGTCTCGGTGTCCCCTCGGGTCTTCGTGAGCCATTTCCTGCGGAGCGTTGTTTCCTCTGGCTTAGGTTTAGACCGATTTGGTGGCTTGTCCTGCTGTTAGTAATGATCTTGCCTCTGAGTCATCTAACGCAAGGATCATTACGTGAGTAGGTCTAGTTGCCTTGTCCTGAGTTGTCGGTAGTGGCTGTGCTGCCATTCATGCTTCAAAGTACGTACGATAGTGCTCTCTTTCATGTCTATACTTTCACACCCGTGTTTTGAGTCTCTGTGTCTTGTGATCCTCCACTAGTCTAGCCTTACGACACGCTTCGACGTGACGACTCTTATAGCGGGGCACTTTCCCGATTTACGATTCTTATGCTAGTTCCGTGGGCCCCCGGTCCAACCGTAGCGTCCTTCAGAGGGGGAATACAAGCTAGAGGCCTGGCTTAGGTAGTAGGCCAGTGTGTGTACACGTGGTCAGGGACTTTGGACTTCCGTCGTTAGACATGACCCTGACTAGTCACCCACATTATAGTACTGTTCTCGTTCTAGTAGTGTCTTTGTCTCGGCCTAGTCCTTGCGGTAGGTTACATGGACAAGATGCTAGTAGGCACAGCATAAGATGTCAGTGGACGCAGCTAGCTGTTCTTCTGGTGGTGAGGCACTGTAGTCACGTGGCACGTGGCTCTTCGCGGTTCTCTTCACATTTCTTGTGCATCGTGACCTTCCGGGGTAGCCTTCTCTTGGCTTTTCCCGAGGTCAGTGTCTGTCGCCTACACGACATTCCGGTCATGTGTGGGATAGTGTGCATGATGTTCTAGTCATGTTGTCTAAGTCTGTCTACGTTTTCCTGTTGTTCTTACAGGTCTTCATTTTAGGCCTGACGTCTTGTCAGTGGATCGACAACTCCTGACTTCATCAGATCAGAGTTTGCCCTTCTGTCATTGCTTGGAGTAGTTCAGGGAGCCGAGGTTAGTTCTGCAGTCACACCTGTTCGGTACGGCTCTTTCCGTTTCCTTTTTAGCTCCGCTAGCTCTTAGCTTGCTCCCTACTCCTGCACCACTTTTATTTACAGCTTTGTAGTTTAGTTTTCCTGCTTTACTACCTGTTGTTACCTACTGTTTTAGCGTGTTACTACATGTTTTCCAGTGGGGATCTGCGTGACCCCTATTGAGCCTGTGACACGAGGCTCACCCCTGCTTTTCAGGTGGGTCATTATTCGTTCTGCTTCCGCGGTTCCTAGTGTGCGAGTTCGTAGTGGCCAGCTGGTACCTTCATCGGGCTTCCCCCGACTCTTCTAGTATGTCTTTTCTGTTCGGTTTATTTCTGTTATTATATCTGTTGTCCTGCTTTATTTCCTATTTCTATGTACACCACACCTATCCTTTTATCCCTTCTGAGTCTTTAGGCTCGTGGGAGGCGGGCCGAGATTCGAGTCACGCCGGTTGCTTTTCAGTACTCGGATCCCGGGTTGCTACAATATGAGCCTAGTTTTGGGGGGCTAGGCCGCCCTGGGCAGCCAACCATCTGGCCACCAACAACTAGTCCCATGTGTGGGCGGATCAAGAGGGTGGCCTCCCAAAATCCAGTTTCCAAAAATGTCATCGTTTCGTGATTTCTTGAGGAGGATTATTCCCGCTCTTGCCTTGTGAGCTGACAATCGATGGATTATAGATGTTCACAAACTTTGTGGTACTGAGCCACCTTGTGACCCGTTATGTGTACATGTTGCATGTGTGTGACACTGTGGTACTCCGATGGTTTTTGCTTCTACACCGAGTTCTTACCTTGTGTGACCCCCCACTAGTCGTAGCCTTGTTACGACAGGCGGGTGCCAACCAACCTGGAAGTGGTGAGTGGTTCTTCTAGTTGAGACTATTTTTAGGCTGGTTTTCATAGGGCCCCCTATTGTTGTAGCTTGAGTCTGGGCTAAGGGGAAAACCAACTAGAGAACTTGACATCGAGCAGTTAGTCTGTGTGTGCACATGTTGCTGAGGGCTTCCGACACGTGCTGATGAATACGGCCCCAACTTGTCCTTATTCTATGGTTATTATTTATGGTGTCTCAGTACCACGTTGAAGTGAGTGGGAGACACCTGAGGCGCAGAGTAAGACTTTAGGGGATGCATCCAACTTTGCTTCTAGTGGGTTGTTCTCTTGTCACTTGAGATGTAGTGACTCCCATTAGTTACAATCGTGACGTGTGTTCTTTGTTGGATGGTAAGAGAGGATCTAGAAATGGGGTGAATAGATCCGGCACCTAATTTTTAAATGTAATGCAAAGTGAGCAACAACCGGTAAGGCAGTATAGCCAATTTTCTAGCACTGTTCTATTCTAGCGTAGGGAATTACGAGGACACAATGCGGCAAATAAGCTTAAACAAGAACAAGGCACCTGTGAAGGAGATAAAAGAAATGGAGTGTACCCAAAACAAACCACAACACAGAGATTTTTAAGTACGTCCACCCCTCACCAACCTGGTGAGGTTTCCTACTGACTAACCGCTTGAAGAGCCACTGATACACAGCTTACACCGCTGATACACAGCTTGGACACACTAGAGTTGAGGATGCACCAACAAGAAAGGAACAAAGCAAAGAAAACAAGA